>JAPYXD010000117.1:0-706734 GCA_030998225.1 Diplolepis rosae | reverse complement strand
CTAGGTATCTTAAATATCAGTTCTCAGTTTAAGTTCCCTGAGAAGGATGTTTTTTAAGCACCTGGACTACTAGATATAATTTTCAAAATGACGGGATCTCAAAAATATGAACAAGGAATGCATCTTAATTTTCTGTTCTCAGCTTAAGTTGCCTGAGAAAGATGTTTTTTAAGCACCTGGACTACTAAATATAATTTTCAAAATGACGGGATCTCTAAAATATGAACTAGGTATCTTAATTTTCAGTTCTCAGCTCAAGTTCCCTAAGTAAGATGTTTTTTAAGCACCTGGACTACTAGATATAATTTTTCAAAATGACGGGATATCTAAAATATGAACTAGGGATCTTATATTTCAGTTCTCAGCTTAAGTTCCCTGAGAAAGATGTTTTTTAAGCACCTGGATTACTAAATATTTTTCAAAAATGACGGGATCTCTAAAATATGAACTAGGTATCTTAATTTTCAGTTCTCAGATTAAGTTCACTGAGAAAGATGTTTTCTAAGCACCTGGACTACTAGATATAATTTACAAAATGACGGGATCTCTAAAATATGAACTAGGTATCTTAATTTTCAGTTCTCAGATTAAGTTCCCTGAGAAAGATGTTTTTTAAGCACCTGGACTACTAGATATAATTTTCAAAATGACGTGATCTCTAAAAATAAAGCACTAGGTATCTTAATTTTCTGTTCTCAGCTTAAGTTCCCTGAGAAAGATGTTTTTTAAGCACCTGGACTACTAGATATAATTTTCAAAATGACGGGATCTCTAAAACATGAACTAGGTATCTTAATTTTATCAGTTCTCCAGTTTAAGTTCTCTGAGAAAGATGTTTTTTAAGCACCTGGACTAGTAAATACAATTTTCAAAATGACGGGATCTCTAAAATATGAACTAGGTATCTTATATTATCAGTTCTCAGCTTAAGTGCCCTGAGTGAAGATGTTTATTAAGCACCTGGACTACTAAATATAATTTCCTCCAAAATGACGGGATCTCTAGAATATGAACTAGGTATCTTGATTTTCAGTTCTCAGCTTAAGTTCCCTGAAGTAAGATGTTTTTTAAGCACCTGGACTACTAGAAATAATTTTCAAATTGACGAGATATCTAAAATATGAACTAGGTATCTTAAATTTCAGTTCTCACCTTAAGTTTCCTGAGAGAAAGATGTTTTTTAAGCACCTGCACTGCTAGATATAATTTTCAAAAATGACAGGATCTCTTAAAATATGAACTAGTTATCTTAAATTTCCGTTCTCACCTCAACTTCCCTGAGGAAGGTGTATTTTAAGCACCTGGACTACTAGATATAATTTTTTCAAAAATGACGGGATCTCTAAAATAAGAACTAGGTATCTTAATTTTCAGTTCTGAGTATTTTTAAGTTCTCTGAAGAAAGATGTTTTTTAAGCACCTGGACTACAAGATATAATTTTTCAAAATGACGGGATCCCCTAAAATATGAACTAGGTATCTTAATTTTCAGTTCTCAGCTTTAGTTCCCTGGAGAAAGATGTTTTTTAAGCACCTGGACTACTAAATATAATTTTCCAAATGACGGGATCTCTAAAATATGAACTAGGTATCTTATATTTCAGTTCTCAGCTTAAGTTCCCTGAGAAAGATGTTTTTTAAGCACCTGGACTACTAGATATAATTTTCAAAATGACGGGATCTCTAAAATATGAACTAGGTATCTTAATTATCAGTTCTCAGTTTAAGTTTTCTGAGAAAGATGTTTTTTAAGCACCTGGACTAGTAAATACAATTTTCAAAATGACGGGATCTCTAAAATATGAACTAGGTATCTTAATTTTCTGTTCTCAGCTTAAGTGCCCTGTGGAAGATGTTTATTAAGCACCTGGACTACTAAATATAATTTCCAAAATGACGGGATCTCTGGAATATGAACTAGGTATCTTAATTTTCAGTTCTCAGCTTAAGTTCCCTAAGTAAGATGTTTTTTAAGCACCTGGACTACTAGACATAATTTTCAAACTGACGGGATATCTAAAATATGAACTAGATATTTTAGATATCTGTTCTCAGCTTAAGTTCCCTGAGAAAGATGTTTTTTAAGCACCTGGACTACTATATATATTTTTCAAAATGACGGGATCTCTAAACTATGAACTAGGTATCTTATATTTCAGTTCTCAGCTTAAGTTCCCTAAGTAAGATGTTTTTTAAGCACCTGGACTACTAGATATAATTTTCAAAATGACGGGATCTCTAAAATATGAACTAGGTATCTTAAATTTCATTTCTCAGCTCATGTTCCCTAAGGAAGATGTTTTTTAAGCACCTGGACTACTAAATATAATTTTCAAAATGACGGGATCTCTATAATATGATCTAGGAATCTTAAATATCAGTTCTCAGTTTAAGTTCCCTGAGAAGGATGTTTTTTAAGCACCTGGACTACTAGATATAATTTTCAAAATGACGGGATCTCAAAAATATGAACAAGGTATCTTAATTTTCTGTTCTCAGCTTAAGTTGCCTGAGAAAGATGTTTTTTAAGCACCTGGACTACTAAATATAATTTTCAAAATGACGGGATCTCTAAAATATGAACTAGGTATCTTAATTTTCAGTTCTCAGCTCAAGTTCCCTAAGTAAGATGTTTTTTAAGCACCTGGACTACTAGATATAATTTGCAAAATGACGGGATATCTAAAATATGAACTAGGTATCTTATATTTCAGTTCTCAGCTTAAGTTCCCGGAGAAAGATGTTTTTTAAGCACCTGAGCTACTAAATATTTTTCAAAATGACGGGATCTCTAAAATATGAACTAGGTATCTTAATTTTCAGTTCTCAGATTAAGTTCACTGAGAAAGATGTTTTCTAAGCACCTGGACTACTAGATATAATTTTCAAAATGACGGGATCTCTAAAATATGAACTAGGTATCTTAATTTTCAGTTCTCAGCTTAAGTTCCCTGAGAATGATGTTTTTTAAGCACCTGGACTACTAGATATAATTTTCAAAATGACGGGATCTCTAAAATATGAACTAGGTATCTTAATTTTCTGTTCTCAGCTTAAGTTCCCTGAGAAAGATGTTTTTTAAGCACCTGGACTACTAGATATAATTTTCAAAATGACGGGATCTCTAAAATATGAACTAGGTATCTTAATTATCAGTTCTCAGTTTAAGTTCTCTGAGAAAGATGTTTTTAAGCACCTGGACTAGTAAATACAATTTTCAAAATGACGGGATCTCTAAAATATGAACTAGGTATCTTATATTTCAGTTCTCAGCTTAAGTGCCCTGAGGAAGATGTTTATTAAGCACCTGGACTACTAAATATAATTTCCAAAATGACGGGATCTCTAGAATATGAACTAGGTATCTTGATTTTCAGTTCTCAGCTTAAGTTCCCTAAGTAAGATGTTTTTTAAGCACCTGGACTACTAGAAATACTTTTCAAACTGACGGGATATCTAAAATATGAACTAGGTATCTTAATTTTCTGTTCTCATCTTAAGTTCCCTGAGAAAGATGTTTTTTAAGCACCTGCACTGCTAGATATAATTTTCAAAATGACAGGATCTCTAAAATATGAACTAGTTATCTTAAATTTCCGTTCTCACCTCAACTTCCCTGAGGAAGGTGTATTTTAAGCACCTGGACTAGTAGATATAATTTTCAAAATGACGGGATCTCTAAAATAAGAACTAGGTATCTTAATTTTCAGTTCTCAGCTTCAATTCCCGGAGAAAGATGTTTTTAAGCACCTGGACTACTAGATATAATTTTCAAAATGACGGGATCCCTAAAATATGAACTAGGTATCTTAATTTTCAGTTCTCAGCTTAAGTTCCCCTGAGAAAGATGTTTTTTAAGCACCTGGACTACTAAATATAATTTTCCAAATGACGGGATCTCTAAAATATGAACTAGGTATCTTAAATTTCAGTTCTCAGCTTAAGTTCCCTGAGTAAGGTGTATTTTAAGCACCTGGACTATTAGATATAATTTTCAAAATGACGGGATCTCTAAAATAAGAACTAGGTATCTTAATTTTCAGTTCTGAGCTTAAGTTCCTGAAGAAAGATGTTTTTTAAGCACCTGGACTACTAGATATAATTTTCAAAATGACGGGATCCCTAAAATATGAACTAGGTATCTTAATTTTCAGTTCTCAGCTTAAGTTCCCTGAGAAAGATGTTTTTTAAGCACCTGGACTACTAAATATAATTTTCCAAATGACGGGATCTCTAAAATATGAACTAGGTATCTTATATTTCAGTTCTCAGCTTAAGTTCCCTGAGAAAGATGTTTTTTAAGCACCTGGACTACTAGATATAATTTTCAAAATGACGGGATCTCTAAAACATGAACTAGGTATCTTAATTATCAGTTCTCAGATTAAGTTCACTGAGAAAGATGTTTTTTAAGCACCTGGACTAGTAAATATAATTTTCAAAATGACGGGATCTCTAAAATATGAACTAGGTATCTTATATTTCAGTTCTCAGCTTAAGTGCCCTGAGGAAGATGTTTATTAAGCACCTGGACTACTAAATATAATTTCCAAAATGACGGGATCTCTAGAATATGAACTAGGTATCTTGATTTTCAGTTCTCAGCTTAAGTTCCCTAAGTAAGATGTTTTTTAAGCACCTGGACTACTAGAAATAATTTTCAAACTGACGGGATATCTAAAATATGAACTAGGTATCTTAAATTTCAGTTCTCATCTTAAGTTCCCAGAGAAAGATGTTTTTTAAGCACCTGCACTGCTAGATATAATTTTCAAAATGACAGGATCTATAAAATATGAACTAGTTATCTTAAATTTCCGTTCTCACCTCAACTTCCCTGAGGAAGGTGTATTTTAAGCACCTGGACTACTAGATATAATTTTCAAAACGACGGGATCTCTAAAATATGAACTAGGTATCTTAATTTTCAGTTCTGAGCTTAAGTTCCCGAAGAAAGATGTTTTTTAAGCACCTGGACTACTAAATATAATTTTCCAAATGACGGGATCCCTAAAATATGAACTAGGTATCTTAATTTTCAGTTCTCAGCTTAAGTTCCCTGAGAAAGATGTTTTTTAAGCACCTGGACTACTAAATATAATTTTCCAAATGACGGGATCTCTAAAATATGAACTAGGTATCTTATATTTCAGTTCTCAGCTTAAGTTCCCTGAGAAAGATGTTTTTTAAGCACCTGGACTACTAGATATAATTTTCAAAATGACGGGATCTCTAAAATATGAACTAGGTATCTTAATTATCAGTTCTCAGTTTAAGTTTTCTGAGAAAGATGTTTTTTAAGCACCTGGACTAGTAAATACAATTTTCAAAATGACGGGATCTCTAAAATATGAACTAGGTATCTTAATTTTCAGTTCTCAGCTTAAGTGCCCTGAGGAAGATGTTTATTAAGCACCTGGACTACTAAATATAATTTCCAAAATGACGGGATCTCTGGAATATGAACTAGGTATCTTGATTTTCAGTTCTCAGCTTAAGTTCCCTAAGTAAGATGTTTTTTAAGCACATGGACTACTAGACATAATTTTCAAACTGACGGGATATCTAAAATATGAACTAGGTATTTTAGTTATCTGTTCTCAGCTTAAGTTCCATGAGAAAGATGTTTTTTAAGCACCTGGACTACTATATATATTTTTCAAAATGACGGGATCTCTAAACTATGAACTAGGTATCTTATATTTCAGTTCTCAGCTTAAGTTCCCTAAGTAAGATGTTTTTTAAGCACCTGGACTACTAGATATAATTTTCAAAATGACGGGATCTCTAAAATATGAACTAGGTACCTTAAATTTCATTTCTCAGCTCATGTTCCCTAAGGAAGATGTTTTTTAAGCACCTGGACTACTAAATATAATTTTCAAAATGACGGGATCTCTATAATATGATCTAGGTATCTTAAATATCAGTTCTCAGTTTAAGTTCCCTGAGAAGGATGTTTTTAAGCACCTGGACTACTAGATATAATTTTCAAAATGACGGGATCTCAAAAATATGAACAAGTTATCTTAATTTTCTGTTCTCAGCTTAAGTTGCCTGAGAAAGATGTTTTTAAGCACCTGGACTACTAAATATAATTTTCAAAATGACGGGATCTCTAAAATATGAACTAGGTATCTTAATTTTCAGTTCTCAGCTCAAGTTCCCTAAGTAAGATGTTTTTTAAGCACCTGGACTACTAGATATAATTTGCAAAATGACGGGATCTCTAAAATATGAACTAGTTATCTTCAATTTCAGTTCTCAGCTTAAGTTCCCTGAGAAAGATGTTTTTTAAGCACCTGGATTACTAAATATTTTTCAAAATGACGGGATCTCTAAAATATGAACTAGGTATCTTAATTTTCAGTTCTCAGATTAAGTTCACTGAGAAAGATGTTTTATACGCTCCTGGACTACTAGATTTAAGTTACAAAATGACGGGATCTCTAAAATATGAACTAGGTATCTTAATTTTCAGTTCTCAGATTAAGTTCCCTGAGAAAGATGTTTTTTAAGCACCTGGACTACTAGATATAATTTTCAAAATGACGGGATCTCTAAAATAAGAACTAGGTATCTTAATTTTCTGTTCTCAGCTTAAGTTCCCTGAGAAAGATGTTTTTTAAGCACCTGCACTGCTAGATATAATTTTCAAAATGACGGGATCTCTAAAATAAGAACTAGGTATCTTAATTAACAGTTCTCAGTTTAAGTTCTCTGAGAAAGATGTTTTTTAAGCACCTGGACTAGTAAATACAATTTTCACAATGACGGGATCTCTAAAATATGAACTAGGTATCTTATATTTCAGTTCTCAGCTTAAGTGCCCTGAGGAAGATGTTTATTAAGCACCTGGACTACTAAATATAATTTCCAAAATGACGGGATCTCTAGAATATGAACTAGGTATCTTGATTTTCAGTTCTCAGCTTAAGTTCCCTAAGTAAGATGTTTTTTAAGCACCTGGACTACTAGAAATACTTTTCAAACTGACGGGATATCTAAAATATGAACTAGGTATCTTAAATTTCAGTTCTCATCTTAAGTTCCCAGAGAAAGATGTTTTTTAAGCACCTGCACTGCTAGATATAATTTTCAAAATGACAGGATCTATAAAATATGAACTAGTAATCTTAAATTTCCGTTCTCACCTCAACTTCCCTGAGGAAGGTGTATTTTAAGCACCTGGACTACTAGATATAATTTTCAAAATGACGGGATCTCTAAAATAAGAACTAGGTATCTTAATTTTCAGTTCTGAGCTTAAGTTCCCGGAGAAAGATGTTTTTAAGCACCTGGACTACTAGATATAATTTTCAAAACGACGGGATCCCTAAAATATGAACTAGGTATCTTAATTTTCAGTTCTCAGCTTAAGTTCCCTGAGAAAGATGTTTTTTAAGCACCTGGACTACTAAATATAATTTTCCAAATGACGGGATCTCTAAAATATGAACTAGGTATCTTATATTTCAGTTCTCAGCTTAAGTTCCCTGAGAAAGATGTTTTTTAAGCACCTGGACTACTAGATATAATTTTCAAAATGACGGGATCTCTAAAATATGAACTAGGTATCTTAATTATCAGTTCTCAGTTTTAAGTTTTCTGAGAAAGATGTTTTTTAAGCACCTGGACTAGTAAATACAATTTTCAAAATGACGGGATCTCTAAAATATGAACTAGGTATCTTAATTTTCAGTTCTCAGCTTAAGTGCCCTGAGGAAGATGTTTATTAAGCACCTGGACTACTAAATTTAATTTCCAAAATGACGGGATCTCTGGAATATGAACTAGGTATCTTAATTTTCAGTTCTCAGCTCAAGTTCCCTAAGTAAGATGTTTTTTAAGCACCTGGACTACTAGATATAATTTTCAAAATGACGGGATATCTAAAATATGAACTAGGTATCTTATATTTCAGTTCTCAGCTTAAGTTCCCTGAGAAAGATGTTTTTTAAGCACCTGGATTACTAAATATTTTTCAAAATGAAGGGATCTCTAAAATATGAACTAGGTATCTTAATTTTCAGTTCTCAGATTAAGTTCACTGAGAAAGATGTTTTCTAAGCACCTGGACTACTAGATATAATTTTCAAAATGACGGGATCTCTAAAATATGAACTAGGTATCTTAATTAGCAGTTCTCAGTTTAAGTTCCCTGAGAAAGATGTTTTTTAAGCACCTGGACTACTAGATATAATTTTCAAAATGACGGGATCTCTGAAATAAGAACTAGGTATCTTAATTTTCAGTTCTCAGCTTCAATTCCCGGAGGAAGATGTTTTTAAGCACCTGGACTACTAGATATAGTTTTCAAAATGACGGGATCTCTAAAATATGAACTAGGTATCTTAATTTTCAGTTCTCAGATTAAGTTCACTGAGAAAGATGTTTTTTAAGCACCTGGACTAGTAAATATAATTTTCAAAATGACGGGATCTCTAAAATATGAACTAGGTATCTTATATTTCAGTTCTCAGCTTAAGTGCCCTGAGGAAGATGTTTTTAAGCACCTGGACTACTAGATATAATTTTCAAAATGACGGGATCTCTAGAATATGAACTAGGTATCTTGATTTTCAGTTCTCAGCTTAAGTTCCCTAAGTAAGATGTTTTTTTAAGCACCTGGACCACTAGAAATAATTTTCAAACTGACGGGATATCTAAAATAGGAACTAGGTATCTTAATTTTCAGTTCTCAGCTTAAGTTCCCTGAGAAAGATGTTTTTTAAGCACCTGCACTGCTAGATATAATTTTCAAAATGACGGGATCTCTAAAATATGAACTAGTTATCTTAAATTTCCGTTCTCAGCTCAACTTCCCTGAGGAAGGTGTATGTTAAGCACCTGGACTACTAAATATAATTTTCAAAATGACGGGATCTCTAAAATATGAACTAGGTATCTTATATTTCAGTTCTCAGCTTAAGTGCCCTGAGGAAGATGTTTATTAAGCACCTGGACTACTAAATATAATTTCCAAAATGACGGGATCTCTAGAATATGAACTAGGTATCTTGATTTTCAGTTCTCAGCTTAAGTTCCCTAAGTAAGATGTTTTTTAAGCACCTGGACTACTAGAAATAATTTTCAAACTGACGGGATATCTAAAATATGAACTAGGTATCTTAATTTTCTGTTCTCAGCTTAAGTTCCCTGAGAAAGATGTTTTTTAAGCACCTGCACTGCTAGATATAATTTTCAAAATGACAGGATCTATAAAATATGAACTAGTTATCTTAAATTTCCGTTCTCACCTCAACTTCCCTGAGGAAGGTGTATTTTAAGCACCTGGACTACTAGATATAATTTTCAAAACGACGGGATCCCTAAAATATGAACTAGGTATCTTAATTTTCAGTTCTGAGCTTAAGTTCCCGAAGAAAGATGTTTTTTAAGCACCTGGACTACTAGATATAATTTTCAAAATGACGGGATCCCTAAAATATGAACTAGGTATCTTAATTTTCAGTTCTCAGCTTAAGTTCCCTGAGAAAGATGTTTTTTAAGCACCTGGACTACTAAATATAATTTTCCAAATGACGGGATCTCTAAAATATGAACTAGGTATCTTATATTTCAGTTCTCAGCTTAAGTTCCCTGAGAAAGATGTTTTTTAAGCACCTGGACTACTAGATATAATTTTCAAAATGACGGGATCTCTAAAATATGAACTAGGTATCTTAATTATCAGTTCTCAGTTTAAGTTTTCTGAGAAAGTTTTTTTTTAAGCACCTGGACTAGTAAATACAATTTTCAAAATGACGGGATCTCTAAAATATGAACTAGGTATCTTAATTTTCAGTTCTCAGCTTAAGTGCCCTGAGGAAGATGTTTATTAAGCACCTGGACTACTAAATATAATTTCCAAAATGACGGGATCTCTGGAATATGAACTAGGTATCTTGATTTTCAGTTCTCAGCTTAACTTCCCTAAGTAAGATGTTTTTTAAGCACATGGACTACTAGACATAATTTTCAAACTGACGGGATATCTAAAATATGAACTAGGTATTTTAGTTATCTGTTCTCAGCTTAAGTTCCATGAGAAAGATGTTTTTTAAGCACCTTGACTACTATATATAATTCTCAAAATTACGGGATCTCTAAACTATGAACTAGGTATCTTATATTTCAGTTCTCAGCTTAAGTTCCCTAAGTAAGATGTTTTTTAAGCACCTGGACTACTAGATATAATTTTCAAAATGACGGGATCTCTAAAATATGAACTAGGTACCTTAAATTTCATTTCTCAGCTCATGTTCCCTAAGGAAGATGTTTTTTAAGCACCTGGACTACTAAATATAATTTTCAAAATGACGGGATCTCTATAATATGATCTAGGTATCTTAAATATCAGTTCTCAGTTTAAGTTCCCTGAGAAGGATGTTTTTAAGCACCTGGACTACTAGATATAATTTTCAAAATGACGGGATCTCAAAAATATGAACAAGGTATCTTAATTTTCTGTTCTCAGCTTAAGTTGCCTGAGAAAGATGTTTTTTAAGCACCTGGACTACTAAATATAATTTTCAAAATGACGGGATCTCTAAAATATGAACTAGGTATCTTAATTTTCAGTTCTCAGCTCAAGTTCCCTAAGTAAGATGTTTTTTAAGCACCTGGACTACTAGATATAATTTGCAAAATGACGGGATATCTAAAATATGAACTAGGTATCTTATATTTCAGTTCTCAGCTTAAGTTCCCGGAGAAAGATGTTTTTTAAGCACCTGGATTACTAAATATTTTTCAAAATGACGGGATCTCTAACATATGAAATAGGTATCTGAATTTTCAGTTCTCAGATTAAGTTCACTGAGAAAGATGTTTTCTAAGCGCCTGGACTACTAGATATAATTTACAAAATGACGGGATCTCTAAAATATGAACTAGGTATCTTAATTTTCAGTTCTCAGATTAAGTTCCCTGAGAAAGATGTTTTTTAAGCACCTGGACTACTAGATATAATTTTCAAAATGACGGGATCTCTAAAATAAGCACTAGGTATCTTAATTTTCTGTTCTCAGCTTAAGTTCCCTGAGAAAGATGTTTTTTAAGCACCTGGACTACTAGATATAATTTTCAAAATGACGGGATCTCTAAAACATGAACTAGGTATCTTAATTAACAGTTCTCAGTTTAAGTTCTCTGAGAAAGATGTTTTTTAAGCACCTGGACTAGTAAATATAATTTTCACAATGACGGGATCTCTAAAATATGAACTAGGTATCTTATATTTCAGTTCTCAGCTTAAGTGCCCTGAGGAAGATGTTTATTAAGCACCTGGACTACTAAATATAATTTCCAAAATGACGGGATCTCTAGAATATGAACTAGGTATCTTGATTTTCAGTTCTCAGCTTAAGTTCCCTAAGTAAGATGTTTTTTAAGCACCTGGACTACTAGAAATACTTTTCAAACTGACGGGATATCTAAAATATGAACTAGGTATCTTAAATTTCAGTTCTCATCTAAAGTTCCCATAGAAAGATGTTTTTTAAGCACCTGCACTGCTAGATATAATTTTCAAAATGACAGGATCTCTAAAATATGAACTAGTTATCTTAAATTTCCGTTCTCACCTCAACTTCCCTGAGGAAGGTGTATTTTAAGCACCTGGACTACTAGATATAATTTTCAAAATGACGGGATCTCTAAAATAAGAACTAGGTATCTTAATTTTCAGTTCTGAGCTTAAGTTCCCGAAGAAAGATGTTTTTTAAGCACCTGGACTACTAGATATAATTTTCAAAATGACGGGATCCCTAAAATATGAACTAGGTATCTTAATTTTCAGTTCTCAGCTTAAGTTCCCTGAGAAAGATGTTTTTTAAGCACCTGGACTACTAAATATAATTTTCCAAATGACGGGATCTCTAAAATATGAACTAGGTATCTTATATTTCAGTTCTCAGCTTAAGTTCCCTGAGAAAGATGTTTTTTAAGCACCTGGACTACTAGATATAATTTTCAAAATGACGGGATCTCTAAAATATGAACTAGGTATCTTAATTATCAGTTCTCAGCTTAAGTTCCCTGAGAAAGATGTTTTTTAATCAACTGGACTAGTAAATACAATTTTCAAAATGACGGGATCTCTAAAATATGAACTAGGTATCTTAATTTTCTGTTCTCAGCTTAAGTGCCCTGTGGAAGATGTTTATTAAGCACCTGGACTACTAAATTTAATTTCCAAAATGACGGGATCTCTAGTATATGAACTAGTTATCGTAAATTTCAGGTCTCATCTGAAGTTCCCTTAGGAAGATGTTTTTTAAGCACCTGGACTACTAGATATAATTTTCAAAATGACGGGATATCTAAAATATGAACTAGGTATCTTATATTTCAGTTCTCAGCTTAAGTTCCCTGAGAAAGATGTTTTTTAAGCACCTGGATTACTAAATATTTTTCAAAATGACGGGATCTCTAAAATATGAACTAGGTATCTTAATTTTCAGTTCTCAGATTAAGTTCACTGAGAAAGATGTTTTCTAAGCACCTGGACTACTAGATATAATTTACAAAATGACGGGATCTCTAAAATATGAACTAGGTATCTTAATTTTCAGTTCTCAGATTAAGTTCCCTGAGAAAGATGTTTTTGAAGCACCTGGACTACTAGATATAATTTTCAAAATGACGGGATCTCTAAAATATGAACTAGTTATCTTAATTTTCTGTTCTCAGCTTATGTTCCCTGAGAAAGATGTTTTTTAAGCACCTGGACTACTAAATATAGTTTTCAAAATGACGGGATCTCTAAAATATGAACCAGGTATCTTAATTTTCAGTTCTCAGATTAAGTTCACTGAGAAAGATGTTTTTTAAGCACCTGGACTAGTAAATATAATTTTAAAAATGACGGGATCTCTAAAATATGAACTAGGTATCTTATATTTCAGTTCTCAGCTTAAGTGCCCTGAGGAAGATGTTTATTAAGCACCTGGACTACTAAATATAATTTCCAAAATGACGGGATCTCTAGAATATGAACTAGGTATCTTGATTTTCAGTTCTCAGCTTAAGTTCCTTAAGTAAGATGTTTTTTAAGCACCTGGACTACTAGAAATAATTTTCAAACTGACGGGATATCTAAAATATGAACTAGGTATCTTAATTTTCTGTTCTCAGCTTAAGTTCCCTGAGAAAGATGTTTTTTAAGCACCTGCACTGCTAGATATAATTTTCAAAATGACAGGATCTCTAAAATATGAACTAGTTATCTTAAATTTCCGTTCTCACCTCAACTTCCCTGAGGAAGGTGTATTTTAAGCACCTGGACTACTAGATATAATTTTCAAAATGACGGGATCTCTAAAATAAGAACTAGGTATCTTAATTTTCAGTTCTGAGCTTAAGTTCCCGAAGAAAGATGTTTTTTAAGCACCTGGACTACTAGATATAATTTTCAAAATGACGGGATCCCTAAAATATGAACTAGGTATCTTAATTTTCAGTTCTCAGCTTAAGTTCCCTGAGAAAGATGTTTTTAAGCACCTGGACTACTAAATATAATTTTCCAAATGACGGGATCTCTAAAATATGAACTAGGTATCTTGTATTTCAGTTCTCAGCTTAAGTTCCCTGAGAAAGATGTTTTTTAAGCACCTGGACTACTAGATATAATTTTCAAAATGAAGGGATCTCTAAAATAAGAACTAGGTATCTTAATTTTCAGTTCTGAGCTTAAGTTCCCGAAGAAAGATGTTTTTTAAGCACCTGGACTACTAGATATAATTTTCAAAATGACGGGATCCCTAAAATATGAACTAGGTATCTTAATTTTCAGTTCTCAGCTTAAGTTCCCTGAGAAAGATGTTTTTTAAGCACCTGGACTACTAAATATAATTTTCCAAATGACGGGATCTCTAAAATATGAACTAGGTATCTTATATTTCAGTTCTCAGCTTAAGTTCCCTGAGAAAGATGTTTTTTAAGCACCTGGACTACTAAATATAATTTTCAAAATGACGGGATCTCTAAAATATGAACTAGGTATCTTTATTTTCAGTTCTCAGATTAAGTTCACTGAGAAAGATGTTTTTTAAGCACCTGGACTAGTAAATATAATTTTCAAAATGACGGGATCTCTAAAATATGAACTAGGTATCTTATATTTCAGTTCTCAGCTTAAGTGCCCTGAGGAAGATGTTTATTAAGCACCTGGACTACTAAATATAATATTTCCAAAATGACGGGATCTCTAGAATATGAACTAGGTATCTTGATTTTCAGTTCTCAGCTTAAGTTCCCTAAGTAAGATGTTTTTTAAGCACCTGGACTACTAGAAATACTTTTCAAACTGACGGGATATCTAAAATATGAACTAGGTATCTTAATTTCCTGTTCTCAGCTTAAGTTCCCTTAGAAAGATGTTTTTTAAGCACCTGGACTACTAGATATAATTTTCAAAATGACAGGATCTCTAAAATATGAACTAGTTATCTTAAATTTCCGTTCTCACCTCAACTTCCCTGAGGAAGGTGTATTTTAAGCACCTGGACTACTAGATATAATTTTCAAAATGACGGGATCTCTAAAATATGAACTAGGTATCTTAATTTTCAGTTCTCAGCTTAAGTTCCCTGAGAAAGATGTTTTTTAAGCACCTGGACTAGTAGATATAATTTTCAAAATGACGGGATCCCTAAAATATGAACTAGGTATCTTAATTTTCAGTTCTCAGCTTAAGTTCCCTGAGAAAGATGTTTTAAGCACCTGGACTACTAAATATAATTTTCCAAATGACGGGATCTCTAAAATATGAACTAGGTATCTTATATTTCAGTTCTCAGCTTAAGTTCCCTGAGAAAGATGTTTTTTAAGCACCTGGACTACTAGATATAATTTTCAAAATGACGGGATCTCTAAAATATGAACTAGGTATCTTAATTATCAGTTCTCAGTTTAAGTTCCCTGAGAAAGATGTTTTTTAAGCACCTGGACTAGTAAATACAATTTTCAAAATGACGGGATCTCTAAAATATGAACTAGGTATCTTAATTTTCAGTTCTCAGATTAAGTGCCCTGAGGAAGATGTTTATTAAGCACCTGGACTACTAAATATAATTTCCAAAATGACGGGATCTCTGGAATATGAACTAGGTATCTTGATTTTCAGTTCTCAGCTTAACTTCCCTAAGTAAGATGTTTTTTAAGCACCTGGACTACTAGACATAATTTTCAAACTGACGGGATATCTAAAATATGAACTAGGTATTTTAGTTATCTGTTCTCAGCTTAAGTTCCATGAGAAAGATGTTTTTTAAGCACCTGGACTACTATATATATTTTTCAAAATGACGGGATCTCTAAACTATGAACTAGGTATCTTATATTTCAGTTCTCAGCTTAAGTTCCCTAAGTAAGATGTTTTTTAAGCACCTGGACTACTAGATATAATTTTCAAAATGACGGGATCTCTAAAATATGAACTAGGTACCTTAAATTTCATTTCTCAGCTCATGTTCCCTAAGGAAGATGTTTTTTAAGCACCTGGACTACTAAATATAATTTTCAAAATGACGGGATCTCTATAATATGATCTAGGTATCTTAATTATCAGTTCTCAGTTTAAGTTCCCTGAGAAGGATGTTTTTTAAGCACCTGGACTACTAGATATAATTTTCAAAATGACGGGATCTCAAAAATATGAACAAGGTATCTTAATTTTCTGTTCTCAGCTTAAGTTGCCTGAGAAAGATGTTTTTTAAGCACCTGGACTACTAAATATAATTTTCAAAATGACGGGATCTCTAAAATATGAACTAGGTATCTTAATTTTCAGTTCTCAGCTCAAGTTCCCTAAGTAAGATGTTTTTTAAGCACCTGGACTACTAGATATAATTTGCAAAATGACGGGATATCTAAAATATGAACTAGGTATCTTATATTTCAGTTCTCAGCTTAAGTTCCCTGAGAAAGATGTTTTTTAAGCACCTGGATTACTAAATATTTTTCAAAATGACGGGATCTCTAAAATATGAACTAGGTATCTTAATTTTCAGTTCTCAGATTAAGTTCACTGAGAAAGATGTTTTCTAAGCGCCTGGACTACTAGATATAATTTACAAAATGACGGGATCTCTAAAATATGAACTAGGTATCTTAATTTTCAGTTCTCAGATTAAGTTCCCTGAGAAAGATGTTTTTTAAGCACCTGGACTACTAGATATAATTTTCAAAATGACGGGATCTCTAAAATAAGAACTAGGTATCTTAATTTTCAGTTCTCAGCTTAACTTCCCTGAGAAAGATGTTTTTTAAGCACCTGCACTGCTAGATATAATTTTCAAAACGACTGGATCTCTAAAATATGAACTAGGTATCTTAATTAACAGTTCTCAGTTTAAGTTCTCTGAGAAAGATGTTTTTTAAGCACCTGGACTAGTAAATACAATTTTCACAATGACGGGATCTCTAAAATATGAACTAGGTATCTTATATTTCAGTTCTCAGCTTAAGTGCCCTGAGGAAGATGTTTATTAAGCACCTGGACTACTAAATATAATTTCCAAAATGACGGGATCTCTAGAATATGAACTAGGTATCTTGATTTTCAGTTCTCAGCTTAAGTTCCCTAAGTAAGATGTTTTTTAAGCACCTGGACTACTAGAAATAATTTTCAAACTGACGGGATATCTAAAATATGAACTAGGTATCTTAAATTTCAGTTCTCATCTTAAGTTCCCTGAGAAAGATGTTTTTTAAGCACCTGCACTGCTAGATATAATTTTCAAAATGACAGGATCTATAAAATATGAACTAGTTATCTTAAATTTCCGTTCTCACCTCAACTTCCCTGAGGAAGGTGTATTTTAAGCACCTGGACTACTAGATATAATTTTCAAAATGACGGGATCTCTAAAATAAGAACTAGGTATCTTAATTTTCAGTTCTCAGCTTAAGTTCCCGGAGAAAGATGTTTTTTAAGCACCTGGACTACTAGATATAATTTTCAAAATGACGGGATCCCTAAAATATGAACTAGGTATCTTAATTTTCAGTTCTCAGCTTAAGTTCCCTGAGAAAGATGTTTTTTAAGCACCTGGACTACTAAATATAATTTTCCAAATGACGGGATCTCTAAAATATGAACTAGGTATCTTATATTTCAGTTCTCAGCTTAAGTTCCCTGAGAAAGATGTTTTTTAAGCACCTGGACTACTAGATATAATTTTCAAAATGACGGGATCTCTAAAATATGAACTAGGTATCTTAATTATCAGTTCTCAGTTTAAGTTTTCTGAGAAAGATGTTTTTTAAGCACCTGGACTAGTAAATACAATTTTCAAAATGACGGGATCTCTAAAATATGAACTAGGTATCTTAATTTTCTGTTCTCAGCTTAAGTGCCCTGTGGAAGATGTTTATTAAGCACCTGGACTACTAAATATAATTTCCAAAATGACGGGATCTCTGGAATATGAACTAGGTATCTTGATTTTCAGTTCTCAGCTTAAGTTCCCTAAGTAAGATGTTTTTTAAGCACCTGGACTACTAGACATAATTTTCAAACTGACGGGATATCTAAAATATGAACTAGGTATTTTAGTTATCTGTTCTCAGCTTAAGTTCCATGAGAAAGATGTTTTTTAAGCACCTGGACTACTATATATATTTTTCAAAATGACGGGATCTCTAAACTATGAACTAGGTATCTTATATTTCAGTTCTCAGCTTAAGTTCCCTAAGTAAGATGTTTTTTAAGCACCTGGACTACTAGATATAATTTTCAAAATGACGGGATCTCTAAAATATGAACTAGGTACCTTAAATTTCATTTCTCAGCTCATGTTCCCTAAGGAAGATGTTTTTTAAGCACCTGGACTACTAAATATAATTTTCAAAATGACGGGATCTCTATAATATGATCTAGGTATCTTAATTATCAGTTCTCAGTTTAAGTTCCCTGAGAAGGATGTTTTTTAAGCACCTGGACTAATAGATATAATTTTCAAAATGACGGGATCTCAAAAATATGAACAAGGTATCTTAATTTTCTGTTCTCAGCTTAAGTTGCCTGAGAAAGATGTTTTAAGCACCTGGACTACTAAATATTATTTTCAAAATGACGGGATCTCTAAAATATGAACTAGGTATCTTAATTTTCAGTTCTCAGCTCAAGTTCCCCAAGTAAGATGTTTTTTAAGCACCTGGACTACTAGATATAATATTCAAAATGACGGGATATCTAAAATATGAACTAGGGATCTTATATTTCAGTTCTCAGCTTAAGTTCCCTGAGAAAGATGTTTTTTAAGCACCTGGATTACTAAATATTTTTCAAAATGAAGGGATCTCTAAAATATGAACTAGGTATCTTAATTTTCAGTTCTCAGATTAAGTTCACTGAGAAAGATGTTTTCTAAGCACCTGGACTACTAGATATAATTTACAAAATGACGGGATCTCTAAAATATGAACTAGGTATCTTAATTTTCTGTTCTAAGATTAAGTTCCCTGAGAAAGATGTTTTTTAAGCACCTGGACTACTAGATATAATTTTCAAAATGACGGGATCTCTAAAATAAGAACTAGGTATCTTAATTTTCAGTTCTCAGCTTAACTTCCCTGAGAAAGATGTTTTTTAAGCACCTGCACTGCTAGATATAATTTTCAAAACGACTGGATCTCTAAAATATGAACCAGGTATCTTAATTTTCAGTTCTCAGATTAAGTTCAATGAGAAAGATGTTTTTTAAGCACCTGGACTAGTAAATACAATTTTCAAAATGACGGGATCTCTAAAATATGAAATAGGAATATAAAAATTCAGTTCTCAGCTAAAGTGCCCTGAGGACGATTTTTATTAAGCACCTGGGCTACTAAATATAATTTCCAATATGACGGGATCTCTAGAATATGAACTAGGTATCTTGATTTTCAGTTCTCAGCTTAAGTTCCCTAAGTAAGATGTTTTTTAAGCACCTGGACTACTAGAAATACTTTTCAAACTGACGGGATATCTAAAATATGAAATAGGTATCTTAATTTTCTGTTCTCAGCTTAAGTTCCCTGAGAAAGATGTTTTTTAAGCACCTGCACTGCTAGATATAATTTTCAAAATGACAGGATCTATAAAATATGAACTAGTTATCTTAAATTTCCGTTCTCACCTCAACTTCCCTGAGGAAGGTGTATTTTAAGCACCTGGACTAGTAAATACAATTTTCAAAATGACGGGATCTCTTAAATATGACCTCCGCATCTTTATTTTCAGTTCTCAGCTCAATTGCCCTGTGGAAGATGTTATTAAAGCACCTGGACTACTAAATATAATTTCCAAAATGACGGGATCTCTGGAATATGAACTAGGTATCTTGATTTTCAGTTCTCAGCTTAAGTTCCCTAAGTAAGATGTTTTTTAAGCACCTGGACTACTAGAAATACTTGTCAAAATCGCGGGATATCTAAAATATGAAAAAGGTATCTTAATTATCTGTTCTCAGCTTAAGTTACATGAGAAAGATGTTTTTTAAGCACCTGGACTACTATATATATTTTTCAAAATGACGGAATCTCTAAACTATGAACTAGGTATCTTATATTTCAGTTCTCAGCTTAAGTTCCCTGAGCAAGATGTTTTTTAAGCACCTGGACTACTAGATATAATTTTCAAAATGACGGGATCTCTAAAATATGAACTAGGTATCTTAAATTTCATTTCTCAGCTCATGTTCCCTAAGGAAGATGTTTTTTAAGCACCTGGACTACTAAATATAATTTTCAAAATGACGGGATCTCTATAATATGATCTAGGTATCTTAATTATCAGTTCTCAGTTTAAGTTCCCTGAGAAGGATGTTTTTTAAGCACCTGGACTACTAGATATAATTTTCAAAATGACGGGATATCTAAAATATGAACTAGGTATCTTATATTTCAGTTCTCAGCTTAAGTTCCCTGAGTAAGATGTTTTTTAAGCACCTGGACTACTAGATATAATTTTCAAAATGACGGGATATCTAAAATATGAACTAGGTATCTTATATTTCAGTTCTCAGCTTAAGTTCCCTGAGAAAGATGTTTTTTAAGCACCTGGATTACTAAATATTTTTCAAAATGACGGGATCTCTAAAATATGAACTAGGTATCTTAATTTTCAGTTCTCAGATTAAGTTCACTGAGAAAGATGTTTTCTAAGCACCTGGACTACTAGATATAATTTACAAAATGACGGGATCTCTAAAATATGAACTAGGTATCTTAATTTTCAGTTCTCAGATTAAGTTCCCTGAGAAAGATGTTTTTTAAGCACCTGGACTACTAGATATAATTTTCAAAATGACGGGATCTCTAAAATATGAACTAGGTATCTTAATTTTCTGTTCTCAGCTTAAGTTCCCTGAGAAAGATGTTTTTTAAGCACCTGGACTACTAGATATAATTTTCAAAATGACGGGATCTCTTAAATAAGAACTAGGTATCTTAATTTTCAGTTCTCAGCTTAACTTCACTGAGAAAGATGTTTTTTAAGCACCTGGACTAGTAAATATAATTTTCAAAATGACGGGATCTCTAAAATATGAACTAGGTATCTTATATTTCAGTTCTCAGCTTAAGTGCCCTGAGGAAGATGTTTTTTAAGCACCTAGACTACTAGATATAATTTTCAAACTGACGAGATCTCTAAAATATGAACTAGGTATCTTAATTTTCAGTTCTCAGCTTAACTTCCCTGAGAAAGATGTTTTTTAAGCACCTGCACTGCTAGATATAATTTTCAAAACGACTGGATCTCTAAAATATGAACTAGTTATCTTAAATTTCCGTTCTCAGCTCAACTTCCCTGAGGAAGGTGTATTTTAAGCACCTGGACTAATAGATATAATTTTCAAAATGACGGGATTTCTAAAATATGAACAAGGTATCTTAATTTTCTGTTCTCAGCTTAAGTTGCCTGAGAAAGATGTTTTTTAAGCACCTGGACTACTAAATATAATTTTCAAAATGACGGGATCTCTAAAATATGAACTAGGTATCTTAATTTTCAGTTCTCAGCTCAAGTTCCCTAAGTAAGATGTTTTTTAAGCACCTGGACTACTAGATATAATTTGCAAAATGACGGGATCTCTAAAATATGAACTAGGGATCTTATATTTCAGTTCTCAGCTTAAGTTCCCTGAGAAAGATGTTTTTTAAGCACCTGGATTACTAAATATTTTTCAAAATGACGGGATCTCTAAAATATGAACTAGGTATCTTAATTTTCGGTTCTCAGATTAAGTTCACTGAGAAAGATGTTTTCTAAGCGCCTGGACTACTAGATATAGTTTTCAAAATGACGGGATCTCTAAAATATGAACCAGGTATCTTAATTTTCAGTTCTCAGATTAAGTTCACTGAGAAAGATGTTTTTTAAGCACCTGGACTACTAGATGTAACTTTCAAAATGACGGGATCTCTAAAATAAGAACTAGGTATCTTAATTTTCAGTTCTCAGCTTCACCTCCCTGAGAAAGATGTTTTTTAAGCACCTGCACTGCTAGATATAATTTTCAAAATGACGGGATCTCTAAAACATGAACTAGGTATCTTAATTAACAGTTCTCAGTTTAAGTTCTCTGAGAAAGATGTTTTTTAAGCACCTGGACTAGTAAATACAATTTTCACAATGACGGGATCTCTAAAATATGAACTAGGTATCTTATATTTCAGTTCTCAGCTTAAGTGCCCTGAGGAAGATGTTTATTAAGCACCTGGGCTACTAAATATAATTTCCAATATGACGGGATCTCTAGAATATGAACTAGGTATCTTGATTTTCAGTTCTCAGCTTAAGTTCCCTAAGTAAGATGTTTTTTAAGCACCTGGACTACTAGAAATACTTTTCAAACTGACGGGATATCTAAACTATGAAATAGGTATCTTAAATTTCAGTTCTCATCTTAAGTTCCCTGAGAAAGATGTTTTTTAAGCACCTGCACTGCTAGATATAATTTTCAAAATGACAGGATCTATAAAATATGAACTAGTTATCTTAAATTTCCGTTCTCACCTCAACTTCCCTGAGGAAGGTGTATTTTAAGCACCTGGACTACTAGATATAATTTTCAAAACGACGGGATCCCTAAAATATGAACTAGGTATCTTAATTTTCAGTTCTCAGCTTAAGTTCCCTGAGAAAGATGTTTTTAAGCACCTGGACTACAAGACATAATTTTCCAAATGACGGGATCCCTAAAATATGAACTAGGTATCTTAATTTTCAGTTCTCAGCTTAAGTTCCCTGAGAAAGATGTTTTTTAAGCACCTGGACTACTAAATATAATTTTCCAAATGACGGGATCTCTAAAATATGAACTAGGTATCTTATATTTCAGTTCTCAGCTTAAGTTCCCTGAGAAAGATGTTTTTTAAGCACCTGGACTACTAGATATAATTTTCAAAATGACGGGATCTCTAAAATATGAACTAGGTATCTTAAATTTCATTTCTCAGTTTAAGTTTTCTGAGAAAGATGTCTTTTAAGCACCTGGACTAGTAAATACAATTTTCAAAATGACGGGATCTCTAAAATATGAACTAGGTATCTTAATTTTCTGTTCTCAGCTTAAGTGCCCTGTGGAAGATGTTTATTAAGCACCTGGACTACTAAATATAATTTCCAAAATGACGGGATCTCTGGAATATGAACTAGGTATCTTGATTTTCAGTTCTCAGCTTAAGTTCCCTAAGTAAGATGTTTTTTAAGCACCTGGACTACTAGACATAATTTTCAAACTGACGGGATATCTAAAATATGAACTAGGTATTTTAGTTATCTGTTCTCAGCTTAAGTTCCATGAGAAAGATGTTTTTTAAGCACCTGGACTACTATATATATTTTTCAAAATGACGGGATCTCTAAACTATGAACTAGGTATCTTATATTTCAGTTCTCAGCTTAAGTTCCCTAAGTAAGATGTTTTTTAAGCACCTGGACTACTAGATATAATTTTCAAAATGACGGGATCTCTAAAATATGAACTAGGTACCTTAAATTTCATTTCTCAGCTCATGTTCCCTAAGGAAGATGTTTTTTAAGCACCTGGACTACTAAATATAATTTTCAAAATGACGGGATCTCTATAATATGATCTAGGTATCTTAATTATCAGTTCTCAGTTTAAGTTCCCTGAGAAGGATGTTTTTTAAGCACCTGGACTACTAGATATAATTTTCAAAATGACGGGATCTCAAAAATATGAACAAGGTATCTTAATTTTCTGTTCTCAGCTTAAGTTGCCTGAGAAAGATGTTTTTTAAGCACCTGGACTACTAAATATTATTTTCAAAATGACGGGATCTCTAAAATATGAACTAGGTATCTTAATTTTCAGTTCTCAGCTCAAGTTCCCCAAGTAAGAGGTTTTTTAAGCACCTGGACTACTAGATATAATTTTCAAAATGACGGGATATCTAAAATATGAACTAGGACTCTTATATTGCAGTACTCAGCTAAAGTACCCTGAGAAAGATGTATTTTAAGCACCAGGACAACTAAATATAATTTTCAAAATGACGGGATCTCTAAAATATGAACTAGGTATCTTAATTTTCAGTTCTCAGATTAAGTTCACTGAGAAAGATGTTTTCTAAGCGCCTGGACTAATAGATATAATTTTCAAAATGACGGGATCTCTAAAATATGAACTAGGTATCTTAATTTTCAGTTCTCAGATTAAGTTCCCTGAGAAAGATGTTTTTTAAGCACCTGGACTACTAGATATAATTTTCAAAATGACGGGATCTCTAAAATATGAACTAGGTATCTTAATTTCCTGTTCTCAGCTTAAGTTCCCTGAGAAAGATGTTTTTTAAGCACCTGGACTACTAGATATAATTTTCAAAATGACGGGATCTCTAAAACATGAACTAGGTATCTTAATTTTCAGTTCTCAGATTAAGTTCACTGAGAAAGATGTTTTTTAAGCACCTGGACTAGTAAATATAATTTTCAAAATGACGGGATCTCTAAAATATGAACTAGGTATCTTATATTTCAGTTCTCAGCTTAAGTGCCCTGAGGAAGATGTTTATTAAGCACCTGGACTACTAAATATAATTTCCAAAATGACGGGATCTCTAGAATATGAACTAGGTATCTTGATTTTCAGTTCTCAGCTTAAGTTCCCTAAGTAAGATGTTTTTTAAGCACCTGGACTACTAGAAATACTTTTCAAACTGACGGGATATCTAAAATATGAAATAGGTATCTTAATTTTCAGTTCTCAGCTTAAGTTCCCTGAGGAAGATGTTTTTTAAGCACCTGCACTGCTAGATATAATTTTCAAAATGACGGGATCTCTAAAATATGAACTAGTTAGCTTAAATCTCCGTTCTCACCTCAACTTCCCTGAGGAAGGTGTAATTTAAGCACCTGGACTAGTAAATACAATTTTCAAAATGACGGGATCTCTAAAATATGAACTAGGTATCTTAATTTTCAGTTCTCAGCTTAAGTGCCCTGAGGAAGATGTTTATTAAGCACCTGGACTACTAAATATAATTTCCAAAATGACGGGATCTCTGGAATATGAACTAGGTATCTTGATTTTCAGTTCTCAGCTTAAGTTCCCTAAGTAAGATGTTTTTTAAGCACCTGGACTACTAGACATAATTTTCAAACTGACGGGATATCTAAAATATGAACTAGGTATATTAGTTATCTGTTCTCAGCTTAAGTTCCATGAGAAAGATGTTTTTTAAGCACCTGGACTACTATATATATTTTTCAAAATGACGGGATCTCTAAACTATGAACTAGGTATCTTATATTTCAGTTCTCAGCTTAAGTTCCCTAAGTAAGATGTTTTTTAAGCACCTGGACTACTAGATATAATTTTCAAAATGACGGGATCTCTAAAATATGAACTAGGTACCTTAAATTTCATTTCTCAGCTCATGTTCCCTAAGGAAGATGTTTTTTAAGCACCTGGACTACTAAATATAATTTTCAAAATGACGGGATCTCTATAATATGAACTAGGTATCTTAAATATCAGTTCTCAGATTAAGTTCCCAGAGAAGGATGTTTTTTAAGAACCTGGACTACTAGATATAATTTTCAAAATGACGGGATCTCAAAAATATGAACAAGGTATCTTAATTTTCTGTTCTCAGCTTAAGTTGCCTGAGAAAGATGTTTTTTAAGCACCTGGACTACTAAATATAATTTTCAAAATGACGGGATCTCTAAAATATGAACTAGGTATCTTAATTTTCAGTTCTCAGCTCAAGTTCGCGCAGTAAGATGTTTTTTAAGCACTTGGACTACTAGATATAATTTTCAAAATGACGGGATATCTAAAATATGAACTAGGGATCTTATATTTCAGTTCTCAGCTTAAGTTCCCTGAGAAAGATGTTTTTTAAGCACCTGGATTACTAAATATTTTTCAAAATGACGGGATCTCTAAAATATGAACTAGGTATCTTAATTTTCAGTTCTCAGCTTAAGTTCACTGAGAAAGATGTTTTCTAAGCGCCTGGACTACTAGATATAATTTACAAAATGACGGGATCTCTAAAATATGAACTAGGTATCTTAATTTTCTGTTCTCAGCTTAAGTTCCCTGAGAAAGATGTTTTTTAAGCACCTGGACTACTAGATATAATTTTCAAAATGACGGGATCTCTAAAATATGAACTAGGTATCTTAATTTTCTGTTCTCAGCTTAAGTTCCCTGAGAAAGATGTTTTTTAAGCACCTGGACTACTAGATATAATTTTCAAAATGACGGGATCTCTAAAATAAGAACTAGGTATCTTAAATTTCAGTTCTCAGATTAAGTTCACTGAGAAAGATGTTTTTTAAGCACCTGGACTAATAAATATAATTTTCAAAATGACGGGATCTCTAAAATATGAACTAGGTATCTTATATTTCAGTTCTCAGCTTAAGTGCCCTGAGGAAGATGTTTATTAAGCACCTGGACTACTAAATATAATTTCCAAAATGACGGGATCTCTAGAATATGAACTAGGTATCTTGATTTTCAGTTCTCAGCTTAAGTTCCCTAAGTAAGATGTTTTTTAAGCACCTGGACTACTAGAAATACTTTTCAAACTGACGGGATATCTAAAATATGAACTAGGTATCTTAAATTTCAGTTCTCATCTTAAGTTCCCTGAGAAAGATGTTTTTTAAGCACCTGCACTGCTAGATATAATTTTCAAAATGACAGGATCTCTAAAATATGAACTAGTTATCTTAAATTTCCGTTCTCACCTCAACTTCCCTGAGGAAGGTGTATTTTAAGCACCTGGACTACTAGATATAATTTTCAAAATGACGGGATCTCTAAAATAAGAACTAGGTATCTTAATTTTCAGTTCTGAGCTTAAGTTCCCGAAGAAAGATGTTTTTTAAGCACCTGGACTACTAGATATAATTTTCAAAATGACGGGATCCCTAAAATATGAACTAGGTATCTTAATTTTCAGTTCTCAGCTTAAGTTCCCTGAGAAAGATGTTTTTTAAGCACCTGGACTACTAAATATAATTTTCCAAATGACGGGATCTCTAAAATATGAACTAGGTATCTTAATTTTCAGTTCTCAGCTTAAGTTCCCTGAGAAAGATGTTTTTTAAGCACCTGGACTACTAGATATAATTTTCAAAATGACGGGATCTCTAAAATATGAACTAGGTATCTTAATTATCAGTTCTCAGTTTAAGTTCCCTGAGAAAGATGTTTTTTAAGCACCTGGACTACTAGATATAATTTTCAAAATGACGGGATCTCTAAAATATGAACTAGGTACCTTAAATTTCATTTCTCAGCTCATGTTCCCTAAGGAAGATGTTTTTTAAGCACCTGGACTACTAAATATAATTTTCAAAATGACGGGATCTCTATAATATGATCTAGGTATCTTAATTATCAGTTCTCAGTTTAAGTTCCCTGAGAAAGATGTTTTTTAAGCACCTGGACTACTAGATATAATTTTCAAAATGACGGGATTTCTAAAATATGAACAAGGTATCTTAATTTTCTGTTCTCAGCTTAAGTTGCCTGAGAAAGATGTTTTTTAAGCACCTGGACTACTAAATATAATTTTCAAAATGACGGGATCTCTAAAATATGAACTAGGTATCTTAATTTTCAGTTCTCAGCTCAAGTTCCCTAAGTAAGATGTTTTTTAAGCACCTGGACTACTAGATATAATTTTCAAAATGACGGGATATCTAAAATATGAACTAGGTATCTTATATTTCAGTTCTCAGCTTAAGTTCCCTGAGAAAGATGTTTTTTAAGCACCTGGATTACTAAATATTTTTCAAAATGACGGGATCTCTAAAATATGAACTAGGTATCTTAATTTTCAGTTCTCAGATTAAGTTCACTGAGAAAGATGTTTTCTAAACACCTGGACTAGTAAATATAATTTTCAAAATGACGGGATCTCTAAAATATGAACTAGGTATCTTAATTTTCAGTTCTCAGATTAAGTTCCCTGAGAAAGATGTTTTTTAAGCACCTGGACTACTAGATATAATTTTCAAAATGACGGGATCTCTAAAATAAGAACTAGGTATCTTAATTTTCAGTTCTCAGCTTAAGTTCCCTGAGAAAGATGTTTTTTAAGCACCTGCACTGCTAGATATAATTTTCAAAATGACGGGATCTCTAAAATATGAACTAGGTATCTTAATTATCAGTTCTCAGATTAAGTTCACTGAGAAAGATGTTTTTTAAGCACCTGGACTAGTAAATATAATTTTCAAAATGACGGGATCTCTAAAATATGAACTAGGTATCTTATATTTCAGTTCTCAGCTTAAGTGCCCTGAGGAAGATGTTTATTAAGCACCTGGACTACTAAATATAATTTCCAAAATGACGGGATCTCTAGAATATGAACTAGGTATCTTGATTTTCAGTTCTCAGCTTAAGTTCCCTAAGTAAGATGTTTTTTAAGCACCTGGACTACTAGAAATACTTTTCAAACTGACGGGATATCTAAAATATGAACTAGGTATCTTAAATTTCAGTTCTCAGGTTAAGTTCCCCGAGAAAGATGTTTTTTAAGCACCTGCACTGCTAGATATAATTTTCAAAATGACAGGATCTATAAAATATGAACTAGTTATCTTAAATTTCCGTTCTCACCTCAACTTCCCTGAGGAAGGTGTATTTTAAGCACCTGGACTACTAGATATAATTTTCAAAATGACGGGATCTCTAAAATAAGAACTAGGTATCTTAATTTTCAGTTCTGAGCTTAAGTTCCCGAAGAAAGATGTTTTTTAAGCACCTGGACTACTAGATATAATTTTCAAAATGACGGGATCCCTAAAATATGAACTAGGTATCTTAATTTTCAGTTCTCAGCTTAAGTTCCCTGAGAAAGATGTTTTTTAAGCACCTGGACTACTAAATATAATTTTCCAAATGACGGGATCTCTAAAATATGAACTAGGTATCTTATATTTCAGTTCTCAGCTTAAGTTCCCTGAGAAAGATGTTTTTTAAGCACCTGGACTACTAGATATAATTTTCAAAATGACGGGATCTCTAAAATATGAACTAGGTATCTTAATTATCAGTTCTCAGTTTAAGTTTTCTGAGAAAGATGTTTTTTAAGCACCTGGACTAGTAAATACAATTTTCAAAATGACGGGATCTCTAAAATATGAACTAGGTATCTTAATTTTCTATTCTCAGCTTAAGTGCCCTGTGGAAGATGTTTATTAAGCACCTGGACTACTAAATTTAATTTCCAAAATGACGGGATCTCTGGAATATGAACTAGGTATCTTGATTTTCAGTTCTCAGCTTAAGTTCCCTAAGTAAGATGTTTTTTAAGCACATGGACTACTAGACATAATTTTCAAACTGACGGGATATCTAAAATATGAACTAGGTATTTTAGTTATCTGTTCTCAGCTTAAGTTCCATGAGAAAGATGTTTTTTAAGCACCTGGACTACTATATATATTTTTCAAAATGACGGGATCTCTAAACTATGAACTAGGTATCTTATATTTCAGTTCTCAGCTTAAGTTCCCTAAGTAAGATGTTTTTTAAGCACCTGGACTACTAGATATAATTTTCAAAATGACGGGATCTCTAAAATATGAACTAGGTACCTTAAATTTCATTTCTCGGCTCATGTTCCCTAAGGAAGATGTTTTTTAAGCACCTGGACTAGTAGAGATAATTTTCAAAATGACGGGATCTCTATAATATGATCTAGGTATCTTAAATATCAGTTCTCAGTTTAAGTTCCCTGAGAAGGATGTTTTTTAAGCACCTGGACTACTAGATATAATTTTCAAAATGACGGGATCTCAAAAATATGAACAAGGTATCTTAATTTTCTGTTCTCAGCTTAAGTTGCCTGAGAAAGATGTTTTTTAAGCACCTGGACTACTAAATATAATTTTCAAAATGACGGGATCTCTAAAATATGAACTAGGTATCTTAATTTTCAGTTCTCAGCTCAAGTTCCCTAAGTAAGATGTTTTTTAAGCACCTGGACTACTAGATATAATTTGCAAAATGACGGGATATCTAAAATATGAACTAGGTATCTTATATTTCAGTTCTCAGCTTAAGTTCCCTGAGAAAGATGTTTTTTAAGCACCTGGACTACTAAATATAGTTTTCAAAATGACGGGATCTCTAAAATATGAACCAGGTATCTTAATTTTCAGTTCTCAGATTAAGTTCACTGAGAAAGATGTTTTTTAAGCACCTGGACTACTAGATGTAACTTTCAAAATGACGGGATCTCTAAAATATGAACTAGGTATCTTAACTTTCTGTTCTCAGATTAAGTTCCCTGAGAAAGATGTTTTTTAAGCACCTGGACTATTAGATATAATTTTCAAAATGACGGGATCTCTAAAATAAGAACTAGGTATCTTAATTTTCTGTTCTCAGCTTAAGTTCCCTGAGAAAGATGTTTTTTAAGCACCTGGACTACTAGATATAATTTTCAAAATGACGGGATCTCTAAAATATGAACTAGGTATCTTAATTAACAGTTCTCAGTTTAAGTTCTCTGAGAAAGATGTTTTTTAAGCACCTGGACTAGTAAATACAATTTTCACAATGACGGGATCTCTAAAATATGAACTAGGTATCTTATATTTCAGTTCTCAGCTTAAGTGCCCTGAGGAAGATGTTTATTAAGCACCTGGGCTACTAAATATAATTTCCAAAATGACGGGATCTCTAGAATATGAACTAGGTATCTTGATTTTCAGTTCTCAGCTTAAGTTCCCTAAGTAAGATGTTTTTTAAGCACCTGGACTACTAGAAATAATTTTCAAACTGACGGGATATCTAAAATATGAACTCGGTCTCTTCAATTTCCGTTCTCATCTTAAGTTCCCTGAGAAAGATGTTTTTTAAGCACCTGCACTGCTAGATATAATTTTCAAAATGACAGGATCTCTAAAATATGAACTAGTTATCTTAAATTTCCGTTCTCACCTCAACTTCCCTGAGGAAGGTGTATTTTAAGCACCTGGACTACTAGATATAATTTTCAAAATGACGGGATCTCTAAAATAAGAACTAGGTATCTTAATTTTCAGTTCTGAGCTTAAGTTCCCGAAGAAAGATGTTTTTTAAGCACCTGGACTACAAGATATAATTTTCAAAATGACGGGATCCCTAAAATATGAACTAGGTATCTTAATTTTCAGTTCTCAGCTTAAGTTCCCTGAGAAAGATGTTTTTTAAGCACCTGGACTACTAAATATAATTTTCCAAATGACGGGATCTCTAAAATATGAACTAGGTATCTTATATTTCAGTTCTCAGCTTAAGTTCCCTGAGGAAGATGTTTTTTAAGCACCTGGACTACTAGATATAATTTTCAAAATGACGGGATCTCTAAAATATGAACTAGGTATCTTAATTATCAGTTCTCAGTTTAAGTTTTCTGAGAAAGATGTTTTTTAAGCACCTGGACTAGTAAATACAATTTTCAAAATGACGGGATCTCTAAAATATGAACTAGGTATCTTAATTTTCTGTTCTCAGCTTAAGTTCCCTGTGGAAGATGTTTATTAAGCACCTGGACTACTAAATATAATTTCCAAAATGACGGGATCTCTGGAATATGAACTAGGTATCTTGATTTTCAGTTCTCAGCTTAAGTTCCCTAAGTAAGATGTTTTTTAAGCACCTGGACTACTAGACATAATTTTCAAACTGACGGGATATCTAAAATATGAACTAGGTATTTTAGTTATCTGTTCTCAGCTTAAGTTCCATGAGAAAGATGTTTTTTAAGCACCTGGACTACTATATATATTTTTCAAAATGACGGTATCTCTAAAATATGAACTAGGTATCTTTTTTTTCAGTTCTCAGCTTAAGTTCCCTAAGTAAGATGTTTTTTAAGCACCTGGACTACTAGATATAATTTTCAAAATGACGGGATCTCTAAAATATGAACTAGGTACCTTAAATTTCATTTCTCAGCTCATGTTCCCTAAGGAAGATGTTTTTTAAGCACCTGGACTACTAAATATAATTTTCAAAATGACGGGATCTCTAAAATATGATCTAGGTATCTTAAATATCAGTTCTCAGTTAAAGTTCCCTGACAAAGTAGTTTTTTAAGCACCTGGACTGATAGATATAATTTTCAAAATGACGGGATCTCAAAAATATGAACAAGGTATCTTAATTTTCTGTTCTCAGCTTAAGTTGCCTGAGAAAGATGTTTTTTAAGCACCTGGACTACTAAATATAATTTTCAAAATGACGGGATCTCTAAAATATGAACTAGGTATCTTAATTTTCAGTTCTCAGCTCAAGTTCCCTAAGTAAGATGTTTTTTAAGCACCTGGACTACTAGATATAATTTGCAAAATGACGGGATATCTAAAATATGAACAAGGGATCTTATATTTCAGTTCTCAGCTTAAGTTCCCTGAGAAAGATGTTTTTTAAGCACCTGGATTACTAAATATTTTTCAAAATGACGGGATCTCTAAAATATGAACTAGGTATCTTAATTTTCAGTTCTCAGATTAAGTTCACTGAGAAAGATGTTTTCTAAGCACCTGGACTACTAGATATAATTTACAAAATGACGGGATCTCTAAAATATGAACCAGGTATCTTAATTTTCAGTTCTCAGATTAAGTTCACTGAGAAAGATGTTTTTTAAGCACCTGGACTACTAGATGTAACTTTCAAAATGACGGGATCTCTAAAATATGAACTAGGTATCTTAATTTTCTGTTCTCAGCTTAAGTTCCCTGAGAAAGATGTTTTTTAAGCACCTGGACTACTAGATATAATTTTCAAAATGACGGGATCTCTAAAATATGAACTAGGTATCTTAATTTTCAGTTCTCAGATTAAGTTCACTGAGAAAGATGTTTTTTAAGCACCTGGACTAGTAAATATAATTTTCAAAATGACGGGATCTCTAAAATATGAACTAGGTATCTTATATTTCAGTTCTCAGCTTAAGTGCCCTGAGGAAGATGTTTATTAAGCACCTGGACTACTAAATATAATTTCCAAAATGACGGGATCTCTAGAATATGAACTAGGTATCTTGATTTTCAGTTCTCAGCTTAAGTTCCCTAAGTAAGATGTTTTTTAAGCACCTGGACTACTAGAAATACTTTTCAAACTGACGGGATATCTAAAATATGAACTAGGTATCTTAAATTTCAGTTCTCATCTTAAGTTCCCTGAGAAAGATGTTTTTTAAGCACCTGCACTGCTAGATATAATTTTCAAAATGACAGGATCTCTAAACTATGAACTAGTTATCTTAAATTTCCGTTCTCACCTCAACTTCCCTGAGGAAGGTGTATTTTAAGCACCTGGACTACTAGATATAATTTTCAAAATGACGGGATCTCTAAAATATGAACTAGGTATCTTAATTTTCAGTTCTCAGCTTAAGTTCCCGGAGAAAGATGTTTTTTAAGCACCTGGACTACTAGATATAATTTTCAAAATGACGGGATCTCTAAAATATGAACTAGGTATCTTAAATTTCAGTTCTCATCTTAAGTTCCCTGAGAAAGATGTTTTTTAAGCACCTGGACTACTAAATATAATTTTCCAAATGACGGGATCTCTAAAATATGAACTAGGTATCTTATATTTCAGTTCTCAGCTTAGGTTCCCTGAGAAAGATGTTTTTTAAGCACCTGGACTACTAGATATAATTTTCAAAATGACGGGATCTCTAAAATATGAACTAGGTATCTTAATTATCAGTTCTCAGTTTAAGTTCCCTGAGAAAGATGTTTTTTAAGCACCTGGACTAGTAAATACAATTTTCAAAATGACGGGATCTCTAAAATATGAACTAGGTATCTTAATTTTCAGTTCTCAGCTTAAGTGCCCTGAGGAAGATGTTTATTAAGCACCTGGACTACTAAATATAATTTCCAAAATGACGGGATCTCTGGAATATGAACTAGGTATCTTGATTTTCAGTTCTCAGCTTAAGTTCCCTAAGTAAGATGTTTTTTAAGCACCTGGACTACTAGACATAATTTTCAAACTGACGGGATATCTAAAATATGAACTAGGTATTTTAGTTTTCTGTTCTCAGCTTAAGTTCCCTGAGAAAGATGTTTTTTAAGCACCTGGACTACTATATATATTTTTCAAAATGACGGGATCTCTAAAATACGAACTAGGTATCTTATATTTCAGTTCTCAGCTTAAGTTCCCTAAGTAAGATGTCTTTTAAGCACCTGGACTACTAGATATAATTTTCAAAATGACGGGATCTCTAAAATATGAACTAGGTACCTTAAATTTCATTTCTCAGCTCATGTTCCCTAAGGAAGATGTTTTTTAAGCACCTGGACTACTAAATATAATTTTCAAAATGACGGGATCTCTATAATATGATCTAGGTATCTTAATTATCAGTTCTCAGTTTAAGTTCCCTGAGAAGGATGTTTTTTAAGCAACTGGACTACTAGATATAATTTTCAAAATGACGGGATTTCTAAAATATGAACAAGGTATCTTAATTTTCTGTTCTCAGCTTAAGTTGCCTGAGAAAGATGTTTTTTAAGCACCTGGACTACTAAATATAATTTTCAAAATGACGGGATCTCTAAAATATGAACTAGGTATCTTAATTTTCAGTTCTCAGATTAAGTTCCCTGAGAAAGATGTTTTTTAAGCACCTGGACTACTAGATATAATTTTCAAAATGACGGGATCTCTAAAATAAGAACTAGGTATCTTAATTTTCAGTTCTCAGCTTAAGTTCCCTGAGAAAGATGTTTTTTAAGCACCTGGACTACTAGATATAATTTTCAAAATGACGGGATCTCTAAAATATGAACTAGGTATCTTAATTATCAGTTCTCAGTTTAAGTTCACTGAGAAAGATGTTTTTTAAGCACCTGGACTAGTAAATATAATTTTAAAAATGACGGGATCTCTAAAATATGAACTAGGTATCTTATATTTCAGTTCTCAGCTTAAGTGCCCTGAGGAAGATGTTTATTAAGCACCTGGACTACTAAATATAATTTCCAAAATGACGGGATCTCTAGAATATGAACTAGGTATCTTGATTTTCAGTTCTCAGCTTAAGTTCCCTAAGTAAGATGTTTTTTAAGCACCTGGACTACTAGAAATACTTTTCAAACTGACGGGATATCTAAAATATGAAATAGGTATCTTAAATTTCAGTTCTCAGCTTAAGTTCCCTGAGAAAGATGTTTTTTAAGCACCTGCACTGCTAGATATAATTTTCAAAATGACGGGATCTCTAAAATATGAACTAGTTATCTTAAATTTCCGTTCTCACCTCAACTTCCCTGAGGAAGGTGTATTTTAAGCACCTGTACTACTAGATATAATTTTCAAAACGACGGGATCCCTAAAATATGAACTAGGTATCTTAATTTTCAGTTCTGAGCTTAAGTTCCCGAAGAAAGATGTTTTTTAAGCACCTGGACTACTAGATATAATTTTCAAAATGACGGGATCCCTAAAATATGAACTAGGTATCTTAATTTTCAGTTCTCAGCTTAAGTTCCCTGAGAAAGATGTTTTTTAAGCACCTGGACTACTAAATATAATTTTCCAAATGACGGGATCTCTAAAATATGAACTAGGTATCTTATATTTCAGTTCTCAGCTTAAGTTCCCTGAGAAAGATGTTTTTTAAGCACCTGGACTACTAGATATAATTTTCAAAATGACGGGATCTCTAAAATATGAACTAGGTATCTTAATTATCAGTTCTCAGTTTAAGTTCCCTGAGAAAGATGTTTTTTAAGCACCTGGACTAGTAAATACAATTTTCAAAATGACGGGATCTCTAAAATATGAACTAGGTATCTTAATTTTCAGTTCTCAGCTTAAGTGCCCTGAGGAAGATGTTTATTAAGCACCTGGACCACTAAATTTAATTTTCAAAATGACGGGATCTCTGGAATATGAACTAGGTATCTTGATTTTCAGTTCTCAGCTTAAGTTCCCTAAGTAAGATGTTTTTTAAGCACCTGGACTACTAGACATAATTTTCAAACTGACGGGATATCTAAAATATGAACTAGGTATTTTATTTTTCTGTTCTCAGATTAAGTTCCATGAGAAAGATGTTTTTTAAGCACCTGGACTACTATATATATTTTTCAAAATGACGGGATCTCTAAAATACGAACTAGGTATCTTAATTTTCAGTTCTCAGCTTAAGTTCCCTAAGTAAGATGTTTTTTAAGCACCTGGGCTACTAAATATAATTTCAAATATGACGGGATCTCTAGAATATGAACTAGGTATCTTGATTTTCATTTCTCAGCTCATGTTCCCTAAGGAAGATGTTTTTTAAGCACCTGGACTAATAAATATAATTTTCAAAATGACGGGATCTCTAAAATATGATCTAGGTATCTTAATTATCAGTTCTCAGTTTAAGTTCCCTGAGAAGGATGTTTTTTAAGCAACTGGACTACTAGATATAATTTTCAAAATGACGGGATTTCTAAAATATGAACAAGGTATCTTAATTTTCTGTTCTCAGCTTAAGTTGCCTGAGAAAGATGTTTTTTAAGCACCTGGACTACTAAATATAATTTTCAAAATGACGGGATCTCTAAAATATGAACTAGGTATCTTAATTTTCAGTTCTCAGCTCAAGTTCCCTAAGTAAGATGTTTTTTAAGCACCTGGACTACTAGATATAATTTTCAAAATGACGGGATCTCTAAAATATGAACTAGGTATCTTAATTATCAGTACTCAGTTAAAGATCCATGAGAAAGATGTTTTTTAAGCACCTGGACTACTAAATATAATTTTCAAAATGACGGGATCTCTAAAATATAAACCAGGTATCTTAAATTTCCGTTCTCAGCTCAACTTCCCTGAGGAAGGTGTATTTTAAGCACCTGGACTACTAGATATAATTTGCAAAATGACGGGATCTCTAAAATATGAACTAGTTATCTTCAATTTCCGTTCTCAGCTCAACTTCCCTGAGGAAGGTGTATTTCAAGCACCTGGGCTACTAAATATAATTTCCAATATGACTGGATCTCTAAAATATGAACTAGGTATCTTAAGTTTCGTTTCTCAGCTTAAGTTCTCTAAGGAAGATGTTTTTTAAGCACCTGGACTACTAGATATAGTTTTCAAAATGACGGGATCTCTAAAATATGAACTAGGTATATTAATTTTCAGTTCTCGGCTTTAGTTCCCTGAGAAAGATGTTTTTTAAGCACCTGGACTACTAGATATAATTTTCAAATTGACGGGATATCTAAAATATGAACTAGGTATCTTATATTTCAGTTCTCAGCTTAAGTGCCCTGAGAAAGGTGTTTTTTAAGCAGCTGGACTACTAAATATAATTTTGAAAATGACGGGATCTCTAAAATATGAACTAGGTATCCTAATTTTCAGTTCTCGGCTTAAGTACCCTGAGAAACATGTTTTTTAAGCACCTGGACTACTAAATATAATTTTCAAAATGACGGGATCTCTAAAATATGAACTAGGTATCTTGATTTTCATTTCTCAGCTTAAGTTTCCGAAGAAAGATGTTTTTTAAGCACCTGGACTACTAGATATAATTTCCAAAATGACGGGATCTCTAAAATATGAACTAGGTATCTTGGTTTTTAGTTCTCAGCTTAAGTTCCATGAGGAAGATGTATTTTTGACACTTGGACTACTAAATATAATTTTCAAAATTACAGGATCTCTAAAATATGAACTAGGTATCTTAAATTTCTGTTCTCAGCTCAACTTCCCTGAGGAAGGTGTATGTTAAGCACCTGGACTACTAGATATAATATTCAAAATGACGGGATCTCTAAAATATGAACTAGGTATCTTAAATTTCCGTTCTCAGCTCAACTTCCCTGAGGAAGGTGTATTTTAAGCACCTGGACTACTAAATATAATTTTCAAAATGACGGGATCTCTAAAATATAAACCAGGTATCCTTAATTTCAGTTCTCAGCTTAAGTTCCATGAGGAAGATATATTTTTGACACTTGGACTACTAAATATAATTTTCAAAATGACAGGATCTCTAAAATATAAACCAGGTATCTTAAATTTCCGTTTTCATCTTAAGTTCCCTGAGAAAGATGTTTTTTAAGCACCTGCACTTCTAGATATAATTTTCAAAATGACGGGATCTCTAAAATATGAACTAGGTATCTTAATTAGCAGTTCTCAGTTTAAGTTCCCTGAGAAAGATGTTTTTTAAGCACCTGCACTGCTAGATATAATTTTCAAAATGACGGGATCTCTAAAATATGAACTAGTTATCTTAAATTTCCGTTCTCAGCTCAACTTCCCTGAGGAAGGTGTATTTTAAGCACCTGGACTACTAGATATAATTTTCAAAATGACGGGATCTCTAAAATATGAACTAGGTATCTTAAATTTCCGTTCTCAGCTCAACTTCCCTGAGGAAGGTGTATGTTAAGCACCTGGACTACTAAATATAATTTTCAAAATGACAGGATCTCTAAAATATGAACTAGGTATCTTAAGTTTCGTTTCTCAGCTTAAGTTCTCTAAGGAAGATGTTTTTTAAGCACCTGGACTACTAGATATAGTTTTCAAAATGACGGGATCTCTAAAATATGAACTAGGTATATTAATTTTCAGTTCTCGGCTTTAGTTCCCTGAGAAAGATGTTTTTTAAGCACCTGGACTACTAGATATAATTTTCAAATTGACGGGATATCTAAAATATGAACTAGGTATCTTATATTTCAGTTCTCAGCTTAAGTGCCCTGAGAAAGGTGTTTTTTAAGCAGCTGGACTACTAAATATAATTTTGAAAATGACGGGATCTCTAAAATATGAACTAGGTATCCTAATTTTCAGTTCTCGGCTTAAGTACCCTGAGAAACATGTTTTTTAAGCACCTGGACTACTAAATATAATTTTCAAAATGACGGGATCTCTAAAATATGAACTAGGTATCTTGATTTTCATTTCTCAGCTTAAGTTTCCGAAGAAAGATGTTTTTTAAGCACCTGGACTACTAGATATAATTTCCAAAATGACGGGATCTCTAAAATATGAACTAGGTATCTTGGTTTTTAGTTCTCAGCTTAAGTTCCATGAGGAAGATGTATTTTTGACACTTGGACTACTAAATATAATTTTCAAAATTACAGGATCTCTAAAATATGAACTAGGTATCTTAAATTTCTGTTCTCAGCTCAACTTCCCTGAGGAAGGTGTATGTTAAGCACCTGGACTACTAGATATAATATTCAAAATGACGGGATCTCTAAAATATGAACTAGGTATCTTAAATTTCCGTTCTCAGCTCAACTTCCCTGAGGAAGGTGTATTTTAAGCACCTGGACTACTAAATATAATTTTCAAAATGACGGGATCTCTAAAATATAAACCAGGTATCCTTAATTTCAGTTCTCAGCTTAAGTTCCATGAGGAAGATATATTTTTGACACTTGGACTACTAAATATAATTTTCAAAATGACAGGATCTCTAAAATATAAACCAGGTATCTTAAATTTCCGTTTTCATCTTAAGTTCCCTGAGAAAGATGTTTTTTAAGCACCTGCACTGCTAGATATAATTTTCAAAATGACGGGATCTCTTAAATATGAACTAGGTATCTTAATTAGCAGTTCTCATCTTAAGTTCCCTGAGAAAGATGTTTTTTAAGCACCTGCACTGCTAGATATAATTTTCAAAATGACGGGATCTCTAAAATATGAACTAGATATCTTAATTTTCAGTTCTCAGCTTAAGTTCCCGGAGAAAGATGTTTTTTAAGCACCTGGACTACTAGATATAATTTTCAAAATGCGGGATCTCTAAAATATGAACTAGGTATCTTATATTTCAGTTCTCAGCTTAAGTTCCCTGAGGAAGATGTTTTTTAAGCACCTGCACTACTAGATATAATTCTCAAAATGACGGGATCTCTAAACTATGAACTAGGTATCTTAAATTTCAGTTCTCATCTTAAGTTCCCTGAGAAAGATGTTTTTTAAGCACCTGGACTACTAGATATAATTTTCAAAATGACGGGATCTCTAAAATATGAACTAGGTATCTTATATTTCAGTTCTCAGCTTAAGTTCCCTGAGAAAGATGTTTTTTAAGCACCTGGACTACTAAATATAATTTTCAAAATGACGGGATCTCTAAAATATGAACTAGGTATCTTAATTTTCAGTTCTCAGCTTAAGTTCCCTGAGGAAGATGTATTTTAAGCACCTGGACTACTAGATATAATTTTCAAAATGAGGGCATCTCTAAAATAAGAACTAGGTATCTTTATTTTCAGTTCTGAGCTTAAGTTCCCGGAGAAAGATGTTTTTTAAGCACCTGGACTACTAGATATAATTTTCCAAATGACGGGATCTCTAAAATATGAACTAGGTATCTTATATTTCAGTTCTCAGCTTAAGTTCCCTGAGAAAGATGTTTTTTAAGCACCTGGACTACTAGATATAATTTTCAAAATGACGGGATCTCTAAAATATGAACTAGGTATCTTAATTATCAGTTCTCAGTTTAAGTTCCCTGAGAAAGATGTTTTTTAAGCACCTGGACTAGTAAATATAATTTTCAAAATGACGGGATCTCTAAAATATGAACTAGGTATCTTATATTTCAGTTCTCAGCTTAAGTGCCCTGAGGAAGATGTATTTCAAGCACCTGGGCTACTAAATATAATTTCAAATATGACGGGATCTCTAGAATATGAACTAGGTATCTTGATTTTCAGTTCTCAGCTTAAGTTCCCTAAGTAAGATGTTTTTTAAGCACCTGGACTACTAGAAATACTTTTCAAACTGACGGGATATCTAAAATATGAACTAGGTATCTTAATTTTCTGTTCTCAGCTTAACTTCCCTGAGAAAGATGTTTTTTAAGCACCTGCACTGCTAGATATAATTTTCAAAACGACTGGATCTCTAAAATATGAACTAGTTATCTTAAATTTCCGTTCTCAGCTCAACTTCCCTGAGGAAGGTGTATTTTAAGCACCTGGACTAATAGATATAATTTTCAAAATGACGGGATCTCTAAAATATGAACTAGGTATCTTAAATTTCCGTTCTCAGCTCAACTTCCCTGAGGAAGGTGTATGTTAAGCACCTGGACTACTAGATATAATATTCAAAATGACGGGATCTCTAAAATATGAACTAGGTATCTTAAATTTCAGTTCTCAGCTCAACTTCCCTGAGGAAGGTGTATTTTAAGCACCTGGACTACTAGATATAATTTTCAAAATGACGGGATCTCTAAAATAAGAACTAGGTATCTTAATTTTCAGTTCTCATCTTACGTTCCCGAAAAAAGATGTTTTTTAAGCACCTGGACTACTAGATATAATTTTCGAAATGACGGGATCTCTAAAATAAGAACTAGGTATCTTAATTTTCAGTTCTCAGCTTAAGTTCCTGGAGAAAGATGTTTTTTAAGCACCTGGACTACTAGATATAATTTTCGAAATGACGGGATCTCTAAAATAAGAACTAGGTATCTTATATTTCAGTTCTCAGCTTAAGTTCCCAGAGGAAGATGTTTTTTAAGCACCTGCACTACTAGATATAATTCTCAAAATGACGGGATCTCTAAACTATGAACTAGGTATCTTAAATTTCAGTTCTCATCTTAAGTTCCCTGAGAAAGATGTTTTTTAAGCACCTGGACTACTAGATATAATTTTCAAAATGACGGGATCTCTAAAATATGAACTAGGTATCTTATATTTCAGTTCTCAGCTTAAGTTCCCTGAGAAAGATGTTTTTTAAGCACCTGGACTACTAAATATAATTTTCAAAATGACGGGATCTCTAAAATATGAACTAGGTATCTTAATTTTCAGTTCTCAGCTTAAGTTCCCTGAGGAAGATGTATTTTAAGCACCTGGACTACTAGATATAATTTTCAAAATGAGGGCATCTCTAAAATAAGAACTAGGTATCTTAATTTTCAGTTCTCAGCTTAAGTTCCCGGAGAAAGATGTTTTTTAAGCACCTGGACTACTAGATATAATTTTCCAAATGACGGGATCTCTAAAATATGAACTAGGTATCTTATATTTCAGTTCTCAGCTTAAGTTCCCTGAGAAAGATGTTTTTTAAGCACCTGGACTACTAGATATAATTTTCAAAATGACGGGATCTCTAAAATATGAACTAGGTATCTTAATTATCAGTTCTCAGTTTAAGTTCCCTGAGAAAGATGTTTTTTAAGCACCTGGACTAGTAAATATAATTTTCAAAATGACGGGATCTCTAAAATATGAACTAGGTATCTTATATTTCAGTTCTCAGCTTAAGTGCCCTGAGGAAGATGTTTATTAAGCACCTGGACTACTAAATATAATTTCCAAAATGACGGGATCTCTAGAATATGAACTAGGTATCTTGATTTTCAGTTCTCAGCTTAAGTTCCCTAAGTAAGATGTTTTTTAAGCACCTGGACTACTAGAAATAATTTTCAAACTGACGGGATATCTAAAATATGAACTAGGTATCTTAATTTTCAGTTCTCAGCTTAACTTCCCTGAGAAAGATGTTTTTTAAGCACCTGCACTGCTAGATATAATTTTCAAAACGACTGGATCTCTAAAATATGAACTAGTTATCTTAAATTTCCGTTCTCAGCTCAACTTCCCTGAGGAAGGTGTATTTTAAGCACCTGGACTAATAGATATAATTTTCAAAATGACGGGATCTCTAAAATATGAACTAGGTATCTTCAATTTCCGTTCTCAGCTCAACTTCCCTGAGGAAGGTGTATTTTAAGCACCTGGACTATTAGATATAATTTTCAAAATGACGGGATCTCTAAAATATAAACCAGGTATCCTTAATTTCAGTTCTCAGCTTAAGTTCCATGAGGAAGATGTATTTTTGACACTTGGACTACTAAATATAATTTTCAAAATGACAGGATCTCTAAAATATAAACCAGGTATATTTAATTTCCGTTTTCATCTTAAGTTCCCTGAGAAAGATGTTTTTTAAGCACCTGCACTGCTAGATATAATTTTCAAAATGACGGGATCTCTTAAATATGAACTAGGTATCTTAATTAGCAGTTCTCATCTTAAGTTCCCTGAAAAAGATGTTTTTTAAGCACCTGCACTGCTAGATATAATTTTCAAAATGACGGGATCTCTAAAATATGAACTAGATATCTTAATTTTCAGTTCTCAGCTTAAGTTCCCGGAGAAAGATGTTTTTTAAGCACCTGGACTACTAGATATAATTTTCAAAATGCGGGATCTCTAAAATATGAACTAGGTATCTTATATTTCAGTTCTCAGCTTAAGTTCCCTGAGGAAGATGTTTTTTAAGCACCTGCACTACTAGATATAATTCTCAAAATGACGGGATCTCTAAACTATGAACTAGGTATCTTAAATTTCAGTTCTCATCTTAAGTTCCCTGAGAAAGATGTTTTTTAAGCACCTGGACTACTAGATATAATTTTCAAAATGACGGGATCTCTAAAATATGAACTAGGTATCTTATATTTCAGTTCTCAGCTTAAGTTCCCTGAGGAAGGTGTATTTTAAGCACCTGGACTACTAGATATAATTTTCAAAATGACGGGATCTCTAAAATAAGAACTAGGTATCTTAATTTTCAGTTCTCAGCTTAAGTTCCCGGAGAAAGATGTTTTTTAAGCACCTGGACTACTAGATATAATTTTCAAAATGACGGGATCCCTAAAATATGAACTAGGTATCTTAATTTTCAGTTCTCAGCTTAAGTTCCCTGAGAAAGATGTTTTTTAAGCACCTGGACTACTAAATATAATTTTCCAAATGACGGGATCTCTAAAATATGAACTAGGTATCTTATATTTCAGTTCTCAGCTTAAGTTCCCGGAGAAAGATGTTTTTTAAGCACCTGAGCTACTAAATATAATTTCCAAAATGACGGGATCTCTAGAATATGAACTAGGTATCTTGATTTTCAGTTCTCAGCTTAAGTTCCCTAAGTAAGATGTTTTTTAAGCACCTGGACTACTAGAAATAATTTTCAAACTGACGGGATATCTAAAATATGAACTAGGTATCTTAATTTTCAGTTCTCAGCTTAAGTTCCCTGAGAAAGATGTTTTTTAAGCACCTGCACTGCTAAATATAATTTTCAAAATGACAGGATCTCTAAAATATGAACTAGTTATCTTAAGTTTCCGTTCTCACCTCAACTTCCCTGAGGAAGGTGTATTTTAAGCACCTGGACTACTAGATATAATTTTCAAAACGACGGGATCTCTAAAATAAGAACTAGGTATATTAATTTTCAGTTCTGAGCTTAAGTTCCCGAAGAAAGATGTTTTTTAAGCACCTGGACTACTAGATATAATTTTCAAAATGACGGGATCCCTAAAATATAAACTAGGTATCTTAATTTTCAGTTCTCAGCTTAAGTTCCCTGAGAAAGATGTTTTTTAAGCACCTGGACTACTAAATATAATTTTCCAAATGACGGGATCTCTAAAATATGAACTAGGTATCTTATATTTCAGTTCTCAGCTTAAGTTCCCTGAGAAAGATGTTTTTTAAGCACCTGGACTACTAGATATAATTTTCAAAATGACGGGATCTCTAAAATATGAACTAGGTATCTTAATTATCAGTTCTCAGTTTAAGTTCCCTGAGAAAGATGTTTTTTAAGCACCTGGACTAGTAAATACAATTTTCAAAATGACGGGATCTCTAAAATATGAACTAGGTATCTTAATTTTCAGTTCTCAGCTTAAGTGCCGTGTGGAAGATGTTTATTATGCACCTGGACTACTAAATATAATTTCCAAAATGACGGGATCTCTGGAATATGAACTAGGTATCTTGATTTTCAGTTCTCAGCTTAAGTTCCCTAAGTAAGATGTTTTTTAAGCACCTGGACTACTAGACATAATTTTCAAACTGACGGGATATCTAAAATATGAACTAGGTATTTTAGTTATCTGTTCTAAGCTTAAGTTCCATGAGAAAGATGTTTTTAAGCACCTGGACTACTATATATATTTTTCAAAATGACGGGATCTCTAAAATACGAACTAGGTATCTTATATTTCAGTTCTCAGCTTAAGTTCCCTAAGTAAGATGTCTTTTAAGCACCTGGACTACTAGATATAATTTTCAAAATGACGGGATCTCTAAAATATGAACTAGGTATCTTAAATTTCATTTCTCAGCTCATGTTCCCTAAGGAAGATGTTTTTTAAGCACCTGGACTACTAAATATAATTTTCAAAATGACGGGATCTCTATAATATGATCTAGGTATCTTAATTATCAGTTCTCAGTTTAAGTTCCCTGAGAAGGATGTTTTTTAAGCACCTGGACTACTAGATATAACTTTCAAAATGACGGGATCTCTAAAATATGAACAAGGTATCTTAATTTTCTGTTCTCAGCTTAAGTTGCCTGAGAAAGATGTTTTTTAAGCACCTGGACTACTAAATATAATTTTCAAAATGACGGGATCTCTAAAATATGAACTAGGTATCTTAATTTTCAGTTCTCAGCTCAAGTTCCCTAAGTAAGATGTTTTTTAAGCACCTGGACTACTAGATATAATTTTCAAAATGACGGGATATCTAAAATATGAACTAGGTATCTTATATTTCAGTTCTCAGCTTAAGTTCCCTGAGAAAGATGTTTTTTAAGCACCTGGATTACTAAATATTTTTCAAAATGACGGGATCTCTAAAATATGAACTAGGTATCTTAATTTTCAGTTCTCAGATTAAGTTCACTGAGAAAGATGTTTTCTAAGCACCTGGACTACTAGATATAATTTTCAAAATGACGGGATCTCTAAAATATGAACTAGGTATCTTAATTTTCAGTTCTCAGATTAAGTTCCCTGAGAAAGATGTTTTTTAAGCACCTGGACTACTAGATATAATTTTCAAAATGACGGGATCTCTAAAATATGAACTAGGTATCTTAATTTTCAGTTCTCAGCTTAAGTTCCCTGAGAAAGATGTTTTTTAAGCACCTGGACTACTAAATATAATTTTCCAAATGACGGGATCTCTAAAATATGAACTAGGTATCTTAATTTTCAGTTCTCAGCTTAAGTTCCCTGAGCAAGATGTTTTTTAAGCACCTGGACTACTAGATATAATTTTCAAAATGACGGGATCTCTAAAATATGAACTAGGTATCTTAATTATCAGTTCTCAGTTTAAGTTCCCTGAGAAAGATGTTTTTTAAGCACCTGGACTACTAAATATAATTTTCAAAATGACAGGAGCTCTAAAATATAAACCAGGTATCTTAAATTTCCGTTCTCAGCTCAACTTCCCTGAGGAAGGTGTTTTTTAAGCACCTGGACTACTAGATATAATTTACAAAATGACGGGGTCTCCAAAATATGAACTAGGTATCTTAAATTTCCGTTCTCAGCTCAACTTCCATGAGGAAGATGTATTTTTGACACTTGGACTACTAAATATAATTTTCAAAATGACAGGATCTCTAAAATATGAACTAGGTATCTTAAGTTTCGTTTCTCAGCTTAAGTTCTCTAAGGAAGATGTATTTAAGCACCTGGACTACTAGATATAGTTTTCAAAATGACGGGATCTCTAAAATATGAACTAGGTATATTAATTTTCAGTTCTCGGCTTTAGTTCCCTGAGAAAGATGTTTTTTAAGCACCTGGACTACTAGATATAATTTTCAAATTGACGGGATATCTAAAATATGAACTAGGTATCTTATATTTCAGTTCTCAGCTTAAGTGCCCTGAGAAAGGTGTTTTTTAAGCAGCTGGACTACTAAATATAATTTTGAAAATGACGGGATCTCTAAAATATGAACTAGGTATCCTAATTTTCAGTTCTCGGCTTAAGTACCCTGAGAAACATGTTTTTTAAGCACCTGGACTACTAAATATAATTTTCAAAATGACGGGATCTCTAAAATATGAACTAGGTATCTTGATTTTCATTTCTCAGCTTAAGTTTCCGAAGAAAGATGTTTTTTAAGCACCTGGACTACTAGATATAATTTCCAAAATGACGGGATCTCTAAAATATGAACTAGGTATCTTGGTTTTTAGTTCTCAGCTTAAGTTCCATGAGGAAGATGTATTTTTGACACTTGGACTACTAAATATAATTTTCAAAATTACAGGATCTCTAAAATATGAACTAGGTATCTTAAATTTCTGTTCTCAGCTCAACTTCCCTGAGGAAGGTGTATGTTAAGCACCTGGACTACTAGATATAATATTCAAAATGACGGGATCTCTAAAATATGAACTAGGTATCTTAAATTTCCGTTCTCAGCTCAACTTCCCTGAGGAAGGTGTATTTTAAGCACCTGGACTACTAAATATAATTTTCAAAATGACGGGATCTCTAAAATATAAACCAGGTATCCTTAATTTCAGTTCTCAGCTTAAGTTCCATGAGGAAGATGTATTTTTGACACTTGGACTACTAAATATAATTTTCAAAATGACAGGATCTCTAAAATATAAACCAGGTATCTTAAATTTCCGTTTTCATCTTAAGTTCCCTGAGAAAGATGTTTTTTAAGCACCTGCACTGCTAGATATAATTTTCAAAATGACGGGATCTCTTAAATATGAACTAGGTATCTTAATTAGCAGTTCTCATCTTAAGTTCCCTGAAAAAGATTTTTTTAAGCACCTGCACTGCTAGATATAATTTTCAAAATGACGGGATCTCTAAAATATGAACTAGATATCTTAATTTTCAGTTCTCAGCTTAAGTTCCCGGAGAAAGATGTTTTTTAAGCACCTGGACTACTAGATATAATTTTCAAAATGCGGGATCTCTAAAATATGAACTAGGTATCTTATATTTCAGTTCTCAGCTTAAGTTCCCTGAGGAAGATGTTTTTTAAGCACCTGCACTACTAGATATAATTCTCAAAATGACGGGATCTCTAAACTATGAACTAGGTATCTTAAATTTCAGTTCTCATCTTAAGTTCCCTGAGAAAGATGTTTTTTAAGCACCTGGACTACTAGATATAATTTTCAAAATGACGGGATCTCTAAAATAAGAACTAGGTCTAATAAATTTCAGTTCTCAGCTTAAGTTCCCTGAGAAAGATGTTTTTTAAGCACCTGGACTACTAAATATAATTTTCAAAATGACGGGATCTCTAAAATATGAACTATTTATCTTAATTTTCAGTTCTCAGCTTAAGTTCCCTAAGTAAGATGTTTTTTAAGCACCTGGACTATTAGATATAATTTTCAAAATGACGGTATCTCTAAAATAAGAACGTGGTAACTTAATTTTCATTTCGCAGCGTAAGTTACCGGAGGAAGATGTTTTTTAAGCACCTGGACTAATAGATATATTTTACAAAATGACGGGATCTCTAAAATATGAACTAGGTATCTTATATTTCACTTCTCAGATTAAGTTCACTGATTAAGATGTTTTTTAAGCACCTGCACTACTAGATATAATTTTCAAAATGACGGGATCTCTAAAATATGAACTATGTATCTTAATTTTCAGTTCTCAGCTTAAGTTCCCTAAGTAAGATGTTTTTTAAGCACCTGGACTATTAGATATAATTTTCAAAATGACGGTATCTCTAAAATAAGAACTAGGTATCTTAATTTTCAGTTCTCAGCTTAAGTTCCCTGAGAAAGATGTTTTTTAAGCACCTGGACTACTAGATATAATTTTCAAAATGCGGGATCTCTAAAATATGAACTAGGTATCTTATATTTCAGTTCTCAGCTTAAGTTCCCTGAGGAAGATGTTTTTTAAGCACCTGCACTACTAGATATAATTCTCAAAATGACGGGATCTCTAAACTATGAACTAGGTATCTTAAATTTCAGTTCTCATCTTAAGTTCCCTGAGAAAGATGTTTTTTAAGCACCTGGACTACTAGATATAATTTTCAAAATGACGGGATCTCTAAAATATGAACTAGGTATCTTATATTTCAGTTCTCAGCTTAAGTTCCCTGAGAAAGATGTTTTTTAAGCACCTGGACTACTAGATATATTTTTCAAAATGCGGGATCTCTAAAATATGAACTAGGTATCTTATATTTCAGATCGCAGCTTAAGTTCCCTGAGGAAGATGTTTTTTAAGCACCTGCACTACTAGATATAATTCTCAAAATGACGGGATCTCTAAACTATGAACTAGGTATCTTAAATTTCAGTTCTCATCTTAAGTTCCCTGAGAAAGATGTTTTTTAAGCACCTGGACAACTAGATATAATTTTCAAAATGACGGGATCTCTAAAATATGAACTAGGTATCTTAATTATCAGTTCTCAGTTTAAGTTCCCTGAGAAAGATGTTTTTTAAGCACCTGGACTAGTAAATACAATTTTCAAAATGACGGGATCTCTAAAATATGAACTAGGTATCTTAATTTTCAGTTCTCAGCTTAAGTGCCCTGAGGAAGATGTTTATTAAGCACCTGGACTACTAGATATAATTCTCAAAATGACGGGATCTCTAAACTATGAACTAGGTATCTTAAATTTCAGTTCTCAGCTTAAGTTCCCTAAGTAAGATGTTTTTTAAGCACCTGGACTACTAAATATAATTTTCAAAATGACGGGATCTCTAAAATATGAACTAGGTATCTTAATTTTCAGTTCTCAGCTTAAGTTCCCTGAGAAAGATGTTTTTTAAGCACCTGGACTAGTAAATACAATTTTCAAAATGACGGGATCTCTAAAATATGAACTAGGTATCTTAATTTTCAGTTCTCAGCTTAAGTGCCCTGAGGAAGATGTTTATTAAGCACCTGGACTACTAAATATAATTTCCAAAATGACGGGATCTCTTTAATATGAACTAGGTATCTTAATTAGCAGTTCTCATCTTAAGTTCCCTGAGAAAGATGTTTTTTAAGCACCTGCACTGCTAGATATAATTTTCAAAATGACGGGATCTCTAAAATATGAACTAGGTATCTTAATTTTCAGTTCTCAGCTTAAGTTCCCGGAGAAAGATGTTTTTTAAGCACCTGGACTACTAGATATAATTTTCAAAATGCGGGATCTCTAAAATATGAACTAGGTATCTTATATTTCAGTTCTCAGCTTAAGTTCCCTGAGGAAGATGTTTTTTAAGCACCTGCACTACTAGATATAATTCTCAAAATGACGGGATCTCTAAACTATGAACTAGGTATCTTAAATTTCAGTTCTCATCTTAAGTTCCCTGAGAAAGATGTTTTTTAAGCACCTGCACTACTAAATATAATTTTCAAAATGACGGGATCTCTAAAATATGAACTAGGTATCTTATATTTCAGTTCTCAGCTTAAGTTCCCTGAGAAAGATGTTTTTTAAGCACCTGGACTACTAGATATAATTTTCAAATTGACGGGATATCTAAAATATGAACTAGGTATCTTAATTATCAGTTCTCAGTTTAAGTTCCCTGAGAAAGATGTTTTTTAAGCACCTGGACTAGTAAATACAATTTTCAAAATGACGGGATCTCTAAAATATGAACTAGGTATCTTAATTTTCTGTTCTCAGCTTAAGTGCCGTGTGGAAGATGTTTATTAAGCACCTGGACTACTAAATTTAATTTCCAAAATGACGGGATCTCTGGAATATGAACTAGGTATCTTGATTTTCAGTTCTCAGCTTAAGTTCCCTAAGTAAGATGTTTTTAAGCACCTGGACTACTAGACATAATTTTCAAACTGACGGGATATCTAAAATATGAACTAGGTAACTTAATTATCAGTTCTCATCTTAAGTTCCCTGAGAAAGATTTTTTTAAGCACCTGCACTGCTAGATATAATTTTCAAAATGACGGGATCTCTAAAATATGAACTAGGTATCTTAATTTTCTGTTCTCAGATTAAGTTCCCTGAGAAAGATGTTTTTTAAGCACCTGGACTATTAGATATAATTTTCAAAATGACGGGATCTCTAAAATAAGAACTAGGTATCTTATATTTCAGTTCTCAGCTTAAGTTCCCTGAGGAAGATGTTTTTAAGCACCTGCACTACTAGATATAATTCTCAAAATGACGGGATCTCTAAACTATGAACTAGGAATCTTAAATTTCAGTTCTCATCTTAAGTTCCCTGAGAAAGATGTTTTTTAAGCACCTGGACTATTAGATATAATTTTCAAAATGACGGGATCTCTAAAATATGAACTAGGTATCTTAAATTTCCGTTCTCAGCTCAACTTCCCTGAGGAAGGTGTATTTTAAGCACCTGGACTACTAGATATAATTTTCAAAATGACGGGATCTCTAAAATATGAAATAGGTATCTTATATTTCAGTTCTCAGCTTAAGTTCCCTGAGGAAGATGTTTTTTAAGCACCTGCACTACTAGATATAATTCTCAAAATGACGGGATCTCTAAACTATGAACTAGGTATCTTAAATTTCAGTTCTCATCTTAAGTTCCCTGAGAAAGATGTTTTTTAAGCACCTGGACTACTAGATATAATTTTCAAAATGACGGGATCTCTAAAATAAGAACTAGGTATCTTAATTTTCAGTTCTGACCTTAAGTTCCCGAAGAAAGATGTTTTTTAAGCACCTGGACTACTAAATATAATTTTCCAAATGACGGGATCTCTAAAATATGAACTAGGTATCTTATATTTCAGTTCTCAGCTTAGGTTCCCTGAGAAAGATGTTTTTTAAGCACCTGGACTACTAGATATAATTTTCAAAATGACGGGATCTCTAAAATATGAACTAGGTATCTTAATTATCAGTTCTCAGTTTAAGTTCCCTGAGAAAGATGTTTTTTAAGCACCTGGACTACTAAATATAATTTTCAAAATGACGGGATCTCTAAAATATGAACTAGGTATCTTATATTTCAGTTCTCAGCTTAAGTGCCCTGAGGAAGATGTTTATTAAGCACCTGGACTACTAAATATAATTTCCAAAATGACGGGATCTCTAGAATATGAACTAGGTATCTTGATTTTCAGTTCTCAGCTTAAGTTCCCTAAGTAAGATGTTTTTTAAGCACCTGGACTACTAGAAATAATTTTCAAACTGACGGGATATCTAAAATATGAACTAGGTATCTTAATTTTCAGTTCTCAGCTTAAGTTCCCTGAGAAAGATGTTTTTTAAGCACCTGGACTACTAGATATAATTTTCAAAACGACTGGATCTCTAAAATATGAACTAGTTATCTTAAATTTCCGTTCTCAGCTCAACTTCCCTGAGGAAGGTGTATTTTAAGCACCTGAGCTACTAAATATAATTTCCAAAATGACGGGATCTCTAAAATATGAACTAGGTATCTTAAATTTCTGTTCTCAGCTCAACTTCCCTGAGGAAGGTGTATGTTAAGCACCTGGACTACTAGATATAATATTCAAAATGACGGGATCTCTAAAATATAAACCAGGTATCCTTAATTTCAGTTCTCAGCTTAAGTTCCATGAGGAAGATGTATTTTTGACACTTGGACTACTAAATATAATTTTCAAAATGACAGGATCTCTAAAATATAAACCAGGTATCTTAAATTTCCGTTTTCATCTTAAGTTCCCTGAGAAAGATGTTTTTTAAGCACCTGCACTGCTAGATATAATTTTCAAAATGACGGGATCTCTTAAATATGAACTAGGTATCTTAATTAGCAGTTCTCGTCTTAAGTTCCCTGAAAAAGATGTTTTTTAAGCACCTGCACTGCTAGATATAATTTTCAAAATGACGGGATCTCTAAAATATGAACTAGATATCTTAATTTTCAGTTCTCAGCTTAAGTTCCCGGAGAAAGATGTTTTTTAAGCACCTGGACTACTAGATATAATTTTCAAAATGCGGGATCTCTAAAATATGAACTAGGTATCTTATATTTCAGTTCTCAGCTTAAGTTCCCTGAGGAAGATGTTTTTTAAGCACCTGCACTACTAGATATAATTCTCAAAATGACGGGATCTCTAAACTATGAACTAGGTATCTTAAATTTCAGTTCTCATCTTAAGTTCCCTGAGAAAGATGTTTTTTAAGCACCTGGACTACTAGATATAATTTTCAAAATGACGGGATCTCTAAAATATGAACTAGGTATCTTATATTTCAGTTCTCAGCTTAAGTTCCCTGAGGAAGGTGTATTTTAAGCACCTGGACTACTAGATATAATTTTCAAAATGACGGGATCTCTAAAATAAGAACTAGGTATCTTAATTTTCAGTTCTGAGCTTAAGTTCCCGAAGAAAGATGTTTTTTAAGCACCTGGACTACTAGATATAATTTTCAAAATGACGGGATCCCTAAAATATGAACTAGGTATCTTAATTTTCAGTTCTCAGCTTAAGTTCCCTGAGAAAGATGTTTTTTAAGCACCTGGACTACTAAATATAATTTTCCAAATGACGGGATCTCTAAAATATGAACTAGGTATCTTATATTTCAGTTCTCAGCTTAAGTTCCCTGAGAAAGATGTTTTTTAAGCACCTGGACTACTAAATATAATTTTCCAAATGACGGGATCTCTAAAACATGAACTAGGTATCTTAATTATCAGTTCTCAGTTTAAGTTCCCTGAGAAAGATGTTTTTTAAGCACCTGGACTAGTAAATACAATTTTCAAAATGACGGGATCTCTAAAATATGAACTAGGTATCTTAATTTTCAGTTCTCAGCTTAAGTGCCCTGAGGAAGATGTTTATTAAGCACCTGGACTACTAAATATAATTCTAAAAATGACGGAATCTCTAAAATATGAACTAGGTATCTTAATTTTCAGTTCTCGGCTTAAGTTCCCTAAGTAAGATGTTTTTTAAGCACCTGGACTATTAGATATAATTTTCAAAATGACGGGATCTCTATAATATGATCTAGGTATCTTAAATATCAGTTCTCAGTTTAAGTTCCCTGAGAAGGATATTTTTTAAGCACCTGGACTACTAGATATAATTTTCAAAATGACGGGATCTCAAAAATATGAACAAGGTATCTTAATTTTCTGTTCTCAGCTTAAGTTGCCTGAGAAAGATGTTTTTTAAGCACCTGGACTACTAAATATTATTTTCAAAATGACGGGATCTCTAAAATATGAACTAGGTATCTTAATTTTCAGTTCTCACCTCAACTTCCCTGAGTAAGATGTTTTTTAAGCACCTGGACTACTAGATATAATTTTCAAAATGACGGGATATCTAAAATATGAACTAGGTATCTTATATTTCAGTTCTCAGCTTAAGTTCCCTGAGAAAGATGTTTTTTAAGCACCTGGATTACTAAATATTTTTCAAAATGACGGGATCTCTAAAATATGAACTAGGTATCTTAATTTTCAGTTCTCAGATTAAGTTCACTGAGAAAGATGTTTTCTAAGCACCTGGACTACTAGATATAATTTTCAAAATGACGGGATCCCTAAAATATGAACTAGGTATATAAATTTTCAGTTCTCAGCTTAAGTTCCCTGAGAAAGATGTTTTTTAAGCACCTGGACTACTAGATATAATTTTCAAAATGACGGGATCTCTAAAATAAGAACTAGGTATCTTAATTTTCAGTTCTCAGCTTAACTTCCCTGAGAAAGATGTTTTTTAAGCACCTGGACTACTAAATATAATTTTCAAAATGACGGGATCTCTAAAATATGAACTAGGTATCTTAATTTTCAGTTCTCAGCTCAAGTTCCCTAAGTAAGATGTTTTTTAAGCACCTGCACTGCTAGATATAATTTTCAAAATGACGGGATCTCTAAAATATGAACTAGGTATCTTAATTATCAGTTTTCAGTTTAAGTTCTGTGATAAAGATGTTTTTTATGCACCTGGACTACTAAAGATAATTCTCAAAATGACGGGATCTCTGAAATATAAACCAGGTATCTTGGATTTCATTTCTGAGCTCAACTTCCCTGATGAAGGTGTTTTTTAAGCAGCTGGACTACTAAATATAATTTTGAAAATGACGGGATCTCCAAAATATGAACTAGGTATCTTAAATTTCCGTTCTCAGCTCAACTTCTCTGAGGAAGGTGTATTCTAAGCACCTGGACTACTAAATATAATTTTCAAAATGACGGGATCTCTAAAATATGAACTAGGTATCTTAAATTTCCGTTCTCAGCTTAAGTTCTCTAAGGAAGATGTTTTTTAAGCACCTGGACTACTAGATATAATTTTCAAATTGACGGGATCTCTATAATATGAACTAGGTATATTAATTTTTCAGTTCTCGGCTTAAGTTCCCTGAGAAAGATGTTTTTTAAGCACCTGGACTACTAGATATAATTTTCAAATTGACGGGATATCTAAAATATGAACTAGGTATCTTATATTTCAGTTCTCAGCTTAAGTGCCCTGAGAAAGGTGTTTTTTAAGCAGCTGGACTACTAAATATAATTTTGAAAATGACGGGATCTCTAAAATATGAACTAGGTATCCTAATTTTCAGTTCTCGGCTTAAGTACCCTGAGAAACATGTTTTTTAAGCACCTGGACTACTAAATATAATTTTCAAAATGACGGGATCTCTAAAATATGAACTAGGTATCTTGATTTTCATTTCTCAGCTTAAGTTTCCGAAGAAAGATGTTTTTTAAGCACCTGGACTACTAGATATAATTTCCAAAATGACGGGATCTCTAAAATATGAACTAGGTATCTTGGTTTTTAGTTCTCAGCTTAAGTTCCATGAGGAAGATGTATTTTTGACACTTGGACTACTAAATATAATTTTCAAAATTACAGGATCTCTAAAATATGAACTAGGTATCTTAAATTTCTGTTCTCAGCTCAACTTCCCTGAGGAAGGTGTATGTTAAGCACCTGGACTACTAGATATAATATTCAAAATGACGGGATCTCTAAAATATGAACTAGGTATCTTAAATTTCCGTTCTCAGCTCAACTTCCCTGAGGAAGGTGTATTTTAAGCACCTGGACTACTAAATATAATTTTCAAAATGACGGGATCTCTAAAATATGAACTAGGTATCTTGATTTTCAGTTCTCAGCTTAAGTTCCCTGAGAAAGATGTTTTTTAAGCACCTGGACTACTAAATATAATTTTCAAAATGACGGGATCTCTAAAATATAAACCAGGTATCTTTAATTTCAGTTCTCAGCTTAAGTTCCCTGAGGAAGATGTTTTTTAAGCACCTGCACTACTAGATATAATTCTCAAAATGACGGGATCTCTAAACTATGAACTAGGTATCTTAAATTTCAGTTCTCATCTTAAGTTCCCTGAGAAAGATGTTTTTTAAGCACCTGGACTACTAGATATAATTTTCAAAATGACGGGATCTCTAAAATATGAACTAGGTATCTTATATTTCAGTTCTCAGCTTAAGTTCCCTGAGTAAGTTGTATTTTAAGCACCTGGACTACTAGATATAATTTTCAAAATGACGGGATCTCTAAAATAAGAACTAGGTATCTTAATTTTCAGTTCTGAGCTTAAGTTCCCGAAGAAAGATGTTTTTTAAGCACCTGGACTACTAGATATAATTTTCAAAATTACGGGATCCCTAAAATATGAACTAGGTATCTTAATTTTCAGTTCTCAGCTTAAGTTCCCTGAGAAAGATGTTTTTTAAGCACCTGGACTACTAAATATAATTTTCCAAATGACGGGATCTCTAAAATATGAACTAGGTATCTTATATTTCAGTTCTCAGCTTAAGTTCCCCTGAGAAAGATGTTTTTTAAGCACCTGGACTACTAGATATAATTTTCAAAATGACGGGATCTCTAAAATACGAACTAGGTATCTTAATTATCAGTTCTCAGTTTAAGTTCCCTGAGAAAGATGTTTTTTAAGCACCTGGACTAGTAAATACAATTTTCAAAATGACGGGATCTCTAAAATATGAACTAGGTATCTTATATTTCAGTTCTCAGCTTAAGTGCCCTGAGGAAGATGTTTATTAAGCACCTGGACTACTAAATATAATTCTCAAAATGACGGGATCTCTAAAATATGAACTAGGTATCTTAATTATCAGTTCTCAGATTAAGTTCACTGAGAAAGATGTTTTTTAAGCACCTGGACTAGTAAATACAATTTTCAAAATGACGGGATCTCTAAAATATGAACTAGGTATCTTATATTTCAGTTCTCAGCTTAAGTGCCCTGAGGAAGATGTTTATTAAGCACCTGGACTACTTAATATAATTCTCAAAATGACGGGATCTCTAAAATATGAACTAGGTATCTTAATTTTCAGTTCTCAGCTTAAGTTCCCTAAGTAAGATGTTTTTTAAGCACCTGGACTATTAGATATAATTTTCAAAATGACGGGATCTCTATAATATGATCTAGGTATCTTAAATATCAGTTCTCAGTTTAAGTTCCCTGAGAAGGATATTTTTTAAGCACCTGGACTACTAGATATAATTTTCAAAATGACGGGATCTCAAAAATATGAACAAGGTATCTTAATTTTCAGTTCTCAGCTTAAGTTCCCTAAGTAAGATGTTTTTTAAGCACCTGGACTATTAGATATAATTTTCAAAATGACGGGATCTCTATAATATGATCTAGGTATCTTAAATATCAGTTCTCAGTTTAAGTTCCCTGAGAAGGATATTTTTTAAGCACCTGGACTACTAGATATAATTTTCAAAATGACGGGATCTCAAAAATATGAACTAGTTATCTTAATTTTCTGTTCTCAGCTTAAGTTGCCTGAGAAAGTTGTTTTTTAAGCACCTGGACTACTAAATATAATTTTCAAAATGACGGGATCTCTAAAATATGAACTAGGTATCTTAATTTTCAGTTCTCAGCTCAAGTTCCATTAGTAAGATGTTTTTTAAGCACCTGGATTACTAGATATAATTTTCAAAATGACGGGATATCTAAAATATGAACTAGGTATCTTATATTTCAGTTCTCAGCTTAAGTTCCCTGAGAAAGATGTTTTTTAAGCACCTGGATTACTAAATATTTTTCAAAATGACGGGATCTCTAAAATATGAACTAGGTATCTTAATTTTCAGTTCTCAGATTAAGTTCACTGAGAAAGATGTTTTCTAAGCGCCTGGACTACTAGATATAATTTACAAAATGACGGGATCTCTAAAATATGAACTAGGTATCTAAATTTTCAGTTCTCAGATTAAGTTCCCTGAGAAAGATGTTTTTTAAGCACCTGGACTACTAGATATAATTTTCAAAATGACGGGATCTCTAAAATAAGCACTAGGTATCTTAATTTTCTGTTCTCAGCTTAAGTTCCCTGAGAAAGATGTTTTTTAAGCACCTGGACTACTAGATGTAACTTTCAAAATGACGGGATCTCTAAAATAAGAACTAGGTATCTTAATTTTCAGTTCTCAGCTTAACCTCCCTGAGAAAGATTTTTTTTAAGCACCTGCACTGCTAGATATAATTTTCAAAACGACTGGATCTCTAAAATATGAACTAGTTATCTTAATTATCAGTTTTCAGTTTAAGTTCACTGAGAAAGATGGTTTCTAAGCACCTGGACTAGTAAATATAATTTTCAAAATGACGGGATCTCTAAAATATAAACCAGGTATCTTAAATTTCCGTTCTCAGCTCAACTTCCCTGAGGAAGGTGTATTTTAAGCACCTGGACTACTAGATATAATTTACAAAATGACGGGATCTCCAAAATATGAACTAGGTATCTTAAATTTCCGTTCTCAGCTCAACTTCCCTGAGGAAGGTGTATTTTAAGCACCTGGACTACTAAATATAATTTTCAAAATGACAGGATCTCTAAAATATGAACTAGGTATCTTAAGTTTCGTTTCTCAGCTTAAGTTCTCTAAGGGAGATGTTTTTTAAGCACCTGGACTACTAGATATAGTTTTCAAAATGACGGGATCTCTAAAATATGAACTAGGTATCTTAAATTTCCGTTCTCAGCTCAACTTCCCTGAGGAAGGTGTATTTTAAGCACCTGGACTACTAGATATAATTTTCAAAATGACGGGATCTCTAAAATATGAACTAGGTATCTTAATTTTCAGTTCTCAGCTTAAGTTCCCTGAGAAAGATGTTTTTTAAGCACCTGGACTACTAGATATAATTTTCAAAATGACGGGATCTCTAAAATATGAACTAGGTATCTTATATTTCAGTTCTCAGCTTAAGTTCCCTGAGGAAGATGTTTTTTAAGCACCTGCACTACTAGATATAATTCTCAAAATGACGGGATCTCTAAACTATGAACTAGGTATCTTAAATTTCAGTTCTCATCTTAAGTTCCCTGTGAAAGATGTTTTTTAAGCACCTGGACTACTAGATATAATTTTCAAAATGACGGGATCTCTAAAATATGAACTAGGTATCTTATATTTCAGTTCTCAGCTTAAGTTCCCTGAGAAAGATGTTTTTTAAGCACCTGGACTACTAGATATAATTTTCAAAATGACGGGATCTCTAAAAACTCAACTAGGTATCTTAATTATCAGTTCTCAGTTTAAGTTCTCTGAGAATGATGTTTTTAAGCACCTGGACTACTAAATATAATTTTCAAAATGACGGGATCTCTAAAATATGAACTAGGTATCTTATATTTCAGTTCTCAGCTTAAGTGCCCTGAGGAAGATGTTTATTAAGCACCTGGACTACTAAATATAATTCTCAAAATGACGGGATCTCTAAAATATGAACTAGGTATCTTAATTTTCAGTTCTCAGCTTTAATTCCCTAAGGAAGATGTTTTTTAAGCACCTGGACTACTAGATATAATTTTCAAAATGACGGGATCTCTAAAATATGAACTAGTTATCTTAAATTTCCGTTCTCAGCTCAACTTCCCTGAGGAAGGTGTATTTTAGCACCTGGACTACTAGATATAATTTGCAAAATGACGGGATCTCTAAAATATGAACTAGTTATCTTCAATTTCCGTTCTCAGCTCAACTTCCCTGAGGAAGGTGTATTTCAAGCACCTGGGCTACTAAATATAATTTCCAATATGACAGGATCTCTAAAATATGAACTAGGTATCTTAAGTTTCGTTTCTCAGCTTAAGTTCCCTGAGAAAGATGTTTTTTAAGCACCTGGACTACTAGATATAATATTCAAAATGACGGGATCTCTAAAATATGAACTAGGTATCTTAAATTTCCGTTCTCAGCTCAACTTCCCTGAGGAAGGTGTATTTTAAGCACCTGGACTACTAGATATAATTTTCAAAATGACAGGATCTTTAAAATATGAACTAGGTATCCTAATTATCAGTTCTCAGCTTAAGTTCCCGGAGGAAGATGTTTATTAAGCACCTGGACTACTAGATATAATTTTCAAAATGACGGGATCTCTAAAATATGAACTAGGTATCTTAAATTTCAGTTCTCATCTTAAGTTCCCTGAGGAAGATGTTGTTTAAGCACCTGGACTACTAAATATAATTCTCAAAATGACGGGATCTCTAAAATATGAACCAGGTATCTTAATTTTCAGTTCTCAGATTAAGTTCACTGAGAAAGATGTTTTTTAAGCACCTGGACTAGTAAATATAATTTTAAAAATGACGGGATCTCTAAAATATGAACTAGGTATCTTATATTTCAGTTCTCAGCTTAAGTGCCCTGAGGAAGATGTTTATTAAGCACCTGGACTACTAAATATAATTCTCAAAATGACGGGATCTCTAAAATATGAACTAGGTATCTCAAATTTCAGTTCTCAGCTCAAGTTCCCTGAGTAAGATGTTTTTTAAGCACCTAGAATAATAGATATTAATTTCAAAATGACGGGTTCTCTACAATATGATATATGTATCTTAAATATCAGTTCTCAGTTTAAGTTCCCTGAGAAGGATATTTTTTAAGCACCTGGACTACTAGATATAATTTTCAAAATGACGGGATCTCAAAAATATGAACAAGGTATCTTAATTTTCAGTTCTCAGCTAAAGTTCCCTAAGTAAGATGTTTTTTAAGCACCTGGACTATTAGATATAATTTTCAAAATGACGGGATCTCTATAATATGATCTAGGTATCTTAAATATCAGTTCTCAGTTTAAGTTCCCTGAGAAGGATATTTTTTAAGCACCTGGACTACTAGATATAATTTTCAAAATGACGGGATCTCAAAATATGAACAAGGTATCTTAATTTTCTGTTCTCAGCTTAAGTTGCCTGAGAAAGATGTTTTTTAAGCACCTGGACTACTAGATATAATTTTCAAAATGACGGGATCTCTAAAATATGAACTAGGTATCTTAATTTTCAGTTCTCAGCTCAAGTTCCATAAGTAAGATGTTTTTTAAGCACCTGGACTACTAGATATAATTTTCAAAATGACGGGATATCTAAAATATGAACTAGGTATCTTATATTTCAGTTCTCAGCTTAAGTTCCCTGAGAAAGATGTTTTTTAAGCACCTGGATTACTAAATATTTTTCAAAATGACGGGATCTCTAAAATATGAACTAGGTATCTTAATTTTCAGTTCTCAGATTAAGTTCACTGAGTAAGATGTTTTCTAAGCGCCTGGACTACTAGATATAATTTACAAAATGACGGGATCTCTAAAATATGAACTAGGTATCTAAATTTTCAGTTCTCAGATGAAGTTCCCTGAGAAAGATGTTTTTTAAGCACCTGGACTACTAGATATAATTTTCAAAATGACGGGATCTCTAAAATAGGACCTAGGTATCTTAATTTTCAGTTCTCAGATTAAGTTCACTGAGAAAGATGTTTTTTAAGCACCTGCACTACTAAATGTAATTTTCAAAAATGACGGGATCTCTAAAATATGAACTAGGTATCTTAATTTTCAGTTCTCAGCTTAAGTTCCCTAAGTAAGATGTTTTTTAAGCACCTGCACTGCTAGATATAATTTTCAAAATGACGGGATCTCTAAAATATGAACTAGGTATCTTAATTATCAGTTTTCAGTTTAAGTTCCCTGAGAAAGATGTTTTTTAAGCACCTGGACTACTAAAAATAATTTTCAAAATGACGGGATCTCTAAAATATAAACCAGGTATCTTAAATTTCAGTTCTCAGCTCAACTTCCCTGAGGAATGTGTATTTTAAGCACCTGGACTACTAGATATAATTTACAAAATGACGGGATCTCAAAAATATAAACTAGGTATCTTAAATTTCCGTTCTCAGCTCAACTTCCCTGAGGAAGGTGTATTTTAAGCACCTGGACTACTAAATATAATTTTCAAAATGACAGGATCTCTAAAATATGAACTAGGTATCTTAAGTTTCGTTTCTCAGCTTAAGTTCTCTAAGGAAGATGTTTTTTAAGCACCTGGACTACTAGATATAATTTTCAAAATGACGGGATCTCTAAAATATGAACTAGGTATCTTAAATTTCCGTTCTCAGCTCAACTTCCCTGAGGAAGGTGTATTTTAAGCACCTGGACTACTAGATATAATTTTCAAAATGACGGGATCTCTAAAATATGAACTAGGTATCTTAATTTTCAGTTCTCAGCTTAAGTTCCCGGAGAAAGATGTTTTTTAAGCACCTGGACTACTAGATATAATTTTCAAAATGCGGGATCTCTAAAATATGAACTAGGTATCTTATATTTCAGTTCTCAGCTTAAGTTCCCTGAGGAAGATGTTTTTTAAGCACCTGCACTACTAGATATAATTCTCAAAATGACGGGATCTCTAAACTATGAACTAGGTATCTTAAATTTCAGTTCTCATCTTAAGTTCCCTGAGAAAGATGTTTTTTAAGCACCTGGACTACTAGATATAATTTTCAAAATGACGGGATCTCTAAAATATGAACTAGGTATCTTATATTTCAGTTCTCAGCTTAAGTTCCCTGAGAAAGATGTTTTTTAAGCACCTGGACTACTAGATATAATTTTCAAATTGACGGGATATCTAAAATATGAACTAGGTATCTTAATTATCAGTTCTCAGTTTAAGTTCTCTGAGATAGATGTTTTTTAAGCACCTGGACTAGTATATATAATTTTAAAAATGACGGGATCTCTAAAATATGAACTAGGTATCTTATATTTCAGTTCTCAGCTTAAGTGCCCTGAGGAAGATGTTTATTAAGCACCTGGACTACTAAATATAATTTTCAAAATGACGGGATCTCTAAAATATGAACTAGGTATCTTAATTTTGAGTTATCAGCTTAAGTTCCCTAAGTAAGATGTTTTTTAAGCACCTGGACTATTAGATATAATTTTCAAAATGACGGGATCTCTATAATATGATCTAGGTATCTTAAATATCAGTTCTCAGTTTAAGTTCCCTGAGAAGGATATTTTTTAAGCACCTGGACTACTAGATATAATTTTCAAAATGACGGGATCTCAAAAATATGAACAAGGTATCTTAATTTTCTGTTCTCAGCTTAAGTTGCCTGAGAAAGATGTTTTTTAAGCACCTGGACTACTAAATATTATTTTCAAAATGACGGGATCTCTAAAATATGAACTAGGTATCTTAATTTTCAGTTCTCAGCTCAAGTTCCATAAGTAAGATGTTTTTTAAGCACCTGGACTACTAGATATAATTTTCAAAATGACGGGATATCTAAAATATGAACTAGGTATCTTATATTTCAGTTCTCAGCTTAAGTTCCCTGAGAAAGATGTTTTTTAAGCACCTGGATTACTAAATATTTTTCAAAATGACGGGATCTCTAAAATATGAACTAGGTATCTTAATTTTCAGTTCTCAGATTAAGTTCACTGAGAAAGATGTTTTCTAAGCACCTGGACTACTAGATATAATTTTCAAAATGACGGGATATCTAAAATATGAACTAGGTATCTTAATTTTCAGTTCTCAGATTAAGTTCCCTGAGAAAGATGTTTTTTAAGCACCTGGACTACTAGATATAATTTTCAAAATGACGGGATCTCTAAAATAAGAACTAGGTATCTTAATTTTCAGTTCTCAGCTTAACTTCCCTGAGAAAGATGTTTTTAAGCACCTGCACTACTAAATGTAATTTTCAAAATGACGGGATCTCTAAAATAAGAACTAGGTATCTTAATTTTCAGTTCTCAGCTTAACTTCCCTGAGAAAGATGTTTTTTAAGCACCTGCACTGCTAGATATAATTTTCAAAACTAATGGATCTCTAAAATATGAACTAGGTATCTTAATTAGCAGTTCTCAGTTTAAGTTCCCTGAGAAAGATGTTTTTTAAGCACCTGGACTACTAGATATAATATTCAAAATGACGGGATCTCTAAAATATAAACCAGGTATCTTAAATTTCCGTTCTCAGCTCAACTTCCCTGAGGAAGGTGTATTTTAAGCACCTGGACTACTAGATATAATTTACAAAATGACGGGATCTCCAAAATATGAACTAGGTATCTTAAATTTCCGTTCTCAGCTCAACTTCCCTGAGGAAGGTGTATTTTAAGCACCTGGACTACTAAATATAATTTTCAAAATGACAGGATCTCTAAAATATGAACTAGGTATCTTAAGTTTCGTTTCTCAGCTTAAGTTCTCTAAGGAAGATGTTTTTTAAGCACCTGGACTACTAGATATAGTTTTCAAAATGACGGGATCTCTAAAATATGAACTAGGTATATTAATTTTCAGTTCTCGGCTTTAGTTCCCTGAGAAAGATGTTTTTTAAGCACCTGGACTACTAGATATAATTTTCAAATTGACGGGATATCTAAAATATGAACTAGGTATCTTATATTTCAGTTCTCAGCTTAAGTGCCCTGAGAAAGGTGTTTTTTAAGCAGCTGGACTACTAAATATAATTTTGAAAATGACGGGATCTCTAAAATATGAACTAGGTATCCTAATTTTCAGTTCTCGGCTTAAGTACCCTGAGAAACATGTTTTTTAAGCACCTGGACTACTAAATATAATTTTCAAAATGACGGGATCTCTAAAATATGAACTAGGTATCTTGATTTTCATTTCTCAGCTTAAGTTTCCGAAGAAAGATGTTTTTTAAGCACCTGGACTACTAGATATAATTTTCAAAATGACGGGATCTCTAAAATATGAACTAGGTATCTTAAATTTCCGTTCTCAGCTCAACTTCCCTGAGGAAGGTGTATTTTAAGCACCTGGACTACTAGATATAATTTTCAAAATGACGGGATCTCTAAAATATAAACCAGGTATCCTTAATTTCAGTTCTCAGCTTAAGTTCCATGAGGAAGATATATTTTTGACACTTGGACTACTAAATATAATTTTCAAAATGACAGGATCTCTAAAATATGAACTAGGTATCTTAAATTTCTGTTCTCAGCTCAACTTCCCTGAGGAAGGTGTATGTTAAGCACCTGGACTACTAGATATAATATTCAAAATGACGGGATCTCTAAAATATGAACTAGGTATCTTAAATTTCCGTTCTCAGCTCAACTTCCCTGAGGAAGGTGTATTTTAAGCACCTGGACTACTAGATATAATTTTCAAAATGACGGGATCTCTAAAATATAAACCAGGTATCCTTAATTTCAGTTCTCAGCTTCAGTTCCATGAGGAAGATATATTTTTGACACTTGGACTACTAAATATAATTTTCAAAATGACAGGATCTCTAAAATATAAACCAGGTATCTTAAATTTCCGTTTTCATCTTAAGTTCCCTGAGAAAGATGTTTTTTAAGCACCTGCACTGCTAGATATAATTTTCAAAATGACGGGATCTCTTAAATATGAACTAGGTATCTTAATTAGCAGTTCTCATCTTAAGTTCCCTGAAAAAGATGTTTTTTAAGCACCTGCACTGCTAGATATAATTTTCAAAATGACGGGATCTCTAAAATATGAACTAGATATCTTAATTTTCAGTTCTCAGCTTAAGTTCCCGGAGAAAGATGTTTTTTAAGCACCTGGACTACTAGATATAATTTTCAAAATGCGGGATCTCTAAAATATGAACTAGGTATCTTATATTTCAGTTCTCAGCTTAAGTTCCCTGAGGAAGATGTTTTTTAAGCACCTGCACTACTAGATATAATTCTCAAAATGACGGGATCTCTAAACTATGAACTAGGTATCTTAAATTTCAGTTCTCATCTTAAGTTCCCTGAGAAAGATGTTTTTTAAGCACCTGGACTACTAGATATAATTTTCAAAATGACGGGATCTCTAAAATATGAACTAGGTATCTTATATTTCAGTTCTCAGCTTAAGTTCCCTGAGAAAGATGTTTTTTAAGCACCTGGACTACTAAATATAATTTTCAAAATGACGGGATCTCTAAAATATGAACTAGGTATCTTAATTTTCAGTTCTCAGCTTAAGTTCCCTAAGTAAGATGTTTTTTAAGCACCTGGACTATTAGATATAATTTTCAAAATGACGGTATCTCTAAAATAAGAACTAGGTATCTTAATTTTCAGTTCTCAGCTTAAGTTCCCGGAGAAAGATGTTTTTTAAGCACCTGCACTACTAGATATAATTCTCAAAATGACGGGATCTCTAAACTATGAAATAGGTATCTTAAATTTCAGTTCTCAGCTTAAGTTCACTGAGGAAGATGTTTTTTAAGCACCTGCACTACTAGATATAATTCTCAAAATGACGGGATCTCTAAAATATGAACTAGGTATCTTTATTTTCTGTTCTCAGCTTAAGTTCCCTGAGAAAGATGTTTTTTAAGCACCTGGACTATTAGATATAATTTTCAAAATGACGGGATCTCTAAAATAAGAACTAGGTATCTTAATTTTCAGTTCTCAGCTTAAGTTCCCTGAGAAAGATGTTTTTTAAGCACCTGGACTACTAGATATAATTTTCAAAATGACGGGATCTCTAAAATATGAACTAGGTATCTTATATTTCAGTTCTCAGCTTAAGTTCCCTGAGGAAGATGTTTTTTAAGCACCTGCACTACTAGATATAATTCTCAAAATGACGGGATCTCTAAACTATGAACTAGGTATCTTAAATTTCAGTTCTCATCTTAAGTTCCCTGAGAAAGATGTTTTTTAAGCACCTGGACAACTAGATATAATTTTCAAAATGACGGGATCTCTACAATATAAACTAGCTATCTTAATTATCAGTTCTCAGCTTAAGTTCCCTGAGAAAGATGTTTTTTAAGCACCTGGACTAATAAATAAACTTTTCAAAATGACGGGATCTCTAAAATATGAACTAGGTATCTTAATTTTCAGTTCTCAGCTTAAGTGCCCTGAGGAAGATGTTTATTAAGCACCTGGACTACTAAATATAATTTCCAAAATGACGGGATCTCTTAAATATGCACTAGGTATCTTAATTTTCAGTTCTCAGCTTAAGTTCCCGGAGAAAGATGTTTTTTAAGCACCTGGACTACTAGATATAATTTTCAAAATGCGGGATCTCTAAAATATGAACTAGGTATCTTATATTTCAGTTCTCAGCTTAAGTTCCCTGAGGAAGATGTTTTTTAAGCACCTGCACTACTAGATATAATTCTCAAAATGACGGGATCTCTAAACTATGAACTAGGTATCTTAAATTTCAGTTCTCATCTTAAGTTCCCTGAGAAAGATGTTTTTTAAGCACCTGGACTACTAGATATAATTTTCAAAATGACGGGATCTCTAAAATATGAACTAGGTATCTTAAATTTCAGTTCTCAGCTTAAGTTCCCTGAGAAAGATGTTTTTTAAGCACCTGGACTACTAGATATAATTTTCAATATGACGGGATCTCTAAAATATGAACTAGGTATCTTAAATTTCAGTTCTCAGCTTAAGTTCCCTGAGGAAGATGTTTTTAAGCACCTGCACTACTAAATATATTTTTCAAAATGACGGGATCTCTAAAATATGAACTAGGTATCTTATATTTCAGTTCTCAGCTTAAGTTCCCTGAGGAAGATGTTTTTTAAGCACCTGCACTACTAGATATAATTCTCAAAATGACGGGATCTCTAAACTATGAACTAGGTATCTTAAATTTCAGTTCTCATCTTAAGTTCCCTGAGAAAGATGTTTTTTAAGCACCTGGACTACTAGATATAATTTTCAAAATGACGGGATCTCTAAAATATGAACTAGGTATCTTAATTATCAGTTCTCAGTTTAAGTTCCCTGAGAAAGATGTTTTTTAAGCACCTGGACTAGTAAATACAATTTTCAAAATGACGGGATCTCTAAAATATGAACTAGGTATCTTAATTTTCAGTTCTCAGCTTAAGTGCCCTGAGGAAGATGTTTATTAAGCACCTGGACTACTAAATATAATTTCCAAAATGACGGGATCTCTGGAATATGAACTAGGTATCTTGATTTTCAGTTCTCAGCTTAAGTTCCCTAAGTAAGATGTTTTTTAAGCACCTGGACTACTAGACATAATTTTCAAACTGACGGGATATCTAAAATATGAACTAGGTATTTTAGTTTTCTGTTCTCAGCTTAAGTTCCCTGAGAAAGATGTTTTTTAAGCACCTGGACTACTAGATATATTTTTCAAAATGACGGGATCTCTAAAATATGAACTAGGTATCTTATATTTCAGTTCTCAGCTTAAGTTCCCTAAGTAAGATGTTTTTAAGCACCTGGACTAATAAATACAATTTTCAAAATGACGGGATCTCTAAAATATGAACTAGGTATCTTAAATTTCATTTCTCAGCTTAAGTTCCCTGAGAAAGATGTTTTTTAAGCACCTGGACTACTAAATATAATTTTCAAAATGTCGGGATCTCTAAAATATGAACTAGGTATCTTGATTTTCAGTTCTCAGCTTAAGTGCCCTGAGGAAGATGTTTATTAAGCACCTGGACTACTAAATATAATTTCCAAAATGACGGGATCTCTTAAATATGAACTAGGTATCTTAATTAGCAGTTCTCATCTTAACCTCCCTGAGAAAGATTTTTTTTAAGCACCTGCACTGCTAGATATAATTTTCAAAATGACGGGATCTCTAAAATATGAACTAGTTATCTTATTTTTCAGTTCTCAGCTTAAGTTCCCGGAGAAAGATGTTTTTTAAGCACCTGGACTACTAGATATAATTTTCAAAATGCGGGATCTCTAAAATATGAACTAGGTATCTTATATTTCAGTTCTCAGCTTAAGTTCCCTGAGGAAGATGTTTTTTAAGCACCTGCACTACTAGATATAATTCTCAAAATGACGGGATCTCTAAACTATGAACTAGGAATCTTAAATTTCAGTTCTCATCTTAAGTTCCCTGGGAAAGATGTTTTTAAGCACCTGGACAACTAGATATAATCTTCAAAATGACGGGATATCTAAAATATGAACCAGGTATCTTAAATTTCAGTTTTCATCTTAAGTTCCCTGAGAAAGATGTTTTTTAAGCACCTGCACTGCTAGATATAATTTTCAAAATGCGGGATCTCTAAAATATGAACTAGGTATCTTATATTTCAGTTCTCAGCTTAAGTTCCCTGAGGAAGATGTTTTTTAAGCACCTGCACTACTAGATATAATTCTCAAAATGACGGGATCTCTAAACTATGAACTAGGTATCTTAAATTTCAGTTCTCATCTTAAGTTCCCTGAGGAAGATGTTTTTTAAGCACCTGGAATAATAGATATAACTTTCAAAATGACGGGTTCTCTACAATATGAACTAGGTATCTTAATTGTCAGTTCTCAGCTCAAGTTCCCTGAGAAAGATGTGTTTTAAGCACCTGGAATAATAGAATTAAATTACAAAATGACGGTTTCTCTACAATATGAACTAGGTATCTTAATTGTCAGTTCTCAGCTCAAGTGCCCTGAGGAAGATGTTTATTAAGCACCTGGACTACTAAATATAATTTCCAAAATGACGGGATCTCTGGAATATGAACTAGGTATTTTAGTTTTCTGTTCTCAGCTTAAGTTCCCTGAGAAAGATGTTTTTTAAGCACCTGGACTACTAGATATAATTTTCAAAATGACGGGATCTCTAAAATATGAACTAGGTATCTTATATTTCAGTTCTCAGCTTAAGTTCCCTAAGTAAGATGTTTTTTAAGCACCTGGACTACTAGATATAATTTTCAAAATGACGGGATCTCTAAAATATGAACTAGGTATCTTGATTTTCATTTCTCAGCTCATGTTCCCTAAGGAAGATGTTTTTTAAGCACCTGGACTACTAAATATAATTTTCAAAATGACGGGATCTCTAAAATATGATCTAGGTATCTTAATTATCAGTTCTCAGTTTAAGTTCCCTGAGAAGGATGTTTTTTAAGCACCTGGACTAATAGATATAATTTCCAAAATGACGGGATCTCTTAAATATGAACTAGGTATCTTAATTAGCAGTTCTCATCTTAAGTTCCCTGAGAAAGATGTTTTTTAAGCACCTGCACTGCTAGATATAATTTTCAAAATGACGGGATCTCTAAAATATGAACTAGGTATCTTAATTTTCAGTTCTCAGCTTAAGTTCCCTGAGAAAGATGTTTTTGAAGCACCTGGACTGCTAGATATAATTTTCCAAATGACGGGATCTCTAAAATATGAACTAGGTATCTTATATTTCAGTTCTCAGCTTAAGTTCCCTGAGAAAGATGTTTTTTAAGCACCTGGACTACTAGATATAATTTTCAAAATGACGGGATCTCTAAAATATAAACCAGGTATCTTAAATTTCCGTTCTCAGCTCACCTTCCCTGAGGAAGGTGTATTTTAAGCACCTGGACTACTAGATATAATTTACAAAATGACGGGATCTCCAAAATATGAACTAGGTATCTTAAAATTCCGTTCTCAGCTCAACTTCCCTGAGGAAGGTGTATTTTAAGCACCTGGACTACTAGATATAATTTTCAAAATGACGGGATCTCTAAAATATAAACCAGGTATCCTTAATTTCAGTTCTCAGCTTAAGTTCCATGAGGAAGATGTATTTTTGACACTTGGACTACTAAATATAATTTTCAAAATGACAGGATCTCTAAAATATGAACTAGGTATCTTAAGTTTCGTTTCTCAGCTTAAGTTCTCTAAGGAAGATGTTTTTTAAGCACCTGGACTACTAGATATAGTTTTAAAAATGACGGGATCTCTAAAATATGAACTAGGTATATTAATTTTCAGTTCTCGGCTTAAGTTCCCTGAGAAAGATGTTTTTTAAGCACCTGGACTACTAGATATAATTTTCAAATTGACGGGATATCTAAAATATGAACTAGGTATCTTATATTTCAGTTCTCAGCTTAAGTGCCCTGAGAAAGGTGTTTTTTAAGCAGCTGGACTACTAAATATAATTTTGAAAATGACGGGATCTCTAAAATATGAACTAGGTATCCTAATTTTCAGTTCTCGTCTTAAGTACCCTGAGAAACATGTTTTTTAAGCACCTGGACTACTAAATATAATTTTCAAAATGACGGGATCTCTAAAATATGAACTAGGTATCTTGATTTTCATTTCTCAGCTTAAGTTTCCGAAGAAAGATGTTTTTTAAGCACCTGGACTACTAGATATAATTTTCAAAATGACGGGATCTCTAAAATATGAACTAGGTATCTTAATTATCAGTTCTCAGTTTAAGTTCCCTGAGAAAGATGTTTTTTAAGCACCTGGACTACTAAATATAATTTTCAAAATGACGGGATCTCTGAAATATGAACTAGGTATCTTAATTAGCAGTTCTCATCTTAAGTTCCCTGAGAAAGATTTTTTTTAAGCACCTGCACTGCTAGATATAATTTTCAAAATGACGGGATCTCTAAAATATGAACTAGATATCTTAATTTTCAGTTCTCAGCTTAAGTTCCCGGAGAAAGATGTTTTTTAAGCACCTGGACTACTAGATATAATTTTCAAAATGCGGGATCTCTAAAATATGAACTAGGTATCTTATATTTCAGTTCTCAGCTTAAGTTCCCTGAGGAAGATGTTTTTAGAGCACCTGTCCTACTAGATATAATTCTCAAAATGACGGGATCTCTAAACTATGAACTAGGAATCTTAAATTTCAGTTCTCAGCATAAGTTCCCTTAGTAAGATGTTTTTTAAGCACCTGGACTACTATATATAATTTTCACAATGACGGCATCTCTAAAATATGAACCAGGTATCTTAAATTTCAGTTCTCAGCTTAAGTTCCATGAGAAAGATGTTTTTTAAGCACCTGGACTACTAGATATATTTTTCAAAATGCGGGATCTCTAAAATATGAACTAGGTATCTTATATTTCAGTTCTCAGCTTAAGTTCCCTGAGGAAGATGTTTTTTAAGCACCTGCACTACTAGATATAATTCTCAAAATGACGGGATCTCTAAACTATGAACTAGGTATCTTAAATTTCAGTTCTCATCTTAAGTTCCCTGAGAAAGATGTTTTTTAAGCACCTGGAATAATAGATATAACTTTCAAAATGACGGGTTCTCTACAATATGAACTAGGTATCTTAATTGTCAGTTCTCAGCTCAAGTTCCCTGAGAAAGATGTGTTTTAAGCACCTGGAATAATAGAATTAAATTACAAAATGACGGTTTCTCTACAATATGAACTAGGTATCTTAATTTTCAGTTCTCAGCTTAAGTGCCCTGAGGAAGATGTTTATTAAGCACCTGGACTACTAAATATAATTTCCAAAATGACGGGATCTCTGGAATATGAACTAGGTATCTTGATTTTCAGTTCTCAGCTTAAGTTCCCTAAGTAAGATGTTTTTTAAGCACCTGGACTACTAGACATAATTTTCAAACTGACGGGATATCTAAAATATGAACTAGGTATTTTAGTTTTCTGTTCTCAGCTTAAGTTCCCTGAGAAAGATGTTTTTTAAGCACCTGGACTACTAGATATATTTTTCAAAATGACGGGATCTCTAAAATATGAACTAGGTATCTTATATTTCAGTTCTCAGCTTAAGTTCCCTAAGTAAGATGTTTTTTAAGCACAAGGACTACTAGATATAATTTTCAAAATGACGGGATCTCTAAAATATGAACTAGGTACCTTAAATTTCATTTCTCAGCTCATGTTCCCTAAGGAAGATGTTTTTTAAGCACCTGGACTACTAAATATAATTTTCAAAATGACGGGATCTCTATAATATGATCTAGGTATCTTAATTATCAGTTCTCAGTTTAAGTTCCCTGACAAAGATGTTTTTTAAGCACCTGGACTACTAGATATAATTATTAAAATGACGGGATCTCTAAAATAAGAACTAGGTATCTTAATTTTCAGTTCTCAGCTTAAGTTCCCGGAGAAAGATGTTTTTTAAGCACCTGGACTACTAGATATAATTTTCGAAATGACGGGATCTCTAAAATATGAACTAGGTATCTTATATTTCAGTTCTCATCTTAAGTTCCCTAAGTAAGATGTTTTTTAAGCACCTGGACTACTAGATATATTTTTCAAAATGCGGGATCTCTAAAATATGAACTAGGTATCTTATATTTCAGTTCTCAGCTTAAGTTCACTGAGGAAGATGTTTTTTAAGCACCTGGACTACTAAATATAATTTTCAAAATGACGGGATCTCTAAAATATGAACTAGGTATCTTAATTTTCAGTTCTCAGCTTAAGTTCCCTAAGTAAGATGTTTTTTAAGCACCTGGACTATTAGATATAATTTTCAAAATGACGGGATCTCTAAAATAAGAACTAGGTATCTTAATTTTCAGTTCTCAGCTTAAGTTCCCGGAGAAAGATGTTTTTTAAGCACCTGGACTACTAGATATAATTTTCAAAATGCGGGATATCTAAAATATGAACTAGGTATCTTAATTTTCTGTTCTCAGCTTAAGTTCCCTGAGGAAGATGTTTTTTAAGCACCTGCACTACTAGATATAATTCTCAAAATGACGGGATCTCTAAACTATGAACTAGGTATCTTAAATTTCAGTTCTCATCTTAAGTTCCCTGAGAAAGATGTTTTTTAAGCACCTGCACTGCTAGATATAATTTTCAAAATGACAGGATCTCTAAAATATGAACTAGGTATCTTAATTTTCAGTTCTGAGCTTAAGTTCCCGAAGAAAGATGTTTTTTAAGCACCTGGACTACTAGATATAATTTTCAAAATGACGGGATCCCTAAAATATGAACTAGGTATCTTAATTTTCAGTTCTCAGCTTAAGTTCCCTGAGAAAGATGTTTTTTAAGCACCTGGACTACTAAATATAATTTTCCAAATGACGGGATCTCTAAAATATGAACTAGGTATCTTATATTTCAGTTCTCAGCTTAAGTTCCCTGAGAAAGATGTTTTTTAAGCACCTAGACTACTAGATATAATTTTCAAAATGACGGGATCTCTAAAATATGAACTAGGTATCTTAATTTTCAGTTCTCAGCTTAAGTTCCCTGAGAAAGATGTTTTTTAAGCACCTGGACTAGTAAATACAATTTTCAAAATGACATGTTCTCTAAAATATGAACTAGGTATCTTAATTTTCTGTTCTCAGCTTAAGTTCCCTGAGTAAGATGTTTATTAAGCACTTAGACTACTAAATATAATTTCCAAAATGACGGGATCTCTGGAATATGAACTAGGTATCTTGATTTTCAGTTCTCAGCTTAAGTTCCCTAAGTAAGATGTTTTTTAAGCACCTGGACTACTAGACATAATTTTCAAACTGACGGGATATCTAAAATATGAACTAGGTATCTTAATTTTCAGTTCTCAGATTAAGTTCCCTGAGAAAGATGTTTTTTAAGCACCTGGACTACTAGATATAATTTTCAAAATGACGGGATCTCTAAAATACGAACTAGGTATCTTATATTTCAGTTCTCAGATTAAGTTCACTGAGAAAGATGTTTTCTAAGCACCTGGACTACTAGATATAATTTTCAAAATGACGGGATCCCTAAAATATGAACTAGGTATCTTAATTTTCAGTTCTCAGCTTAAGTTCCCTGAGAAAGATGTTTTTTAAGCACCTGGACTACTAGATATAATTTTAAAAATGACGTGGATCTTCTAAAATAAGCACTAGGTATCTTAATTTTCTGTTCTCAGGTTAAGTTCCCTGAGTAAGATGTTTTTTAAGCACCTGGACTACTATATGTAACTTTCAAAATGACGGGATCTCTAAAATAAGAACTAGGTATCTTAATTTTCAGTTCTCAGCTTAACCTCCCTGAGAAAGATTTTTTTTAAGCACCTGCACTTCTAGATATAATTTTCTAAATGACGGGATCTCTAAAATATGAACTAGGTATCTTAATTAGCAGTTCTCAGTTTAAGTTCCCTGAGAAAGATGTTTTTTAAGCACCTGGACTAGTAAATATAATTTTCAAAATGACGGGATCTCTAAAATATAAACCAGGTATCTTAAATTTCCGTTCTCAGCTCAACTTCCCTGAGGAAGGTGTATTTTAAGCACCTGGACTACTAGATATAATTTACAAAATGACGGGATCTCCAAAATATGAACTAGGTATCTTAAATTTCCGTTCTCAGCTCAACTTCCCTGAGGAAGGTGTATTTTAAGCACCTGGACTACTAGATATAATTTTCAAAATGACGGGATCTCTAAAATATAAACCAGGTATCCTTAATTTCAGTTCTCAGCATAAGTTCCATGAGGAAGATGTATTTTTGACACTTGGACTACTAGATATAGTTTTCAAAATGACGGGATCTCTAAAATATGAACTAGTTATCTAAAGTTTAGTTTATCAGCTTAAGTTCTCTAAGGAAGATGTTTTTTTAAGCACCTGGACTACTAGTTATAATTTTCAAAATGACGGGATCTCTTTAATATGAACTAGGTATATTAATTTTCAGTTCTCCGCTTTAGTTCCCTGAGAAAGATGTTTTTTAAGCCACCTGGACTACTAGATATAATTTTCAAATTGACGGGATATCTAAAATATGAACTAGGTATCTTAATTTCAGTTCTCAGCTTAAGTTCCATGAGAAAGATGTATTTTTGACACTTGGACTACTAGATATAATTTTGAAAATGACGGGATCTCTAAAATATGAACTAGGTATCCTAATTTTCAGTTCTCGGCTTAAGTACCCTGAGAAACATGTTTTTTAAGCACCTGGACTACTAAATATAATTTTCAAAATGACGGGATCTCTAAAATATGAACTAGGTATCTTGATTTTCATTTCTCAGCTTAAGTTTCCGAAGAAAGATGTTTTTTAAGCACCTGGACTACTAGATATAATTTCCAAAATGACGGGATCTCTAAAATATGAACTAGGTATCTTGGTTTTTAGTTCTCAGCTTAAGTTCCATGAGGAAGATGTATTTTTGACACTTGGACTTCTAAATATAATTTTCAAAATTACAGGATCTCTAAAATATGAACTAGGTATCTTAAATTTCTGTTCTCAGCTCAACTTCCCTGAGGAAGGTGTATGTTAAGCACCTGGACTACTAGATATAATATTCAAAATGACGGGATCTCTAAAATATGAACTAGGTATCTTAAATTTCCGTTCTCAGCTCAACTTCCCTGAGGAAGGTGTATTTTAAGCACCTGGACTACTAAATATAATTTTCAAAATGACGGGATCTCTAAAATATAAACCAGGTATCCTTAATTTCAGTTCTCAGCTTAAGTTCCATGAGAAAGATGTATTTTTGACACTTGGACTACTAAATATAATTTTCAAAATGACGGTATCTCTAAAATATGAACTAGGTATCTTAAATTTCCGTTTTCATCTTAAGTTCCCTGAGAAAGATGTTTTTTAAGCACCTGCACTGCTAGATATAATTTTCAAAATGACGGGATCTCTTAAATATGAACTAGGTATCTTAATTAGCAGTTCTCATCTTAAGTTCCCTGAGAAAGATGTTTTTTAAGCACCTGCACTGCTAGATATAATTTTCAAAATGACGGGATCTCTAAAATATGAACTAGGTATCTTAATTTTCAGTTCTCAGCTTAAGTTCCCGGAGAAAGATGTTTTTTAAGCACCTGGACTACTAGATATAATTTTCAAAATGACGGGATCTCTAAAATATGAACTAGGTATCTTATATTTCAGTTCTCAGCTTAAGTTCCCAGAGGAAGATGTTTTTTAAGCACCTGCACTTCTAGATATAATTCTCAAAATGACGGGATCTCTAAACTATGAACTAGGTATCTTAAATTTCAGTTCTCATCTTAAGTTCCCTGAGAAAGATGTTTTTTAAGCACCTGGACTACTAGATATAATTTTCAAAATGACGGGATCTCTAAAATATGAACTAGGTATCTTATATTTCAGTTCTCAGCTTAAGTTCCCTGAGAAAGGTGTTTTTTAAGCACCTGGACTACTAGATATAATTTTCAAAATGACGGGATCTCTAAAATAAGAACTAGGTATCTTAATTTTCAGTTCTCAGCTTAAGTTCCCGGAGAATGATGTTTTTTAAGCACCTGGACTACTAGATATAATTTTCAAAATGACGGGATCTCTAAAATATGAACTAGGTATCTTGGTTTTTAGTTCTCAGCTTAAGTTCCATGAGGAAGATGTATTTTTGACACTTGGACTACTAAATATAATTTTCAAAATTACAGGATCTCTAAAATATGAACTAGGTATCTTAAATTTCTGTTCTCAGCTCAACTTCCCTGAGGAAGGTGTATGTTAAGCACCTGGACTACTAGATATAATATTCAAAATGACGGGATCTCTAAAATATGAACTAGGTATCTTAAATTTCCGTTCTCAGCTCAACTTCCCTGAGGAAGGTGTATTTTAAGCACCTGGACTACTAGATATAATATTCAAAATGACGGGATCTCTAAAATATAAACCAGGTATCCTTAATTTCAGTTCTCAGCTTAAGTTCCATGAGGAAGATATATTTTTGACACTTGGACTACTAAATATAATTTTCAAAATGACAGGATCTCTAAAATATAAACCAGGTATCTTAAATTTCCGTTTTCATCTTAAGTTCCCTGAGAAAGATGTTTTTTAAGCACCTGCACTGCTAGATATAATTTTCAAAATGACGGGATCTCTAAAATATGAACTAGGTATCTTAATTATCAGTTCTCATCTTAAGTTCCCTGAGAAAGATGTTTTTTAAGCACCTGGACTACTAGATATAATTTTCAAAATGACGGGATCTCTAAAATAAGAACTAGGTATCTTAATTTTCAGTTCTCAGCTTCAATTCCCGGAGGAAGATGTTTTTAAGCACCTGGACTACTAGATATAATTTTCAAAATGACGGGATCTCTAAAATATGAACTAGGTATCTTATATTTCAGTTCTCAGCTTAAGTTCCCTGAGGAAGATGTTTTTTAAGCACCTGCACTACTAGATATAATTCTCAAAATGACGGGATCTCTAAACTATGAACTAGGTATCTTAAATTTCAGTTCTCATCTTAAGGTCCCTGAGAAAGATGTTTTTTAAGCACCTGGACTACTAGATATAATTTTCAAAATGACGGGATCTCTAAAATATGAACTAGGTATCTTATATTTCAGTTCTCAGCTTAAGTTCCCTGAGGAAGGTGTATTTTAAGCACCTGGACTACTAGATATAATTTTCAAAATGACGGGATCTCTAAAATATGAACTAGGTATCTTAATTTTCAGTTCTCAGCTTAAGTTCCCTGAGAAAGATGTTTTTTAAGCACCTGGACTACTAGATATAATTTCAAAATGACGGGATCTCTCAAATATGAACTAGGTATCCTAATTTTCAGTTCTCGGCTTAAGTACCCTGAGAAACATGTTTTTTAAGCACCTGGACTACTAAATATAATTTTGAAAATGACGGGATCTCTAAAATATGAACTAGGTATCTTAATTTTCAGTTCTCAGATTAAGTTCCCTGAGAAAGATGTTTTTTAAGCACCTGGAATACTAAATATAATTTTCAAAATGACGGGATCTCTAAAATATGAACTAGGTATCTTAATTTTCAGTTCTCAGATTAAGTTCACTGAGAAAGATGTTTTTTAAGCACCTGGACTAGTAAATATAATTTTCAAAATGACGGGATCTCTAAAATATGAACTAGGTATCTTATATTTCAGTTCTCAGCTTAAGTGCCCTGAGGAAGATGTTTATTAAGCACCTGGACTACTAAATATAATTTCCAAAATGACGGGATCTCTAGAATATGAACTAGGTATCTTGATTTTCAGTTCTCAGCTTAAGTTCCCTAAGTAAGATGTTTTTTAAGCACCTGGACTACTAGAAATAATTTTCAAACTGACGGGATATCTAAAATATGAACTAGGTATCTTAATTTCCTGTTCTCAGCTTAAGTTCCCTGAGAAAGATGTTTTTTAAGCACCTGCACTGCTAGATATAATTTTCAAAATGACAGGATCTCTAAAATATGAACTAGTTATCTTAAATTTCCGTTCTCACCTCAACTTCCCTGAGGAAGGTGTATTTTAAGCACCTGGACTACTAGATATAATTTTCAAAATGACGGGATCTCTAAAATAAGAACTAGGTATCTTAATTTTCAGTTCTGAGCTTAAGTTCCCGAAGAAAGATGTTTTTTAAGCACCTGGACTACTAGATATAATTTTCAAAATGACGGGATCTCTAAAATATGAACTAGGTATCTTAATTTTCAGTTCTCAGCTTAAGTTCCCTAAGTAAGATGTTTTTTAAGCACCTGGACTACTAGACATAATTTTCAAACTGACGGGATATCCAAAATATGAACTAGGTATTTTAGTTTTCTGTTCTCAGCTTAAGTTCACTGAGAAAGATGTTTTTTAAGCACCTGGACTACTATATATATTTTTCAAAATGACGGGATCTCTAAAATACGAACTAGGTATCTTAAATTTCATTTCTCAGCTCATGTTCCCTAAGGAAGATGTTTTTTAAGCACCTGGACTACTAAATATAATTTTCAAAATGACGGGATCTCTATAATATGATCTAGGTATCTTAATTATCAGTTCTCAGTTTAAGTTCCCTGAGAAGGATGTTTTTTAAGCACCTGGACTACTAGATATAATTTTCAAAATGACGGGATTTCTAAAATATGAACAAGGTATCTTAATTTTCTGTTCTCAGCTTAAGTTGCCTGAGAAAGATGTTTTTTAAGCACCTGGACTACTAAATATAATTTTCAAAATGACGGGATCTCTAAAATATGAACTAGGTATCTTAATTTTCAGTTCTCAGCTCAAGTTCCCTAAGTAAGATGTTTTTTAAGCACCTGGACTACTAGATATAATTTGCAAAATGACGGGATATCTAAAATATGAACTAGGTATCTTATATTTCAGTTCTCAGCTTAAGTTCCCTGAGAAAGATGTTTTTTAAGCACCTGGATTACTAAATATTTTTCAAAATGACGGGATCTCTAAAATATGAACTAGGTATCTTAATTTTCAGTTCTCAGATTAAGTTCACTGAGAAAGATGTTTTCTAAGCACCTGGACTACTAGATATAATTTTCAAAATGACGGGATCTCTAAAATATGAACTAGGTATCTTAATTTTCAGTTCTCAGATTAAGTTCCCTGAGAAAGATGTTTTTTAAGCACCTGGACTACTAGATATAATTTTCAAAATGACGGGATCTCTAAAATAAGAACTAGGTATCTTAATTTTCAGTTCTCATATGTAGTTCCCTGAGAAAGATGTTTTTTAAGCACCTGCACTACTAAATGTAATTTTCAAAATGACGGGATCTCTAAAATATGAACTAGGTATCTTAATTTTCAGTTCTCAGCTTAAGTTCCCTAAGTAAGATGTTTTTTAAGCACCTGCACTGCTAGATATAACTTCCAAAATGACGGGATCTCTAAAATATGAATTATCGATGTTTATTGTCTTTTCTCAGTTTTAGTACCCTGAGAAACATGTTTTTTAAGCACCTGGACTACTAAATATAATTTTCAAAATGACGGGATCTCTAAAATATGAACTAGGTATCTTAAATTTCTGTTCTCAGCTCAACTTCCCTGAGGAAGGTGTATGTTAAGCACCTGGACTACTAGATATAATATTCAAAATGACGGGATCTCTAAAATATGAACTAGGTATCTTAAATTTCCGTTCTCAGCTCAACTTCCCTGAGGAAGGTGTATTTTAAGCACCTGGACTACTAAATATAATTTTCAAAATGACGGGATCTCTAAAATATAAACCAGGTATCCTTAATTTCAGTTCTCAGCTTAAGTTCCATGAGGAAGATGTATTTTTGACACTTGGACTACTAAATATAATTTTCAAAATGACAGGATCTCTAAAATATGAACTAGGTATCTTAAGTTTCGTTTCTCAGCTTAAGTTCTCTAAGGAAGATGTTTTTTAAGCACCTGGACTACTAGATATAGTTTTCAAAATGACGGGATCTCTAAAATATGAACTAGGTATATTAATTTTCAGTTCTCGGCTTAAGTTCCCTGAGAAAGATGTTTTTTAAGCACCTGGACTACTAGATATAATTTTCAAATTGACGGGATATCTAAAGTATGAACTAGGTATCTTATATTTCAGTTCTCAGCTTAAGTGCCCTGAGAAAGGTGTTTTTTAAGCAGCTGGACTACTAAATATAATTTTGAAAATGACGGGATCTCTAAAATATGAACTAGGTATCCTAATTTTCAGTTCTCGGCTTAAGTACCCTGAGAAACATGTTTTTTAAGCACCTGGACTACTAAATATAATTTTCAAAATGACGGGATCTCTAAAATATGAACTAGGTATCTTGATTTTCATTTCTCAGCTTAAGTTTCCGAAGAAAGATGTTTTTTAAGCACCTGGACTACTAGATATAATTTCCAAAATGACGGGATCTCTAAAATATGAACTAGGTATCTTGGTTTTTAGTTCTCAGCTTAAGTTCCATGAGGAAGATGTATTTTTGACACTTGGACTACTAAATATAATTTTCAAAATTACAGGATCTCTAAAATATGAACTAGGTATCTTAAATTTCTGTTCTCAGCTCAACTTCCCTGAGGAAGGTGTATGTTAAGCACCTGGACTACTAGATATAATATTCAAAATGACGGGATCTCTAAAATATGAACTAGGTATCTTAAATTTCCGTTCTCAGCTCAACTTCCCTGAGGAAGGTGTATTTTAAGCACCTGGACTACTAAATATAATTTTCAAAATGACGGGATCTCTAAAATATAAACCAGGTATCCTTAATTTCAGTTCTCAGCTTAAGTTCCATGAGGAAGATATATTTTTGACACTTGGACTACTAAATATAATTTTCAAAATGACAGGATCTCTAAAATATAAACCAGGTATCTTAAATTTCCGTTTTCATCTTAAGTTCCCTGAGAAAGATGTTTTTTAAGCACCTGGACTACTAGATATAATTTTCAAAATGCGGGATCTCTAAAATATGAACTAGGTATCTTATATTTCAGTTCTCAGCTTAAGTTCCCTGAGGAAGATGTTTTTTAAGCACCTGCACTACTAGATATAATTCTCAAAATGACGGGATCTCTAAACTATGAACTAGGTATCTTAAATTTCAGTTCTCATCTTAAGTTCCCTGAGAAAGATGTTTTTTAAGCACCTGGACTACTAGATATAATTTTCAAAATGACGGGATCTCTAAAATATGAACTAGGTATCTTATATTTCAGTTCTCAGCTTAAGTTCCCTGAGAATGTGTTTTTTAAGCACCTGGACTACTAGATATAATTTTCAAAATGACGGGATCTCTAAAATATGAACTAGGTATCTTATATTTCAGTTCTCAGCTTAAGTGCCCTGAGGAAGATGTTTATTAAGCACCTGGACTACTAAATATAATTTCCAAAATGACGGGATCTCTAGAATATGAACTAGGTATCTTGATTTTCAGTTCTCAGCTTAAGTTCCCTAAGTAAGATGTTTTTTAAGCACCTGGACTACTAAATATAATTTTTAAAATGACGGGATCTCTAAAATATGAACTAGGTATCTTATATTTCAGTTCTCGGCTTAAGTTCCCTGAGAAAGATGTTTTTTAAGCACCTGGACTACTAGATATAATTTTCAAATTGACGGGATATCTAAAATATGATCTAGGTATCTTAATTATCAGTTCTCAGTTTAAGTTCCCTGAGAAAGATGTTTTTTAAGCACCTGGACTAGTAAATACAATTTTCAAAATGACGGGATCTCTAAAATATGAACTAGGTATCTTATATTTCAGTTCTCAGCTTAAGTTCCCTGAGCAAGATGTTTTTGATGCACCGTGACTCGTATATATAATTTTACAAATGACGGGATCTCTAAAATATGAACTAGGTATCTTATATTTCAGTTCTCAGCTTAAGTGCCCTGAGGAAGATGTTTATTAAGCACCTGGACTACTAGATATAATTTTCAAAACGACGGGATCCCTAAAATATGAACTAGGTATCTTAATTTTGAGTTCTCAGCTTAAGTTCCCTGAGAAAGATGTTTTTTAAGCACCTGGACCAATAAATATAATTTTCCAAATGACGGGATCTCTAAAATATGAACTAGGTATCTTATATTTCAGTTCTCAGCTTAAGTTCCCTGAGAAAGATGTTTTTTAAGCACCTGGACTACTAGATATAATTTTCAAAATGACGGGATCTCTAAAATATGAACTAGGTATCTTAATTATCAGTTCTCAGATTAAGTTCCCTGAGAAAGATGTTTTTTAAGCACCTGGACTAGTAAATATAATTTTCAAAATGACGGGATCTCTAAAATATGAACTAGGTATCTTATATTTCAGTTCTCAGCTTAAGTGCCCTGAGGAAGATGTTTATTAAGCACCTGGACTACTAAATATAATTTCCAAAATGACGGGATCTCTAGAATATGAACTAGGTATCTTGATTTTCAGTTCTCAGCTTAAGTTCCCTAAGTAAGATGTTTTTTAAGCACCTGGACTACTAGAAATAATTTTCAAACTGACGGGATCTCTAAACTATGAACTAGGTATCTTAAATTTCAGTTCTCATCTTAAGTTCCCTGAGAAAGATGTTTTTTAAGCACCTGCACTGCTAGATATAATTTTCAAAATGACAGGATCTCTAAAATATGAACTAGTTATCTTAAATTTCCGTTCTCACCTCAACTTCCCTGAGGAAGGTGTATTTTAAGCACCTGGACTACTAGATATAATTTTCAAAATGACGGGATCTCTAAAATAAGAACTAGGTATCTTAATTTTCAGTTCTGAGCTTAAGTTCCCGAAGAAAGATGTTTTTTAAGCACCTGGACTACTAGATATAATTTTCAAAATGACGGGATCCCTAAAATATGAACTAGGTATCTTAATTTTCAGTTCTCAGCTTAAGTTCCCTGAGAAAGATGTTTTTTAAGCACCTGGACTACTAAATATAATTTTCCAAATGACGGGATCTCTAAAATATGAACTAGGTATCTTATATTTCAGTTCTCAGCTTAAGTTCCCTGAGAAAGATGTTTTTTAAGCACCTGGACTACTAGATATAATTTTCAAAATGACGGGATCTCTAAAATATGAACTAGGTATCTTAATTATCAGTTCTCAGTTTAAGTTCCCTGAGAAAGATGTTTTTTAAGCACCTGGACTAGTAAATACAATTTTCAAAATGAAAAGATTTCTAAAATATGAACTAGGTATCTTAAATTTCATTTCTCAGCTTAAGTGCCCTGTGTATGATGTTTATTAAGCACCTGGACTACTAAATATAATTTCCAAAATGACGGGATCTCTGGAATATGAACTAGGTATCTTGATTTTCAGTTCTCAGCTTAAGTTCCCTAAGTAAGATGTTTTTTAAGCACCTGGACTACTAGACATAATTTTCAAACTGACGGGATATCTAAAATATGAACTAGGTATTTTAGTTTTCTGTTCTCAGCTTAAGTTCCCTGAGAAAGATGTTTTTTAAGCACCTGGACTACTATATATATTTTTCAAAATGACGGGATCTCTAAAATATGAACTAGGTATCTTATATTTCAGTTCTCAGCTTAAGTTCCCTAAGTAAGATGTTTTTTAAGCACCTGGACCACTAGAAATAATTTTCAAACTGACGGGATATCTAAAATAAGAACTAGGTATCTTAATTTTCAGTTCTCAGCTTAAGTTCCCGGAGAATGATGTTTTTTAAGCACCTGGACTACTAGATATAATTTTCAAAATGCGGGATCTCTAAAATATGAACTAGGTATCTTATATTTCAGTTCTCAGTTTAAGTTCACTGAGGAAGATGTTTTTTAAGCACCTGCACTACTAGATATAATTTTCAAAATGACGGGATCTCTAAAATATGAACTAGGTATCTTAATTTTCAGTTCTCAGCTTAAGTTCCCTAAGTAAGATGTTTTTTAAGCACCTGGACTATTAGATATAATTTTCAAAATGACGGGATCTCTAAAATAAGAACTAGGTATCTTAATTTTCAGTTCTCAGCTTAAGTTCCCGGAGAAAGATGTTTTTTAAGCACCTGGACTACTAGATATATTTTTCAAAATGCGGGATCTCTAAAATATGAACTAGGTATCTTATATTTCAGTTCTCAGCTTAAGTTCCCTGAGGAAGATGTTTTTAAGCACCTGCACTACTAGATATAATTCTCAAAATGACGGGATCTCTAAACTATGAACTAGGTATCTTAAATTTCAGTTCTCATTTTAAGTTCCCTGAGAAAGATGTTTTTTAAGCACCTGGACAACTACATATAATTTTCAAAATGACGGGATCTCTATAATATAAACTAGGTATCTTAATTATCAGTTCTCAGTTTAAGTTCCCTGAGAAAGTTGTTTTTTAAGCACCTGGACTAGTAAATACAATTTTCAAAATGACGGGATCTCTAAAATATGAACTAGGTATCTTAATTTTCAGTTCTCAGCTTAAGTGCCCTGAGGAAGATGTTTATTAAGCACCTGGACTACTAAATATAATTTCCAAAATGACGGGATCTCTGGAATATGAACTAGGTATCTTGATTTTCAGTTCTCAGCTTAAGTTCCCTAAGTAAGATGTTTTTTAAGCACCTGGACTACTAGACATAATTTTCAAACTGACGGGATATCTAAAATATGAACTAGGTATTTTAGTTTTCTGTTCTCAGCTTAAGTTCCCTGAGAAAGATGTTTTTTAAGCACCTAGACTACTAGATATAATTTTCAAAATGTCGGGATCTCTAAAATATGAACTAGGTATCTTGATTTTCAGTTCTCAGCTTAAGTGCCCTAAGTAAGATGTATTTTTGACACTTGGACTACTAAATATAATTTCCAAAATGACGGGATCTCTGGAATATGAACTAGGTATCTTGATTTTCAGTTCTCAGCTTAAGTTCTCTAAGGAAGATGTTTCTTAAGCACCTGGACTACTAGATATAGTTTTCAAAATGACGGGATCTCTAAAATATGAACTAGGTATATTAATTTTCAGTTCTCAGCTTAAGTTCCCTAAGTAAGATGTTTTTTAAGCACCTGGACTATTAGATATAATTTTCAAAATGACGGGATCTCTAAAATAAGAACTAGGTATCTTAATTTTCAGTTCTCAGCTTAAGTTCCCGGAGAAAGATGTTTTTTAAGCACCTGGACTACTAGATATAATTTTCAAAATGACGGGATCTCTAAAATATGAACTAGGTATCTTATATTTCAGTTCTCAGCTTAAGTTCCCTGAGGAAGATGTTTTTTAAGCACCTGCACTACTAGATATAATTCTCAAAATGACGGGATCTCTAAACTATGAACTAGGTATCTTAAATTTCAGTTCTCATCTTAAGTTCCCTGAGAAAGATGTTTTTTAAGCACCTGGACAACTACATATAATTTTCAAAATGACGGGATCTCTAAAATATAAACTAGGTATCTTAATTATCAGTTCTCAGTTTAAGTTCCCTGAGAAAGATGTTTTTTAAGCACCTGGACTAGTAAATACAATTTTCAAAATGACGGGATCTCTAAAATATGAACTAGGTATCTTAATTTTCAGTTCTCAGCTTAAGTGCCCTGAGGAAGATGTTTATTAAGCACCTGGACTACTAAATATAATTTCCAAAATGACGGGATCTCTAGAATATGAACTAGGTATCTTGATTTTCAGTTCTCAGCTTAAGTTCCCTAAGTAAGATGTTTTTTAAGCACCTGGACTACTAGAAATAATTTTCAAACTGACGGGATATCTAAAATATGAACTAGGTATCTTAATTTTCTGTTCTCAGCTTAAGTTCCCTGAGAAAGATGTTTTTTAAGCACCTGGACTACTAGATATAATTTTCAAAATGACGGGATCTCTAAAATATGAACTAGGTATCTTATATTTCAGTTCTCAGCTTAAGTTCCATGAGGAAGATGTATTTTTGACACTTGGACTACTAAATATAATTTTCAAAATTACAGGATCTCTAAAATATGAACTAGGTATCTTAAATTTCCGTTCTCAGCTCAACTTCCCTGAGGAATGTGTATTTTAGCACCTGGACTACTAGATATAATTTTCAAAATGACGGGATCTCTAAAATATGAACTAGGTATCTTAAATTTCCGTTCTCAGCTCAACTTCCCTGAGGAAGGTGTATTTTAAGCACCTGGACTATTAGATATAATTTTCAAAATGACGGGATCTCTAAAATATAAACCAGGTATCCTTAATTTCAGTTCTCAGCTTAAGTTCCATGAGGAAGATGTATTTTTGACACTTGGACTACTAAATATAATTTTCAAAATGACAGGATCTCTAAAATATAAACCAGGTATCTTAAATTTCCGTTTTCATCTTAAGTTCCCTGAGAAAGATGTTTTTTAAGCACCTGCACTGCTAGATATAATTTTCAAAATGACGGGATCTCTTAAATATGAACTAGGTATCTTAATTAGCAGTTCTCATCTTAAGTTCCCTGAAAAAGATGTTTTTTAAGCACCTGCACTGCTAGATATAATTTTCAAAATGACGGGATCTCTAAAATATGAACTAGATATCTTAATTTTCAGTTCTCAGCTTAAGTTCCCGGAGAAAGATGTTTTTTAAGCACCTGGACTACTAGATATAATTTTCAAAATGCGGGATCTCTAAAATATGAACTAGGTATCTTATATTTCAGTTCTCAGCTTAAGTTCCCTGAGGAAGATGTTTTTTAAGCACCTGCACTACTAGATATAATTCTCAAAATGACGGGATCTCTAAACTATGAACTAGGTATCTTAAATTTCAGTTCTCATCTTAAGTTCCCTGAGAAAGATGTTTTTTAAGCACCTGGACTACTAGATATAATTTTCAAAATGACGGGATCTCTAAAATATGAACTAGGTATCTTATATTTCAGTTCTCAGCTTAAGTTCCCTGAGAAAGATGTTTTTTAAGCACCTGGACTACTAGATATAATTTTCAAAATGACGGGATCTCTAGAATATGAACTAGGTATCTTGATTTTCAGTTCTCAGCTTAAGTTCCCTAAGTAAGATGTTTTTTTAAGCACCTGGACCACTAGAAATAATTTTCAAACTGACGGGATATCTAAAATAAGAACTAGGTATCTTAATTTTCAGTTCTCAGCTTAAGTTCCCGGAGAATGATGTTTTTTAAGCACCTGGACTACTAGATATAATTTTCAAAATGACGGGATCTCTAAAATATGAACTAGGTATCTTATATTTCAGTTCTCAGCTTAAGTTCCCTGAGGAAGATGTTTTTTAAGCACCTGCACTACTAGATATAATTCTCAAAATGACGGGATCTCTAAAATATGAACTAGGTATCTTAATTTTCAGTTCTCAGCTTAAGTTCCCTAAGTAAGATGTCTTTTAAGCACCTGGACTACTAGATATAATTTTCAAAATGACGGGATCTCTAAAATATGAACTAGGTATCTTATATTTCAGTTCTCAGCTTAAATTCCCTGAGAAAGATGTTTTTTAAGCACCTGCACTGCTAGATATAATTCTCAAAATGACGGGATCTCTATAATATGAACTAGGTATCTTAATTTTCAGTTCTCAGCTAAAGTTCCCTGAGTAAGATGTTTTTTAAGCACCTGGACTACTAGATATAATTTTCAAAATGCGGGATCTCTAAAATATGAACTAGGTATCTTATATTTCAGTTCTCAGCTTAAGTTCCCTGAGGAAGATGTTTTTTAAGCACCTGCACTACTAGATATAATTCTCAAAATGACGGGATCTCTAAAATATGAACTATGTATCTTAATTTTCAGTTCTCAGCTTAAGTTCCCTAAGTAAGATGTTTTTTAAGCACCTGGACTATTAGATATAATTTTCAAAATGACGGTATCTCTAAAATAAGAACTAGGTATCTTAATTTTCAGTTCTCAGCTTAAGTTCCCGGAGAAAGATGTTTTTTAAGCACCTGGACTACTAGATATATTTTTTCAAAATGCGGGATCTCTAAAATATGAACTAGGTATCTTATATTTCAGTTCTCAGCATAAGTTCCCTGAGGAAGATGTTTTTTAAGCACCTGCACTACTAGATATAATTCTCAATATGACGGGATCTCTCTAAACTATGAACTAGGTATCTTAAATTTCAGTTCTCATCTTAAGTTCCCTGAGAAAGATGTTTTTTAAGCACCTGGACTACTAGATATAATTTTCAAAATGACGGGATCTCTAAAATATGAACTAGGTATCTTAATTATCAGTTCTCAGTTTAAGTTCCCTGAGAAAGATGTTTTTTAAGCACCTGGACTAGTAAATTCAATTTTCAAAATGACGGGATCTCTAAAATATGAACTAGGTATCTTAATTTTCAGTTCTCAGCTTAAGTGCCCTGAGGAAGATGTTTATTAAGCACCTGGACTACTAAATATAATTTTCAAAATGACGGGATCTCTGGAATATGAACTAGGTATCTTTATTTTCAGTTCTCAGCTTAAGTTCCCTAAGTAAGATGTTTTTTAAGCACCTGGACTACTAGACATAATTTTCAAACTGACGGGATATCTAAAATATGAACTAGGTATTTTAGTTTTCTGTTCTCAGCTTAAGTTCCCTGAGAAAGATTTTTTTTAAGCACCTGGGCTACTAGATATAATTATAAAAATGACGGGATCTCTAAAATATGAACTAGGTATCTTATATTTCAGTTCTCAGCTTAAGTTCCCTAAGTAAGATGTTTTTTAAGCACCTGGACTACTAGATATAATTTTCAAAATGACGGGATCTCTAAAATATGAACTAGGTACCTTAAATTTCATTTCTCAGCTCATGTTCCCTAAGGAAGATGTTTTTTAAGCACCTGGACTACTAAATATAATTTTCAAAATGACGGGATCTCTATAATATGATCTAGGTATCTTAATTATCAGTTCTCAGTTTAAGTTCCCTGAGAAAGATGTTTTTTAAGCACCTGGACTACTAGATATAATTATTAAAATGACGGGATCTCTAAAATAAGAACTAGGTATCTTAATTTTCAGTTCTCAGCTTAAGTTCCCGGAGAAAGATGTTTTTTAAGCACCTGGATCTCTAAAATATGAACTATGTATCTTAAATTTCATATCTCATCTTAAGTTCCCTGAGAAAGATGTTTTTTAAGCACCTGCACTGCTATATATAATTTTCAAAATGACGGGATCTCTAAAATATGAACTAGTTATCTTAAATTTCCGTTCTCACCTCAACTTCCCTGAGGAAGGTGTATTTTAAGCACCTGGACTACTAGATATAATTTTCAAAATGACGGGATCTCTAAAATATGAACTAGGTATCTTAATTTTCAGTTCTCAGCTTAAGTTCCCTGAGAAAGATGTTTTTTAAGCACCTGGACTACTAGATATAATTTTCAAAATGACGGGATCTCTAAAATATAAACCAGGTATCCTTAATTTCAGTTCTCAGCTTAAGTTCCATGAGGAAGATGTATTTTTGGCACTTGGACTACTAAATATAATTTTCAAAATGACAGGATCTCTATAATATGATCTAGGTATCTTAATTATCAGTTCTCAGTTTAAGTTCCCTGAGGAAGATGTTTTTAAGCACCTGGACTACTAGATATAATTTTCAAAATGACGGGATCTCTAAAATAAGAACTAGGTATCTTAATTTTCAGTTCTCAGCTTAAGTTCCCGGAGAAAGATGTTTTTTAAGCACCTGGACTACTAGATATAATTTTCAAAATGACGGGATCTCTAAAATATGAACTATGTATCTTAAATTTCATTTCTCAGCTCATGTTCCCTAAGGAAGATGTTTTTTAAGCACCTGGACTACTAGATATAATTTTTAAAATGACGGGATCTCTAAAATAAGAACTAGGTATCTTAATTTTCAGTTCTCAGCTTAAGTTCCCGGAGAAAGATGTTTTTTAAGCACCTGGATCTCTAAAATATGAACTATGTATCTTAAATTTCAGTTCTCATCTTAAGTTCCCTGAGAAAGATGTTTTTTAAGCACCTGCACTGCTAGATATAATTTTCAAAATGACGGGATCTCTAAAATATGAACTAGTTATCTTAAATTTCCGTTCTCACCTCAACTTCCCTGAGGAAGGTGTATTTTAAGCACCTGGACTACTAGATATAATTTTCAAAATGACGGGATCTCTAAAATAAGAACTAGGTATCTTAATTTTCAGTTCTCAGCTTAAGTTCCCTGAGAAAGATGTTTTTTAAGCACCTGGACTACTAGATATAATTTTCAAAATGACGGGATCTCTAAAATATAAACAAGGTATCCTTAATTTCAGTTCTCAGGTTAAGTTCCATGAGGAAGATGTATTTTTGGCACTTGGACTAGTAAATATAATTTTCAAAATGACAGGATCTCTATAATATGATCTAGGTATCTTAATTATCAGTTCTCAGTTCAATTTCCCTGAGAAAGTTGTTTTTACGCACCTGGACTACTAGATATAATTTTCAAAATGACGGGATCTCTAAAATAAGAACTAGGTATCTTAATTTTCAGTTCTCAGCTTAAGTTCCCGGAGAAAGATGTTTTTTAAGCACCTGGACTACTAGATATAATTTTCAAAATGACGGGATCTCTAAAATATGAACTAGGTATCTTAATTTTCATTTCTCAGCTCATGTTCCCTAAGGAAGATGTTTTTTAAGCACCTGGACTACTAAATATAATTTTCAAAATGACGGGATCTCTATAATATGATCTAGGTATCTTAATTATCAGTTCTCAGTTTAAGTTCCCTGAGAAAGATGTTTTTTAAGCACCTGGACTACTAGATATAATTTTTAAAATGACGCGATCTCTAAAATAAGAACTAGGTATCTTAATTTTCAGTTCTCAGCTTAAGTTCCCGGAGAAAGATGTTTTTTAAGCACCTGGATCTCTAAAATATGAACTATGTATCTTAAATTTCAGTTCTCATCTTAAGTTCCCTGAGAAAGATGTTTTTTAAGCACCTGGACTGCTAGATATAATTTTCAAAATGACGGGATCTCTAAAATATGAACTAGTTATCTTAAATTTCCGTTCTCAGCTCAACTTCCCTGAGGAAGGTGTATTTTAAGCACCTGGACTACTAGATATAATTTTCAAAATGACGGGATCTCTAAAATATGAACTAGGTATCTTAATTTTCAGTTCTCAGCTTAAGTTCCCTGAGAAAGATGTTTTTTAAGCACCTGGACTACTAGATATAATTTTCAAAATGACAGGATCTCTAAAATATAAACCAGGTATCCTTAATTTCAGTTCTCAGCTTAAGTTCCATGAGGAAGATGTATTTTTGGCACTTGGACTACTAAATATAATTTTCAAAATGACAGGATCTCTATAATATGATCTAGGTATCTTAATTATCAGTTCTCAGTTTAAGTTCCCTGAGAAAGTTGTTTTTTAAGCACCTGGACTACTAGATATAATTTTCAAAATGACGGGATCTCTAAAATAAGAACTAGGTATCTTAATTTTCAGTTCTCAGCTTAAGTTCCCGGAGAAAGATGTTTTTTAAGCACCTGGACTACTAGATATAATTTTCAAAATGACGGGATCTCTAAAATATGAACTAGGTATCTTAAATTTCATTTCTCAGCTCAAGTTCCCTGAGGAACATGTTTTTTAAGCACCTGGACTACTAAATATAATTTTCAAAATGACCGGATCTCTATAATATGATCTAGGTATCTTAATTTTCAGTTCTCATTTTAAGTTCCCTGAGAAAGATGTTTTTTAAGCACCTGGACTACTAGAAATAATTTTCAAAATGACGGGATCTCTAAAATAAGAACTAGGTATCTTAATTTTCAGTTCTCAGCTTAACTTCCCTGAGAAAGATGTTTTTTAAGCACCTGCACTGCTAGATATAATTTTCAAAACGACTGGATCTCTAAAATATGAACTAGTTATCTTAAATTTCCGTTCTCAGCTCAACTTCCCTGAGGAAGGTGTATTTTAAGCACCTGGACTAATAGATATAATTTTCAAAATGACGGGATCTCTAAAATATGAACTAGGTATCTTAATTATCAGTTCTCAGTTTAAGTTCCCTGAGAAAGATGTTTTTTAAGCACCTGGACTACTAGATATAATTTTCAAAATGACGGGATCTCTAAAATAAGAACTAGGTATCTTAATTTTCAGTTCTCAGCTTAAGTTCCCGGAGAAAGATGTTTTTTAAGCACCTGGATCTCTAAAATATGAACTATGTATCTTATATTTCACTTCTCAGCTTAAGTTCCCTGAGAAAGATGTTTTTTAAGCACCTGCACTGCTAGATATAATTTTCAAAATGACGGGATCTCTAAAATATGAACTAGTTAGCTTAAATTTCCGTTCTCACCTCAACTTCCCTGAGGAAGGTGTATTTTAAGCACCTGGACTACTAGATATAATTTTCAAAATGACGGGATCTCTAAAATATGAACTAGGTATCTTAATTTTCAGTTCTCAGCTTAAGTTCCCTGAGAAAGATGTTTTTTAAGCACCTGGACTACTAGATATAATTTTCAAAACGACTGGATCTCTAAAATATGAACTAGTTATCCTTAATTTCAGTTCTCAGCTAAAGTTCCATGAGGAAGATGTATTTTTGGGAACTTGGACTACTAAATATAATTTTCAAAATGACAGGATCTCTATAATATGATCTAGGTATCTTAATTATCAGTTCTCAGTTTAAGTTCCCTGAGAAAGTTGTTTTTAAGCACCTGGACTACTAGATATAATTTTCAAAATGACGGGATCTCTAAAATAAGAACTAGGTATCTTAATTTTCAGTTCTCAGCTTAAGTTCCCGGAGAAAGATGTTTTTTAAGCACCTGGACTACTAGATATAATTTTCAAAATGACGGGATCTCTAAAATATGAACTAGGTATCTTAATTTTCATTTCTCAGCTCATGTTCCCTAAGGAAGATGTTTTTTAAGCACCTGGACTAATAAATATAATTTTCAAAATGACGGGATTTCTATAATATGATCTAGGTATCTTAATTATCAGTTCTCAGTTTAAGTTCCCTGAGAAAGATGTTTTTTAAGCACCTGGGCTACTAGATATAATTTTTAAAATGACGGGATCTCTAAAATAAGAACTAGGTATCTTAATTTTCAGTTCTGAGCTTAAGTTCCCGGAGAAAGATGTTTTTTAAGCACCTGGATCTCTAAAATATGAACTAGGTATCTTAATTTTCAGTTCTCAGCTTAAGTTCCCTGAGAAAGATGTTTTTTAAGCACCTGGACTACTAAATATAATTTTCAAAATGACGGGATCTCTATAATATGATCTAGGTATCTTAATTATCAGTTCTCAGTTTAAGTTCCCTGAGAAAGATGTTTTTTAAGCACCTGGACTACTAGATATAATTTTCAAAATGACGGGATCTCTAAAATAAGAACTAGGTATCTTAATTTTCAGTTCTCAGCTTAAGTTCCCGGAGAAAGATGTTTTTTAAGCACCTGGATCTCTAAAATATGAACTATGTATCTTAAATTTCAGTTCTCATCTTAAGTTCCCTGAGAAAGATGTTTTTTAAGCACCTGGACTGCTAGATATAATTTTCAAAATGACGGGATCTCTAAAATATGAACTAGTTATCTTAAATTTCCGTTCTCACCTCAACTTCCCTGAGGAAGGTGTATTTTAAGCACCTGGACTACTAGATATAATTTTCAAAATGACGGGATCTCTAAAATATGAACTAGGTATCTTAATTTTCAGTTCTCAGCTTAAGTTCCCTGAGAAAGATGTTTTTTAAGCACCTGGACTACTAGATATAATTTTCAAAATGACGGGATCTCTAAAATATAAACCAGGTATCCTTAATTTCAGTTCTCAGCTTAAGTTCCATGAGGAAGATGTATTTTTGGCACTTGGACTACTAAATATAATTTTCAAAATGACAGGATCTCTATAATATGATCTAGGTATCTTAATTATCAGTTCTCAGTTTAAGTTCCCTGAGAAAGTTGTTTTTTAAGCACCTGGACTACTAGATATAATTTTCAAAATGACGGGATCTCTAAAATAAGAACTAGGTATCTTCATTTTCAGTTCTGAGCTTAAGTTCCCGGAGAAAGATGTTTTTTAAGCACCTGGACTACTAGATATAATTTTCCAAATGACGGGATCTCTAAAATATGAACTAGGTATCTTAATTTTCAGTTCTCAGCTTAAGTGCCCTGAGGAAGATGTTTATTAAGCACCTGGACTACTAAATATAATTTCCAAAATGACGGGATCTCTGGAATATGAACTAGGTATGTTGATTTTCAGTTCTCAGCTTAAGTTCCCTAAGTAAGATGTTTTTTAAGCACCTGGACTACTAGACATAATTTTCAAACTGACGGTATATCTAAAATATGAACTAGGTATTTTAGTTTTCTGTTCTCAGCTTAAGTTCCCTGAGAAAGATGTTTTTTAAGCACCTGGACTACTAGATATATTTTTCAAAATGACGGGTTCTCTAAAATATGAACTAGGTATCTTATATTTCAGTTCTCAGCTTAAGTTCCCTAAGTAAGATGTTTTTTAAGCACCTGGACCACTAGAAATAATTTTCAAACTGACGGGATATCTAAAATAAGAACTAGGTATCTTAATTTTCAGTTCTCAGCTTAAGTTCCCGGAGAATGATGTTTTTTAAGCACCTGGACTACTAGATATAATTTTCAAAATGCGGGATCTCTAAAATATGAACTAGGTATCTTATATTTCAGTTCTCAGCTTAAGTTCACTGAGGAAGATGTTTTTTAAGCACCTGCACTACTAGATATAATTCTCAAAATGACGGGATCTCTAAAATATGAACTAGGTATCTTAATTATCAGTTCTCAGTTTAAGTTCCCTGAGAAAGATGTTTTTTAAGCACCTGGACTAGTAAATACAATTTTCAAAATGACGGGATCTCTAAAATATGAACTAGGTATCTTAATTTTCAGTTCTCAGCTTAAGTTCCCTAAGTAAGATGTTTTTTAAGCACCTGGACTACTAGACATAATTTTCAAACTGACGGGATATCTAAAATATGAACTAGGTATTTTAGTTTTCTGTTCTCAGCTTAAGTTCCCTGAGAAAGATGTTTTTTAAGCACCTGGACTACTATATATATTTTTCAAAATGACGGGATCTCTAAAATACGAACTAGGTATCTTAATTTTCAGTTCTCAGCTTAAGTTCCCTAAGTAAGATGTTTTTTAAGCACCTGGACTACTAGATATAATTTTCAAAATGACGGGATCTCTAAAATATGAAATAGGTATCTTATATTTCAGTTCTCAGCTTAAGTTCCCTGAGGAAGATGTTTTTTAAGCACCTGCACTACTAGATATAATTCTCAAAATGACGGGATCTCTAAACTATGAACTAGGTATCTTAAATTTCAGTTCTCATCTTAAGTTCCCTGAGAAAGATGTTTTTTAAGCACCTGGACTACTAGATATAATTTTCAAAATGACGGGATCTCTAAAATATGAACTAGGTATCTTAATTATCAGTTCTCAGTTTAAGTTCCCTGAGAAAGATGTTTTTTAAGCACCTGGACTAGTAAATACAATTTTCAAAATGACGGGATCTCTAAAATATGAACTAGGTATCTTAATTTTCAGTTCTCAGCTTAAGTGCCCTGAGGAAGATGTTTATTAAGCACCTGGACTACTAAATATAATTTCCAAAATGACGGGATCTCTGGAATATGAACTAGGTATCTTGATTTTCAGTTCTCAGCTTAAGTTCCCTAAGTAAGATGTTTTTTAAGCACCTGGACTACTAGACATAATTTTCAAACTGACAGGATATCTAAAATATGAACTAGGTATTTTAGTTTTCTGTTCTCAGCTTAAGTTCCCTGAGAAAGATGTTTTTTAAGCACCTGGACTACTAGATATATTTTTCAAAATGACGGGATCTCTAAAATATGAACTAGGTATCTTAATTTTCAGTTCTCAGCTTAAGTTCCCTAGGTAAGATGTTTTTTTAAGCACCTGGACTAATATATATGATTTTCAAAATGACGGGATCTCTAAAATATGAACTAGGTACCTTAAATTTCATTTCTCAGCTCATGTTCCCTAAGGAAGATGTTTTTTAAGCACCTGGACTACTAGACATAATTTTCAAACTGACGGTATATCTCAAATATGAACTAGGTATCTTAATTTACAGTTCTCAGCTTAAGTGCCCTGAGGAAGATGTTTATTAAGCACCTGGACTACTAGATATAATTTCCAAAATGACGGGATCTCTGGAATATGAACTAGGTATCTTGATTTTCAGTTCTCAGCTTAAGTTCCCTAAGTAAGATGTTTTTTAAGCACCTGGACTACTAGACATAATTTTCAAACTGACGGGATATCTAAAATATGAACTAGGTATTTTAGTTTTCTGTTCTCAGCTTAAGTTCCCTGAGAAAGATGTTTTTTAAGCACCTGGAATACTAGATATATTTTTCAAAATGACGGGATCTCTAAAATATGAACTAGGTATCTTATATTTCAGTTCTCAGCTTAAGTTCCCTAAGTAAGATGTTTTTTAAGCACCTGGACTACTAGATATAATTTTCAAAATGACGGGATCTCTAAAATAAGAACTAGGTATCTTAATTTTCAGTTCTCAGCTTAAGTTCCCGGAGAAAGATGTTTTTTAAGCACCTGGACTACTAGATATAATTTTCAAAATGAGGGATAAAAAAAATAATAACTAGGTATCTTATATTTCAGATCTAAGCATAAGTTCACTGAGGAAGATGTTTTTTAAGCACCTGCACTACTAGATATAATTCTCAAAATGACGGGATCTCTAAAATATGATCTATGTATCTTATTTATCAGTTCTCAGTTTAAGTTCCCTTACTAAGATTTTTTTTAAGCACCTGGACTAATAGATATAATTTTCAAAATGACGGGATCTCTAAAATAAGAACTAGGTATCTTAATTTTCAGTTCTGAGCTTAAGTTCCCGAAGAAAGATGTTTTTTAAGCACCTGGACTACTAGATATAATTTTCAAAATGACGGGATCTCTAAAATATGAACTAGGTATCTTGATTTTCAGTTCTCAGCTTAAGTGCCCTGAGGAAGATGTTTATTAAGCACCTGGACTACTAAATATAATTTCCAAAATGACGGGATCTCTAGAATATGAACTAGGTATCTTGATTTTCAGTTCTCAGCTTAAGTTCCCTAAGTAAGATGTTTTTTAAGCACCTGGACTACTAGAAATAATTTTCAAACTGACGGGATATCTAAAATATGAACTAGGTATGTTAGTTTTCTGTTCTCAGCTTAAGTTCCCTGAGAAAGATGTTTTTTAAGCACCTGGACTACTAGATATAATTTTCAAAATGACGGGATCTCTAAAATATGAAATAGGTATCTTATATTTCAGTTCTCAGCTTAAGTTCCCTGAGGAAGATGTTTTTTAAGCACCTGCACTACTAGATATAATTCTCAAAATGACGGGATCTCTAAACTATGAACTAGGTATCTTAAATTTCAGTTCTCATCTTAAGTTCCCTGAGAAAGATGTTTTTTAAGCACCTGGACTACTAGATATAATTTTCAAAATGACGGGATCTCTAAAATATGAACTAGGTATCTTAATTATCAGTTCTCAGTTTAAGTTCCCTGAGAAAGATGTTTTTTAAGCACCTGGACTAGTAAATACAATTTTCAAAATGACGGGATCTCTAAAATATGAACTAGGTATCTTAATTGTCAGTTCTCAGCTCAAGTTCCCTGAGGAAGATGTTTTTTAAGCACCTGGACTACCAGATATAATTTTCAAAATAACGGGATCACTAAAATATGTACTAGGTATCTTAAATTTAAGTTCTCAGCTTAAGTTCCCTGAGAAAGATGTTTTTTAAGCACCTGGACTAGTAAATACAATTTTCAAAATGACGGGATCTCTAAAATATGAACTAGGTATCTTAATTTTCAGTTCTCAGCTTAAGTTCCCTAAGTAAGATGTTTCTTAAGCACCTGGACTACTAGACATAATTTTCAAACTGACGGGATATCTAAAATATGAACTAGATATTTTAGTTTTCTGTTCTCAGCTTAAGTTCCCTGAGAAAGATGTTTTTTAAGCACCTGGACTACTATATATATTTTTCAAAATGACGGGATCTCTAAAATATGAACTAGGTATCTTAATTTTCAGTTCTCAGCTTAAGTAACCGAAGTAAGATGTTTTTTAAGCACCTGGACTACTAGATATAATTTTCAAAATGACGGGATCTCTAAAATATGAACTAGGTACCTTAAATTTCATTTCTCAGCTCATGTTCCCTAAGGAAGATGTTTTTTAAGCACCTGGACTACTACATATAATTTTCAAAATGACGGGATCTCTATAATATGAACTAGGTATCTTAATTTACAGTTCTCAGCTTAAGTTCCCTGAGAAAGATGTTTATTATGCACCTGGACTACTAAATATAATTTCCAAAATGACGGGATCTCTGGAATATGAACTAGGTATCTTGATTTTCAGTTCTCAGCTTAAGTTCCCTAAGTAAGATGTTTTTTAAGCACCTGGACTACTAGACATAATTTTCAAACTGACGGGATATCTAAAATATGAACTAGGTATTTTAGTTTTCTGTTCTCAGCTTAAGTTCCCTGAGAAAGATGTTTTTTAAGCACCTGGACTACTAGATATAATTTCCAAAATGACGGGATCTCTAAAATATGAACTAGTTATCGTAAATATTAGTTCTCGGCTTAAGATCCCTGAGTAAGATGTTTTTTAAGCACCTGGACTACTAGATATAATTTTCAAAATGACGGGATCTCTAAAATAAGAACTAGGTATCTTAATTTTCAGTTCTCAGCTTAAGTTCCCGGAGAAAGATGTTTTTTAAGCACCTGGACTACTAGATATATTTTTCAAAATGCGGGATCTCTAAAATATGAACTAGGTATCTTATATTTCAGTTCTCAGCTTAAGTTCCCTGAGGAAGATGTTTTTTAAGCACCTGCACTACTAGATATAATTCTCAAAATGACGGGATCTCTAAAATATGAACTAGGTATCTTAATTTTCAGTTCTCAGCTTAAGTTCCCTGTGAAAGATGTTTTTTAAGCACCTGGACTATTAGATATAATTTTCAAAATGACGGGATCTCTAAAATAAGAACTAGGTATCTTAATTTTCAGTTCTCAGCTTAAGTTCCCTGTGAAAGATGTTTTTTAAGCACCTGGACTACTAGATATATTTTTCAAAATGCGGGATCTCTAAAATATGAACTAGGTATCTTATATTTCAGTTCTCAGCTTAAGTTCCCTGAGGAAGATGTTTTTAAGCACCTGCACTACTAGATATAATTCTCAAAATGACGGGATCTCTAAACCATGAACTAGGTATCTTAAGATTCAGTTCTCATCTTAAGTTCCCTGAGAAAGATGTTTTTTAAGCACCTGGACTACTAGATATAATTTTCAAAATGACGGGATCTCTAAAATATGAACTAGGTATCTTAATTATCAGTTCTCAGTTTAAGTTCCCTGAGAAAGATGTTTTTTAAGCACCTGGACTAGTAAATACAATTTTCAAAATGACGGGATCTCTAAAATATGAACTAGGTATCTTAATTTTCAGTTCTCAGCTTAAGTGCCCTGAGGAAGATGTTTATTAAGCACCTGGAATACTATATATAATTTCCAAAATGACGGGATCTAAGGAATATGAACTAGGTATCTTGATTTTCAGTTCTCAGCTTAAGTTCCCTAAGTAAGATGTTTTTTAAGCACCTGGACTACTAGACATAATTTTCAAACTGACAGGATATCTAAAATATGAACTAGGTATTTTAGTTTTCTGTTCTCAGCTTAAGTTCCCTGAGAATGATGTTTTTTAAGCACCTGGACTACTAGATATATTTTTCAAAATGACGGGATCTCTAAAATATGAACTAGGTATCTTATATTTCAGTTCTCAGCTTAAGTTCCCGGAGAAATATGTTTTTTAAGCACCTGAGCTACTAAATATAATTTACAAAATGACGGGATCTCTAGAATAAGAACTAGGTATCTTAATTTTCATTTCTCAGCTCATGTTCCCTAAGGAAGATGTTTTTTAAGCACCTGGACTAATAAATATAATTTTCAAAATGACGGGATCTCTATAATATGATCTAGGTATCTTAATTATCAGTTCTCAGTTTAAGTTCCCTGACAAAGATGTTTTTTAAGCACCTGGACTGATAGATATAATTTTCAAAATGACGGGATCTCTAAAATAAGAACTAGGTATCTTAATTTTCAGTTCTCAGCTTAAGTTCCCGGAGAAAGATGTTTTTTAAGCACCTGGATCTCTAAAATATGAACTATGTATCTTAAATTTCATATCTCATCTTAAGTTCCCTGAGAAAGATGTTTTTTAAGCACCTGCACTGCTAGATATAATTTTCAAAATGACGGGATCTCTAAAATATGAACTAGGTATCTTAATTATCAGTTCTCAGTTTAAGTTCCCTGAGAAAGATGTTTTTTAAGCACCTGGACTAGTAAATACAATTTTCAAAATGACGGGATCTCTAAAATATGAACTAGGTATCTTAATTTTCAGTTCTCAGCTTAAGTGCCCTGAGGAAGATGTTTATTAAGCACCTGGACTACTAAATATAATTTCCAAAATGACGGGATCTCTGGAATATGAACTAGGTATCTTGATTTTCAGTTCTCAGCTTAAGTTCCCTAAGTAAGATGTTTTTTAAGCACCTGGACTACTAGACATAATTTTCAAACTGACGGCATATCTAAAATATGAACTAGGTATTTTAGTTTTCTGTTCTCAGCTTAAGTTCCCTGAGAAAGATGTTTTTTAAGCACCTGGACTACTAGATATATTTTTCAAAATGACGGGATCTCTAAAATATGAACTAGGTATCTTATATTTCAGTTCTCAGCTTAAGTTCCCTAAGTAAGATGTTTTTTAAGCACCTGGACTACTAGATATAATTTTCAAAATGACGGGATCTCTAAAATATGAACTAGGTACCTTAAATTTCATTTCTCAGCTCATGTTCCCTAAGGAAGATGTTTTTTAAGCACCTGGACTACTAAATATAATTTTCAAAATGACGGGATCTCTATAATATGATCTAGGTATCTTAATTATCAGTTCTCAGTTTAAGTTCCCTGAGAAAGATGTTTTTTAAGCACCTGGACTACTAGATATAATTTTCAAAATGACGGGATCTCTAAAATAAGAACTAGGTATCTTAATTTTCAGTTCTCAGCTTAAGTTCCCGGAGAAAGATGTTTTTTAAGCACCTGGACTACTAGATATATTTTTCAAAATGCGGGATCTCTAAAATATGAACTAGGTATCTTATATTTCAGTTCTCAGCTTAAGTTCCCTGAGGAAGATGTTTTTTAAGCACCTGCACTACTAGATATAATTCTCAAAATGACGGGATCTCTAAACTATGAACTAGGTATCTTAAATTTCAGTTCTCATCTTAAGTTCCCTGAGAAAGATGTTTTTTAAGCACCTGGACTACTAGATATAATTTTCAAAATGACGGGATCTCTAAAATATGAACTAGGTATCTTAATTATCAGTTCTCAGTTTAAGTTCCCTGAGAAAGATGTTTTTTAAGCACCTGGACTACTAGATATAATTTTCAAAATGACGGGATCTCTAAAATATGAACTAGGTATCTTAATTTTCAGTTCTCAGCTTAAGTGCCCTGAGGAAGATGTTTATTAAGCACCTGGACTACTAAATATAATTTCCAAAATGACGGGATCTCTGGAATATGAACTAGGTATCTTGATTTTCAGTTCTCAGCTTAAGTTCCCTAAGTAAGATGTTTTTTAAGCACCTGGACTACTAGACATAATTTTCAAACTGACGGGATATCTAAAATATGAACTAGGTATTTTAGTTTTCTGTTCTCAGCTTAAGTTCCCTGAGAAAGATGTTTTTTAAGCACCTGGACTACTAAATATTTTTCAAAATGTCGGGATCTCTAAAATAAGAACTAAGTATCTTATATTTCAGTTCTCAGCTTAAGTTCCCGGAGAAATATGTTTTTTAAGCACCTGAGCTACTAAATATAATTTACAAAATGACGGGATCTCTAGAATAAGAACTAGGTATCTTAATTTTCATTTCTCAGCTCATGTTCCCTAAGGAAGATGTTTTTTAAGCACCTGGACTAATAAATATAATTTTCAAAATGACGGGATCTCTAAAATATGATCTAGGTATCTTAATTATCAGTTCTCAGTTTAAGTTCCCTGACAAAGATGTTTTTTAAGCACCTGGACTGATAGATATAATTTTCAAAATGACGGGATCTCTAAAATAAGAACTAGGTATCTTAATTTTCAGTTCTCAGCTTAACTTCCCTGAGAAATATGTTTCTTAAGCACATGCACTGCGAGATATAATTTTCAAAATGACGGGATCTCTAAAATATGAAATAGTTATATTAAATTTCCATTCTCACCTCAACTTCCCTGAGGAAGGTGTATTTTAAGCACCTGGACTACTAGATATAATTTTTAAAATGACGGCATCTCTAAAATAAGAACTAGGTATCTTAATTTTCAGTTCTCGCCTTAAGTTCCCGGAGAAAGATGTTTTTTAAGCACCTGGACTACTGGATATATTTTTCAAAATGACGGGATCTCTAAAATATAAAACAGGTATCTTTAATTACAGTTCTCAGCTTAAGTTCCCAGTGGAAGATGTATTTTTAGCACGTGCACTACTAGATATAATTTTCAAAATGACGGGATCTCTAAAATATGATCTAGGTATCTTAATTATCAGTTCTCAGTTTAAGTTCCCTGAGAAAGTTGTTTTTTAAGCACCTGGACTACTAGATATAATTTTCGAAATGACGGGATCTCTAAAATAAGAACTAGGTATCTTAATTTTCAGTTCTCAGCTTAAGTTCCAGGAGAAAGATGTTTTTTAAGCACCTGGACTACTAGATATAATTTTCAAAATGACGGGATCTCTAGAATAAGAACTAGGTATCTTAATTTTCATTTCTCAGCTCATGTTCCCTAAGGAAGATGTTTTTTAAGCACCTGGACTACTAAATATAATTTTCAAAATGACGGGATCTCTAAAATATGATCTAGGTATCTTAATTATCAGTTCTCAGTTTAAGTTCCCTGAGAAAGATGTTTTTTAAGCACCTGGACTGATAGATATAATTTTCAAAATGACGGGATCTCTAAAATAAGAACTAGGTATCTTAATTTTCAGTTCTCAGCTTAAGTTCCCTGAGAAAGATGTTTTTTAAGCACCTGGATCTCTAAAATAAGAACTAGGTATCTTAATTTTCAGTTCTCAGCTTAACCTCCCTGAGAAAGATTTTTTTTAAGCACCTGCACTGCTAGATATAATTTTCAAAACGACTGGATCTCTAAAATATGAACTAGTTATCTTAAATTTCCGTTCTCAGCTCAACTTCCCTGAGGAAGGTGTATTTTAAGCACCTGGACTAGTAGATATAATTTTCAAAATGACGGGATCTCTAAAATATGAACTAGGTATCTTAATTTTCAGTTCTCAGCTTAAGTTCCCTGAGAAAGATGTTTTTTAAGCACCTGGACTACTAGATATAATTTTCAAAATGACGGGATCTCTAAAATATAAACCAGGTATCCTTAATTTCAGTTCTCAGCTTAAGTTCCATGAGGAAGATGTATTTTTGGCACTTGGACTACAAAATATAATTTTCAAAATGAAATGATCTCTATAATATGATCTAGGTATCTTAATTATCAGTTCTCAGTTTAAGTTCCCTGAGAAAGATGTTTTTTAAGCACCTGTACTACTAGATATAATTTTCAAAATGACGGGATCTCTAAAATAAGAACTAGGTATCTTAATTTTCAGTTCTCAGCTTAAGTTCCCGGAGAATGATGTTTTTTAAGCACCTGGACTACTAGATATAATTTTCAAAATGACGGGATCTCTAAAATATGAACTAGGTATCTTAATTTTCAGTTCTCAGCTTAAGTGCCCTGAGGAAGATGTTTATTAAGCACCTGGACTACTAAATATAATTTCCAAAATGACGGGATCTCTAAAATATGAACAAGGTATCTTATATTTCAGTTCTCAGCTTAAGTTCCCTAAGTAAGATGTTTTTTAAGCACCTGGACTACTAGAAATACTTTTCAAACTGACGGGATATCTAAAATATGAACTAGGTATCTTAATTTTCTGTTCTCAGCTTAAGTTCCCTGAGAAAGATGTTTTTTAAGCACCTGGACTACTAGATATAATTTTCAAAATGACGGGATCTCTAAAATATGAACTAGGTATCTTATATTTCAGTTCTCAGCTTAAGTTCCCTAAGTAAGATGTTTTTTAAGCACCTGGACCACTAGAAATAATTTTCAAACTGACGGGATATCTAAAATAAGAACTAGGTATCTTAATTTTCAGTTCTCAGCTTAAGTTCCCGGAGAATGATGTTTTTTAAGCACCTGGACTACTAGATATAATTTTCAAAATGCGGGATCTCTAAAATATGAAATAGGTATCTTATATTTCAGTTCTCAGCTTAAGTTCCCTGAGGAAGATGTTTTTTAAGCACCTGCACTACTAGATATAATTCTCAAAATGACGGGATCTCTAAAATATGAACTAGGTATCTTAATTTTCAGTTCTCAGCTTAAGTTCCCTAAGTAAGATGTTTTTTAAGCACCTGGACTATTAGATATAATTTTCAAAATGACGGAATCTCTAAAATAAGAACTAGGTATCTTAATTTTCAGTTCTCGCCTTAAGTTCCCGGAGAAAGATGTTTTTTAAGCACCTGGACTACTGGATATAATTTTCAAAATGCGGGATCTCTAAAATATGAACTAGGTATCTTATATTTCAGTTCTCAGCTTAAGTTCCCTGAGGAAGATGTTTTTTAAGCACCTGCACTACTAGATATAATTCTCAAAATGACGGGATCTCTAAAATATGAACTAGGGATCTTAATTATCAGTTCTCAGTTTAAGTTCCCTGAGAAAGATGTTTTTTAAGCACCTGGACTAGTAAATACAATTTTCAAAATGACGGGATCTCTAAAATATGAACTAGGTATCTTAATTTTCAGTTCTCAGCTTAAGTGCCCTGAGGAAGATGTTTATTAAGCACCTGGACTACTAAATATAATTTCCAAAATGACGGGATCTCTAGAATATGAACTAGGTATCTTGATTTTCAGTTCTCAGCTTAAGTTCCCTAAGTAAGATGTTTTTTAAGCACCTGGACTACTAGAAATAATTTTCAAACTGACGGGATATCTAAAATATGAACTAGGTATCTTAATTTTCTGTTCTCAGCTTAAGTTCCCTGAGAAAGATGTTTTTTAAGCACCTGGACTACTAGATATAATTTTCAAAATGACGGGATCTCTAAAATAAGAACTAGGTATCTTAATTTTCAGTTCTCAGCTTAAGTTCCCGGAGAAAGATGTTTTTTAAGCACCTGGATCTCTAAAATATGAACTATGTATCTTAAATTTCAGTTCTCATCTTAAGTTCCCTGAGAAAGATGTTTTTTAAGCACCTGCACTGCTAGATATAATTTTCAAAACGACTGGATCTCTAAAATATGAACTAGTTATCTTAAATTTCCGTTCTCAGCTCAACTTCCCTGAGGAATGTGTATTTTAAGCACCTGGACTACTAGATATAATTTGCAAAATGACGGGATCTCTAAAATAAGAACTAGGTATCTTAAATTTCAGTTCTCATCTTAAGTTCCCTGAGAAAGATGTTTTTTAAGCACCTGCACTGCTAGATATAATTCTCAAAATGACGGGATCTCTAAAATATAAACCAGGTATCCTTAATTTCAGTTCTCAGCTTAAGTTCCATGAGGAAGATGTATTTTTGGCACTTGGACTACTAAATATAATTTTCAAAATGACAGGATCTCTATAATATGATCTAGGTATCTTAATTATCAGTTCTCAGTTTAAGTTCCCTGAGAAAGATGTTTTTTAAGCACCTGGACTAGTAAATACAATTTTCAAAATGACGGGATCTATATAAAAATAACTAGGTAACTTAATTTTCAGTTCTGAGCTTAAGTTCCCGGAGAAATATGTTTTTTAAGCACCTGGACTACTAGATATAATTTTCAAAATGACGGGATCTCTAAAATATGAACTAGGTATCTTAAATTTCATTTCTCAGCTCATGTTCCCTAAGGAAGATGTTTTTTAAGCACCTGGACTACTAAATATAATTTTCAAAATGACGGGATCTCTATAATATGATCTAGGTATCTTAATTATCAGTTCTCAGTTTAAGTTCCCTGAGAAAGATGTTTTTTAAGCACCTGGACTACTAGATATAATTTTTAAAATGACGGGATCTCTAAAATAAGAACTAGGTATCTTAATTTTCAGTTCTCAGCTTAAGTTCCCGGAGAAAGATGTTTTTTAAGCACCTGGATCTCTAAAATATAAACTAAGAATCTTAAATTTCAGTTCTCATCTCAAGTTCCCTGAGAAAGATGTTTTTCAAGCACCTGGAGTCTTAGATATAATTTTCAAAATGACGGGTTCTATAAAATATAAACAAGATATCTTAAATTTCACTTCTCACCTTAAGTTCCCGAAGAAAGATGTTTTTTAAGCACCTGGACTACTGGATATATTTTTCAAAATGCGGGATCTCTAAAATATGAACTAGGTATCTTATATTTCAGTTCTCAGCTTAAGTTCCCTGAGGAAGATGTTTTTTAAGCACCTGCACTACTAGATATAATTCCCAAAATGACGGGATCTCTAAAATATGAACTAGGTATCTTAATTATCAGTTCTCAGTTTAAGTTCCCTGAGAAAGATGTTTTTTAAGCACCTGGACTAGTAAATACAATTTTCAAAATGACGGGATCTCTAAAATATGAACTAGGTATCTTAATTTTCAGTTCTCAGCTTAAGTGCCCTGAGGAAGATGTTTATTAAGCACCTGGACTACTAAATATAATTTCCAAAATGACGGGATCTCTGGAATATGAACTAGGTATCTTAAATTTCAGTTCTCAGCCTAAGTTCCCGAAGTAAGATGTTTTTTTAGCACCTGGACTACTAGATATAATTTTCAAAATGACGGGATCTCTACAATAAGAACTAGGTATCTTAAATTTCATTTATCAGCTCATGTTCCCTAAGGAAGATGTTTTTTAAGCACCTGGACTACTAAATATAATTTTCAAAATGACGGGATCTCTATAATATGATCTAGGTATCTTAATTATCAGTTCTCAGTTTAAGTTCCCTGAGAAAGATGTTTTTTAAGCACCTGGACTACTAGATATAATTTTCAAAATGACGGGATCTCTAAAATAAGAACTAGGTATCTTAATTTTCAGTTCTCAGCTTAAGTTCCCGGAGAAAAATGTTTTTTAAGCACCTGGATCTCTAAAATATGAACTAGGTATCTTATATTTCAGTTCTCATCTTAAGTTCCCAGAGAAAGATGTTTTTTAAGTACCTGCACTGCTAGATATAATTTACAAAATGACGGGATCTCTAAAATATGAACTAGGTATCTTAATTTTCAGTTCTCAGCTTAAGTTCCCTGAGAAAGATGTTTTTTAAGCACCTGGACTACTAAATATAATTTTCAAAATGACGGGATCTCTAAAATATGAACTAGGTATCTTAATTTTCAGTTCTCAGATTAAGTGCCCTGAGGAAGATGTTTATTAAGCACCTGGACTACTAAATATAATTTCCAAAATGACGGGATCTCTGGAATATGAACTAGGTATCTTGATTTTCAGTTCTCAGCTTAAGTTCCCTAAGTAAGATGTTTTTTAAGCACCTGGACTACTAGACATAATTTTCAAACTGACGGGATATCTAAAATATGAACTAGGTATTTTAGTTTTCTGTTCTCAGCTTAAGTTCCCTGAGAAAGATGTTTTTTAAGCACCTGGACTACTAAATATATTTTTCAAAATGACGGGATCTCTAAAATAAGTACTAAGTATCTTATATTTCAGTTCTCAGCTTAAGTTCCCGGAGAAATATGTTTTTTAAGCACCTGAGCTACTAAATATAATTTCCAAAATGACGGGATCTCTAGAATAAGAACTAGGTATCTTGATTTTCATTTCTCAGCTCATGTTCCCTAAGGAAGATGTTTTTTAAGCACCTGGACTACTAAATATAATTTTCAAAATGACGGGATCTCTAAAATATGATCTAGGTATCTTAATTATCAGTTCTCAGTTTAAGTTCCCTGAGAAGGATGTTTTTTAAGCACCTGGACTAATAGATATAATTTTCAAAATGACGGGATCTCTAAAATAAGAACTAGGTATCTTAATTTTCAGTTCTCAGCTTAAGTTCCCGGAGAAAGATGTTTTTTAAGCACCTGGACTACTAGATATAATTTTCAAAATGACGGGATCTCTAAAATATGAACTAGGTATCTTGATTTTCAGTTCTCAGCTTAAGTGCCCTGAGGAAGATGTTCTTTAAGCACCTGCACTACTAGATATAATTCTCAAAATGACGGGATCTCTAAAATATGAACTAGGTACCTTAAATTTCATTTCTCAGCTCATGTTCCCTAAGGAAGATGTTTTTTAAGCACCTGGACTACTAAATATAATTTTCAAAATGACGGGATCTCTATAATATGATCTAGGTATCTTAATTATCAGTTCTCAGCTTAAGTTCCCTGAGAAAGATATTTTTTAAGCACCTGGACTACTAGATATAATGTTCAAAATGAAGGGATCTCTTAAATAAGAACTAGGTATCTTAATTTTCAATTCTCAGCTTAAGTGCCCTGAGGAAGATGTTTATTAAGCACCTGGACTACTAAATATAATTTCCAAAATGACGGGATCTCTGGAATATGAACTAGGTATCTTGATTTTCAGTTCTCAGCTTAAGTTCTCTGAGGAAGATGTTTCTTAAGCACCTGCACTACTAGATATAATTCTCAAAATGACGGGATCTCTAAAATATGAACTAGGTATCTTAATTTTCAGTTCTCAGCTTAAGTTCCCTAAGTAAGATGTTTTTTAAGCACATGGACTATTAGATATAATTTTCAAAATGACGGGATCTCTAAAATAAGAACTAGGTATCTTAATTTTCAGTTCTCACCTTAAGTTCCCGGAGAAAGATGTTTTTTAAGCACCTGGACTACTAGATATAATTTTCAAAATGCGGGATCTCTAAAATATGAACTAGGTATCTTATATTTCAGTTCTCAGTTTAAGTTCCCTGAGGAAGATGTTTTTTAAGCACCTGCACTACTAGATATAATTCTCAAAATGACGGGATCTCTAAAATATGAACTAGGTATCTTAATTATCAGTTCTCAGTTTAAGTTCCCTGAGAAAGATGTTTTTTAAGCACCTGGACTAGTAAATACAATTTTCAAAATGACGGGATCTCTAAAATATGAACTAGGTATCTTAATTTTCAGTTCTCAGCTTAAGTGCCCTGAGGAAGATGTTTATTAAGCACCTGGACTACTAGATATAATTTTCAAAATGACGGGATCTCTAAAATAAGAACTAGGTATCTTAATTTTCAGTTCTCAGCTCAAGTTCCCGGAGAAAGATGTTTTTTAAGCACCTGGACTACTAGATATAATTTTCAAAATGCGGGATCTCTAAAATATGAACTAGGTATCTTAATTTTCAGTTCTCAGCTTAAGTTCCCTGAGCAAGATGTTTTTTAAGCACCTGGACTACTAGATATAATTTTCAAAATGACGGGATCTCTAAAATATGAACTAGGTACCTTAAATTTCATTTCTCAGCTCATGTTCCCTAAGGAAGATGTTTTTTAAGCACCTGGACTACTACATATAATTTTCAAAATGACGGGATCTCTATAATATGATCTAGGTATCTTAATTATCAGTTCTCAGTTTAAGTTCCCTGAGAAAGATGTTTTTTAAGCACCTGGACTACTAGATATAATGTTCAAAATGAAGGGATCTCTTAAATAAGAACTAGGTATCTTAATTTTCAATTCTCAGCTTAAGTGCCCTGAGGAAGATGTTTATTAAGCACCTGGACTACTAAATATAATTTCCAAAATGACGGGATCTCTGGAATATGAACTAGGTATCTTGATTTTCAGTTCTCAGCTTAAGTTCCCTAAGTAAGATGTTTTTTAAGAAACTGCACTACTAGATATAATTCTCAAAATGACGGGATCTCTAAAATATGAACTAGGTATCTTAATTTTCAGTTCTCAGCTTAAGTTCCCTGTGAAAGATGTTTTTTAAGCACCTGGACTATTAGATATAATTTTCAAAATGACGGGATCTCTAAAATAAGAACTAGGTATCTTAATTTTCAGTTCTCACCTTAAGTTCCCGGAGAAAGATGTTTTTTAAGCACCTGGACTACTGGATATATTTTTCAAAATGCGGGATCTCTAAAATATGAACTAGGTATCTTATATTTCAGTTCTCAGCTTAAGTTCCCTGAGGAAGATGCTTTTTAAGCACCTGCACTACTAGATATAATTCTCAAAATGACGGGATCTCTAAAATATGAACTAGGTATCTTAATTATCAGTTCTCAGTTTAAGTTCCCTGAGAAAGATGTTTTTTAAGCACCTGGACTACTAAATATAATTTTCAAAATGACGGGATCTCTAAAATATGAACTAGGTATCTTGATTTTCAGTTCTCAGATTAAGTGCCCTGAGGAAGATGTTTATTAAGCACCTGGACTACTAAATATAATTTCCAAAATGACGGGATCTCTTGAATATGAACTAGGTATCTTGATTTTCAGTTCTCAGCTTAAGTTCCCTAAGTAAGATGTTTTTTAAGCACCTGGACTACTAGACATAATTTTCAAACTGACGGGATATCTAAAATATGAACTAGGTATTTTAGTTTTCTGTTCTCAGCTTAAGTTCCCTGAGAAAGATGTTTTTTAAGCACCTGGACTACTAGATATATTTTTCAAAATGACGGGATCTCTAAAATATGAACTAGGTATCTTATATTTCAGTTCTCAGCTTAAGTTCCCGGAGTAAGATGTTTTTTAAGCACCTGGACTACTAGATATAATTTTCAAAATGACGGGATCTCTAAAATATGAACTAGGTATCTTAAATTTCATTTCTCAGCTCATGTTCCCTAAGGAATATGTTTTTTAAGCACCTGGACTACTAAATATAATTTTCAAAATGACGGGATCTCTATAATATGATCTAGGTATCTTAATTATCAGTTCTCAGTTTAAGTTCCCTGAGAAAGATGTTTTTTAAGCACCTGGACTACTAGATATAATTTTCAAAATGACGGGATCTCTAAAATAAGAACTAGGTATCTTAATTTTCAGTTCTCAGCTTAAGTTCCCGGAGAAAGATGTTTTTTAAGCACCTGGACTACTAGAAATAATTTTCAAACTGACGGGATATCTAAAATATGAACTAGGTATTTTAGTTTTCTGTTCTCAGCTTAAGTTCCCTGAGAAAGATGTTTTTTAAGCACCTGGACTACTAGATATATTTTTCAAAATGACGGGATCTCTAAAATATGAACTAGGTATCTTATATTTCAGTTCTCAGCTTAAGTTCCCTAAGTAAGATGTTTTTTAAGCACCTGGACTACTAGATATAATTTTCAAAATGACGGGATCTCTAAAATATGAACTAGGTATCTTAAATTTCATTTCTCAGCTCATGTTCCCTAAGGAAGATGTTTTTTAAGCACCTGGACTACTAAATATAATTTTCAAAATGACGGGATCTCTATAATATGATCTAGGTATCTTAATTATCAGTTCTCAGTTTAAGTTCCCTGAGAAAGATGTTTTTTAAGCACCTGGACTACTAGATATAATTTTCAAAATGACGGGATCTCTAAAATAAGAACTAGGTATCTTAATTTTCAGTTCTCAGCTTAAGTTCCCGGAGAAAGATGTTTTTTAAGCACCTGGATCTCTAAAATATGAACTATGTATCTTAAATTTCATATCTCATCTTAAGTTCCCTGAGAAAGATGTTTTTTAAGCACCTGCACTGCTAGATATAATTTTCAAAATGACGGGATCTCTAAAATATGAACTAGGTATCTTAATTTTCAGTTCTCATCTTAAGTTCCCTGAGAAAGATGTTTTTGAAGCACCTGGACTAATAAATACAATTTTCAAAATGACGGGATCTCTAAAATATGAACTAGGTATCTTAATTTTCAGTTCTCAGATTAAGTGCCCTGAGGAAGATGTTTATTAAGCACCTGGACTACTATGTATAATTTCCAAAATGACGGGATCTCTGGAGTATGAACTAGGTATCTTGTTATTAAGTTCTCAGCTTAACTTCCCTAAGTAAGATGTTTTTTAAGCACCTGGACTACTAGACATAATTTTCAAACTGACGGTATATCTAAAATATGAACTAGGTATTTTAGTTTTCTGTTCTCAGCTTAAGTTCCCTGAGAAAGATGTTTTTTAAGCACCTGGACTACTAGATATATTTTTCAAAATGACGGGATCTCTAAAATATGAACTAGGTATCTTATATTTCAGTTCTCAGCTTAAGTTCCCTAAGTAAGATGTTTTTTAAGCACCTGGACTACTAGATATAATTTTCAAAATGACGGGATCTCTAAAATATGAACTAGGTACCTTAAATTTCATTTCTCAGCTCATGTTCCCTAAGGAAGATGTTTTCTAAGCACCTGGACTACTAAATATAATTTTCAAAATGACGGGATCTCTATAATATGATCTAGGTATCTTAATTATCAGTTCTCAGTTTAAGTTCCCTGAGAAAGATGTTTTTTAAGCACCTGGACTACTAGATATAATTTTCAAAATGACGGGATCTCTAAAATAAGAACTAGGTATCTTAATTTTCAGTTCTCAGCTTAAGTTCCCGGAGAAAGATGTTTTTTAAGCACCTGGACTACTAGATATAATTTTCAAACTGACGGGATATCTAAAATATGAACTAGGTATTTTAGTTTTCTGTTCTCAGCTTAAGTTCCCTGAGAAAGATGTTTTTTAAGCACCTGGACTACTAGATATATTTTTCAAAATGACGGCATCTCTAAAATATGAACTAGGTATCTTATATTTCAGTTCTCAGCTTAAGTTCCCTGAGAAAGATGTTTTTTAAGCACCTGGACTACTAGATATAATTTTCAAAATGACGGGATCTCTAAAATATGAACTAGGTATCTTAAATTTCATTTCTCAGCTCATGTTCCCTAAGGAAGATGTTTTTTAAGCACCTGGACTACTAAATATAATTTTCAAAATGACGGGATCTCTATAATATGATCTAGGTATCTTAATTATCAGTTCTCAGTTTAAGTTCCCTGAGAAAGATGTTTTTTAAGCACCTGGACTACTAGATATAATTTTCAAAATGACGGGATCTCTAAAATAAGAACTAGGTATCTTAATTTTCAGTTCTCAGCTTAAGTTCCCGGAGAAAGATGTTTTTTAAGCACCTGGACTACTAGATATAATTTTCAAAATGACGGGATCTCTAAAATATGAACTAGGTATCTTATATTTCAGTTCGCAGCTTAAGTTCACAGAGGAAGATGTTTATTAAGCACCTGGACTACTATATATAATTGTCAAAATGACGGGATCTCTAAAATATGAACTAGGTATCTTAATTATCAGTTCTCAGTTTAAGTTCCCTGAGGAAGGTGTATGTTAAGCACCTGGACTACTAAATATAATTTTCAAAATGACGGGATCTCTAAAATATGAACTAGGTATCTTGATTTTCAGTTCTCAGATTAAGTGCCCTGAGGAAGATGTTTATTAAGCACCTGGACTACTAAATATAATTTCCAAAATGACGGGATCTCTAGAATATGAACTAGGTATCTTGATTTTCAGTTCTCAGCTTAAGTTCCCTAAGTAAGATGTTTTTTAAGCACCTGGACTACTAGACATAATTTTCAAACTGACGGCATATCTAAAATATGAACTAGGTATTTTAGTTTTCTGTTCTCAGCTTAAGTTCCCTGAGAAAGATGTTTTTTAAGCACCTGGACTACTAGATATATTTTTCAAAATGACGGGATCTCTAAAATATGAACTAGGTATCTTATATTTCAGTTCTCAGCTTAAGTTCCCTAAGTAAGATGTTTTTTAAGCACCTCGACTACTAGATATAATTTTCAAAATGACGGGATCTCTAAAATATGAACTAGGTACCTTAAATTTCATTTCTCAGCTCATGTTCCCTAAGGAAGATGTTTTTTAAGCACCTGGACTACTAAATATAATTTTCAAAATGACGGGATCTCTATAATATGATCTAGGTATCTTAATTATCAGTTCTCAGTTTAAGTTCCCTGAGAAAGATGTTTTTTAAGCACCTGGACTACTAGATATAATTTTCAAAATGACGGGATCTCTAAAATAAGAACTAGGTATCTTAATTTTCAGTTCTCAGCTTAAGTTCCCGGAGAAAGATGTTTTTTAAGCACCTGGACTACTAGATATATTTTTCAAAATGCGGGATCTCTAAAATATGAACTAGGTATCTTATATTTCAGTTCTCAGCTTATGTTCACTGAGAAAGATGTTTTTTAAGCACCTGAACTACTAGATATAATTTTCAAAATGACGGGATCTCTAAAATATGAACTAGGTATCTTAATTTTCAGTTCTCAGCTTAAGTTCCCTAAGTAAGATGTTTTTTAAGCACCTGGACTATTAGATATAATTTCCAAAATGACGGGAACTCTAAAATAAGAACTAGGTATCTTAATTTTCAGTTCTCACCTTAAGTTCCCGGAGAAAGATGTTTTTTAAGCACCTGGACTACTGGATATATTTTTCAAAATGCGGGATCTCTAAAATATGAACTAGGTATCTTATATTTCACTTCTCAGCTTAAGTTCCCTGAGGAAGATGTTTTTTAAGCACCTGCACTGCTAGATATAATTTTCAAAATGACGGGATCTCTAGAATATGAACTAGGTATCTTGATTATCAGTTCTCAGCTAAAGTTCCCTCAGTAAGATGTTTTTTAAGCACCTGGACTATTAGATATAATTTTCAAAATGACGGGATCTCTAAAATAAGAACTAGGTATCTTAATTTTCAGTACTCAGCTTAAGTTCCGGGAGAAAGATGTTTTTTAAGCACCTGGACTACTGGATATATTTTTCAAAATGCGGGATCTCTAAAATAAGAACTAGGTATCTTAATTTTCAGTTCTCAGCTTAAGTTCCCTGAGAAAGATGTTTTTTAAGCACCTGGACTACTAAATATTTTTCAAAATGTCGGGATCTCTAAAATAAGAACTAAGTATCTTATATTTCAGTTCTCACCTTAAGTTCCCGGAGAAATATGTTTTTTAAGCACCTGGGCTACTAGATATAATTTTTAAAATGACGGGATCTCTAAAATATGAACTAGGTATCTTAATTATCAGTTCTCAGTTTAAGTTCCCTGAGAAAGATGTTTTTTAAGCACCTGGACTAGTAAATACAATTTTCAAAATGACGGGATCTCTAAAATATGAACTAGGTATCTTAATTTTCAGTTCTCAGCTTAAGTGCCCTGAGGAAGATGTTTATTAAGCACCTGGACTACTAAATATAATTTCCAAAATGACGGGATCTCTATAATATGATCTAGGTATCTTAATTATCAGTTCTCAGTTTAAGTTCCCTGAGAAAGATGTTTTTTAAGCACCTGGACTACTAAACACAATTTTCAAAATGACGGGATATCTAAAATATGAACTAGGTATTTTAGTTTTCTGTTCTCAGCTTAAGTTCCCTGAGAAAGATGTTTTTTAAGCACCTGGACTACTAGATATATTTTTCAAAATGACGGGATCTCTAAAATATGAACTAGGTATCTTATATTTCAGTTCTCAGCTTAAGTTCCCGGAGTAAGATGTTTTTTAAGCACCTGGACTACTAGACATAATTTTCAAAATGACGGGATCTCTAAAATATGAACTAGGTACCTTAAATTTCATTTCTCAGCTCATGTTCCCTAAGGAAGATGTTTTTTAAGCACCTGGACTACTAAATATAATTTTCAAAATGACGGGATCTCTATAATATGATCTAGGTATCTTAATTATCAGTTCTCAGTTTAAGTTCCCTGAGAAAGATGTTTTTTAAGCACCTGGACTACTAGATATAATTATTAAAATGACGGGATCTTTAAAATAAGAACTAGGTATCTTAATTTTCAGTTCTCAGCTTAAGTTCCCGGAGAAAGATGTTTTTTAAGCACCTGGATCTCTAAAATATGAACTAGGTATCTTAAATTTCAGTTCTCATCTTAAGTTCCCTGAGAAAGATGTTTTTTAAGCACCTGCACTGCTAGATATAATTTTCAAAATGACGGGATCTCTAAAATATGAACTAGGTATCTTAATTTTCAGTTCTCAGCTTAAGTTCCCTGAGAAAGATGTTTTTTAAGCACCTGGACTACTAAATATAATTTTCAAAATGACGGGATCTCTAAAATATGAACTAGGTATCTTGATTTTCAGTTCTCAGATTAAGTGCCCTGAGGAAGATGTTTATTAAGCACCTGGACTACTAAATATAATTTCCAAAATGACGGGATCTCTGGAATATGAACTAGGTATCTTGATTTTCAGTTCTCAGCTTAACTTCCCTAAGTAAGATGTTTTTTAAGCACCTGGACTACTAGACATAATTTTCAAACTGACGGTATATCTAAAATATGAACTAGGTATTTTAGTTTTCTGTTCTCAGCTTAAGTTCCCTGAGAAAGATGTTTTTTAAGCACCTGGACTACTAGATATATTTTTCAAAATGACGGGATCTCTAAAATATGAACTAGGTATCTTATATTTCAGTTCTCAGCTTAAGTTCCCTAAGTAAGATGTTTTTTAAGCACCTGGACTACTAGATATAATTTTCAAAATGACGGGATCTCTAAAATATGAACTAGGTACCTTAAATTTCATTTCTCAGCTCATGTTCCCTAAGGAAGATGTTTTTTAAGCACCTGGACTACTAAATATAATTTTCAAAATGACGGGATCTCTATAATATGATCTAGGTATCTTAATTATCAGTTCTCAGTTTAAGTTCCCTGAGAAAGATGTTTTTTAAGCACCTGGACTACTATATATAATTTTCATAATGACGTGATCTCTAAAATAAGAACTAGGTATCTTAATTTTCAGTTCTCAGCTTAAGTTCCCGGAGAAAGATGTTTTTTAAGCACATGGACTACTAGATATATTTTTCAAAATGCGGGATCTCTAAAATATGAACTAGGTATCTTATATTTCAGTTCTCAGCTTAAGTTTACTGAGGAAGATGTTTTTGAAGCACCTGCACTACTATATAATTTTCAAAATGACGGGATCTCTAAAATATGAACTAGGTATCTTAATTTTCAGTTCTCAGCTTAAGTTCCCTGAGAAAGATGTTTTTTAAGCACCTGGACTATTAGATATAATTTTCAAAATGACGGGATCTCTAAAATAAGAACTAGGTATCTTAATTTTCAGTTCTCAGCTTAAGTTCCCGGAGAAAGATGTTTTTTAAGCACCTGGACTACTAGATATAATTTTCAAAATGCGGGATCTCTAAAATATGAACTAGGTATCTTATATTTCAGTTCTCAGCTTAAGTTCCTGAGGAAGATGTTTTTTAAGCACCTGCACTACTAGATATAATTCTCAAAATGACGGGATCTCTAAACTATGAACTAGGTATCTTAAATTTCAGTTCTCATCTTAAGTTCCCTGAGAAAGATGTTTTTTAAGCACCTGGACTACTAAATATAATTTTCAAAATGACGGGATCTCTCAAATATAAACTAGGTATCTTAATTATCAGTTCTCAGCTCAAGTTCCCTGAGGAAGATGTTTTTTAAGCACCTGGACTAATAAATACAATTTTCAAAATGGCGGGATCTCTAAAATATGAACTAGGTATCTTAATTTTCAGTTCTCAGCTTAAGTGCCCTGAGGAAGATGTTTATTAAGCACCTGGACTACTAAATATAATTTCCAAAATGACGGGATCTCTGGAATATGAACTAGGTATCTTGATTTTCAGTTCTCAGCTTAAGTGCCCTGAGGAAGATGTTTTTTAAGCACCTGGACTACTAAATATAATTTTCCAAATGACGGGATCTCTAAAATATGAACTAGGTATCTTATATTTCGGTTATCAGCTTAAGTTCCCGAAGTAAGATGTTTTTTAAGCACCTGGACTACTAGATATAATTTTCAAAATGACGGGATCTCTATAATATGATCTAGGTATCTTAATTATCAGTTCTCAGGTTAAGTTCCCTGAGAAAGATGTTTTTTAAGCACCTGGACTACTAGATATAATTTTCAAAATGACGGGATCTCTAAAATATGAACTAGGTATCTTAATTTTCAGTTCTCAGCTTAAGTTCCCGGAGAAAGATGTTTTTTAAGCACCTGGATCTCTAAAATATGAACTAGGTATCTTAATTTTCAGTTCTCATCTTAAGTTCCCTGAGAAAGATGTTTTTTAAGCACCTGCACTGCTAGATATAATTTCCAAAATGACGGGATCTCTGGAATATGAACTAGGTATCTTGATTTTCAGTTCTCAGCTTAAGTTCCCTGAGAAAGATGTTTTTTAAGCACCTGGACTACTAAATATAATTTTCAAAATGACGGGATCTCTAAAATATGAACTAGGTACCTTAAATTTCATTTCTCAGCTAATGTTCCCTAAGGAAGATGTTTTTTAAGCACCTGGACTACTAAATATAATTTTCAAAATGACGGGATCTCTATAATATGATCTAGGTATCTTAATTATCAGTTCTCAGTTTAAGTTCCCTGAGAAAGATGTTTTTTAAGCACCTGGACTACTAGATATAATTTTCAAAATGACGGGATCTCTAAAATATGAACTAGGTATCTTAATTTTCAGTTCTCAGCTTAAGTTCCCGGAGAAAGATGTTTTTTAAGCACCTGGATCTCTATAATATGAACTAGGTATCTTAATTTTCAGTTCTGAGCTTAAGTTCCCTTAGAAAGATGTTTTTTAAGCACCTGGACTACTAGATATAATTTTCAAAATGACGGGATCTCTTAAATAAGAACTAGGTATCTTAATTTTCAATTCTCAGCTTAAGTGCCCTGAGGAAGATGTTTATTAAGCACCTGGACTACTAAATATAATTTCCAAAATGACGGGATCTCTGGAATATGAACTAGGTATCTTGATTTTCAGTTCTCAGCTTAAGTTCCCTAAGTAAGATGTTTTTTAAGCACCTGGACTACTAGACATAATTTTCAAACTGACGGGATATCTAAAATATGAACTAGGTATCTTAATTTTCAGTTCTCAGATTAAGTTCCCTGAGAAAGATGTTTTTTAAGCACCTGGACTACTAGATATATTTTTCAAAATGACGGGATCTCTATAATATGATCTAGGTATCTTAATTATCAGTTCTCAGTTTAAGTTCCCTGAGAAAGATGTTTTTTAAGCACCTGGACTACTAGATATAATTTTCAAAATGACGGGATCTCTAAAATAAGAACTAGGTATCTTAATTTTCAGTTCTGAGCTTAAGTTCCCGAAGAAAGATGTTTTTTAAGCACCTGGACTACTAGATATAATTTTCAAAATGACGGGATCCCTAAAATATGAACTAGGTATCTTAATTTTCAGTTCTCAGCTTAAGTTCCCTGAGAAAGATGTTTTTTAAGCACCTGGACTACTAAATATAATTTTCCAAATGACGGGATCTCTAAAATATGAACTAGGTATCTTATATTTCAGTTCTCAGCTTAAGTTCCCTGAGAAAGATGTTTTTTAAGCACCTGAGCTACTAAATATAATTTCCAAAATGACGGGATCTCTAAAATATAAACCAGGTATCTTAAATTTCCGTTCTCAGCTCAACTTCCCTGAGGAATTTTTTTGTTAGAACCTGGACTAATAGATATAATTTTCAAAATGACGGGATCTCTAAAATATGAACTAGGTATCTTAATTATCAGTTCTCAGTTTAAGATCCCTGAGAAAGATGTTTTTTAAGCACCTGGACTAATAAATACAATTTTCAAAATGACGGGATATCTAAAATATGAACTAGGTATCTTAATTTTCTGTTCTCAGCTTAAGTGCCCTGAGGAAGATGTTTTTTAAGCACCTGGACTACTAGATATAACTTTCAAAATGACGGGATCTCTAAAATAAGAACTAGGTATCTTAATTTTCAGTTCTGAGCTTAAGTTCCCTAAGTAAGATGTTTTTTTAAGCACCTGGACCACTAGTAATAATTTTCAAAATGACGGGATCTCTAAAATAAGAACTAGGTATCTTAATTTTCAGTTCTCAGCTTAAGTTCCCGGAGAATGATGTTTTTTAAGCACCTGGACTACTAGATATAATTTTCAAAATGACGGGATCTCTAAAATAAGAACTAGGTATCTTAATTTTCAGTTCTGAGCTTAAGTTTCCGGAGAAAGATGTTTTTTAAGCACCTGGACTACTAGATATAATTTTCAAAATGACGGGATCCCTAAAATATGAACTAGGTATCTTAATTTTCAGTTCTCAGCTTAAGTGCCCTGAGGAAGATGTTTATTAAGCTCCTGGACTACTATATATAATTTCCAAAATGACGGGATCTCTGGAATATGAACTAGGTATCTTGATTTTCAGTTCTCAGCTTAAGTTTCCTAAGTAAGATGTTTTTTAAGCACCTGGACTACTAGACATAATTTTCAAACTGACGGGATATCTAAAAAATGAACTAGGTATTTTAGTTTTCTGTTCTCAGCTTAAGTTCCCTGAGAAAGATGTTTTTTAAGCACCTGGACTACTAGATATATTTTTCAAAATGACGGGATCTCTAAAATATGAACTAGGTATCTTATATTTCAGTTCTCAGCTTAAGTTCCCTAAGTAAGATGTTTTTTAAGCACCTGGACTACTAGATATAATTTTCAAAATGACGGGATCTCTAAAATAAGAACTAGGTATCTTAAGAATCAGTTCTCAGCTTAAGTTTCCGGAGAAAGATGTTTGTTAAGCACCTGGACTACTAGATATATTTTTCAAAATGCGGGATCTCTAAAATATGAACTAGGTATCTTATATTTCAGTTCTCAGCTTAAGTTCACTGAGGAAGATGTTTTTTAAGCACCTGCACTACTAGATATAATTCTCAAAATGACGGGATCTCTAAAATATGAAATATGTATCTTAATTTTCAGTTCTCAGCTTAAGTTCGCTAAGTAAGATGTTTTTTAAGCACCTGGACTATTAGATATAATTTTCAAAATGACGGGATCTCTAAAATAAGAACTAGGTATCTTAATTTTCAGTTCTCAGCTTAAGTTCCCGGAGAAAGATGTTTTTTAAGCACCTGGACTACTAGATATAATTTTCAAAATGTCGGGATCTCTATAATATGAACTAGGTATCTTATATTTCAGTTCTCAGCTTAAGTGCCCTGAGGAAGATGTTTATTAAGCACCTGGACTACTATATATAATTTTCAAAATGACGGGATCTCTAGAATATGAACTAGGTATCTTGATTTTCAGTTCTCAGCTTAAGTTCCCTAAGTAAGATGTTTTTTAAGCACCTGGACTACTAGATATAATTTTCAAAATGACGGGATCTCTAAAATAAGAACTAGGTATCTTAATTTTCAGTTCTCAGCTTAAGTTCCCTAAGTAAGATGTTTTTTAAGCACCTGGACTATTAGATATAATTTTCAAAATGACGGGATCTCTAAAATAAGAACTAGGTATCTTAATTTTCAGTTCTCAGCTTAAGTTCCCGGAGAAAGATGTTTTTTAAGCACCTGGACTACTAAATATAATTTTCAAAATGACGGGATCTCTAAAATATGAACTAGGTATCTTAAATTTCAGTTCTCATCTTAAGTTCCCTGAGAAAGATGTTTTTTAAGCACCTGGACTACTAGATATAATTTTCAAAATGACGGGATCTCTAAAATATGAACTAGGTATCTTATATTTCAGTTCTCAGCTTAAGTTACCTGACTAAGATGGTTTTTAAGCACCTGCACTACTAGATATAATTCTCAAAATGACGGGATCTCTAAAATATGAACTAGGTATATTAATTTTCAGTTCTCAGCTTAAGTTCCCTAAGTAAGATGTTTTTTAAGCACCTGGACTATTAGATATAATTTTCAAAATGACGGGATCTCTAAAATAAGAACTAGGTATCTTAATTTTCAGTTCTCAGCTTAAGTTCCCGGAGAAAGATGTTTTTTAAGCACCTGGACTACTAGATATAATTTTCAAAATGACGGGATCTCTAAAATAAGAACTAGGTATCTTAATTTTCAGTTCTCAGCTTAAGTTTCCGGAGAAAGATGTTTTTTAAGCACCTGGACTACTAGATATAATTTTCAAAATGACGGGATCCCTAAAATATGAACTAGGTATCTTAATTTTCAGTTCTCAGCTTAAGTGCCCTGAGGAAGATGTTTATTAAGCACCTGGACTACTAAATATAATTTCCAAAATGACGGGATCTCTGGAATATGAACTAGGTATCTTGATTTTCAGTTCTCAGCTTAAGTTCCCTGAGTAAGATGTTTTTTAAGCACCTGGACTACTAGAAATACTTTTCAAACTGACGGGATATCTAAAATATGAACTAGGTATTTTAGTTTTCTGTTCTCAGCTTAAGTTCCCTGAGAAAGATGTTTTTTAAGCACCTGGACTACTAGATATAATTTTCAAAATGACGGGATCTCTAAAATAAGAACTAGGTATCTTAATTTTCAGTTCTCAGCTTAAGTTCCCTGAGAAAGAGGTTTTTTAAGCACCTGGACTACTAGATATAATTTTCAAAATGACGGGATCTCTAAAATATGAACTAGGTATCTTATATTTCAGTTCTCAGCTTAAGTTCCCTGAGGAAGATGTTTTTTAAGCACCTGCACTACTAGATATAATTCTCAAAATGACGGGATCTCTAAACTATGAACTAGGTATCTTAAATTTCAGTTCTCATCTTAAGTTCCCTGAGAAAGATGTTTTTTAAGCACCTGGACTACTAGATATAATTTTCAAAATGACGGGATCTCTAAAATATGAACTAGGTATCTTAATTATCAGTTCTCAGTTTAAGTTCCCTGAGAAAGATGTTTTTTAAGCACCTGGACTAGTAAATACAATTTTCAAAATGACGGGATCTCTAAAATATGAACTAGGTATCTTAATTTTCAGTTCTCAGCTTAAGTGCCCTGAGGAAGATGTTTATTAAGCACCTGGACTACTAAATATAATTTCCAAAATGACGGGATCTCTGGAATATGAACTAGGTATCTTGATTTTCAGTTCACAGCTTAAGTTCCCTAAGTAAGATGTTTTTTAAGCACCTGGACTACTAGACATAATTTTCAAACTGACGGGATATCTAAAATATGAACTAGGTATTTTAGTTTTCTGTTCTCAGCTTAAGTTCCCTGAGAAAGATGTTTTTGAAGCACCTGGAATACTAGATATAATTTTCCAAATGACGGGATCTCTAAAATATGAACTAGGTATCTTATATTTCAGTTCTCAGCTTAAGTTCCCTGAGGAAGATGTTTTTTAAGCACCTGCACTACTAGATATAATTCTCAAAATGACGGGATCTCTAAAATATGAACTAGGTATCTTAATTTTCAGTTCTCAGCTTAAGTTCCATGAGGAAGATGTATTTTTGACACTTGGACTACTAAATATAATTTTCAAAATGACAGGATCTCTATAATATGATCTAGGTATCTTAATTATCAGTTCTCAGTTTAAGTTCCCTGAGAAAGTTGTTTTTTAAGCACCTGGACTACTAGATATAATTTTCAAAATGACGGGATCTCTAAAATAAGTACTAGGTATCTTAATTTTCAGTTCTGAGCTTAAGTTCCCGGAGAAAGATGTTTTTTAAGCACCTGGACTACTAGATATAATTTTCAAAATGACGGGATCCCTAAAATATGAACTAGGTATCTTCATTTTCAGTTCTCAGCTTAAGTTCCCTGAGAAAGATGTTTTTTAAGCACCTGGACTACTAGATATAATTTTCCAAATGACGGGATCTCTAAAATATGAACTAGGTATCTTATATTTCAGTTCTCAGCTTAAGTTCCCTGAGGAAGATGTTTTTTAAGAACCTGGACTACTAGATAAAATTTTCAAAATGACAGTATCTCTAAAATATAAACCAGGTATCTTAAATATATGTTCTCAGCTTAAGTACACTGTGGAAGATGTTTTTTAAGCATCTGGACTACTAGATATAATTTTCAAAATGACGGGATCTCTAAAATATGAACTAGGTATCTTAATTTTCAGTTCTGAGCTTAAGTTCCCGGAGAAAGATGTTTTTTAAGCACCTGGACTACTAGATATAATTTTCAAAATGACGGGATCTCTAAAATAAGAACTAGGTATCTTAATTTTCAGTTCTGAGCTTAAGTTCCCTGAGAAAGATGTTTTTTAAGCACCTGGACTACTAGATATAATGTTCAAAATGAAGGGATCTCTTAAATAAGAACTAGGTATCTTAATTTTCAATTCTCAGCTTAAGTGCCCTGAGGAAGATGTTTATTAAGCACCTGGACTACTAAATATAATTTCCAAAATGACGGGATCTCTGGAATATGAACTAGGTATCTTGATTTTCAGTTCTCAGCTTAAGTTCCCTAAGTAAGATGTTTTTTAAGCACCTGGACTACTAGACATAATTTTCAAACTGACGGGATATCTAAAATATGAACTAGGTATTTTAGTTTTCTGTTCTCAGCTTAAGTTCCCTGAGAAAGATGTTTTTTAAGCACCTGGACTACTAGATATATTTTTCAAAATGACGGGATCTCTAAAATATGAACTAGGTATCTTATATTTCAGTTCTCAGCTTAAGTTCCCTAAGTAAGATGTTTTTTAAGCACCTGGACTACTAGATATAATTTTCAAAATGACGGGATCTCTAAAATAAGAACTAGGTATCTTAATTTTCAGTTCTCAGCTTAAGTTCCCGGAGAAAGATGTTTTTTAAGCACCTGGACTACTAGATATAATTTTCAAAATGACGGGATCTCTAAAATATGAACTAGGTATCTTATATTTCAGTTCTCAGCTTAAGTACACTGAGGAAGATGTTTTTTAAGCACCTGCACTACTAGATATAATTTTCAAAACGACGGGATCTCTAAAATATGAACTAGGTATCTTAATTTTCAGTTCTCAGCTTAAGTTCCCTAAGTAAGATGTTTTTTAAGCACCTGGACTATTAGATATAATTTTCAAAATGACGGGATCTCTAAAATAAGAACTAGGTATCTTAATTTTCAGTTCTCAGCTTAAGTTCCCGGAGAAAGATGTTTTTTAAGCACCTGGACTACTAGATATAATTTTCAAAATGCGGGATCTCTAAAATATGAACAAGGTATCATATATTTCAGTTCTCAGCTTAAGTTCCCTGAGGAAGATGTTTTTTAAGCACCTGCACTACTAGATATAATTCTCAAAATGACGGGATCTCTAAACTATGAACTAGGTATCTTAAATTTCAGTTCTCATCTTAAGTTCCCTGAGAAAGATGTTTTTTAAGCACCTGGACTACTAAATATAATTTTCAATATGACGGGATCTCTAAAATATGAACTAGGTATCTTAATTATAAGTTATCAGTTTAAGTTACCTGAGAAAGATGTTTTTTAAGCACCTGGATCTCTAAAATATGAACTAGGTATCTTAATTTTCAGTTCTGAGCTTAAGTTTCCGGAGAAAGATGTTTTTAAGCACCTGGACTACTAGATATAATTTTCAAAATGACGGGATCCCTAAAATATGAACTAGGTATCTTAATTTTCAGTTCTCAGCTTAAGTGCCCTGAGGAAGATGTTTATTAAGCACCTGGACTACTAAATATAATTTCCAAAATGACGGGATCTCTGGAATATGAACTAGGTATCTTGATTTTCAGTTCTCAGCTTAAGTTCCCTAAGTAAGATGTTTTTTAAGCACCTGGACTACTAGACATAATTTTCAAACTGACGGGATATCTAAAAAATGAACTAGGTATTTTAGTTTTCTGTTCTCAGCTTAAGTTCCCTGAGAAAGATGTTTTTTAAGCACCTGGAATACTAGATATATTTTTCAAAATGACGGGATCTCTATAATATGATCTAGGTATCTTAATTATCAGTTCTCAGTTTAAGTTCCCTGAGAAAGATGTTTTTTAAGCACCTGGACTACTAGATATAATTTTCAAAATGACGGGATCTCTAAAATATGAACTAGGTATCTTAATTTTCAGTTCTCAGCTTAAGTTCCCTGAGAAAGATGTTTTTTAAGCACCTGGACTACTAGATATAATTTTCAAAATGACGGGATCCCTAAAATATAAACTAGGTATCTTAATTTTCAGTTCTCAGCTTAAGTTCCCAGATCAAGATGTTTTATAAGAACCTGGACTACTAAATATAATTTTGCAAATGACGGGATCTCTAAAATATGAACTAGGTATCTTATATTTCAGTTCTCAGCTTAAGTTCCCTGAGAAAGATGTTTTTTAAGCACCTGGACTACTAGATATAATTTCCAAAATGACGGGATCTCTAAAATATAAACCAGGTATCTTAAATTTCAGTTCTCAGCTCAACTTCCCTGAGGAAGGTGTTTTTTAAGCACCTGCACTACTAGATATAATTTTCAAAATGACGGGATCTCTAAAATAAGATCTAGGTATCTTAATTTTCAGTTCTGAGCTTAAGTTTCCGGAGAAAGATGTTTTTTAAGCACCTGGAATACTAGATATAATGTTCAAAATGAAGGGATCTCTTAAATAAGAACTAGGTATCTTAATTTTCAATTCTCAGCTTAAGTGCCCTGAGGAAGATGTTTATTAAGCACCTGGACTACTAAATATAATTTCCAAAATGACGGGATCTCTGGAATATGAACTAGGTATCTTGATTTTCAGTTCTCAGCTTAAGTTCCCTAAGTAAGATGTTTTTTAAGCACCTGGACTACTAGACATAATTTTCAAACTGACGGGATATCTAAAATATGAACTAGGTATTTTAGTTTTCTGTTCTCAGCTTAAGTTCCCTGAGAAAGATGTTTTTTAAGCACCTGGACTACTAGATATATTTTTCAAAATGACGGGATCTCTAAAATATGAACTAGGTATCTTATATTTCAGTTCTCAGCTTAAGTTCCCTAAGTAAGATGTTTTTTAAGCACCTGGACCACTAGAAATAATTTTCAAACTGACGGGATATCTAAAATAAGAACTAGGTATCTTAATTTTCAGTTCTCAGCTTAAGTTCCCGGAGAATGATGTTTTTTAAGCACCTGGACTACTAGATATAATTTTCAAAATGCGGGATCTCTAAAATATGAACTAGGTATCTTATATTTCAGTTCTCAGCTTAAGTTCACTGAGGAAGATGTTTTTTAAGCACCTGCACTACTAGATATAATTTTGAAAATGACGGGATCTCTAAAATATGAACTAGGTATCTTAATTTTCAGTTCTCGGCTTAAGTTCCCTGAGAAAGATGTTTTTTAAGCACCTGGACTATTAGATATAATTTTCAAAATGACGGGATCTCTAAAATAAGAACTAGGTATCTTAATTTTCAGTTCTCAGCTTAAGTTCCCGGAGAAAGATGTTTTTTAAGCACCTGGACTACTAGATATAATTCTCAAAATGCGGGATCTCTAAAATATGAACGAGGTATCATATATTTCAGTTCTCAGCTTAAGTTCCCTGAGGAAGATGTTTTTTAAGAAACTGCACTACTAGATATAATTCTCAAAATGACGGGATCTCTAAACTATGAACTAGGTATCTTAAATTTCAGTTCTCATCTTAAGTTCCCTGAGAAAGATGTTTTTTAAGCACCTGGACTACTAGATATAATTTTCAAAATGACGGGATCTCTAAAATATGAACTAGGTATCTTAATTATAAGTTCTCAGTTTAAGTTCCCTGAGAAAGATGTTTTTTAAGCACCTGGATCTCTAAAATATGAACTAGGTATCTTATTTTTCAGTTCTCAGCTTAAGTTTCCGAAGAAAGATGTTTTTTAAGCACCTGGACTACTAGATATAATTTTCAAAATGACGGGATCTCTAAAATATGAACTAGGTATCTTAATTTTCAGTTCTCAGCTTAAGTGCCCTGAGGAAGATGTTTATTAAGCACCTGGACTACTAAATATAATTTCCAAAATGACGGGATCTCTGGAATATGAACTAGGTATCTTGATTTTCAGTTCTCAGCTTAAGTTCCCTAAGTAAGATGTTTTTTAAGCACCTGGACTACTAGACATAATTTTCAAACTGACGGGATCTCTAGAAAATGAACTAGGTATTTTAGTTTTCTGTTCTCAGCTTAAGTTCCCTGAGAAAGATGTTTTTTAAGCACCTGGAATACTAGATATAATTTTCAAAATGACGGGATCTCTATAATAAGATCTAGGTATCTTAATTATCAGTTCTCAGTTTAAGTTCCCTGAGAAAGATGTTTTTTAAGCACCTGGACTACTAGATATAATTTTCAAAATGACGGGATCTCTAAAATATGAACTAGGTATCTTAATTTTCAGTTCTCAGCTTAAGTTCCCGAAGAAAGATGTTTTTTAAGCACCTGGACTACTAGATATAATTTTCAAAATGACGGGATCCCTAAAATATGAACTAGGTATCTTAATTTTCAGTTCTCAGCTTAAGTTCCCTGAGAAAGATGTTTTTTAAGCACCTGGACTACTAAATATAATTTTCCAAATGACGGGATCTCTAAAATATGAACTAGGTATCTTATATTTCAGTTCTCAGCTTAAGTTCCCTGAGAAAGATGTTTTTTAAGCACCTGAGCTACTAAATATAATTTCCAAAATGACGGGATCTCTAAAATATAAACCAGGTATCTTAAATTTCCGTTCTCAGCTCAACTTCCCTGAGGAAGGTGTATTTTAAGCACCTGGACTAATAGATATAATTTTCAAAATGACGGGATCTCTAAAATATGAACTAGGTATCTTAATTATCAGTTCTCAGTTTAAGTTCCCTGAGAAAGATGTTTTTTAAGCACCTGGACTAGTAAATACAATTTTCAAAATGACGGGATCTCTAAAATATGAACTAGGTATCTTAATTTTCAGTTCTCAGCTTAAGTGCCCTGAGGAAGATGTTTTTGAAGCACCTGGACTACTAGATATAATTTTCGAAATGACGGGATCTCTAAAATAAGAACTAGGTATCTTAATTTTCAGTTCTCAGCTTAAGTTCCTGGAGAAAGATGTTTTTTAAGCACCTGGACTACTAGATATAATTTTCGAAATGACGGGATCTCTAAAATAAGAACTAGGTATCTTAATTTTCAGTTCTCATCTTAAGTTCCCAGAGAAAGATGTTTTTTAAGCACCTGGACTACTAGATATAATTTTCAAAATGACGGGATCTCTAAAATAAGAACTAGGTATCTTAATTTTCAGTTCTCAGCTTAAGTTTCCGGAGAAAGATGTTTTTTAAGCACCTGGACTACTAGATATAATTTTCAAAATGACGGGATCCCTAAAATATGAACTAGGTATCTTAATTTTCAGTTCTCAGCTTAAGTGCCCTGAGGAAGATGTTTATTAAGCTCCTGGACTACTAAATATAATTTCCAAAATGACGGGATCTCTGGAATATGAACTAGGTATCTTGATTTTCAGTTCTCAGCTTAAGTTCCCTAAGTAAGATGTTTTTTAAGCACCTGGACTACTAGACATAATTTTCAAACTGACGGGATATCTAAAATATGAACTAGGTATTTTAGTTTTCTGTTCTCAGCTTAAGTTCCCTGAGAAAGATGTTTTTTAAGCACCTGGACTACTAGATATATTTTTCAAAATGACGGGATCTCTAAAATATGAACTAGGTATCTTATATTTCAGTTCTCAGCTTAAGTTCCCTAAGTAAGATGTTTTTTAAGCACCTGGACTACTAGATATAATATTCAAAATGACTGGATCTCTAAAATATGAACAAGTTATCTTAATTTTCAGTTCTCAGATTAAGTTCCCTGAGAAAGATGTTTTTTAAGCACCTGGACTACTAGATATAATTTTCAAAATGACGGGATCTCTAAAATACGAACTAGGTATCTTATATTTCAGTTCTCAGATTAAGTTCACTGAGAAAGATGTTTTCTAAGCACCTGGACTACTAGATATAATTTTCAAAATGACGGGATCTCTAAAATATGAACTAGGTATCTTAATTTTCAGTTCTCAGCTTAAGTGCCCTGAGGAAGATGTTTATTAAGCACCTGGACTACTAGATATAATTTTCAAAATGACGGGATCTCTAAAATAAGAACTAGGTATCTTAATTTTCAGTTCTGAGCTTAAGTTCCCGGAGGAAGATGTATTTTTGGCACTTGGACTACTAAATATAATTTTCAAAATGACAGGATCTCTATAATATGATCTAGGTATCTTAATTATCAGTTCTCAGTTCAAGTTCCCTGAGAAAGTTGTTTTTTAAGCACCTGGACTACTAGATATAATTTTCAAAATGACGGGATCTCTAAAATAAGAACTAGGTATCTTCATTTTCAGTTCTGAGCTTAAGTTCCCGGAGAAAGATGTTTTTTAAGCACCTGGACTACTAGATATAATTTTCTAAATGACGGGATCCCTAAAATATGAACTAGGTATCTTTATTTTCAGTTCTCAGCTTAAGTTCCCTGATAAAGATGTTTTTTAAGCACCTGGACTACTAGATATAATTTTCCAAATGACGGGATCTCTAAAATATGAACTAGGTATCTTATATTTCAGTTCTCAGCTTAAGTTCCCTGAGAAAGATGTTTTTTAAGCACCTAGACTAGTAGATATAATTTTCAAAATGACGTGATCTCTAAAATATAATCCAGGTATACTGAATTTCAGTTCTCAGCTTAAGTTCCCTAAGTAAGATGTTTTTTAAGCACCTGGACTATTAGATATAATTTCCAAAATGACGGGATCTCTAAAATATAAACCAGGTATCCTTAATTTCAGTTCTCAGCTTAAGTTCCATGAGGAAGATGTTTTTAAGCACCTGGACTACTAGATATATTTTTCAAAATGCGGGATCTCTAAAATATGAACTAGGTATCTTATATTTCAGTTCTCAGCTTAAGTTCACTGAGGAAGATGTTTTTAAGCACCTGCACTACTAGATATAATTCTCAAAATGACGGGATCTCTAAAATATGAACTAGGTATCTTAATTTTCAGTTCTCAGCTTAAGTTCCCTAAGTAAGATGTTTTTTAAGCACCTGGACTATTAGATATAATTTTCAAAATGACGGGATCTCTAAAATAAGAACTAGGTATCTTAATTTTCAGTTCTCAGCTTAAGTTCCCGGAGAAAGATGTTTTTTAAGCACCTGGACTACTAGATATAATTTTCAAAATGCGGGATCTCTAAAATATGAACTAGGTATCATATATTTCAGTTCTCAGCTTAAGTTCCCTGAGGAAGATGTTTTTTAAGCACCTGCACTACTAGATATAATTCTCAAAATGACGGGATCTCTAAACTATGAACTAGGTATCTTAAATTTCAGTTCTCATCTTAAGTTCCCTGAGAAAGATGTTTTTTAAGCACCTGGACTACTAGATATAATTTTCAAAATGACGGGATCTCTAAAATATGAACTAGGTATCTTTATTTTCAGTTCTCAGCTTAAGTTCCCTGTTAATTATGTTTTTTAAGCACCTGGACTACTAGATATAATTTTCAAAATGACGGGATCTCTAAAATATGAACTAGGTATCTTTAATTTCAGTTCTCAGCTTAAGTTCCCTAAGAAAGATGTTTTTTAAGCACCTAGACTACTAGATATAATTTCCAAAATGACGGGATCTCTATAATATAAACCAGGTATCATTAATTTCAGTTCTCAGCTTAAGTTCCCTGAGGAACATGTTTTTTAAGCACCTGGACTACTGGATATAATTTCCAAAATGACGGGATCTCTAAAATATAAACCAGGTATCCTTAATTTCAGTTCTCAGCTTAAGTTCCATGAGGAAGATGTATTTTAAGCACCTGGACTACTAGATATAATTATCAAAATGACGGGATCTCTAAAATATCAACTAGGTATCTTAAATTTCAGTTCTCAGCTTAAGTTCCCAGAGGAAGATGTTTTTTAAGCACCTGCACTACTAGATATAATTCTCAAAATGACGGGATCTCTAAAATATGAACTAGGTATCTTAATTTTCAGTTCTCAGCTTAAGTTCCCTAAGTAAGATGTTTTTTAAGCACCTGGACTATTAGATATAATTTTCAAAATGACGGGATCTCTAAAATAAGAACTAGGTATCTTAATTTTCAGTTCTCAGCTTAAGTTCCCGGAGAAAGATGTTTTTTAAGCACCTGGACTACTAGATATATTTTTCAAAATGCGGGATCTCTAAAATATGAACTAGGTATCATATATTTCAGTTCTCAGCTTAAGTTCCCTGAGGAAGATGTTTTTTAAGCACCTGCACTACTAGATATAATTCTCAAAATGACGGGATCTCTAAACTATGAACTAGGTATCTTAAATTTCAGTTCTCATCTTAAGTTCCCTGAGAAAGATGTTTTTTAAGCACCTGGACTACTAGATATAATTTTCAAAATGACGGGATCTCTAAAATATGAACTAGGTATCTTAATTATAAGTTCTCAGTTTAAGTTCCCTGAGAAAGATGTTTTTTAAGCACCTGGACTAATAAATACAATTTTCAAAATGACGGGATCTCTAAAATATGAACTAGGTATCTTAATTTTCAGTTCTCAGCTTAAGTGCCCTGAGGAAGATGTTTATTAAGCACCTGGACTACTATATATAATTTCGAAAATGACGGGATCTCTGGAATATGAACTAGGTATCTTGATTTTCAGTTCTCAGCTTAAGTTCCCTAAGTAAGATGTTTTTTAAGCACCTGGACTACTAGACATAATTTTCAAACTGACAGGATATCTAAAATATGAACTAGGTATTTTAGTTTTCTGTTCTCAGCTTAAGTTCCCTGAGAAAGATGTTTTTTAAGCACCTGGACTACTAGATATATTTTTCAAAATGACGGGATCTCTAAAATATGAACTAGGTATCTTATATTTCAGTTCTCAGCTTAAGTTCCCTAAGTAAGATGTTTTTTAAGCACCTGGACTACTAGATATAATTTTCAAAATGACGGGATCTCTAAAATATGAACTAGGTACCTTAAATTTCATTTCTCAGCTCATGTTCCCTAAGGAAGATGTTTTTTAAGCACCTGGACTACTAAATATAATTTTCAAAATGACGGGATCTCTATAATATGATCTAGGTATCTTAATTATCAGTTCTCAGTTTAAGTTCCCTGAGAAAGATGTTTTTTAAGCACCTGGACTACTAGATATAATTATTAAAATGACGGGATCTCTAAAATAAGAACTAGGTATCTTAATTTTCAGTTCTCAGCTTAAGTTCCCGGAGAAAGATGTTTTTTAAGCACCTGGATCTCTAAAATATGAACTATGTATCTTAAATTTCATATCTCATCTTAAGTTCCCTGAGAAAGATGTTTTTTAAGCACCTGCACTGCTATATATAATTTTCAAAATGACGGGATCTCTAAAATATGAACTAGTTATCTTAAATTTCCGTTCTCACCTCAACTTCCCTGAGGAAGGTGTATTTTAAGCACCTGGACTACTAGATATAATTTTCAAAATGACGGGATCTCTAAAATATGAACTAGGTATCTTAATTTTCAGTTCTCAGCTTAAGTTCCCTGAGAAAGATGTTTTTTAAGCACCTGGACTACTAGATATAATTTTCAAAATGACGGGATCTCTAAAATATAAACCAGGTATCCTTAATTTCAGTTCTCAGCTTAAGTTCCATGAGGAAGATGTATTTTTGGCACTTGGACTACTAAATATAATTATCAAAATGACAGGATCTCTATAATATGATCTAGGTATCTTAATTATCAGTTCTCAGTTTAAGTTCCCTGAGAAAGTTGTTTTTTAAGCACCTGGACTAGTAGATATAATTTTCAAAATGACGGGATCTCTAAAATAAGAACTAGGTATCTTAATTTTCAGTTCTCAGCTTAAGTTCCCGGAGAAAGATGTTTTTTAAGCACCTGGACTACTAGATATAATTTTCAAAATGACGGGATCTCTAAAATATGAACTAGGTATCTTAATTTTCAGTTCTCAGCTTAAGTTCCCTGAGAAAGATGTTTTTTAAGCACCTGGACTACTAAATATAATTTTCCAAATGACGGGATCTCTAAAATATGAACTAGGTATCTTATATTTCAGTTCTCAGCTTAAGTTCCCTGAGAAAGATGTTTTTTAAGCACCTGGACTACTAGATATAATTTTCAAAATGACGGGATCTCTAAAATATGAACTAGGTATCTTAAATTTCCGTTCTCAGCTCAACTTCCCTGAGGAAGGTGTATTTTAAGCACCTGGACTACTAGATATAATTTTCAAAATGACGGGATCTCTAAAATATAAACCAGGTATCCTTAATTTCAGTTCTCAGCTTAAGTTCCATGAGGAAGATGTATTTTTGACACTTGGACTACTAAATATAATTTTCAAAATGACAGGATCTCTAAAATATGAACTAGGTATCTTAAGTTTCGTTTCTCAGCTTAAGTTCTCTAAGGAAGATGTTTTTTAAGCACCTGGACTACTAGATATAATTTCCAAAATGACGGGATCTCTAAAATATGAACTAGGTATCTTAATTTTCAGTTCTCAGCTTAAGTTCCCTGAGAAACATGTTTTCTAAGCACCTGGACTACTAAATATAATTTTCAAAATGACGGGATCTCTAAAATATGAACTAGGTATCTTATATTTCAGTTCTCAGCTTAAGTTCCCTGAGAAAGATGTTTTTTAAGCACCTGAGCTACTAGATATAATTTTCAAAATGACGGGATCTCTAAAATATAACCCAGGTTTCTTAAATTTCCGTTCTCAGCTCAACTTCCCTGAGGAAGGTGTATTTTAAGCACCTGGACTAATAGATATAATTTTCAAAATGACGGGATCTCTAAAATATGAACTAGGTATCTTAATTATCAGTTCTCAGTTTAAGTTCCCTGAGAAAGATGTTTTTTAAGCACCTGGACTACTAAATATAATTTTCAAAATGACGGGATCTCTAAAATATGAACTAGGTATCTTAATTTTCAGTTCTCAGCTTAAGTCCCCTGAGAAAGATGTTTTTTAAGCACCTGGACTACTAGATATAATTTTCAAAATGACGGGATCTCTAAAATAAGAACTAGGTATCTTAATTTTCAGTTCTCAGCTTAAGTTCCCGGAGAAAGATGTTTTTTAAGCACCTGGACTACTAGATATAATTTTCAAAATGACGGGATCTCTAAAATAAGAACTAGGTATCTTAATTTTCAGTTCTCAGCTTAAGTTCCCGGAGAAAGATGTTTTTTAAGCACCTGGACTACTAGATATAATTTTCAAAATGACGGGATCTCTAAAATAAGAACTAGGTATCTTAATTTTCAGTTCTGAGCTTAAGTTTCCGGAGAAAGATGTTTTTTAAGCACCTGGACTACTAGATATAATTTTCAAAATGACGGGATCACTAGAATATGAACTAGGTATCTTAATTTTCAGTTCTCAGCTTAAGTGCCCTGAGGAAGATTTTTATTCAGATCCTGGACTACTATATATAATTTCCAAAATGACGGGATCTCTGGAATATGAACTAGGTATCTTGATTTTCAGTTCTCAGCTTAAGTTCCCTAAGTAAGATGTTTTTTAAGCACCTGGACTACTAGACATAATTTTCAAACTGACGGGATATCTAAAATATGAACTAGGTATTTTAGTTTTCTGTTCTCAGCTTAAGTTCCCTGAGAAAGATGTTTTTTAAGCACCTGGACTACTAGATATATTTTTCAAAATGACGGGATCTCTAAAATATGAACTAGGTATCTTATATTTCAGTTCTCAGCTTAAGTTCCCTAAGTAAGATGTTTTTTAAGCACCTGGACTACTAGATATAATTTTCAAAATGACGGGATCTCTAAAATAAGAACTAGGTATCTTAATTTTCAGTTCTCAGCTTAAGTTTCCGGAGAAAGATGTTTTTTAAGCACCTGGACTACTAGATATATTTTTCAAAATGCGGGATCTCTAAAATATGAACTAGGTATCTTATATTTCAGTTCTCAGCTTAAGTTCACTGAGGAAGATGTTTTTTAAGCACCTGCACTACTAGATATAATTCTCAAAATGACGGGATCTCTAAAATATGAACTAGGTATCTTAATTTTCAGTTCTCAGCTTAAGTTCCCTAAGTAAGATGTTTTTTAAGCACCTGGACTATTAGATATAATTTTCAAAATGACGGTATCTCTAAAATAAGAACTAGGTATCTTAATTTTCAGTTCTCAGCTTAAGTTCCCGGAGAAAGATGTTTTTTAAGCACCTGGACTACTAGATATATTTTTCAAAATGCGGGATCTCTAAAATATGAACTAGGTATCTTATATTTCAGTTCTCAGCTTAAGTTCCCTGAGGAAGATGTTTTTTAAGCACCTGCACTACTAGATATAATTCTCAAAATGACGGGATCTCTAAACTATGAACTAGGTATCTTAAATTTCAGTTCTCATCTTAAGTTCCCTGAGAAAGATGTTTTTTAAGCACCTGGACTACTAGATATAATTTTCAAAATGACGGGATCTCTAAAATATGAACTAGGTATCTTAATTATCAGTTCTCAGTTTAAGTTCCCTGAGAAAGATGTTTTTTAAGCACCTGGACTAATAAATACAATTTTCAAAATGACGGGATCTTTAAAATATGAACTAGGTATCTTAATTTTCAGTTCTCAGCTTAAGTGCCCTGAGGAAGATGTTTATTAAGCACCTGGACTACTATATATAATTTCGAAAATGACGGGATCTCTGGAATATGAACTAGGTATCTTGATTTTCAGTTCTCAGCTTAAGTTCCCTAAGTAAGATGTTTTTTAAGCACCTGGACTACTAGACATAATTTTCAAACTGACGGTATATCTAAAATATGAACTAGGTATTTTAGTTTTCTGTTCTCAGCTTAAGTTCCCTGAGAAAGATGTTTTTTAAGCACCTGGACTACTAGATATAATTTTCAAAATGACGGGATCTCTAAAATATGAACTAGGTATCTTATATTTCAGTTCTCAGCTTAAGTTCCCTGAGGAAGATGTTTTTTAAGCACCTGCACTACTAGATATAATTCTCAAAATGACGGGATCTCTAAAATATGAACTAGGTATCTTAATTTTCAGTTCTCAGCTTAAGTTCCATGAGGAAGATGTATTTTTGGCACTTGGACTACTAAATATAATTTTCAAAATGACAGGATCTCTATAATATGATCTAGGTATCTTAATTATCAGTTCTCAGTTTAAGTTCCCTGAGAAAGTTGTTTTTTAAGCACCTGGACTACTAGATATAATTTTCAAAATGACGGGATCTCTAAAATAAGAACTAGGTATCTTAATTTTCAGTTCTCAGCTTAAGTTCCCGGAGAATGATGTTTTTTAAGCACCTGGACTACTAGATATAATTTTCAAAATGACGGGATCCCTAAAATATAAACTAGGTATCTTAATTTTCAGTTCTCAGCTTAAGTTCCCTGAGAAAGATGTTTTTTAAGCACCTGGACTACTAAATATAATTTTCCAAATGACAGGATCTCTAAAATATGAACTAGGTATCTTATATTTCAGTTCTCAGCTTAAGTTCCCTGAGAAAGATGTTTTTTAAGCACCTGGACTACTAGATATAATTTCCAAAATGACGGGATCTCTAAAATATAAACCAGGTATCTTATATTTCAGTTCTCAGCTTAAGTTCCCTGAGAAAGATGTTTTTTAAGCACCTGGACTACTAGATATAATTTTCAAAATGACGGGATCTCTAAAATATAAACCAGGTATCCTTAATTTCAGTTCTCAGCTTAAGTTCCATGAGGAAGATGTATTTTTGGCACTTGGACTACTAAATATAATTTTCAAAATGACAGGATCTCTATAATATGATCTAGGTATCTTAATTATCAGTTCTCAGTTTGAGTTCCCTAAGTAAGATGTTTTTTAAGCACCTGGACTACTAGACATAATTTTCAAACTGACGGGATATCTAAAATATGAACTAGGTATCTTATATTTCAGTTCTCAGCTTAAGTTCCCTGAGAAAGATGTTTTTTAAGCACCTGGACTACTAGATATAATTTTCAAAATGACGGGATCTCTAAAATAAGAACTAGGTATCTTAATTTTCAGTTCTCAGCTTAAGTTCCCGGAGAAAGATGTTTTTTAAGCACCTGGACTACTAGATATAATTTTCAAAATGACGGGATCTCTAAAATAAGAACTAGGTATCTTAATTTTCAGTTCTGAGCTTAAGTTCCCGGAGAAAGATGTTTTTTAAGCACCTGGACTACTAGATATAATTTTCAAAATGACGGGATCTCTAAAATATGAACTAGGTATCTTAATTTTCAGTTCTCAGCTTAAGTTCCCTGAGGAAGATGTTTTTTAAGCACCTGGACTACTAGATATAATTTCCAAAATGACGGGATCTCTGGAATATGAACTAGGTATCTTGATTTTCAGTTCTCAGCTTAAGTTCCCTAAGTAAGATGTTTTTTAAGCACCTGGACTACTAGACATAATTTTCAAACTGACGGGATATCTAAAATATGAACTAGGTATTTTAGTTTTCTGTTCTCAGCTTAAGTTCCCTGAGAAAGATGTTTTTTAAGCACCTGGACTACTAGATATATTTTTCAAAATGACGGGATCTCTAAAATATGAACTAGGTATCTTATATTTCAGTTCTCAGCTTAAGTTCCCTAAGTAAGATGTTTTTTAAGCACCTGGACTACTAGATATAATTTTCAAAATGACGGGATCTCTGAAATAAGAACTAGGTATCTTAATTTTCAGTTCTCAGCTTCAATTCCCGGAGGAAGATGTTTTTAAGCACCTGGACTACTAGATATAATTTTCAAAATGACGGGATCTCTAGAATATGAACTAGGTATCTTATATTTCAGTTCTCAGTTTGGGTTCCCTGAGACAGATGTTTTTTAAGCACCTGGACTACTAGATATAATTTTCAAAATGACGGGATCTCTAAAATATGAACTAGGTATCTTAATTTTCAGTTCTCAGCTTAAGTTCCCTAAGTAAGATGTTTTTTAAGCACCTGGACCACTAGAAATAATTTTCAAACTGACGGGATATCTAAAATAAGAACTAGGTATCTTAATTTTCAGTTCTCAGCTTAAGTTCCCGGAGAATGATGTTTTTTAAGCACCTGGACTACTAGATATAATTTTCAAAATGCGGGATCTCTAAAATATGAACTAGGTATCATATATTTCAGTTCTCAGCTTAAGCTCCCTGAGGAAGATGTTTTTTAAGCACCTGGATCTCTAAAATATGAACTAGGTATCTTATATTTCAGTTCTCATCTTAAGTTCCCTGAGAAAGATGTTTTTTAAGCACCTGCACTGCTAGATATAATTTTCAAAATGACGGGATCTCTAAAATATGAACTAGTTATCTTAAATTTCCGTTCTCACCTCAACTTCCCTGAGGAAGGTGTATTTTAAGCACCTGGACTAGTAGATATAATTTTCAAAATGACGGGATCTCTAAAATAAGAACTAGGTATCTTAAATTTCAGTTCTCAGCTTAAGTTCCCTGAGAAAGATGCTTTTTAAGCACCTGGACTACTAGATATAACTTTCAAAATGACGGGATCTCTAAAATATAAACCAGGTATCCTTAATTTCAGTTCTCAGCTTAAGTTCCATGAGGAAGATGTATTTTTGGCACTTGGACTACTAAATATAATTTTCAAAATGACAGGATCTCTATAATATGATCTAGGTATCTTAATTATCAGTTCTCAGTTTAAGTTCCCTGAGAAAGTTGTTTTTTAAGCACCTGGACTATTAGATATAATTTTCAAAATGACGGGATCTCTAAAATAAGAACTAGGTATCTTAATTTTCAGTTCTCAGCTTAAGTTCCCGGAGAATGATGTTTTTTAAGCACCTGGACTACTAGATATAATTTTCAAAATGACGGGATCTCTAAAATATGAACTAGGTATCTTAATTTTCAGTTCTCAGCTTAAGTTCCCTGAGAAAGATGTTTTTTAAGCACCTGGACTACTAAATATAATTTTCCAAATGACGGGATCTCTAAAATATGAACTAGGTATCTTATATTTCAGTTCTCAGCTTAAGTTCCCTGAGAAAGATGTTTTTTAAGCACCTGGACTACTAGATATAATTTTCAAAATGACGGGATCTCTAAAATATGAACTAGGTATCTTAAATTTCCGTTCTCAGCTCAACTTCCCTGAGGAAGGTGTATGTTAAGCACCTGGACTACTAGATATAATATTCAAAATGACGGGATCTCTAAAATATAAACCAGGTATCCTTAATTTCAGTTCTCAGCTTAAGTTCCATGAGGAAGATGTATTTTTGACACTTGGACTACTAAATATAATTTTCAAAATGACAGGATCTCTAAAATATGAAATAGGTATCTTAAGTTTCGTTTCTCAGCTTAAGTTCTCTAAGGAAGATGTTTTTTAAGCACCTGGACTACTAGATATAATTTTCAAATTGACGGGATATCTAAAATATGAACTAGGTATCTTATATTTCAGTTCTCAGCTTAAGTTCCCTGAGAAAGATGTTTTTTAAGCACCTGGACTACTAAATATTTTTCAAAATGACGGGATCTCTAAAATATGAAATAGGTATCTGAATTTTCAGTTCTCAGATTAAGTTCACTGAGAAAGATGTTTTCTAAGCGCCTCGACTACTAGATATAATTTACAAAATGACGGGATCTCTAAAATATGAACTAGGTATCTTAATTTTCAGTTCTCAGCTTAAGTTCCCTGAGAAAGATGTTTTTTAAGCACCTGGACTACTAGATATAATTTTCAAAATGACGGGATCTCTAAAATAAGAACTAGGTATCTTAATTTTCAGTTCTCAGCTTAAGTTCCCTGAGAAAGATGTTTTTTAAGCACCTGAACTACTAGATATAATTTTCAAAATGACGGATCTCTAGAATATGAACTAGGTATCTTGATTTTCAGTTCTCAGCTTAACTTCCCTAAGTAAGATGTTTTTTAAGCACCTGCACTGCTAGATATAATTTTCAAAATGACGGGATCTCTAAAATATGAACTAGGTATCTTAATTAGCAGTTCTCAGTTTAAGTTCCCTGAGAAAGATGTTTTTTAAGCACCTGGACTACTAAATATAATTTTCAAAATGACGGGATCTCTAAAATATAAACCAGGTATCTTAAATTTCCGTTCTCAGCTCAACTTCCCTGAGGAAGGTGTATTTTAAGCACCTGGACTACTAGATATAATTTACAAAATGACGGGATCTCCAAAATATGAACTAGGTATCTTAAATTTCCGTTCTCAGCTCAACTTCCCTGAGGAAGGTGTATTTTAAGCACCTGGACTACTAGATATAATTTTCAAAATGACGGGATCTCTAAAATATAAACCAGGTATCCTTAATTTCAGTTCTCAGCTTAAGTTCCATGAGGAAGATGTATTTTTGACACTTGGACTACTAAATATAATTTTCAAAATGACAGGATCTCTAAAATATGAACTAGGTATCTTAAGTTTCGTTTCTCAGCTTAAGTTCTCTAAGGAAGATGTTTTTTAAGCACCTGGACTACTAGATATAGTTTTCAAAATGACGGGATCTCTAAAATATGAACTAGGTATATTAATTTTCAGTTCTCTGCTTAAGTTCCCTGAGAAAGATGTTTTTTAAGCACCTGGACTACTAGATATAATTTTCAAATTGACGGGATATCTAAAATATGAACTAGGTATCTTATATTTCAGTTCTCAGCTTAAGTGCCCTGAGAAAGGTGTTTTTTAAGCAGCTGGACTACTAAATATAATTTTGAAAATGACGGGATCTCTAAAATATGAACTAGGTATCCTAATTTTCAGTTCTCGGCTTAAGTACCCTGAGAAACATGTTTTTTAAGCACCTGGACTACTAAATATAATTTTCAAAATGACGGGATCTCTAAAATATGAACTAGGTATCTTGATTTTCATTTCTCAGCTTAAGTTTCCGAAGAAAGATGTTTTTTAAGCACCTGGACTACTAGATATAATTTCCAAAATGACGGGATCTCTAAAATATGAACTAGGTATCTTGGTTTTTAGTTCTCAGCTTAAGTTCCATGAGGAAGATGTATTTTTGACACTTGGACTACTAAATATAATTTTCAAAATTACAGGATCTCTAAAATATGAACTAGGTATCTTAAATTTCTGTTCTCAGCTCAACTTCCCTGAGGAAGGTGTATGTTAAGCACCTGGACTACTAGATATAATATTCAAAATGACGGGATCTCTAAAATATGAAATAGGTATCTTAAATTTCCGTTCTCAGCTCAACTTCCCTGAGGAAGGTGTATTTTAAGCACCTGGACTACTAAATATAATTTTCAAAATGACGGGATCTCTAAAATATAAACCAGGTATCCTTAATTTCAGTTCTCAGCTTAAGTTCCATGAGGAAGATGTATTTTTGGCACTTGGACTACTAAATATAATTTTCAAAATGACAGGATCTCTAAAATATGAACTAGGTATCTTAATTTTCAGTTCTCAGCTTAAGTTCCTTAAGTAAGATGTTTTTTAAGCACCTGGACTACTAGAAATACTTTTCAAACTGACGGGATATCTAAAATATGAACTAGGTATCTTATATTTCAGTTCTCAGCTTAAGTTCCCTGAGAAAGATGTTTTTTAAGCACCTGGACTACTAGATATAATTTTCAAAATGACGGGATCTCTAAAATAAGAACTAGGTATCTTAATTTTCAGTTCTCAGCTTAAGTTCCCTTATAAAGATGTTTTTTAAGCACCTGGACTACTAGATATAATTTTCAAAATGACGGGATCTCTAAAATATGAACTAGGTATCTTAATTTTCAGTTCTCAGCTTAAGTGCCCTGAGGAAGATGTTTATTAAGCACCTGGACTACTAAATATAATTTCCAAAATGACGGGATCTCTGGAATATGAACTAGGTATCTTGATTTTCAGTTCTCAGCTTAAGTTCCCTAAGTAAGATGTTTTTTAAGCACCTGGACTACTAGACATAATTTTCAAACTGACGGGATATCTAAAATATGAACTAGGTATTTTAGTTTTCTGTTCTCAGCTTAAGTTCCCTGAGAAAGATGTTTTTTAAGCACCTGGACTACTAGATATATTTTTCAAAATGACGGGATCTCTAAAATATGAACTAGGTATCTTATATTTCAGTTCTCAGCTTAAGTTCGCTAAGTAAGATGTTTTTTAAGCACCTGGACTATTAGATATAATTTTCAAAATGACGGGATCTCTAAAATAAGAACTAGGTATCTTAATTTTCAGTTCTCAGCTTAAGTTCCCGGAGAAAGATGTTTTTTAAGCACCTGGACTACTAGATATAATTTTCAAAATGCGGGATCTCAAAAATATGAACTAGGTATATTATATTTCAGTTCTCAGCTTAAGTTCCCTGAGGAAGATGTTTTTTAAGCACCTGCACTACTAGATATAATTCTCAAAATGACGGGATCTCTAAACTATGAACTAGGTATCTTCGATTTCAGTTCTCATCTTAAGTTCCATGAGAAAGATGTATTTTAAGCACATGCACTACTAGATATAATTTTCAAAATGACGGGATCTCTAAAATATGAACTAGGTATCTTAATTATAAGTTCTCAGTTTAAGTTCCCTGAGAAAGATGTTTTTTAAGCACCTGGACTAATAAATACAATTTTCAAAATGACGTGATCTCTAAAATATGAACTAGGTATCTTAATTTTCAGTTCTCAGCTTAAGTGCCCTGAGGAAGATGTTTATTAAGCACCTGGACTACTATATATAATTTCGAAAATGACGGGATCTCTGGAATATGAACTAGGTATCTTGATTTTCATTTCTCAGCTTAAGTTCCCTAAGTAAGATGTTTTTTAAGCACCTGGACTACTAGACATAATTTTCAAACTGACAGGATATCTAAAATATGAACTAGGTATTTTAGTTTTCTGTTCTCAGCTTAAGTTCCCTGAGAAAGATGTTTTTTAAGCACCTGGACTACTAGATATATTTTTCAAAATGACGGGATCTCTAAAATATGAACTAGGTATCTTATATTTCAGTTCTCAGCTTAAGTTCACTGAGCAAGATGTTTTTTAAGCACCTGGACTACTAGATATAATTTTCAAAATGACGGGATCTCTAAAATATGAACTAGGTACCTTAAATTTCATTTCTCAGCTCATGTTCCCTAAGGAAGATGTTTTTTAAGCACCTGGACTACTAAATATAATTTTCAAAATGACGGGATCTCTATAATATGATCTAGGTATCATAATTATCAGATCTCAGTTTAAGTTACCTGAGAAAGATGTTTTTTAAGCACCTGGACTACTAGATATAATTTTTAAAATGACGGGATCTCTAAAATAAGAACTAGGTATCTTAATTTTCAGTTCTCAGCTTAAGTTCCCGGAGAAAGATGTTTTTTAAGCACCTGGATCTCTAAAATATGAACTATGTATCTTAAATTTCATATCTCATCTTAAGTTCCCTGAGAAAGATGTTTTTTAAGCACCTGCACTGCTAGATATAATTTTCAAAATGACGGGATCTCTAAAATATGAACTAGTTATCTTAAATTTCCGTTCTCACCTCAACTTCCCTGAGGAAGGTGTATTTTAAGCACCTGGACTACTAGATATAATTTTCAAAATGACGGGATCTCTAAAATATGAACTAGGTATCTTAATTTTCAGTTCTCAGCTTAAGTTCCCTGAGAAAGATGTTTTTTAAGCACCTGGACTACTAGATATAATTTTCAAAATGACGGGATCTCTAAAATATAAACCAGGTATCCTTAATTTCAGTTCTCAGCTTAAGTTCCATGAGGAAGATGTATTTTTGGCACTTGGACTACTAAATATAATTTTCAAAATGACAGGATCTCTATAATATGATCTAGGTATCTTAATTATCAGTTCTCAGTTTAAGTTCCCTGAGAAAGTTGTTTTTTAAGCACCTGGACTACTAGATATAATTTTCAAAATGACGGGATCTCTAAAATAAGAACTAGGTATCTTCATTTTCAGTTCTGAGCTTAAGTTCCCGGAGAAAGATGTTTTTTAAGCACCTGGACTACTAGATATAATTTTCCAAATGACGGGATCTCTAAAATATGAACTAGGTATCTTAATTTTCAGTTCTCAGCTTAAGTTCCCTGAGAAAGATGTTTTTTAAGCACCTGGACTACTAAATATAATTTTCCAAATGACGGGATCTCTAAAATATGAACTAGGTATCTTATATTTCAGTTCTCAGCTTAAGTTCCCTGAGAAAGATGTTTTTTAAGCACCTAGACTACTAGATATAATTTCCAAAATGACGGGATCTCTAAAATATAAACCAGGTATCTTAAATTTCCGTTCTCAGCTCAACTTCCCTGAGGAAGGTGTATTTTAAGCACCTGGACTACTAGATATAATTTACAAAATGACGGGATCTCCAAAATATGAACTAGGTATCTTAAATTTCCGTTCTCAGCTCAACTTCCCTGAGGAAGGTGTATTTTAAGCACCTGGACTACTAAATACAATTTTCAAAATGACGGGATCTCTAAAATATAAACCAGGTATCCTTAATTTCAGTTCTCAGCTTAAGTTCCATGAGGAAGATGTATTTTTGACACTTGGACTACTAAATATAATTTTCAAAATGACAGGATCTCTAAAATATGAACTAGGTATCTTAAGTTTCGTTTCTCAGCTTAAGTTCTCTAAGGAAGGTGTATTTTAAGCACCTGGACTACTAGATATAATTTACAAAATGACGGGATCTCCAAAATATGAACTAGGTATCTTAAATTTCCGTTCTCAGCTCACCTTCCCTGAGGAAGGTGTATTTTAAGCACCTGCACTGCTAGATATAATTTTCAAAATGACGGGATCTCTTAAATATGAACTAGGTATCTTAATTAGCAGTTCTCATCTTAAGTTCCCTGAGAAAGATGTTTTTTAAGCACCTGGACTACTAGATATAATTTTCAAAATGACGGGATCTCTAAAATATGAACTAGGTATCTTATATTTCAGTTCTCAGCTTAAGTTCCCTGAGAAAGATGTTTTTTAAGCACCTGGACTACTAAATATTTTTCACAATGACGGGATCTCTAAAATATGAACTAGGTATCTTAATTTTCAGTTCTCAGATTAAGTTCACTGAGAAAGATGTTTTCTAAGCACCTGGACTACTAGATATAATTTTCAAAATGACGGGATCTCTAAAATATGAACTAGGTATCTTAATTTTCAGTTCTCAGTTTAAGTTCCCTGAGAAAGATGTTTTTTAAGCACCTGGACTACAAGATATCATTTTCAAAATGGCGGGATCTCTAAAATAAGCACTAGGTATCTTAATTTTCTGTTCTCAGCTTAAGTTCCCTGAGAAAGATGTTTTTTAAGCACCTGGACTATTAGATATAATTTTCAAAATGACGGGATCTCTAAAATATGAACTAGGTATCTTAATTTTCAGTTCTCAGCTTAAGTTCCCTGAGAAAGATGTTTTTGAAGCACCTGGACTGCTAGATATAATTTTCAAAATGACGGGATCTCTAAAATATGAACTAGGTATCTTAATTAGCAGTTCTCAGTTTAAGGTCCCTGAGAAAGATGTTTTTTAAGCACCTGGACTACTAAATATAATTTTCAAAATGACGGGATCTCTAAAGTATAAACCAGGTATCTTAAATTTCCGTTCTCAGCTCAACTTCCCTGAGGAAGGTGTATTTTAAGCACCTGGACTACTAGATATAATTTACAAAATGACGGGATCTCCAAAATATGAACTAGGTATCTTAAATTTCCGTTCTCAGCTCAACTTCCCTGAGGAAGGTGTATTTTAAGCACCTGGACTACTAAATATAATTTTCAAAATGACGGGATCTCTAAAATATAAACCAGGTATCCTTAATTTCAGTTCTCAGCTTAAGTTCCATGAGGAAGATGTATTTTTGACACTTGGACTACTAAATATAATTTTCAAAATGACAGGATCTCTAAAATATGAACTAGGTATCTTAAGTTTCGTTTCTCAGCTTAAGTTCTCTAAGGAAGATGTTTTTTAAGCACCTGGACTACTAGATATATTTTTCAAAATGACGGGATCTCTAAAATATGAACTAGGTATATTAATTTTCAGTTCTCGGCTTAAGTTCCCTGAGAAAGATGTTTTTTAAGCACCTGGACTACTAGATATAATTTTCAAATTGACGGGATATCTAAAGTATGAACTAGGTATCTTATATTTCAGTTCTCAGCTTAAGTGCCCTGAGAAAGGTGTATTTTTGACACTTGGACTACTAAATATAATTTTCAAAATGACGGGATCTCTAAAATATGAACTAGGTATCCTAATTTTCAGTTCTCGGCTTAAGTACCCTGAGAAACATGTTTTTTAAGCACCTGGACTACTAGATATAATTTTCAAAATGACGGGATATCTAAAATATGAACTAGGTATCTTATATTTCAGTTCTCAGATTAAGTTCACTGAGAAAGATGTTTTTTAAGCACCTGGACTACTAGAAATACTTTTCAAACTGACGGGATATCTAAAATATGAACTAGGTATCTTATATTTCTGTTCTCAGCTTAATTTCACTGAGTAAGATGTTTTTTAAGCACCTGGACTACTAGATATAATTTTCAAAATGACGGGATCTCTAAAATAAGAACTAGGTATCTTAATTTTCAGTTCTCAGCTTAAGTTCCCGGAGAAAGATGTTTTTTAAGCACCTGGACTACTAGATATAATTTTCAAAATGACGGGATCTCTAAAATATGAACTAGGTATCTTAATTTTCAGTTCTCAGCTTAAGTGCCCTGAGGAAGATGTTTATTAAGCACCTGGGCTACTAAATATAATTTCCAATATGACGGGATCTCTAGAATATGAACTAGGTATCTTGATTTTCAGTTCTCAGCTTAAGTTCCCTAAGTAAGAAGTTTTTTAAGCACCTGGACTACTAGAAATACTTTTCAAACTGACGGGATATCTAAAATATGAACTAGGTATCTTAATTTTCTGTTCTCAGCTTAAGTTCCCTGAGAAAGATGTTTTTTAAGCACCTGGACTACTAGATATAATTTTCAAAATGACGGGATCTCTAAAATATGAACTAGGTATCTTATATTTCAGTTCTCAGCTTAAGTTCCCTAAGTAAGATGTTTTTTAAGCACCTGGACCACTAGAAATAATTTTCAAACTGACGGGATATCTAAAATAAGAACTAGGTATCTTAATTTTCAGTTCTCAGCTTAAGTTCCCGGAGAATGATGTTTTTTAAGCACCTGGACTACTAGATATAATTTTCAAAATGACGGGATCTCTAAAATATGAACTAGGTATCTTATATTTCACTTCTCAGCTTAAGTTCCCTGAGGAAGATGTTTTTTAAGCACCTGCACTGCTAGATATAATTTTCAAAATGACGGGATATCTAAAATATGAACTAGGTATCTTAATTTTCTGTTCTCAGCTTAAGTTCCCTGAGAAAGATGTTTTTTAAGCACCTGGACTATTAGATATAATTTTCAAAATGACGGGATCTCTAAAATAAGAACTAGGTATCTTAATTTTCAGTTCTCAGCTTAAGTTCCCGGAGAAAGATGTTTTTTAAGCACCTGGACTACTAGATATAATTTTCAAAATGACGGGATCTCTAAAATATAAACCAGGTATCCTTAATTTCAGTTCTCAGCTTAAGTTCCCTGAGGAAGATGTTTTTTAAGCACCTGCACTACTAGATATAATTCTCAAAATGACGGGATCTCTAAACTATGAACTAGGTATCTTAAATTTCAGTTCTCATCTTAAGTTCCCTGAGAAAGATGTTTTTTAAGCACCTGGACTACTAGATATAATTTTCAAAATGACGGGATCTCTAAAATATGAACTAGGTATCTTAATTATAAGTTCTCTGATTAAGTTACCTGAGAAAGATGTTTTTTAAGCACCTGGACTAGTAAATAAAATTTTCAAAATGACGGGATCTCTAAAATATGAACTAGGTATCTTAATTTTCAGTTCTCAGCTTAAGTGCCCTGAGGAAGATGTTTATTAAGCACCTGGACTACTATATATAATTTCGAAAATGACGGGATCTCTAGAATATGAACAAGGTATCGTGATTTTCAGTTCTCAGCTTAAGTTCCCTAGGTCAGATGTTGTTTAAGCACCTCTACTACTAGAGAAAAGTTGCAAGATGAAAGGATATCTAAAATATGAACTAGGTATTTTAGTTTTCTGTTCTCAGCTTAAGTTCCCTGAGAAAGATGTTTTTTAAGCACCTGGACTACTAGATATATTTTTCAAAATGACGGGATCTCTAAAATATGAACTAGGTATCTTATATTTCAGTTCTCAGCTTAAGTTCCCTAAGTAAGATGTTTTTTAAGCACCTGGACTACTAGATATAATTTTCAAAATGACGGGATCTCTAAAATATGAACTAGGTACCTTAAATTTCATTTCTCAGCTCATGTTCCCTAAGGAAGATGTTTTTTAAGCACCTGGACTACTAAATATAATTTTCAAAATGACGGGATCTCTATAATATGATCTAGGTATCTTAATTATCAGTTCTCAGTTTAAGTTCCCTGAGAAAGATGTTTTTTAAGCACCTGGACTACTAGATATAATTTTCAAAATGACGGGATCTCTAAAATATAAACCAGGTATCCTTAATTTCAGTTCTCAGCTTAAGTTCCATGAGGAAGATGTATTTTTGGCACTTGGACTACTAAATATAATTTTCAAAATGACAGGATCTCTATAATATGATCTAGGTATCTTAGTTATCAGTTCTCAGTTTAAGTTCCCTGAGAAAGATGTTTTTTAAGCACCTGGACTACTAGATATAATTTTCAAAATGAAGGGATCTCTAAAATAAGAACTAGGTATCTTAATTTTCAGTTCTGACCTTAAGTTCCCGAAGAAAGATGTTTTTTAAGCACCTGGACTACTAGATATAATTTTCAAAATGACGGGATCCCTAAAATATGAACTAGGTATCTTAATTTTCAGTTCTCAGCTTAAGTTCCCTGAGAAAGATGTTTTTTAAGCACCTGGACTACTAAATATAATTTTCCAAATGACGGGATCTCTAAAATATGAACTAGGTATCTTATATTTCAGTTCTCAGCTTAAGTTCCCGGAGAAAGATGTTTTTTAAGCACCTGAGCTACTAAATATAATTTCCAAAATGACGGGATCTCTAAAATATAAACCAGGTATCTTAAATTTCCGTTCTCAGCTCAACTTCCCTGAGGAAGGTGTATTTTAAGCACCTGGACTACTAGATATAATTTACAAAATGACGGGATCTCCAAAATATGAACTAGGTATCTTAAATTTCCGTTCTCAGCTCAACTTCCCTGAGGAAGGTGTATTTTAAGCACCTGGACTATTAGATATAATTTTCAAAATGACGGGATCTCTAAAATATAAACCAGGTATCCTTAATTTCAGTTCTCAGCATAAGTTCCATGAGGAAGATGTATTTTTGACACTTGGACTACTAAATATAATTTTCAAAATGACAGGATCTCTAAAATATGAACTAGGTATCTTAAGTTTCGTTTCTCAGCTTAAGTTCTCTAAGGAAGATGTTTTTTAAGCACCTGGACCACTAGATATAATTTTCAAAATGACGGGATCTCTAAAATATGAACTAGGTATCTTAATTTTCAGTTCTCAGCTTAAGTTCCCTAAGTAAGATGTTTTTTAAGCACCTGGACTACTAGATATAATTTTCAAAATGACGGGATCTCTAAAATACGAACTAGGTATCTTATATTTCAGTTCTCAGATTAAGTTCACTGAGAAAGATGTTTTCTAAGCACCTGGACTACTAGATATAATTTTCAAAATGACGGGATCCCTAAAATATGAACTAGGTATCTTAATTTTCAGTTCTCAGATTAAGTTCCCTGAGAAAGATGTTTTTTAAGCACCTGGACTATTAGATATAATTTTCAAAATGACGGGATCTCTAAAATAAGAACTAGGTATCTTAATTTTCAGTTCTCAGCTTAACTTCCCTGAGAAAGATGTTTTTTAAGCACCTGGACTACTAAATATAATTTTCAAAATGACGGGATCTCTAAAATAAGAACTAGGTATCTTAATTTTCAGTTCTCAGCTTAAGTTCCCTAAGTAAGATGTTTTTTAAGCACCTGCACTGCTAGATATAATTTTCAAACTGACGGGATATCTAAAATATGAACTAGGTATCATAATTTTCTTTTCTCAGCTTAAGTTCACTGAGAAAGATGGTTTCTAAGCACCTGGACTAGTAAATATAATTTTCAAAATGACGGGATCTCTAAAATATAAACCAGGTATCTTAAATTTCCGTTCTCAGCTCAACTTCCCTGAGGAAGGTGTATTTTAAGCACCTGGACTACTAGATATAATTTACAAAATGACGGGATCTCCAAAATATGAACTAGGTATCTTAAATTTCCGTTCTCAGCTCAACTTCCCTGAGGAAGGTGTATTTTAAGCACCTGGACTACTAAATATAATTTTCAAAATGACGGGATCTCTAAAATATAAACCAGGTATCCTTAATTTCAGTTCTCAGCTTAAGTTCCATGAGGAAGATGTATTTTTGACACTTGGACTACTAAATATAATTTTCAAAATGACAGGATCTCTAAAATATGAACTAGGTATCTTAAGTTTCGTTTCTCAGCTTAAGTTCTCTAAGGAAGATGTTTTTTAAGCACCTGGACTACTAGATATAGTTTTCAAAATGACGGGATCTCTAAAATATGAACTAGGTATATTAATTTTCAGTTCTCGGCTTAAGTTCCCTGAGAAAGATGTTTTTTAAGCACCTGGACTACTAGATATAATTTTCAAATTGACGGGATATCTAAAATATGAACTAGGTATCTTATATTTCAGTTCTCAGCTTAAGTGCCCTGAGAAAGGTGTTTTTTAAGCAGCTGGACTACTAAATATAATTTTGAAAATGACGGGATCTCTAAAATATGAACTAGGTATCCTAATTTTCAGTTCTCGGCTTAAGTACCCTGAGAAACATGTTTTTTAAGCACCTGGACTACTAAATATAATTTTCAAAATGACGGGATCTCTAAAATATGAACTAGGTATCTTGATTTTCATTTCTCAGCTTAAGTTTCCGAAGAAAGATGTTTTTTAAGCACCTGGACTACTAGATATAATTTCCAAAATGACGGGATCTCTAAAATATGAACTAGGTATCTTGGTTTTTAGTTCTCAGCTTAAGTTCCATGAGGAAGATGTATTTTTGACACTTGGACTACTAAATATAATTTTCAAAATTACAGGATCTCTAAAATATGAACTAGGTATCTTAAATTTCCGTTCTCAGCTCAACTTCCCTGAGGAAGGTGTATTTTAAGCACCTGGACTACTAGATATAATATTCAAAATGACGGGATCTCTAAAATATGAAATAGGTATCTTAAATTTCCGTTCTCAGCTCAACTTCCCTGAGGAAGGTGTATTTTAAGCACCTGGACTACTAAATATAATTTTCAAAATGACGGGATCTCTAAAATATAAACCAGGTATCCTTAAATTCAGTTCTCAGCTTAAGTTCCATGAGGAAGATGTATTTTTGACACTTGGACTACTAAATATAATTTTCAAAATGACAGGATCTCTAAAATATAAACCAGGTATCTTAAATTTCCGTTTTCATCTTAAGTTCCCTGAGAAAGATGTTTTTTAAGCACCTGCACTGCTAGATATAATTTTCAAAATGACGGGATCTCTTAAATATGAACTAGGTATCTTAATTTGCAGTTGTGTTCTTAAGTTCCCTGAAAAAGATGTTTTTTAAGCACCTGCACTGCTAGATATAATTTTCAAAATGACGGGATCTCTAAAATATGAACTAGATATCTTAATTTTCAGTTCTCAGCTTAAGTTCCCGGAGAAAGATGTTTTTTAAGCACCTGGACTACTAGATATAATTTTCAAAATGCGGGATCTCTAAAATATGAACTAGGTATCTTATATTTCAGTTCTCCGCTTAAGTTCCCTGAGGAAGATGTTTTTTAAGCACCTGCACTACTAGATATAATTCTCAAAATGACGGGATCTCTAAACTATGAACTAGGTATCTTAAATTTCAGTTCTCATCTTAAGTTCACTTAGAAAGATGTTTTTTAAGCACCTGCACTTCTAGATATAATTTTCAAAATGACGGGATCTCTAAAATATGAACTAGGTATCTTAATTTTCAGTTCTCAGCTTAAGTTCCCTAAGTAAGATGTTTTTTAAGCACCTGGACTATTAGATATAATTTTCAAAATGACGGGATCTCTAAAATAAGAACTAGGTATCTTAATTTTCAGTTCTCAGCTTAAGTTCCCGGAGAATGATGTTTTTTAAGCACCTGGACTACTAGATATAATTTTCAAAATGACGGGATCTCTAAAATATGAACTAGGTATCTTATATTTCAGTTCTCAGCTTAAGTTCCCTGAGGAAGATGTTTTTTAAGCACCTGCACTACTAGATATAATTCTCAAAATGACGGGATCTCTAAACTATGAACTAGGTATCTTAAATTTCAGTTCTCATCTTAAGTTCCCTGAGAAAGATGTTTTTTAAGCACCTGGACTACTAGATATAATTTTCAAAATGACGGGATCTCTAAAATATGAACTAGGTATCTTAATTATCAGTTCTCAGTTTAAGTTCCCTGAGAAAGATGTTTTTTAAGCACCTGGACTAGTAAATACAATTTTCAAAATGACGGGATCTCTAAAATATGAACTAGGTATCTTAATTTTCAGTTCTCAGCTTAAGTGCCCTGAGGAAGATGTTTATTAAGCACCTGGACTACTAAATATAATTTTCAAAATGACAGGATCTCTAAAATATGAACTAGGTATCTTATATTTCAGTTCTCAGCTTAAGTTCCCTAAGTAAGATGTTTTTTAAGCACCTGGACTACTAGATATAATTTCCAAAATGACGGGATATCTAAAATCTGAAATAGTTATCTTAAATTTCATTTCTCAGCTCATGTTCCCTAAGGAAGATGTTTTTTAAGCACCTGGACTAATAAATATAATTTTCAAAATGACGGGATCTCTAAAATATGTTCCAGGTATCCTTAATTTCAGTTCTCAGCTTAAGTTCCATGAGGAAGATGTATTTTTGGCACTTGGACTACTAAATATAATTTTCAAAATGACAGGATCTCTATAATATGATCTAGGTATCTTAATTATCAGTTCTCAGTTTAAGTTCCCTGAGAAAGTTGTTTTTTAAGCACCTGGACTACTAGATATAATTTTCAAAATGACGGGATCTTTAAAATAAGAACTAGGTATCTTAATTTTCAGTTCTCAGCTTAAGTTCCCGGAGAAAGATGTTTTTTAAGCACCTGGACTACTAGATATAATTTTCAAAATGACGGGATCTCTAAAATAAGAACTAGGTATCTTAATTTTCAGTTCTCAGCTTAAGTTCCCTGAGAAAGATGTTTTTTAAGCACCTGGACTACTAGATATAATTTTCAAAATGACGGGATCTCTAAAATATAAACCAGGTATCCTTAATTTCAGTTCTCAGCTTAAGTTCCATGAGGAAGATGTATTTTTGGCACTTGGACTACTAAATATAATTTTCAAAATGACAGGATCTCTATAATATGATCTAGGTATCTTAATTATCAGTTCTCAGTTTAAGTTCCCTGAGAAAGTTGTTTTTTAAGCACCTGGACTAGTAGATATAATTTTCAAAATGACGGGATCTCTAAAATATGAACTAGGTATCTTAATTTTCAGTTCTGAGCTTAAGTTCCCGGAGAAAGATGTTTTCGAAGCACCTGGACTATTAGATATAATTTTCAAAATGACGGGATCTCTAAAATAAGAACTAGGTATCTTAATTTTCAGTTCTCAGCTTAAGTTCCCGGAGAAAGATGTTTTTTAAGCACCTGGACTACTAGATATAATTTTCAAAATGACGGGATCTCTAAAATATGAACAAGGTATCTTAATTTTCTGTTCTCAGCTTAAGTTCCCTGTGAAAGATGTTTTTTAAGCACCTGGACTACTAAATATAATTTTCCAAATGACGGGATCTCTAAAATATGAACTAGGTATCTTATATTTCAGTTCTCAGCTTAAGTTCCCTGAGAAAGATGTTTTTTAAGCACCTAGACTACTAGATATAATTTCCAAAATGACGGGATCTCTAAAATATAAACCAGGTATCTTAAATTTCCGTTCTCAGCTCAACTTCCCTGAGGAAGGTGTATTTTAAGCACCTGGACTACTAGATATAATTTACAAAATGACGGGGTCTCCAAAATATGAACTAGGTATCTTAAATTTCTGGTCTCAGCTCAACTTCCCTGAGGAAGGTGTTTTTTAAGCACCTGGACTACTAGATATAATTTTCAAAATGACGGGATCTCTAAAATATGAACTAGGTATCCTAATTTTCAGTTCTCGGCTTAAGTTCCATGAGGAAGATGTATTTTTGACACTTGGACTACTAAATATAATTTTCAAAATGACAGGATCTCTAAAATATGAACTAGGTATCTTAAGTTTCGTTTCTCAGCTTAAGTTCTCTAAGGAAGATGTTTTTTAAGCACCTGGACTACTAGATATATTTTTCAAAATGACGGAATATCTAAAATATGAACTAGGTATCATATATTTCAGTTCTCAGCTTAAGTTCCCTGAGAAAGATGTTTTTTAAGCACCTGGATTACTAAATATTTTTCAAAATGACGGGATCTCTAAAATATGAAATAGGTATCTTAATTTTCAGTTCTCAGATTAAGTTCACTGAGAAAGATGTTTTCTAAGCGCCTGGACTACTAGATATAATTTACAAAATGACGGGATCTCTAAAATATGAACTAGGTATCTTAATTTTCAGTTCTCAGATTAAGTTCCCTGAGAAAGATGTTTTTTAAGCACCTGGACTACAAGATATAATTTTCAAAATGACGGGATCTCTAAAATAAGCACTAGGTATCTTAATTTTCTGTTCTCAGCTTAAGGTCCCTGAGAATGATGTTTTTTAAGCACCTGGACTACTAGATGTAACTTTCAAAATGACGGGATCTCTAAAATAAGAACTAGGTATCTTAATTTTCAGTTCTCAGCTGAACTTCCGTGAGAAAGATTTTTTTTAAGCACCTGCACTGCTAGATATAATTTTCAAAATGACGGGATCTCTAAAATATGAACTAGGTATCTTAATTTTCAGTTCTCAGCTTAAGTTCCCTGAGAAAGATGTTTTTTAAGCACCTGGACTACTAAATATAATTTTCAAAATGACGGGATCTCTAAAATATAAACCAGGTATCTTAAATTTCCGTTCTCAGCTCAACTTCCCTGAGGAAGGTGTATTTTAAGCACCTGGACTACTAGATATAATTTACAAAATGACGGGATCTCCAAAATATGAACTAGGTATCTTAAATTTCCGTTCTCAGCTCAACTTCCCTGAGGAAGGTGTATTTTAAGCACCTGGACTACTAAATATAATTTTCAAAATGACGGGATCTCTAAAATATAAACCAGGTATCCTTAATTTCAGTTCTCAGCTTAAGTTCCATGAGGAAGATGTATTTTTGACACTTGGACTACTAAATATAATTTTCAAAATGACAGGATCTCTAAAATATGAACTAGGTATCTTAAGTTTCGTTTCTCAGCTTAAGTTCTCTAAGGAAGATGTTTTTTAAGCACCTGGACTACTAGATATAGTTTTCAAAATGACGGGATCTCTAAAATATGAACTAGGTATATTAATTTTCAGTTCTCGGCTTAAGTTCCCTGAGAAAGATGTTTTTTAAGCACCTGGACTACTAGATAGAATTTTCAAATTGACGGGATATCTAAAATATGAACTAGGTATCTTATATTTCAGTTCTCAGCTTAAGTGCCCTGAGAAAGGTGTTTTTTAAGCAGCTGGACTACTAAATATAATTTTGAAAATGACGGGATCTCTAAAATATGAACTAGGTATCCTAATTTTCAGTTCTCGGCTTAAGTACCCTGAGAAACATGTTTTTTAAGCACCTGGACGACTAAATATAATTTTCAAAATGACGGGATCTCTAAAATATGAACTAGGTATCTTGATTTTCATTTCTCAGCTTAAGTTTCCGAAGAAAGATGTTTTTTAAGCACCTGGACTACTAGATATAATTTCCAAAATGACGGGATCTCTAAAATATGAACTAGGTATCTTGGTTTTTAGTTCTCAGCTTAAGTTCCATGAGGAAGATGTATTTTTGACACTTGGACTACTAAATATAATTTTCAAAATTACAGGATCTCTAAAATATGAACTAGGTATCTTAAATTTCTGTTCTCAGCTCACCTTCCCTTAGGTATGTGTTTGTTAAGCAGCTGGACTACTAGATATAATATTCAAAATGACGGGATCTCTAAAATATGAAATAGGTATCTTAAATTTCCGTTCTCAGCTCAACTTCCCTGAGGAAGGTGTATTTTAAGCACCTGGACTACTAAATATAATTTTCAAAATGACGGGATCTCTAAAATATAAACAAGGTATCCTTAATTTCAGTTCTCAGCTTAAGTTCCATGAGGAAGATGTATTTTTGACACTTGGACTACTAAATATAATTTTCAAAATGACAGGATCTCTAAAATATAAACCAGGTATCTTAAATTTCCGTTTTCATCTTAAGTTCCCTGAGAAAGATGTTTTTTAAGCACCTGCACTGCTAGATATAATTTTCAAAATGACGGGATCTCTTAAATATGAACTAGGTATCTTAATTAGCAGTTCTCATCTTAAGTTCCCTGAAAAAGATGTTTTTTAAGCACCTGCACTGCTAGATATAATTTTCAAAATGACGGGATCTCTAAAATATGAACTAGATATCTTAATTTTCAGTTCTCAGCTTAAGTTCCCGGAGAAAGATGTTTTTTAAGCACCTGGACTACTAGATATAATTTTCAAAATGCGGGATCTCTAAAATATGAACTAGGTATCTTATATTTCAGTTCTCAGCTTAAGTTCCCTGAGGAAGATGTTTTTTAAGCACCTGCACTACTAGATATAATTCTCAAAATGACGGGATCTCTAAACTATGAACTAGGTATCTTAAATTTCAGTTCTCATCTTAAGTTCCCTGAGAAAGATGTTTTTTAAGCACCTGGACTACTAGATATAATTTTCAAAATGACGGGATCTCTAAAATATGAACTAGGTATCTTATATTTCAGTTCTCAGCTTAAGTTCCCTGAGAAAGATGTTTTTTAAGCACCTGGACTACTAAATATTTTTCAAAATGACGGGATCTCTAAAATAAGAACTAAGTATCTTATATTTCAGTTCTCAGCTTAAGTTCCCGGAGAAATATGTTTTTTAAGCACCTGAGCTACTAAATATAATTTACAAAATGACGGGATCTCTAAAATATGAACTAGGTATCTTAATTTTCAGTTCTCAGCTTAAGTTCCCTGAGGAAGATGTTTTTTAAGCACCTGCACTACTAGATATAATTCTCAAAATGACGGGATCTCTAAACTATGAACTAGGTATCTTAAATTTCAGTTCTCATCTTAAGTTCCCTGAGAAAGATGTTTTTTAAGCACCTGGACTACTAGATATAATTTTCAAAATGACGGGATCTCTAAAATATGAACTAGGTATCTTAATTATCAGTTCTCAGTTTAAGTTCCCTGAGAAAGATGTTTTTTAAGCACCTGGACTAATAGATATAATTTTCAAAATGACGGGATCTCTAAAATATGAACTAGGTATCTTAATTTTCAGTTCTCAGCTTAAGTGCCCTGAGGAAGATGTTTATTAAGCACCTGGACTACTAAATATAATTTCCAAAATGACGGGATCTCTGGAATATGAACTAGGTATCTTGATTTTCAGTTCTCAGCTTAAGTTCCCTAAGTAAGATGTTTTTTAAGCACCTGGACTACTAGACATAATTTTCAAACTGACGGGATATCTAAAATATGAACTAGGTATTTTAGTTTTCTGTTCTCAGCTTAAGTTCCCTGAGAAAGATGTTTTTTAAGCACCTGGACTACTAGATATATTTTTCAAAATGACGGGATCTCTAAAATATGAACTAGGTATCTTATATTTCAGTTCTCAGCTTAAGTTCCCTAAGTAAGATGTTTTTTAAGCACCTGGACTACTAGATATAATTTCCAAATTACGGGATCTCTAAAATATGAACTAGGTACCTTAAATTTCATTTCTCAGCTCATGTTCCCTAAGGAAGATGTTTTTTAAGCACCTGGACTACTAAATATAATTTTCAAAATGACGGGATCTCTATAATATGATCTAGGTATCTTAATTATCAGTTCTCAGTTTAAGTTCCCTGAGAAAGATGTTTTTTAAGCACCTGGACTACTAGATATAATTTTCAAAATGACGGGATCTCTAAAATAAGAACTAGGTATCTTAATTTTCAGTTCTCAGCTTAAGTTCCCGGAGAAAGATGTTTTTTAAGCACCTGGACAACTAGATATAATTTTCCAAATGACGGGATCTCTAAAATATGAACTAGGTATCTTATATTTCAGTTCTCAGCTTAAGTTCCCTGAGGAAGATGTTTTTTAAGCACCTGCACTACTAGATATAATTCTCAAAATGACGGGATCTCTAAAATATGAACTAGGTATCTTATATTTCAGTTCTCAGCTTAAGTTCCCTGAGGAAGATGTTTTTTAAGCACCTGCACTACTAGATATAATTCTCAAAATGACGGGATCTCTAAACTATGAACTAGGTATCTTAAATTTCAGTTCTCATCTTAAGTTCCCTGAGAAAGAAGTTTTTTAAGCACCTGGACTACTAGAAATAATTTTCAAACTGACGGGATATCTAAAATATGAACTAGGTATCTTAATTGTCTGTTCTCAGCTTAAGTTCCCTGAGAAAGATGTTTTTTAAGCACCTGGACTAGTAAATACAATTTTCAAAATGACGGGATCTCTAAAATATGAACTAGGTATCTTAATTTTCAGTTCTCAGCTTAAGTGCCCTGAGGAAGATGTTTATTAAGCACCTGGACTACTATATATAATTTCCAAAATGACGGGATCTCTGGAATATGAACTAGGTATCTTGATTTTCAGTTCTCAGCTTAAGTTCCCTAAGTAAGATGTTTTTTAAGCACCTGGACTACTAGACATAATTTTCAAACTGACGGGATATCTAAAATATGAACTAGGTATTTTAGTTTTCTGTTCTCAGCTTAAGTTCCCTGAGAAAGATGTTTTTTAAGCACCTGGACTACTAGATATATTTTTCAAAATGACGGGATCTCTAAAATATGAACTAGGTATCTTATATTTCAGTTCTCAGCTTAAGTTCCCTAAGTAAGATGTTTTTTAAGCACCTGGACTACTAGATATAATTTTCAAAATGACGGGATCTCTAAAATATGAACTAGGTACCTTAAATTTCATTTCTCAGCTCATGTTCCCTAAGGAAGATGTTTTTTAAGCACCTGGACTACTAAATATAATTTTCAAAATGACGGGATCTCTAAAATATGAACTAGGTATCTTAATTTTCAGTTCTCAGATTAAGTTCCCTGAGAAAGATGTTTTTTAAGCACCTGGACTACTAGATATAATTTTCAAAATGACGGGATCTCTAAAATATGAACTAGGTATCTTATATTTCAGTTCTCAGCTTAAGTTCCCTGAGGAAGATGTTTTTTAAGCACCTGCACTACTAGATATAATTCTCAAAATGACGGGATCTCTAAACTATGAACTAGGTATCTTAAATTTCAGTTCTCATCTTAAGTTCCCTGAGAAAGATGTTTTTTAAGCACCTGGACTACTAGATATAATTTTCAAAATGACGGGATCTCTAAAATATGAACTAGGTATCTTAATTATCAGTTCTCAGTTTAAGTTCCCTGAGAAAGATGTTTTTTAAGCACCTGGACTAGTAAATACAATTTTCAAAATGACGGGATCTCTAAAATATGAACTAGGTATCTTAATTTTCAGTTCTCAGCTTAAGTGCCCTGAGGAAGATGTTTATTAAGCACCTGGACTACTAAATATAATTTCCAAAATGACGGGATCTCTGGAATATGAACTAGGTATCTTGATTTTCAGTGCTCAGCTTAAGTTCCCTAAGTAAGATGTTTTTTAAGCACCTGGACTACTAGACATAATTTTCAAACTGACGGGATATCTAAAATATGAACTAGGTATTTTAGTTTTCTGTTCTCAGCTTAAGTTCCCTGAGAAAGATGTTTTTTAAGCACCTGGACTACTAGATATATTTTTCAAAATGACGGGATCTCTAAAATATGAACTAGGTATCTTATATTTCAGTTCTCAGCTTAAGTTCCCTAAGTAAGATGTTTTTTAAGCACCTGGACTACTAGATATATTTTTCAAAATGACGGGATCTCTAAAAATGATCTAGGTATCTTAATTTTCTGTTCTCAGATTAAGTTCCCTGAGAAAGATGTTTTTTAAGCACCTGGACTACTAGATATAATTATTAAAATGACGGGATCTCTAAAATAAGAACTAGGTATCTCAATTTTCAGTTCTCAGCTTAAGTTCCCGGAGAAAGATGTTTTTTAAGCACCTGGACTACTAGATATATTTTTCAAAATGCGGGATCTCTAAAATATGAACTAGGTATCTTATATTTCAGTTCTCAGCTTAAGTTCACTGAGGAAGATGTTTTTTAAGCACCTGCACTACTAGATATAATTCTCAAAATGACGGGATCTCTAAAATATGAACTAGGTATCTTAATTTGCAGTTCTCAGCTTAAGTTCCCTAAGTAAGATGTTTTTTAAGCACCTGGACTATTAGATATAATTTTCAAAATGACGGGATCTCTAAAATAAGAACTAGGTATCTTAATTTTCAGTTCTCAGCTTAAGTTCCCGGAGAAAGATGTTTTTTAAGCACCTGGACTACTAGATATACTTGTCAAAATGCGGGATCTCTAAAATATGAACTAGGTATCTTATATTTCAGTTCTCAGCTTAAGTTCCCTGAGGAAGATGTTTTTTAAGCACCTGCACTACTAGATATAATTCTCAAAATGACGGGATCTCTAAACTATGAACTAGGTATCTTAAATTTCAGTTCTCATCTTAAGTTCCCTGAGAAAGATGTTTTTTAAGCACCTGGACTACTAGATATAATTTTCAAAATGACGGGATCTCTAAAATATGAACTAGGTATCTTAATTATCAGTTCTCAGTTTAAGTTCCCTGAGAAAGATGTTTTTTAAGCACCTGGACTAGTAAATACAATTTTCAAAATGACGGGATCTCTAAAATATGAACTAGGTATCTTAATTTTCAGTTCTCAGCTTAAGTGCCCTGAGGAAGATGTTTATTAAGCACCTGGACTACTAAATATAATTTCCAAAATGACGGGATCTCTGGAATATGAACTAGGTATCTTGATTTTCAGTTCTCAGCTTAAGTTCCCTAAGTAAGATGTTTTTTAAGCACCTGGACTACTAGACATAATTTTCAAACTGACGGGATATCTAAAATATGAACTAGGTATCTTAATTTTCTGTTCTCATCTTAAGTTCCCTGAGAAAGATGTTTTTTAAGCACCTGGACTACTAGATATATTTTTCAAAATGACGGGATCTCTAAAATATGAACTAGGTATCTTATATTTCAGTTCTCAGCTTAAGTTCCCTAAGTAAGATGTTTTTTAAGCACCTGGACTACTAGATATAATTTTCAAAATGACGGGATCTCTAAAATATGAACTAGGTACCTTAAATTTCATTTCTCAGCTCATGTTCCCTAAGGAAGATGTTTTTTAAGCACCTGGACTACTAAATATAATTTTCAAAATGACGGGATCTCTATAATATGATCTAGGTATCTTAATTATCAGTTCTCAGTTTAAGTTCCCTGAGAAAGATGTTTTTTAAGCACCTGGACTACTAGATATAATTTTCAAAATGACGGGATCTCTAAAATATGATCTAGGTATCTTAATTATCAGTTCTCAGTTTAAGTTCCCTGACAAAGATGTTTTTTAAGCACCTGGACTGATAGATATAATTTTCAAAATGACGGGATCTCTAAAATAAGAACTAGGTATCTTAATTTTCAGTTCTCAGCTTAAGTTCCCGGAGAAAGATGTTTTTTAAGCACCTGGACTACTAGATATAATTTTCGAAATGACGGGATCTCTAAAATATGAACTAGGTATCTTATATTTCAGTTCTCAGCTTAAGTTCCCTGAGGAAGATGTTTTTTAAGCACCTGCACTACTAGATATAATTCTCAAAATGACGGGATCTCTAAACTATGAACTAGGTATCTTAAATTTCAGTTCTCATCTTAAGTTCCCTGAGAAAGATGTTTTTTAAGCACCTGGACTACTAGATATAATTTTCAAAATGACGGGATCTCTAAAATATGAACTAGGTATCCTAATTATCAGTTCTCAGTTTAAGTTCCCTGAGAAAGATGTTTTTTAAGCACCTGGACTAATAAATACAATTTTCAAAATTACGGGATCTCTAAAATATGAACTAGGTATCTTAATTTTCAGTTCTCAGCTTAAGTGCCCTGAGGAAGATGTTTATTAAGCACCTGGACTACTGTATATAATTTCCAAAATGACGGGATCTCTGGAATATGAACTAGGTATCTTGATTTTCAGTTCTCAGCTTAAGTTCCCTAAGTAAGATGTTTTTTAAGCACCTGGACTACTAGACATAATTTTCAAACTGACGGGATATCTAAAATATGAACTAGGTATTTTAGTTTTCTGTTCTCAGCTTAAGTTCCCTGAGAAAGATGTTTTTTAAGCACCTGGACTACTAGATATATTTTTCAAAATGACGGGATCTCTAAAATATGAACTAGGTATCTTATATTTCAGTTCTCAGCTTAAGTTCCCTAAGTAAGATGTTTTTTAAGCACCTGGACTACTAGATATAATTTTCAAAATGACGGGATCTCTAAAATATGAACTAGGTACCTTAAATTTCATTTCTCAGCTCATGTTCCCTAAGGAAGATGTTTTTTAAGCACCTGGACTACTAAATATAATTTTCAAAATGACGGGATCTCTATAATATGATCTAGGTATCTTAATTATCAGTTCTCAGTTTAAGTTCCCTGAGAAAGATGTTTTTTAAGCACCTGGACTACTAGATATAATTTTCAAAATGACGGGATCTCTAAAATAAGAACTAGGTATCTTAATTTTCAGTTCTCAGCTTAAGTTCCCGGAGAAAGATGTTTTTTAAGCACCTGGATCTCTAAAATAAAAACTAGGTATCTTAATTTTCAGTTCTCAGCTTAAGTTCCCTGAGAAAGATGTTTTTTAAGCACCTGGACTGCTAGATATAATTTTCAAAATGACGGGATCTCTAAAATATGAACTAGTTATCTTAAATTTCAGTTCGCAGCTCAACTTCCCTGAGAAAGATGTTTTTTAAGCACCTGGACTACTAGATATAATTTTCAAAATGACGGGATCTCTAAAATATAAACCAGGTATCCTTAATTTCAGTTCTCAGCTTAAGTTCCATGAGGAAGATGTATTTTTGGCACTTGGACTACTAAATATAATTTTCAAAATGACAGGATCTCTATAATATGATCTAGGTATCTTAATTATCAGTTCTCAGTTTAAGTTCCCTGAGAAAGTTGTTTTTTAAGCACCTGGACTACTAGATATAATTTTCAAAATGACGGGATCTCTAAAATAAGAACTAGGTATCTTCATTTTCAGTTCTGAGCTTAAGTTCCCGGAGAAAGATGTTTTTTAAGCACCTAGACTACTAGATATAATTTTCTAAATGACGGGATCCCTAAAATATGAACTAGGTATCTTAATTTTCAGTTCTCAGCTTAAGTTCCCTGAGAAAGATGTTTTTTAAGCACCTGGACTACTAAATATAATTTTCCAAATGACGGGATCTCTAAAATATGAACTAGGTATCTTATATTTCAGTTCTCAGCTTAAGTTCCCTGAGAAAGATGTTTTTTAAGCACCTAGACTACTAGATATAATTTTCAAAATGACGGGATCTCTAAAATACGAACTAGGTATCTTAATTATCAGTTCTCAGTTTAAGTTCCCTGAGAAAGATGTTTTTTAAGCACCTGGACTAGTAAATACAATTTTCAAAATGACGGGATCTCTAAAATATGAACTAGGTATCTTAATTTTCAGTTCTCAGCTTAAGTGCCCTGAGGAAGATGTTTATTAAGCACCTGGACTACTAAATATAATTTCCAAAATGACGGGATCTCTGGAATATGAACTAGGTATCTTGATTTTCAGTTCTCAGCTTAACTTCCCTAAGTAAGATGTTTTTTAAGCACCTGGACTACTAGACATAATTTTCAAACTGACGGGATATCTAAAATATGAACTAGGTATTTTAGTTTTCTGTTCTCAGCTTAAGTTCCCTGAGAAAGATGTTTTTTAAGCACCTGGACTACTAGATATATTTTTCAAAATGACGGGATCTCTAAAATATGAACTAGGTATCTTATATTTCAGTTCTCAGCTTAAGTTCCCTAAGTAAGATGTTTTTTAAGCACCTGGACTACTAGATATAATTTTCAAAATGACGGGATCTCTATAATATGATCTAGGTATCTTAATTATCAGTTCTCAGTTTAAGTTCCCTGAGAAAGATGTTTTTTAAGCACCTGGACTACTAGATATAATTATTAAAATGACGGGATCTCTAAAATAAGAAATAGGTATCTAAATTTTCAGTTCTCAGCTTAAGTTCCCGGAGAAAGATGTTTTTTAAGCACCTGGACTACTAGATATATTTTTCAAAATGCGGGATCTCTAAAATATGAACTAGGTATCTTATATTTCAGTTCTCAGCTTAAGTTCACTGAGGAAGATGTTTTTTAAGCACCTGCACTACTAGATATAATTCTCAAAATGACGGGATCTCTAAAATATGAACTAGGTATCTTAATTTGCAGTTCTCAGCTTAAGTTCCCTAAGTAAGATGTTTTTTAAGCACCTGGACTATTAGATATAATTTTCAAAATGACGGGATCTCTAAAATAAGAACTAGGTATCTTAATTTTCAGTTCTCAGCTTAAGTTCCCGGAGAAAGATGTTTTTTAAGCACCTGGACTACTAGATATAATTTTCAAAATGCGGGATCTCTAAAATATGAACTAGGTATCTTATATTTCAGTTCTCAGCTTAAGTTCCCTGAGGAAGATGTTTTTTAAGCACCTGCACTACTAGATATAATTCTCAAAATGACGGGATCTCTAAACTATGAACTAGGTATCTTAAATTTCAGTTCTCATCTTAAGTTCCCTGAGAAAGATGTTTTTTAAGCACCTGGACTACTAGATATAATTTTCAAAATGACGGGATCTCTAAAATATGAACTAGGTATCTTAATTATCAGTTCTCAGTTTAAGTTCCCTGAGAAAGATGTTTTTTAAGCACCTGGACTAGTAAATACAATTTTCAAAATGACGGGATCTCTAAAATATGAACTAGGTATCTTAATTTTCAGTTCTCAACTTAAGTGCCCTGAGGAAGATGTTTATTGAGCACCTGGACTACTGTATATAATTTCCAAAATGACGGGATCTCTGGAATATGAACTAGGTATCTTGATTTTCAGTTCTCAGCTTAAGTTCCCTAAGTAAGATGTTTTTTAAGCACCTGGACTACTAGACATAATTTTCAAACTGACGGGATATCTAAAATATGAACTAGGTATTTTAGTTTTCTGTTCTCATCTTAAGTTCCCTAAGAAAGATGTTTTTTAAGCACCTGGACTACTAGATATATTTTTCAAAATGACGGGATCTCTAAAATATGAACTAGGTATCTTATATTTCAGTTCTCAGCTTAAGTTCCCTAAGTAAGATGTTTTTTAAGCACCTGGACTACTAGATATAATTTTCAAAATGACGGGATCTCTAAAATATGAACTAGGTACCTTAAATTTCATTTCTCAGCTCATGTTCCCTAAGGAAGATGTTTTTTAAGCACCTGGACTACTAAATATAATTTTCAAAATGACGGGATCTCTATAATATGATCTAGGTATCTTAATTATCAGTTCTCAGTTTAAGTTCCCTGAGAAAGATGTTTTTTAAGCACCTGGACTACTAGATATAATTTTCAAAATGACGGGATCTCTAAAATATGATCTAGGTATCTTAATTATCAGTTCTCAGTTTAAGTTCCCTGACAAAGATGTTTTTTAAGCACCTGGACTGATAGATATAATTTTCAAAATGACGGGATCTCTAAAATAAGAACTAGGTATCTTAATTTTCAGTTCTCAGCTTAAGTTCCCGGAGAAAGATGTTTTTTAAGCACCTGGACTACTAGATATAATTTTCGAAATGACGGGATCTCTAAAATATGAACTAGGTATCTTATATTTCAGTTCTCAGCTTAAGTTCCCTGAGGAAGATGTTTTTTAAGCACCTGCACTACTAGATATAATTCTCAAAATGACGGGATCTCTAAACTATGAACTAGGTATCTTAAATTTCAGTTCTCATCTTAAGTTCCCTGAGAAAGATGTTTTTTAAGCACCTGGACTACTAGATATAATTTTCAAAATGACGGGATCTCTAAAATATGAACTAGGTATCTTAGTTATCAGTTCTCAGTTTAAGTTCCCTGAGAAAGATGTTTTTTAAGCACCTGGACTACTAAATATAATTTTCATAACTACGGGATCTCTAAAATATGAACAAGGTATCTTAATTTTCAGTTCTCAGCTTAAGTGCCCTGAGGAAGATGTTTATTAAGCACCTGGACTACTGTATATAATTTCCAAAATGACGGGATCTCTGGAATATGAACTAGGTATCTTGATTTTCAGTTCTCAGCTTAAGTTCCCTAAGTAAGATGTTTTTTAAGCACCTGGACTACTAGACATAATTTTCAAACTGACGGGATATCTAAAATATGAACTAGGTATTTTAGTTTTCTGTTCTCAGCTTAAGTTCCCTGAGAAAGATGTTTTTTAAGCACCTGGACTACTAGATATATTTTTCAAAATGACGGCATCTCTAAAATATGAACTATGTATCTTATATTTCAGTTCTCAGCTTAAGTTCCCTAAGTAAGATGTTTTTTAAGCACCTGGACTACTAGATATAATTTTCAAAATGACGGGATCTCTAAAATATGAACTAGGTACCTTAAATTTCATTTCTCAGCTCATGTTCCCTAAGGAAGATGTTTTTTAAGCACCTGGACTACTAAATATAATTTTCAAAATGACGGGATCTCTATAATATGATCTAGGTATCTTAATTATCAGTTCTCAGTTTAAGTTCCCTGAGAAAGATGTTTTTTAAGCACCTGGACTACTAGATATAATTTTCAAAATGACGGGATCTCTAAAATAAGAACTAGGTATCTTAATTTTCAGTTCTCAGCTTAAGTTCCCGGAGAAAGATGTTTTTTAAGCACCTGGATCTCTAAAATATAAACTAGGTATCTTAAATTTCAGTTCTCATCTTAAGTTCCCTGAGAAAGATGTTTTTTAAGCACCTGCACTGCTAGATATAATTTTCAAAATGACGGGATCTCTAAAATATGAACTAGTTATCTTAAATTTCAGTTCTCAGCTGAACTTCCCTGAGAAAGATGTTTTTTAAGCACCTGGACTACTAGATATAATTTTCAAAATGACGGGATCTCTAAAATATAAACCAGGTATCCTTAATTTCAGTTCTCAGCTTAAGTTCCATGAGGAAGATGTATTTTTGGCACTTGGACTACTAAATATAATTTTCAAAATGACAGGATCTCTATAATATGATCTAGGTATCTTAATTATCAGTTCTCAGTTTGAGTTCCCTGAGAAAGTTGTTTTTTAAGCACCTGGACTACTAGATATAATTTTCAAAATGACGGGATCTCTAAAATAAGAACTAGGTATCTTCATTTTCAGTTCTGAGCTTAAGTTCCCGGAGAAAGATGTATTTTAAGCACCTGGACTACTAGATATAATTTTCAAAACGACGGGATCCCTAAAATATGAACTAGGTATCTTAATTTTCAGTTCTCAGCTTAAGTTCCCTGAGAAAGATGTTTTTTAAGCACCTGGACTACTAAATATAATTTTCCAAATGACGGGATCTCTAAAATATGAACTAGGTATCTTATATTTCAGTTCTCAGCTTAAGTTCCCTGAGAAAGATGTTTTTTAAGCACCTAGACTACTAGATATAATTTTCAAAATGACGGGATCTCTAAAATACGAACTAGGTATCTTAATTATCAGTTCTCAGTTTAAGTTCCCTGAGAAAGATGTTTTTTAAGCACCTGGACTAGTAAATACAATTTTCAAAATGACGGGATCTCTAAAATATGAACTAGGTATCTTAATTTTCAGTTCTCAGCTTAAGTGCCCTGAGGAAGATGTTTATTAAGCACCTGGACTACTAAATATAATTTCCAAAATGACGGGATCTCTGGAATATGAACTAGGTATCTTGATTTTCAGTTCTCAGCTTAACTTCCCTAAGTAAGATGTTTTTTAAGCACCTGGACTACTAGACATAATTTTCAAACTGACGGGATATCTAAAATATGAACTAGGTATTTTAGTTTTCTGTTCTCAGCTTAAGTTCCCTGAGAAAGATGTTTTTTAAGCACCTGGACTACTAGATATATTTTTCAAAATGACGGGATCTCTAAAATATGAACTAGGTATCTTATATTTCAGTTCTCAGCTTAAGTTCCCTAAGTAAGATGTTTTTTAAGCACCTGGACTACTAGATATAATTTTCAAAATGACGGGATCTCTAAAATATGAACTAGGTACCTTAAATTTCATTTCTCAGCTCATGTTCCCTAAGGAAGATGTTTTTTAAGCACCTGGACTACTAAATATAATTTTCAAAATGACGGGATCTCTATAATATGATCTAGGTATCTTAATTATCAGTTCTCAGTTTAAGTTCCCTGAGAAAGATGTTTTTTAAGCACCTGGACTACTAAATATAATTTTCAAAATGACGGGATCTCTAAAATATGAACTAGGTATCTTAATTTTCAGTTCTCAGCTTAAGTTCCCGGAGAAAGATGTTTTTTAAGCACCTGGATCTCTAAAATATGAACTAGGTATCTTAATTTTCAGTTCTCAGCTTAAGTTCCCTGAGAAAGATGTTTTTTAAGCACCTGGACTACTAGATATAATTTTCAAAATGACGGGATCTCTAAAATATAAACCAGGTATCCTTAATTTCAGTTCTCAGCTTAAGTTCCATGAGGAAGATGTATTTTTGGCACTTGGACTACTAAATATAATTTTCAAAATGACAGGATCTCTAAAATATAAACCAGGTATCTTAAATTTCCGTTCTCAGCTCAACTTCCCTGAGATAGGTGTATTTTAAGCACTTAGATCACATGGTTTACTTCCTACAATGACGAGCTCTTTGAAAAATCATCACAAATACTTCTTCGCATTCAAAATAATATTTTCGCCGAATACTTTAGTAACCTCATAAGAAATATATTCATCGCGCCATCTGTTTCTTTATTTTCTAAGAACCTGCCTACCTTACCGACTTTCACGCTTTATTGAAACCATACACCACTCTTTTCTTCCTACATTGCATGCTGACATTAGTGCGCTCTGAACTTGCTGATTTTTGGAGAAATTCTATTTTGGAAAATCGATACCCTACCTATGAGTTTTTCTGCGTACACTCGAATCCAATCTGAAAAGGTCGAAATCGCCGTGATTATCGCTCATCTCACTTGACATTTCGCGAATACTTCCAGCCATTTTGATTTTCTTGATCCTGAGTAGTAGTAGCGTATCGTAATAGACGCATGTGCAGTTCAAATGTGCAAGGCTTTGTCAGTACGGTGCCAACGCTGTACGAAGAAGAAGAAGAATAACAACAAGATTACGCTCCGCTGTATCGTAATAGGCGCATGCGCAGTTCAATTTTTACATTACATTCTTCTGTATCGTAATACACAACATTATGCTACTTTCAGCTGTAGCGTAAAAACGACTTTACGAGCTGGAGGCACATAAATATTTTTATGTCACGTTTTTATTGCCTAAACACAGACGTTTCATTCGAAAAATGAAATGCTGTACGAAATTTCTATAGTGAAAAAAGTTATTTTTTTCAACTAAAATTAATTAAGAATATTTCAAGTATAATCATGATAATCATATTTATTAAATTTTCTGAAGTGATTAAAAAAATATACATCATGTGTTATGCCCAGTGGTAAGGTACCCCTTCTATTAGCACTCAAGGCCTATATAATGTAGAGCGCAGGGCCCGCTCCTCAGTTCTATTTCGACCAATAAAGTAGTAATTACTGAGTAGTAACATTCTCAGAACCTCTTTGTACATTATTTGGAGAAACCTGTTTCCAACAAGCAACAGAGTGATTGATACGTCATCGCTCGAGAAAGTGGCAGCGGACTTCACGGAATCCAGAGACCCTGAATCTCAGCTGTCAGCGGGAGCGAGAAACCGTAAGCATAAAAAAATATATAAGAATCTGAGCATTGTAACTTCGCGATTTGAAGCGATCTTAGGCCATTGAGTGTAAGTCCTCCTTACGTTCATTGAACGGTGACTGTATTACAATACAGGCGAGGCTAAGTAGTGGTGAGATCGGGTCGACTATACTCTTGGTGTTCCAGAGCACTGGTCGTTCCTCAATAAAACAAATACACTACTATTAAAATCTAAGAAATTGCAATGGATGATTGCTTCGAATTTTATAGTATTAAAAAAACCGAAACATTTAATATTGTAACGCAACACATCCACCCGTTACGCAAACCATCATCAAATAGGGAAGACAGGTAAAAATTGGCACACCGGCGTTTGACACACATAAAAACGGTACTTTGTACCAGATTGACTCATCACTTTCTATAAACCTTCCATTCGCCACAGCTCCAATGTCTAGAGTACATTCACCCGTCTGGGACCAGACCCCCTCCCATACCACGGAAGAACTGTTAGCACGAATGCTCGTCCAAATGGAATCTCTCACTTTCTCTTTGAATATGCTTAAGAGAGAAAATGACAACAGAATAGAGGAGATTTCTAAGCTGGAAAAGAAACACAACGACAAGAGGTTACCAAGGACTCGTCGTCCGAACAACAGGAAAATAAGCACGCACAAGAAAACTTACAATTTAGGACTGAGAACATGTACGCAGAGCCTAACGTACGATTCCCCGTCCCCTCAGCATCATACATCATCGAGGAGAAAAGAATAAAAGCAGAAACCGCGATCGAAACCATGCGTGGGATCAATAGACAAGACGACATAGGAATAGAAGATTTCATTAAAACTGTTAAGAAAGAAACCAGATGTACACAACCTAATTTACTCCTGGACTTAATTATGGCAAAGAAAATTACTGGCTTCGCAGAAACGTCAATTAGATATTTACAAATAAACTCAAAGGAGGATTTATACGCCGCACTTAGACAAAATTTAAAATCATCAAACTCGATTCTAGCCCTAAAATCAAAACTAGAGAGTTGCAAACAAGGAGCAACTGAGTCTGTCCAAAATTTCACTCTTAGATTCAGACAGATTATAAATGAAATGAATTACGCTGTACAAGCACAGCACGTCAATCCTGTGGAACGTCGATTAAAAATCAAGCTCGAAAAACAAGAAGCAGTGGACCGATACCTCCTCAACCTTAGGAAAGAGATAGGTACACAGATACGACTTCTGAAACCCAATACAATAACGGAGGCACAGATGCATGCCATAGAGGCCGAAATGTGGTTAAAAGAAAGTCAATCTGCAAGAACGCAAGTAGTCACGAGACCCGTACTGAAATACAAACCAAAGACGCAACCACTACCATGACATAGCGCCAACACTAACGGAATAAGAACACCTAATCATTCACTACCACTAGCAGGCAGGGTAAAAATGAATTGTTATAAATGTGGCAAGGCCACAAACCAATTTCACGTGAGACAGGGTTTTCAACCCGGCCTGAACGTCAAAAGACCCTCACAACCAGTGAGAATGCTGCAAGAGGAAAACACGGATGCATTACAAATGACACCGGAAGAAATACAGGAACAAATAGATTACGAGGACTCAGCCGAGTTTCTGCCGTATGCGGAAGACTCAGATCTACTAGAGCAAGAAGAAGAACTGGAAGCTACTGACTGCTAGTAGACTCTGGAGCAGCGATCAACAAGATAAAAAAAAATCCTAGACAAACAAGACATCAGACAAAAACACTTCAAAAAATTTGTTATCGGACGAGACGAGCACATGTCAACTGAAACTGTGAAATTGAACTTTTTCAATAAAGAACACGTATTTCACATTACCCCCAACGACTTGCCTCTACCAGAAGATGGGATTATCGGACTGAAATTTTTCTCAAAATACGACCGATATGCAATTACACCAAACTTCTTAGTTCTAGATCAAATGAAATTACCGTTACCAGTGGATGGAGATTTTATACCAGCAAAAACATCAAAAATATTTAGAATCCCGTCAACAGTCAACACCTCACCTAACCTAACTTATCAGGACCTGATAAAAAAAATGGAAGAAGCAACACGAAGAGATCATATCCAAAACCCGAGAGAGAATCCAGGTAGAAATGGAAAATACCAAAAGGAGACTCGACGAAAATATAACTAGAAAACATCCAATATATAAAGCAGGAGATCTTGTCAAAACACTCAACAATAGATTACATCGACAATAATAATCTAAGAATTAGAAATAAAGATAAGATCATTCGAATACATATAGATTAATGTATGCCGTATTTTCCAGATCCTGATACAGACGATAACGCTGCTAGTACTAGCGATGACTAGTCAGGCGAATTATACTCCGACGCCTCTTAAAGGGAATGTTTATATAGAAGAACAGTAAAAAGTTCACCTTTACCACGAAACAAATCCAAAGAATAAAAAAAACGGCTTTGCCGTTGATTTGGCTGGTTGGCCGGGTTTCACATATGATTTTTTGTGCTTTGGGTTGTCGTGATGGAATCATTTTCCATCACCAATAACAATCTGATGCAAAAATGACTTCTGTTTGTGGCGTTCCAGCAGCATTTCGGACATGCAAAACCGCCATTCCACGTCTCTCGGCTTGAGTTCATGTGGAACCCAATTTCCTTGCTTTTGAATGTATCCGGCTGCTTTTAAACGTTATGAAATGTCTGCTTGAGTGACTCCCAAAGATTCTGAGAGCTCTTCTTGTGCTTGGCAATAATCTTCATTGATTTATGCTTCCAGATCTTCATCTTCAAACTTTTTTGGCTGCCCAGGACGTTCTTCGTCTTCCAAGCCAAAATCACCACTTTTAAATCGTGCAAACCACTTTTGGCACGTTCTTTCAGCTAGAGCATGTTCAACATGAACTTCCACCAAAATACGATGACTTTCGGCAGCAGTTTTCTTCATATTAAGGTAATGAAGAAGAACTCCGCGCAAAAACATTTTTTCAGACACAAAGTTCGACATATTTGAGTGAACAAATTTATTGTTGTTTACGCTTCAAATGAGTGACATATACTGAAAAAGACGCACAATGACAGTAGCTTTCCAACGCATGTTCGGAATATTGGAACGAGGGAATAATAATCAAGTTACGCTATCTCTTAGCAAACCGCACGAATTAAGTTATAGATCCAATAATAATAGCACATGCAAACATAAAAAATAATACATTATTCCTATGCTCAATAATTCTAGATTCATAAATATTCATTGTTTAATAATTAAACATTCTTTTATTGAATAAAAATACATTTTTAACTTATAATTTAAATTTCTTTGTACTTTGTCAATATTTGGTCATAATTGAATATGATTGTAAGTTCTTCTTCAAATTTGGACGAATCAAAAATCTCCTACAACAAAGAGTAATTTGGATTAAAATATTAAATTTTGTCTTGGATAGTTTTTCTCATATAGTAATAATGATCAATAATTTATTATACAGGGTGTCTAAAAAGTCCCGGGACGGTTGGATATTTCCTCACTTAAAATATTTTTCAAAAAAGTGAAGGTCATTCCTGAAGTAAATTTCAACGAGGAATTCAATAGTGACCATCATTTTGACCTTGAAGTTGACCTTCATGGCTTTTTGAAGGTCAAATTTGTTTTTTTTTAATGGAAACCCCCTTTTTGACACCTGCAATCGATAGAGCGAAAAATACTACGTTCAAGTACGTACCCAAGTCATAGGTCAATTGTAACGTTCCAGGTCAGTTAAAGGTTATTTGAAATTAACAAAGTTTTCCAAGAGGTCAGTGTAATTCCTGAAGTAAATTTCAACGAGAAATTCATTGATGAGCTCTGTATTGATCTTGGTGATGATCTTCAAGGTTTTTTCAAGGTTTTTTCCAAGCAGTTTACGTTTACGTTTAGCATTACCCAGGAACAACGACGTGGATGTAGTAAATTCTGTTCCCTTTGGGGTGCTTGATTAGCGTGAGTCCCCTTGCCTCTGACGCTTCAGTGAAGATGTTCGAACTGAAAACCTTGAGCTGCTTGACAAAAAGCTATGCGATTGTAAAAATGAGTTACAGCGTTACGAATCATCTCCCTATCAATCAAAGTAGCATCTTGCAGAATCCGATTCTGCAATTCGTCTAAGCTTTGGGGTTGCGTTGAGTATACTTTGCTCTTTAAATAACCCCAAAGAAAATAGTCGAGAGGCGTCAGATCAGGATATCTAGCAGGCCACTCGATTTGACCCATTCTTCCAATCCACCTATGAGGGAACTGAGTATCCAAATATGCTCGAACCTCCCTACCGTAATGAGCCGCTGCTCCGTCCTGCTGGAACCAAATATTTTGAAAATTATCGCCTGTAATCTCCCTTATTCTTGGTACAATTTGGTTTCTGAGAAGCTCTTCATATGCACGGGCATTGGGATTACCATCGAAGAAGAAGCAATGTATCATTCAAGATACCGAACCAAACATTAATCTTTTGTGGATATTGTGTGTGACTCTCCAACATCCAATCAGGATTTGTGTCGTACCAATATCTACAATTTTGCCTGTTAACTTCACCTTTTAAAGTGAAAGTAGCTTCATCTGAAAATACTGTATTGTACAAGAAAAAAGGATATCTATCAATTCTGTCCATCATAATTTCACAAAATTTAACCCGACGATCAGGATCGTCTTCATTGAGCTCTTGTACCAGATGAACTTTGTAAGGATGGAAATTAATGCTTTTTAAAATATTTCGCACTGTCTCAGGAGCAACGTCACGCTCATCACTAGCTCGACGTAAACTATGGTAAGGTGTGGGTTTTCAACAAATGCTTAGGCTATGTCCATCTGCATCTCCTCAGATCCTGCAGATTTTGGCCGACCAGTTCTCTGAAGGTCCTTGATAGATTCATGATTCATAAAGCGCCTTACAGTTCTTTCAATTGTTAATTTTGAGACAGGATTTAACCCTTCTCCATTACGAAAAGTGCGATTAAGAAGCAAACGAACTTGATCATAAGATCGAACTCAATGTCCCCAACCACGCATCATTAATACAGATAGCCTCTCTCGTTCCGAAAGTTTAGCTTGCGTCATAATAATGTTTTAGCGAAAGATAGCAAGTATGTACTCGTAATACGTAAATTTAGTTTCGATTCGTGATATTCGTATGGAGATAGAAAAACGGTATAGGACTTATGGTATCGCCTTAGGTATTGACTTAGGTATCGAAAAACGGTATAGGACTTTTCGATATAACTCTTTGGGGAGGAACAGAACTCTCACCACAACTCCTGGAACTTCTAATGAAAAATTTCCTATACATATGATTTTACAATATTCAAAACGCTGTAACCAAGATCAATACAGAGCTCACCAATGAATTTCTCGTTGAAATTTACTTCAGGAATTACACTGACCTCTTGGAAAACTTTGTTAATTTCAAATAACCTCTAACTGACCTTGAACGTTACAATTGACCTATGACTTGGGTACGTACTTGAACGTAGTATTTTTCGCTCTATCGATTGCCTGAGTTTGTTATTAAATATACAGCGGAATAAGATGGTGGATGTTTCAAATAATTTTATTGTGAATTGAGCGAGTAATCGCGAGTTATATTTCTAAAACCATTGATTTTAATGGATTAATTAAGGAGTTATATTCAATAAGGCGACAGGCGCTTGAAAACCTGTAAAAGTATTGTCCGCCTCGTGATGTCATAGTCAAAAATTGAAAATCGAAATTCGAAAAAACCAAAAACATGGTTTTATAGCTCGTGAAAAATGAATGTTAGTTTCCCCTCAGTTTTTTTATAACGTTGCAAATTTTCGAGTAAATTAATAAAAAGTGTGTTGGTTTTAAAGCATACCAGGGGTGTTAGTTGAAATTTGCCGGTTTTACTCATAGATTTCGCTAGAGATATGTACACATTTCTATGATTTGGCATCTATGTCATATTTTTCTATGGACAATAACCTTCAAAAATACACAATTACATTCTGCCAAAATAATAGCATCATAGTTGTTTACCTCAGTGAATATGACGAGTTTTGTTCCAAGTAAATCCCATTTGCGGCATTCGTTGCTTTTCTTATTTCATCAATAGAAAAAAGCAGTTGAAGCTCATCGATTGCTGGTAGAAACTTATGGTAAACATGCTCTAGTGATTACAACATCTGAGACATGGTTTCGTCAATTTAAAAGTGGAGATTTCGATTTAAGAGACAATGAACATCCTGGTGCAGCGAAAAAGTTCGAAGATGAGGAATTGCAGGCGTTATTGGATGAAGACCCCACCCAATCGCAACAACAATTGGCACAAACACTAAATGTGACCTGAGGAGCAATTTGACAACGTTTAAAAGCCATGACAGGCCTCGAACTCCCCTACTATTTGCTACTATTTGCTACTTTTTTCGCATGAGGCTACTATTTGGCTACTTTTTTCGGTCCAGTAGTACTATAAGCTACTTTTTCAGGGAAATGGAATAAAAAATACTTTTCCTAACAAGATTTTTTTTTCTTTTCCTGCGAGCATTTTAAGCGAGTCTCGTAATTGCCCGAATTGTGTGAATTGGCGCATATTCTATTTTATGTGACTTCGGCGCATTTGCGAGTTTTTCTGCGTACACTCGAATCCAATCTGAAAAGGTCGAAATTGCCGTGATTATCGTCCATCTCACTTGACATTTCGCGAATACTTCCGGCCATTTTGATTTTCTTGATCTTGTGTAGTAGTAGCGTATTGTAATAGACGCATGCGCAGTTCAAATGTACAAGGCTTTGTCAGTACGGTGCCAACGCTGTACGAAGAAAAATAAGAATAAGAAGAAGATTATGCTCCGCTGTATCGTAATAGGCGCTTGCGCAGTTCACTTTTTACAAAAGAAAAGTAATGCAAATATATAAATCGATTTTTTTATAAACCTCACAATCGATCAAGTAAAATTGATTAAATGCGAATATATTTCTCATACCACCGAGCGTCCGGTTAAGAAACAAATTAGGATGGAAGAACTTTTGTAATCGCTTTTTTTTGCGCATTTCTACATATGTTTAATATAAACACGTTTTTTTAATTAAATATGTGTAATGGAAACTAGTAAATTACTTTCCTGTTGTTTTTATTTAGAAAATAACCTCATTTTGTATATTAAAAAATAACTAAATAAACATTTCACTGTTTTTCTCTATCTAAAAGCCTGGGCTACTTTTTGCTACTTTTTTAAAGGTCATAAAGCAGTGCGAGGCCTGCATGGGGAAAATCCAAAAGTATGGAAAATGGGTACCACACCAACTGAACGATAGACAAATGCAAAATCGAAAATCCATTTGTGAAATGCTGCTTCAACGGTTCGAAAGGAAATCTTTTCTGCATCGAATTGTCACGGGGGACGAAAAATGGATTTATTTCGAGAACCTGAAGTGGAAAAAATTATGGCTTTCACCTGGTGAGGTCGGCCCATCGACTCCAAAGCCAAATCGCTTTGGCCGTAAGACAATGCTCTGTGTTTGGTGGGACCAGTGTGGTGAGGTGTAATTCGAGTTATTAAAACCTGGTCAGGCGGTGAATACGGATCGCTACCGACAACAAATTATCAAATTGAATCATGCGTTGATCGAAAAACGGCCGGAATGGGCCCGAAACATGGCAAAGTTATCCTACAACATGACAACGCACCGTCCCATACCGCTAAAGTGGTGAAGAACACGTTAAAAGCATTGATTTGGGAAATATTATCACACCCGCCGTACTCTCCAGACCTCGCCCCGTCCGACTATCACCTTTTCACATCGATGGGACACTCACTCGCAGAGCAGTGCTTCGCCAATTTTGAAGAAGTCGGAAAATGGCTCTTCGAATGGTTTGCCTTGAAAGAGAAAAAGTTATTCTGGAATGGTATCCATGATTTGCCTGAGAGATGGGAAAAATGTGTAGAATCCAATGGTCAATACTTTGAATACAATTTTTTTGAGATTCCCTTGAGAATTAAGTGTTTTATTTATTGAAAAAACCGGCAATTTTCAACTAACACCCCTGGTAGAAACCATGTTTTATTTTAATCCACTCGCCTCGAAAAATTCATTAATTAACGGATTGCGAAATTTTTTTTTGCGTTCTACTCGTGAATCTCTGGCGGAGGAGACAGTGCTTGCAAAAAATTTTTTTGTTCATTGTTAAATGTTTTTTTTTAAATCCCAAGAAAAAACTATGTTTTTCGAGCTTCGAACCGAAAAAGTGATCGAGGAAGTTTGAGCTACAGTAAAATTCCCGCGAGCAAGTTGATCATTAGTATATGGAGCAACTTTTCGGAAAATATCAACTTGATTGAACAATTACTTTCGAAAATACAACGAGTTGAACGCAAATGCGAATTAGGTTTTCACGCTCATTTTCATCGCATGCCACTCCTACTCTCTTTCTCTATCTTCCTTCGCTTCTACTCATCGGCGCGCCTGCATCGCTCGTAACAAAACCGGTAAAATCGCGTAAAAACCTAATTCGCATTTGCGTTCAACTCGTTGTATTTTCCAAAGTAATTTTTCAATTGAGTTGATATTTTCCAAAAAGTTGCTCCATATACTAATGATCAACTTGTTCGCGGGAAGTTTAGAGACTTAGAGAATTCAATATAAAAATCCGAAAAAAATCACATATATGTTTTGAGGGTTACTAAATCCGAATCGTAGGTCATTTTGACTATATCTGGCCATCTCAAGGTTTTTCGAAGGTCAAATCTATGAAATGCGATAAAATAATGGAAAAAGTTCTCGTATAGGTTTTTTGGGTTGGATAATCCAAATTCTTTATCGCGTGACCTGTAGAAAGTCAAGTTCAAGGTCATTTGGAGGTCAAATCATGAAAAAGAGGCCATTATCGTAACATCCCATCTACCTTGACAGCGCTGCTCCATATTCTTTATGTCTTGATAGAATCGTTCTCCATGCTCGTCACTAAAATCTTCACAGTTTTCTGGGAACTGATCTGAGTGGTTATGCAAGAAATGCTATTTATATAACATATTACATCCTGTTTTGCCAAAAATTTTAATCATTGTAGATATTAAAATTTTATAATCATCACATTAGTGATTACCTAAAAAATTTTCTATAACTTTCTTGAAGCTAATCCATGCAGCTTTCTGAATCGCAGTCATAGTAGTCGGAAAATTGTCATTTTTCAGCATTTTTATTATTTCTGGTCTATCGAATATTCCTTCTTTTAATTTAGCATCAGGTTCATGGGAAAATTTAGACTCTAAATATTTGTAGCATTGATCGCTTTCACTCAAAGCTTTTACAAATTGTTTCATAATACCTGATTTGATATGTAAAAGAGGTGTTAATAAGCGAGTTGTTAATAACATTATACTCTCCAGCTTCCAGAGAATTTCTCTCAGGACATTTGTGGTTAGTATAATGATTTTTACGATCTCTGCTATCCCATAAGCACTTGAAACAGGGATACTTCATAAATCCAGACTGCTGTCACATTAACATACCCAAAACTTTCAAGTCCCCACATATTAGCCACTCATATTCATCGTATTTGATGCTTTCTAAAAGTATCTTTAGACTGTCATGACTCTTGCATAGTTGTACTGTGAGCAATAAGAATCGATGCATATTCATTGGTGTCATGCAACAGAACAGCTTTTAAGCTCCTTTTTGAAAAGTCAATAAATAGCCTCCATTCATTGGTTTTATAGATATTACATTTAATTTCTTCCATAAGTCCTTCAATGTTATTACAGCAAACTAATTTCTTATCACTAAACTCTTTTTCTTCGTAAAATTGCTTAAAACTTTCATTTCTTTTTCTATAATGAGATACTTTTGTACCCTTTTCTAACATATTTCTGCTTTTTAAAGCGGAAGCTAAATACTCTGCTCCATCTTTAGGTAATCCTAAATCCCTTACTAAATCATTCAATTCAGCTTGAGTAAACTTTTTTACAGTTAGAGTGTTTCCTTTAGATGGCAAGCACTCATCGCTTTCATCTTCATCCTATTCTAATTCAGAAAAATCTTCATCACTGTTACTTTCGTTATTATAGTTATCGATTTTTGTCTTCTTCTGTTCATCATTGTAGTCTTCAGATTCAGATTCAATCGATAAAGTTTCAAGAACATTCAGATACTCATCAACATCTTTCTTTTGTCCTCTTTCCACAGCTTTTTTAACTGACCTCACCTGAGTGTATTTTAATGTATCCTTATTTTTTGAATTATACCCTCGAACATCAGTTTTACAAAAATAGCAGTCATTTTCGTTTGAGGGCTGATTCCATTCTGTTGACTGACTGTATTTTAATTGATCATCTTCTTTCTTACTGTCCCAATGGAAAAGCATTTTGCGACACTTTGTGCAAACACTATTAGGGGTCCATTTTCGTTTAGCTTTATCGGTATCTAATTTAAAGCAATTTTTATATATGCCTTTGAGTTATTCAGTGAATGTTCACTGATCTTCTTTTTTAGGAATAAGTTCCGCACAGATATAGCAAAATGCATTACCATTTTTTGTACAAATGTGTTCAGAGGAAGATATATATTGTAAGTGAATGTTCTCCATAGTTATATATTAAACCCGCACGATAGGAATCCTGGTCCGATTGCAGGTGAGTCCGCCGTCCTTGAGGTGATAACCCTTATACTTCTCCAGGGCCAAGTATAAGGGCTTTCCGACATTGACGAGGACAATGTCAACTCGTCGTCGGACACACTACGGCTTCATCCTCGCACCCTATCGCCCCCCTGCAAAGCAGTGCACTTCCACTGGCATCGTTACCTCGAGAAATTTGAAGCGTATTTTTTTCAAATTTCCCAATTTTTCATCCCGTTTTCGAAATTTGCCAAAATTTCCATTTTTTATTAATTGTCAAGACTTTTCTTTTTACATAACCGCTTAACACTTAAGGTTTTTTGTAAAAAAATCGATCTCTGGTAGAGTTTCTTGAAAAAGGAGCTGATATTTAAATAGAATAATTATTTATATGCTAAATTAATTTAAAATGTTTCAACTGTACCGATGCAGAGATAATTAATGTTAAAGTTGACTATTTTAACACGTAATTCATGGGCAATGCATAGGCACTCTCCACATTTTAATTTGTAGTCATTAAACGCTCTGGTAGAGAAATTTAAAAAATGTCGGTATTTGTGCTGCTTGAAAATGTAAATTTAAAAAAAATATAAAATCTCTCCACCGTGCAGATTTACAGATAATCTAATTTAGAACATTTAAATTTCAGTCACTTTCAAACAGATAAACGTAAGAGTATCGCGACCCTGCAACATTGTTCCCTTTCTTCAGCTTGCCTGCTGTAGGTCTCGAAACCATAGAGATATTATAGATACAGGAAACAAGCCATAGGCCGCTCTGTAAGTGGCAGCGTCAGTCCGCAAACTCGGTGATAGCGAAAGAGAGAAACAATGGGAGGTTAATCTGTCTTTGTCTACGGGTACCACGTTAGCCTCGGCGTTAGCGAGAGACAGCCTAACCCACAATTCACTCTCTCTCTCGCCCGAGCTGACAGGTTTCAGGCTGGCTTGTCTCCTCTATCTATAATATCTCTATGCTCGACACACACACACACATACACACATACACACACAACCAGCTTTGAAGCATACGTGAAATTGCCAGCAGAATATTTTCTTTTCCTCGCTTCAACCAGTCCCGAATTTCGACGCACTTCATAGTCTAAAGTTTTGTTTTTTATAAATCTTCCTTTCCATCTCACTTGACCTGACATTTTTTTAACTGTTAACAATAACCTTTGACATCCAGCTATTCAAAATTATATCACAGTTAGGTTTAAATTGCAGTGTTGCACGATCTACGAGTCGGCCGCTGGCATAGGATTGCTGACTATACGTATACACACATACTACGAATTCTAAGCCAGTAGCGCACTAAAATTTTCACCATGCGAGCCCATGAAATTTTTTCAAAACAGCATAGCTCGACGGTGCCCCACGGGACTATACTATTTGTACGGGAATGAGACTTACATTCAACCTTAACCGGAAGACTTCAACAAACTTCGCTCGACTAATCCGTGTTACGCACGGGGTTCGGCGCATCCTTCCCTAGAGCATCCTTATAAACAACTATTTTCGTCTCACTCTAACCAATCGTCAACTCTAACGTTGAAGACGTTCTGCAAATGGTGAACCAATGCATTGTCTACAATGACAGGTATTATGTTTTTTAAGTTTTTAACGCTAAATAATAAAATTATGGTCGGAGTGCTAACTTCACGGACATACTGAAAGTAGGAGAATTTAAAGAACAGTTGAATAATAAATAATGAAACTGTTAGTCAAATTTCAACCTACAGTTGACTATAATATGAAGTGTAATGGAGTATAGAATAATAAAAACATACTAGGATATACTCCACGGTACATAAACGAATCATCTACTATGCCTGAAATTTTAAGCGACAGTTGAGGAAAACGTGAGCTAGGGCGGGGATCTTTTGACGCAGTGGTAATAAAAAAAATACTTTTTCCAGAATTCACTATCTAAACGATTATTTAGATTCTACTTGTATACTTTAATATAGACGAACAGGATGTCGACTCAGTTTGGGTACAGGGTGATATAAGTTTCAAGGTCTTAAGTATATTAATTCTATACGCTTACATAAACCTAACTAATACAAGTTAATAATACGCCGCAATGTATAAGATTTATCGCTCGCTTCACGCTGACAAGCAAAATTCAAATTCTCGTTATATACTCACTAGGAGCATGTATCACCGCTTGTGAGAGAATATTAGCGCCGGCCTCAAAATTTCTGTGCCCTCAAGTCTGCCACTGAAGGATCAAGAATTTCAAATAAAACAGCAATCGAAAGTCCTGGGCTCGAATCCCAGCGCAGTCGAAAGCGTCTTTTTTCCACAGAAAGATTTTCAAATTCTTTAAATATTTGAAAATAGATATAACCTGAAATTTAGTAATGGGCAACGCAGCTTTCAAAATGATGTGAGAAGGATAAATTGTACTTACGTAGTATTTCGTAGACCAATTATTGACTTCTCCTATTCGCCTTGGAAACATTATTTTCTTTTCCACTGTTACATTTAATACGTAATATCGACGCGTTGATCATGGATCACATGGTTCTCAAATCTTGCTAGGCAGGAATGTGCCCGGCATTTTAAGGGCCCTTGCGTATATATGTTGATTGCTTACTTAACCTTATTTCTATTTCGATAATTTACAATCAATATCTTTTATTAGATATAACACATCGTTCAATAAGTCCCGGGACTAACTAAAAAAACAACATTTGTTTTTCAAACTTCATTTTTATTCATCAATATAATCACCTTCAAGTGCGATACAATCATTCCAACGCTTTTCTAACTTTTCGATACCATGCTTGTAAAATGATTTGTCCTTGGCCTCCAAATAAGCTTTAGTTTCAACGATTACTTCCTCATTCGAGTCAAATCTTTTTCCCTGGAGCATCTTTTTGAGATCAGTAAAGAGCCAGTAGTTGCTGGGGGCTAGATCTGGAGAGTATGGTGGGTGGGGAAGCAATTCTTAGCCTAATTCAGACAATTTTTCAAAAATAAATAAATATTCAAAATGTTTTTATCCTTATTCTACGTTAAAAATAACGTTAAAAGGTAATGGACATATGCAATAATTTTATTTATTAACGCTAAAAATTAAAAAAACATAATACCTGTCATTGAAGGCAGTGCAGTGGTTCACCTTTTGTGACACGTCTCCACGGTTAAAGTTGACATTGGTTGGAGTGAGACACAACTATAATTTCATCTCACTCTAACGAATAGTTAATCAATTTTTTTTAATTTTGAGCGTTAATAAATAAAATTATTGCATATTTTAATTGCCAGTTAACGTTATTCATAACGTAGAATACGGATAAAAACATTTTGAATATTTACTTTGCCTCATTCATGAGTTATAATGCTACTTTACGAAAGCTTTACGATAGCTTTACGATAGATTTACGATAGCTTTACGCTACAACGTAAAGCTAGCGATCAGCCAATTCGCTAGGGGGTGCATTATCTTGATAAAAGATGATTTTTTTCTTCATGTGCGGTCGTTTTTTTGCGATTTCGTCCTTCAAACGTACCAGTAACTCAATTTAATAGTCGCTGTTGATATATTTTCCCTTTTCAAGGTAGCCGATGTAAATTATACCGTGCACATCCCAAAAAACTGACGCCAAGACTTTGCCAGCTGACTGTTGCGTTTTTGGACGCTTCGGACGGCTTTCACCGCCTGCCCGCCACTCAGCTGACTGCCGCTTCGACTCCGAAGTGAAATGATGGATCCATGTTTTGTCCATTGTTACATACCGACGCAAGAAATCCTGTTTATTGCGAGTAAACAGTGACAAACAGCTCTCCGAATCGTCGACTCGTTGTTGCTTTTGTTCCATTGTGAGCAAACGCGGCACGCATTTGGAAAACACCTTTTTCATACCCAATTTTTTCGTTTAAAATCGTAGACGCACTTCCAGTTGATATGTCCACCATCTTAGCAATCTCACGGACTTTCAGTTTGCGGTCGTCCATCACGATTTTCAAAATTTGCTTAATATTTTCCGGAGTTACTGCTTCATTTGGCCTACCCGAGCGTTCCGCATCATTTGTATCAGTGCGACCGCGTTTGAAATCAGCATAGCACGGGCAAATCGTTGTTTTTGACGGAGCACAGTCCGGATAACATTTTTCAAGCCATTGTTGAGCTTGCACGGTATTTTTCCGCATTAAATAGCAATGTTTTATCAACACACGAAATTCGTTTTTGTCCATTTTGTACACAAATGCAAAAGTAGCGTCACTTTCACTACAGTAGCTTTGCTGTTTATTGTCTGATTGACGTGAAAGTGAGAGACGTGTCATTTAAAGGTTTGTTCTTTTCAAAAACGAAGTGGATTTGGTATTACTAACGTCATCTGTGGGTTAGTCCCGGGACTTATTGAACGATGTGTTAAATAGCTAATGTGGGTCATCACTACATGCATTTTTCAAATATTTAATGAATTCTAAAATATTATACAGTGATACGGGGTACTTATGTTTTGCGTTCGAACCTAGGCATAGAGGCGTGCCTGAGGACTCTCGTTTAACTCAATTCTTGAGCAAACTTTGAACAACGGAGTGTGAGGATTTACATTTTGCGCCCACATGGGACGGCACCCGGAAAGATTTTCGAGTCGACGTTCAAGCAAGTGAGTTCTTTTTGGGAAGAAAGCTGATCTGGAAGTCTCGAAAACTCTCAATCATCTTGGTCGTTGTTGATTTGATTTGATTCGATTTGAGCAAGAGAACAGCAAGAGGAAACCTAAAACTAAAACTAAAAGCGAAAAGAAACACCTCCTGAGTGCCAACTTCAAGCTACAAAAGCAGGTGGGCGTGCATAGGAACGCCGGCCTCCGGGCCAGCGTGCTAAGTTCTAAGCATGGAGTCTCACTCCCTTAGTGTAGACCGCTTAGAGACACGGTCAGAGAATGATGATGAACTCGATGAGAGTGTCTCAAACCGAATTCACGATTCTCTAATGAAGGAACTTACCTCCACACAGAAATCTCAAAACTCTTTAAACCTAAATTCTATTGAACTCCCTAACCCTAACCTAACTTCTCGAAACTCTAACCTACCTTCCCACAATCTTGATCTTCAAATGGATATGACTACATCTACCAAATCCCAAAACTATCTAGCTCTCAACGTTAATGAAGCCGAGAATCTTCATGACCATGGGCCTAACTTGCCCTTCAAATAAGTAAAAACTACCAATAAGAGAACTATTATTGACTCTCAGAATAGTGATGGTGGTGCCTCCAAGTCGAGACACACTGAAAATTCACAGCATCCTTCTACTCACGAAACTCTAAAGCCAAGCAATCGCTATTCCAGACATAATAGAGGCCCATTTACAGTTGAAATCGGCTGTTTTTGCAATCCTCCCATGCAAGTGTTGTCCTTGCGTAAAATCTTACATAAAAACTTCAAAGATGAAGTTATCGATTGTAAAAAGAAAGGGCTATCCAGAACTACCATTTCGTGCAAATCTGGCTCCGGAGCCAATAAAATTGTTTAGAACTTGAAAAAAATAAACCCTAATCTCAAAGCTCACATCCCTAACTTTAGAGTCACTCGATTGGGAATAATAAGAAATGTGCCTACTGAAATATCACTAGAGGAGATCAAAGAATGTGCTGACAGCTCTGCTCCTATCGTTGAAGCCAAACGATTTGAGTGGAAAGACAAAGAGGGAAACCCGATTCCTGGTACCACGGTCTTGTTAAGCTTCGATGGACAAACTCTTCCACAAGATATCAAACTCTATTTTCTCTTGCTTCGTGTCGATCTTTATATCTCCCAACCTAAAATTTGTTACTCCTGTTATAGACATGGACACGTTAAAAGTATTTGCAAAAACCCGCGATGCCTATACTGTGGTGAGAAACCTCACGATACAGGCCTAATTTGCCATAAATATCCAATGATCCTAAATGTCTTAATTGTAATGGACCCCACTGGGCTACTAACAAATTATGCCATAAATATGCAGATGAAAAAGTGTAACATCCCTACTTTCCCCCTGGTCACGGTCAAGTCTCAGCCGTTTAGGGAGGGGCGCTCTCAGCGGTATCTGAGCGTTGGCGCCCCACCCTAGGTGCCTCGGCCATGGCAGGATCCAGAGGGCCGAGGGTACTGGTGTGTCGGTCGGTCGGTATGTTTGTCCGAGGAGAAGGTTAGGTTCACGTTGCCCCGGTGAGAACCGGGTGAGGCGTGAATCAGGCGTGCCTGATGTCACGCACCGCCCCCTCGTCCCATGGCCAATGGCTTTAGCCATCGGTCAGAGGACGAGCTGGTTCAGCGGTTTGATGGGTGCGGTTCGGTTGGGTACGGATGGGTACGGTGGGAAACGGTTAGGTGCGGTTTGGTACGGTTGGAACGGTTAGGTACGGTTGGAACGGTTAGGTACGGTTGTTGTAACGTCAGTGCTGTCCTGATGCAGCCTGAGCAGCACCCAGTCAGGGGAACCTGACGCTGAGCCCTCCCACGTGTCGAAAACCGGCCATGGGGAACCATCGGTCGGTGCTCGGCTCGGCATCTCCGGGTGAACGGTAGGTGTCAACCTGGCCAGCCTGAGCGGCACCCAGTCAGGGAAACCTGACGCTGGGTCAGTGTATCCAGAACGTGGGATTTTTCGGCCCCCACCACGTTCCCATCTGGGAGAAACACATGCAAACGTGGCGTGTCAGTGTGTCGGCTCTGCTACACGCTGCGGTCACCAGCTTTGTGTAAAGCCGAAGGTGCACGAAGACGGACTTCGTTACAATGCTTGAGTTTTCAAGTTATTTTTAGATTTCACGCTTTCGTTTATCGAGTCGAAATTAAGAATTGTATTTTTCTCGAGTACGTGCAAAAGAGGCGCGAAGCAGACGACGAATTTGAATTTACGAAGTATATAGTTCAAGAAATAACACTTTTCTTCAATTTCTTGAAGAAAGTCTGCATGAAATAAATATCAGTATGATCTTGGAAAATTTCATGAGGATTTCAACACTTCAAAAATAAACTTTCAGTGAAATTTAGTGACAATAAATGTATAAAATTTGAATCAATATATAATTTTCCATTCAAATTTATATACTTCTTACTAATTTTGTACATTTAACAATTTTTCAATTAGAACAATATTTTCTATCAAGATAAAATGAACATAAAATTCAAGTTCATAATTTATATTTTCAGTTATATGTTAGAAATATTTTCATCTCACATTTTTGTAGCCTAAGCACAAACTTTTCATTCCAAAACTTAAAATCTCTACGGAAATGGAAAATTGTCTAATAGCAGTAGATAAATTAAAAAGCTAAAATATGTGTTTATTGGTATTTCCATATTAACATATAAATATCAATCAACTTTAAATTTTACATAAAAATGTTCGTTCGAAGTGTTCAAATCTTGTTACAATTTGACAAGATTTTATGGAGGAGTGCAATCTTCTGGATGAAATATTTTGTAGTTCTTAATTTGTCTGTCCGTCTGAAATCGTAGTAAGATTTGAACAGTAAACAACAAATTTTCCAATAGAATTCAGGATCAATAATAATTGATTCAGGAAATACTTCAACTCTGTAGAGCATTTTTGTATTTCGAATTCAAAATGTGTGCTTAAGCCACAAAAAAGTAAGCTGAAAATGTAGATATAAAACTAATTATGTCATGTTTATGTCTTCTTAATGGAAAATACTTTGCATATAATTCTCTAATTCGATATTTTTTTAATGTATGAACATTCAAGAAATTGATAAATATTCCATCTTTTTATAGGAACTCAAAATTTCCGGATAATGCTTTGATTGAGAAAGCTAAAAATTTGTCAAATATTGATATAAATTGCAATTTTACAATTGCATTATTTTTCAAATATTTTAACATCTCTTCAATCTTGATAATTCTTACAGAAGTTTATTTCATGTGAGTGACTTTTTCTTTTTCTAATGAAAGATTTCGTAATTCTAAATTCGGCCCAATTCGTAACATTGTAAAAAGATTTTAAAACTTCATAAAAATTTTTGTTCTGTTTTATTCAAAGTCAATAAATATTCAATGTTTGGAATCGAAATATTAAGTAAATGATTTTTAATTTCTGGGAATAAACTGCTTTAATAAGACAATCTTTCTTCTTTGTGAGAAATCTCAATTTTAAAATTAAAATTCTACGCATAGGATACAAAAACATAATATGAAAATACTTTTATTACAGAATTTTGAAATATACAAGTTGACCAATTTTTAATCGAGTAAATCGGCTGCTTTAAGCAAAAAATTATGTTAAAAATATTTTATCAAAAAAAAATAAGACACATTAAATTACGGTTTAAAATCCACATTCATAGATTGATGGTAAAAGCAGTTTAAAGTTTTTTAATCTTACGTTTTAGTGACGTATGCACAGACTTTTAATCAGATAAATGAAATGCTTTATAGAAAGTCAAAATTTTCTTATTACTGCACTTAATCAAATTTATAAAGTAAAATTATTTTTTAATTGATGCTTTCACTCAATTCTTTAAACATTCATTAATTGAAAATTGTACTCAAAATTTAATCTTGCAGCGTTCCAATATTCCCACAATGTTACAAAATCTTATTAATCATTATTTTAGTTGAATTATTTTCAAAATATTTAAAAAATAAATGTAAATATTTTGATTAAATACTCTGTCAAATTTTGCATTTGACTGATCTTGCAAAATTGTTGAAAGTTTTGAATACCGATAGAAGAAACTTTAAATGAAATTTTATGTCCATAAATGCTTAAAGTTCTATATAGAAATATCAACTACAACATTCTCAAATTTTATAAATAAACTACTAAATTCAAAAAGTTTCGGATTTTTTTAAAAACTGTACAAATTTCAAATATGAATCAGTCAAAATCTACTGATTATCAGTGAAATTTGACTGATTTAAATAACTAAAAACAGGTTACTGTGAATCAGTCAAATTTCACTGATTACTTCAGTGAAAAGTAACTGATTTAACAGTGAAAAATATTGTTTCCACTGATGATTCAGTGAAAAGGCAAATCACTGATTCAATCAGTGAAAATTTGACTGATTCAGATTTAGAGTGTATACAAATTTCAAATATAAAGTGTACTCTGTACATTAATCAAACAAATTTAGAAGATGAATATTTTAATAAATATTCCTAAATATTATTGGAATATGATACATATCGATTTAGAAAAACTTCTTCAAAGTACTCAAACATTTTTCTTATTTTACGACATTTTTGCACCATGTTTGACCTTTGGGTAGGATTCAAGAAAACAATTGTAGACATACTTTCATTACTTAGTAAAATACTATGAAGACTTGCTTTTTAAATTAAAGCGAAAACTTTTAAAACCTTTAACAATCGGTTGCATTGATTCTGCTCTAATCTTGGACGCAATTAGAGAAATAGGTTTTTTTGCTTTTTTTAGATCTAGTTTTTGCCTTAAACATAAAAGAAAGAAAACACATTTGAAATATTAAAATAAAAAAGCTGGTTCATTCTTAGAGAATCCCAAATATTCTGAAATAAAACTCCTTTCCACACCACCACGGAGGTAGAGTTTACTAGTAATAGTTCAATAAATTTTATGTACTCTAAATAAATTTTTTCGTAATTGCAGAAAACTTATTCCAAATACAAAAATTGTATCTTTAAATGTACAGGATAATTAATTATAATAATCGTTCGAATTTGAATTTCAAGGACTTGTACACACTTTCAAGGCACATCGTTTTTCCTTTTGCAAAAATTTTTAAAACTTCTAATTTTTCAAGTAATTGGGAGAAGTACATTTAAAAAAAAAATTGTTTTCTCTACTTCCACTCGCGCTAGCGTAACAAATTTTCAGAATTTTACGATTTTATTAATATTGTATTAAGTGTCTACATTTTCTGAAACTATCTACAGGAGAAAAATTTTAATACTTTAGTAAAGAAAGTTTTCTGAAAAGTTGTAGCTCAATCAGATTAATAGCCAAAAAGTTACCAATGTTTTAAATCGCAAACGAACGGTATAGAGGTCAAATTGGAGACGAAAACAAATAATAATAGCAACCTTCTTTTGTTTTCTTCTAAGATATACTTGATTCTCGCTTTATGCGCTATTTGAGAAGGCAAGAGTGTAGATTCTTCATATTTTTATCGTAATTCCTTATTGAAAACGGCAAAAGTAAGAATATTATATTATTATTTGGTGATACGTGAGTGCTCTTACGTACGTTATTGTTTGATGCTTGTGGGTAAGTTTATTTTGTGAAACTTAATTTGTGTGCAGATTACAAATTATTCACATTCGCTCAATTTTATCGACTTTTCATCTTATTAATTCTTTTCAAATAATTCTGTTTTCCTTCGTCGTATAATTTATTGTTCACAATGAGTAATCCGGTTGACCCAAATTCGAGTGTTTTGAAGGAACGCCAGGTTCAAACGAAGGTTGACCACCGTTTGAACTCTGGTTCAAACGAATGTCAACCCGCTAGAAAAGTCATGAAAAATGCAAAAAACTTTCAGTTGGGATGGTTTGAGGAATTTCCGTCGTGGAGAGAGTGGGTGGTTACATTAGCAGATGAAACAAGATTTCATTGCAAAATTTGCAATAAAACGTTGCTATGTGGCAAATCGGAAATTGAAAAGCATGAAGCATCTTTATCACACAGAAAGAAGCAAGAGTTTTCAAATAAATTAGAATGTTATGGAGTAGTAAGTGAAAATTCTTCTAATGTAACTGCCAATTCTTACAGTGTTGAACCTTGTGTAGCAAGTTCTTTTGCTTCAGAATTCACAAATTCCACGATTCCGGAAAGTGTTACTTTCAAACAGAAAGTACAAGAAGCAGAGATTAGGATTAGTACATTTTTCGTAGAGCATAATTTACCATTCGCGATTTCATCAGAATTGATAGGACTTTTCCAAGATATGGAACCTTCGGTTTTAAAAGACGTTAGATTGAGCCACACTAAAATGGTCCTAGTTGTAAATAACGTCGTATGTGCTGCTGAAACTGATCGCATGGCAAATATTTTGCGTAAGCAATCATTTTCAGTGTACGAAGACGAAACGACGGACAGGACTCTAGAAAAGTGGCTGTCATTAATGGTTCGATATGTGGAGCCAACGACATTTTCTGTCAGGGTGGAATTGCTCCAGCTTATTAATGTAAATTCTTCGGATTGTTCTGCCTCTAAAATTTTTGATGCGTTCGAAAAAGCATTGTCCGGGCAGAAAATCCCTTTATCTAATATCTGTGCTTTAGCTTGTGATAATGCACAGGTGATGGTCGGCAATAGGTCCTCATTTAAAACAAAATTAAAGGAAAAAAGTCCCCGTTTAATTGTTTTCCCGTGTGTCTCGCATTCGTCAGCAATTGTAGCAAAATATGCTTGTGCCACAATCCCAGATGTAGAGGATTTAATCAAAGATTTGCCAGCTTTTCTTAATTGCTATTAATTTGCTAGCTCCAAGCGAACGGCTATTTTTCGATTGATTGTTTTGGAATTAGGAAATGACTATCAAAAAATTCCTAGTCATTCTGAAACTCGCTGGCTTGTCCGCTATCGATGCATAGATATTATAATAAAGAATTGGGAAGTTATTCTTCAGTATCTTATGGTCCTCGTATCTGAGAAGGTAGAGAAGGCCAAAGACTTGTTAGGAAAAATGCAGAATCCTTTGACACTCGCATATTTCCTATTCTTGAAATTTACTTTGAATAGGTTCAACGTATACAATGCGAAATTTCAAAGTCGCGAAACAATGGTTCAGGAACTCCAGCCAAACTCGGCTAAATTCTTCGTATGGATTCTTAGCAGTTATTTGAAAGAGGGTCTTCTTCAACCGAATTTATTCTTTCAAATCATTAGAAATGTTAACTTTGCAGATCCTAGTAATCAAAAGCCGCTTCAAGACATTGACGTTGGTAAGGAAACGCGAGAATATTTCCAGCAGCAACTTACAAACAAGAAATTGCAAATAGTAGAAGTTGATCTATTTCTTCGTAATTGCATGAAATTTTATGTCACAGCAAGCGAAGAAATTCGCAATCGACTTACTTTTGATGACATCTTTTTGTCTTGCGTTGCTGTTTTCCGGCCTCAAGTAGCTTTCTACGCTGATCGAAGTGAAACTTTTCCTAGGGTCTGGAAAGTTTGTCAAGATTTAGGGTCGTTTGATAGAATAGGTGTAAAAAAAGAGTGGGATTCTTTACTCAAAATCAGACAGGAACTCAAAGAAAAGTGGTCGAATTTATCTTTTGACGAAATGTGGTCTAGTATCGGTGTATCTTCGACGAGTACAGGAGAAAAACTTTTTCCAAATTTGACCTCAGTATTGAATCATGTTCGGAGTCTTCCTCATTCAAATGCTGAGGCGGAGCGAGGTTTCTCCATGCTCACGGACGCGAAAACTCCCAAAAGAAATCGCTTAGGAAACAGGACGGTCAACTCAATTTGTGTTACTCGATCAGCCCTAAAGGCGAGAGCTGAAACAGCCAGAACAACGAGCATCACTTCGAAGCATTTGCAATTAATGACCGAAAATCTATATGAGATGGCAGAAAGTGATAGGGAAAGTGGTTTGTCGCTCTTCGCTCACGAAGGAGAGGATTAATTCTAATGGCCAAGGCATGGCGTTAATCAATTTCAAACCCCTTTCTTACTCACAAAATAATGACATTTTATTTCTTATATCAGAGATACGTTCTTTATTCCTTTCTTCGCGTGCCTCGGGTATGGAAATTGTTTAGTTTTAATTATTATTTTGTGAGTAAGAAAACATACTGAAATTGAGTAATATCACGCTCTGGGCATAAGTGAGAGGCAAGGGGACTCACAATAATCAAGCACCCCAAATCATCCCGAATTAATCAAACTTCTTCATTATTTGATTTAAAACAAAACATTTTTGTTCGACGTATACTGGCATTTGATAGAGGCAAGCCTGAAGTACGGGCTACATTTGTAGCGTTTTTTTACCACTTTGCTTCATTTTTTTCCTTTTTTCTTTTTGCTTGAAAGCAAAAACCCTTTTCGTTTCGTAGGACGTGGACTAGGCCTACAGGGGATACCACGTAAAAAAAACGAGCCTTAAACTCTACCTCCGTGGTGGTGTGGAAAGGAGTTTTATTTCAGAATATTTGGGATTCTCTAAGAATGAACCAGCTTTTTTATTTTAATATTTCAAATGTGTTTTCTTTCTTTTATGTTTAAGGCAAAAACTAGATCTAAAAAAAGCAAAAAAACCTATTTCTCTAATTGCGTCCAAGATTAGAGCAGAATCAATGCAACCGATTGTTAAAGGTTTTAAAAGTTTTCGCTTTAATTTAAAAAGCAAGTCTTCATAGTATTTTACTAAGTAATGAAAGTATGTCTACAATTGTTTTCTTGAATCCTACCCAAAGGTCAAACATGGTGCAAAAATGTCGTAAAATAAGAAAAATGTTTGAGTACTTTGAAGAAGTTTTTCTAAATCGATATGTATCATATTCCAATAATATTTAGGAATATTTATTAAAATATTCATCTTCTAAATTTGTTTGATTAATGTACAGAGTACACTTTATATTTGAAATTTGTATACACTCTAAATCTGAATCAGTCAAATTTTCACTGATTGAATCAGTGATTTGCCTTTTCACTGAATCATCAGTGGAAACAATATTTTTCACTGTTAAATCAGTTACTTTTCACTGAAGTAATCAGTGAAATTTGACTGATTCACAGTAACCTGTTTTTAGTTATTTAAATCAGTCAAATTTCACTGATAATCAGTAGATTTTGACTGATTCATATTTGAAATTTGTACAGTTTTTAAAAAAATCCGAAACTTTTTGAATTTAGTAGTTTATTTATAAAATTTGAGAATGTTGTAGTTGATATTTCTATATAGAACTTTAAGCATTTATGGACATAAAATTTCATTTAAAGTTTCTTCTATCGGTATTCAAAACTTTCAACAATTTTGCAAGATCAGTCAAATGCAAAATTTGACAGAGTATTTAATCAAAATATTTACATTTATTTTTTAAATATTTTGAAAATAATTCAACTAAAATAATGATTAATAAGATTTTGTAACATTGTGGGAATATTGGAACGCTGCAAGATTAAATTTTGAGTACAATTTTCAATTAATGAATGTTTAAAGAATTGAGTGAAAGCATCAATTAAAAAATAATTTTACTTTATAAATTTGATTAAGTGCAGTAATAAGAAAATTTTGACTTTCTATAAAGCATTTCATTTATCTGATTAAAAGTCTGTGCATACGTCACTAAAACGTAAGATTAAAAAACTTTAAACTGCTTTTACCATCAATCTATGAATGTGGATTTTAAACCGTAATTTAATGTGTCTTATTTTTTTTTGATAAAATATTTTTAACATAATTTTTTGCTTAAAGCAGCCGAGTTACTCGATTAAAAATTGGTCAACTTGTATATTTCAAAATTCTGTAATAAAAGTATTTTCATATTATGTTTTTGTATCCTATGCGTAGAATTTTAATTTTAAAATTGAGATTTCTCACAAAGAAGAAAGATTGTCTTATTAAAGCAGTTTATTCCCAGAAATTAAAAATCATTTACTTAATATTTCGATTCCAAACATTGAATATTTATTGACTTTGAATAAAACAGAACAAAAATTTTTATGAAGTTTTAAAATCTTTTTACAATGTTACGAATTGGGCCGAATTTAGAATTACGAAATCTTTCATTAGAAAAAGAAAAAGTCACTCACATGAAATAAACTTCTGTAAGAATTATCAAGATTGAAGAGATGTTAAAATATTTGAAAAATAATGCAATTGTAAAATTGCAATTTATATCAATATTTGACAAATTTTTAGCTTTCTCAATCAAAGCATTATCCGGAAATTTTTAGTTCCTATAAAAAGATGGAATATTTATCAATTTCTTGAATGTTCATACATTAAAAAAATATCGAATTAGAGAATTATATGCAAAGTATTTTCCATTAAGAAGACATAAACATGACATAATTAGTTTTATATCTACATTTTCAGCTTACTTTTTTGTGGCTTAAGCACACATTTTGAATTCGAAATACAAAAATGCTCTACAGAGTTGAAGTATTTCCTGAATCAATTATTATTGATCCTGAATTCTATTGGAAAATTTGTTGTTTACTGTTCAAATCTTACTACGATTTCAGACGGACAGACAAATTAAGAACTACAAAATATTTCATCCAGAAGATTGCACTCCTCCATAAAATCTTGTCAAATTGTAACAAGATTTGAACACTTCGAACGAACATTTTTATGTAAAATTTAAAGTTGATTGATATTTATATGTTAATATGGAAATACCAATAAACACATATTTTAGCTTTTTAATTTATCTACTGCTATTAGACAATTTTCCATTTCCGTAGAGATTTTAAGTTTTGGAATGAAAAGTTTGTGCTTAGGCTACAAAAATGTGAGATGAAAATATTTCTAACATATAACTGAAAATATAAATTATGAACTTGAATTTTATGTTCATTTTATCTTGATAGAAAATATTGTTCTAATTGAAAAATTGTTAAATGTACAAAATTAGTAAGAAGTATATAAATTTGGATGGAAAATTATATATTGATTCAAATTTTATACATTTATTGTCACTAAATTTCACTGAAAGTTTATTTTTGAAGTGTTGAAATCCTCATGAAATTTTCCAAGATCATACTGATATTTATTTCATGCAGACTTTCTTCAAGAAATTGAAGAAAAGTGTTATTTCTTGAACTATATACTTCGTAAATTCAAATTCGTCGTCTGCTTCGCGCCTCTTTTGCACGTACTCGAGAAAAATACAATTCTTAATTTCGACTCGATAAACGAAAGCGTAAAATCTAAAAATAACTTGAAAACTCAAGCATTGTAACGAAGTCCGTCTTCGTGCACCTTCGGCTTTACACAAAGCTGGTGACCGCAGCGTGTAGCAGAGCCGACACACTGACACGCCACATTTGCATGTGTTTCTCCCAGATGGGAACGTGGTGGGGGCCGAAAAATCCCACGTTCTGGAGACACTGCGCTGGGTGTCCGCTCCAACTGAGAGTCGACCATGGGGGAACCCATCGATCGACGCTCGGTGCGGCTTCACCAGGTGTCGCGGTCGGGGTCGGAGATACCCTCCTATGGGGGAACCCATCAGGAGAGGCATCTCCATGCCGTCCGTCTAGAGCACCGCTCCGGTGTGACCCAGATCGCCGCTCCAGCTGAACTGCCCCGTCTCGGTGTTCCGACCCTCCTTATATACCGTTCGCGACGGGTGGGGGTAGCTGCGCGCGCGGCTCGGCGGCCGGTGGGGGTACTCACGTGAGTAGCGGTGGTGGGAGCACCCCTCCGAACGCCGCGGTAGCGGCGCGGTGGCGCAGCATGCATGTACGGTTCGTTACAAAAGAAATTAGAAAAATTGCGGCCTATGAAAATATCGGCGTTAAAAGCGCTGCCTATCTACATAACCGATAGAAATCAAGTCCTGGGGGCATCCCAAACCTCCTTCTCCGACCTTCACCACATCAAAATCCAACACCAAATTTAGCGACACCTCATTTTGATTTTTCTAACTTTCCTACCTTGGGAGATGTGAACCTAGAGTTCGAAAATTCCCGGTGTGTCCTTCTTTAACCTATAGCGGTGTCCTTTACTGGAGAAACATGGAGTTATAGGCTAGAAAAAGACACACCGGTAATTTTAGAACACTATGTGAACCTTGATCTTATAAACCAAAATCAGAATTTTGCAGATCAACTATATAGTAGTTCTCTGATAAAGCCTACTTTCCCAACCCATCGTGCTCATATCCCCCCCCCCCCTCTTCCTCCTCTCTCCCTCCTAAGTATAAAAATAGTAATCTATCCCAATCTCAATCCCAACCTTCACAATCCTTCTCCTACCTTTACTCGCGTGAACCCAGCCCTTCTGGTATTGGAATTTTTTTACAAAATGCATCCCCTAGCTCCCCACCTAGATCTCCTACTCCTCCTTCACCTTCTGTAAATAATGAAAACCTTATAAACATGATTTCTTCCTTGATGGATTTACTACAGCGCTTCTCTCCGACCATTTCCCTTTTCAAAAATGGAATTCTTGAACAAATCGTCAAATCTTTTGATTGCATAAATAAATAATAATTAATTCCATAGTTTCATAACTCTGTTGTAGAATTCAAATATTCAACAATACGTTAAAATTTTATGGTTTATGGGAAAACTGAAGAAATTAAGGATTATTCAATGGAACTGTCAAGGTGTCATAAACAAAAAAGGCAATTTAGAAAAAATTTTACATAACTATGATATCGTATTGTTGAATGAAACTTGGCTCCAGAATAAAACTAACTTTTTCCCAAAAAAATTTAATATCATTCGGAAGGATCGTCACAACCATATAGCTGGCGGTTCAATTATAGCAATTAGAGAAGATATTCCCTGTACCCAAACTGCTATTTACGAAGTTCCTGACTATCTAGACACACTTGCTATCTCTATCCCATCTAATTGGGTTGAACTCATCATATTTAACGTATATAGAAACCCAAGAGCTTCAAGGGATTCCATTAATTGGGATACTTTCTTTGATTCCTGCTCTGGCCATTTGCCTTCAATAATTATTGGAGGTGACTTCAACTGTCATCACCAATCCTGGAGATGCGATTGTTCCTCTCCTTGTGGAAATAAATTATCTAACGCTATTGAGGACTCCACTCTTGCCATTCTGAATAATGGTTCCTCTACACGTTTTATGCGTCCTCTGAAGCTAAATCAGCTATAGACCTTACTATTGTCTCTAGTAACCTTACCCCCTTAAGTACTTGGAAAGTTGAGCGAGATAAGATGGGCAGTGATCACTTTCCCATTTCTGTCACGTTTGAAATTTCTTATTCATTTTTTGAGTTTTTTTCTCATAAATACAACTGAAAAAAATTTTGTTGGTGCACCTTTCATGACGCCTTGAAAGATGAGCAAATTGATGCCTGATCCTAAAATAGGAAATAAACCTTCTCGAGATTACGCAAACTTCCCACCATGGTGGAATGAGGAATGTACTAAGCTTGAAAGACTTAGAAGGGCCAAACTAGGCAGGTATCGCCATAAATGCAATTATGAGAACTTCCTAGACCTTCAAAAATTTGAAACCACTACTAAACGCACGCTGAAAAAAAACCAAAATAATGGGATTTAGATCTTACTGCGAATCTCTATCTTCAACCTCTAAGATTTCGAATGTTTGGACAAAAATACGAGGTTTCAGGCACAGATTGTTATCTCCTTCACCTACCACCTCCACAGCTAACACGGAAACTGTTACAAAAATACAAAATTTTATTGAAATATTCCATAAGTTAAGTGCACCTCCAAATGATCTTCCTCCCGTTCCTTCCCTTCCTAGTTCTCCTCTTCGTTCTGTTATCACCCTAACTTCACATCATCTTACTGCCCCATTCAGGCTTCGGGAAATGAAGCACGCTGAAAAAAACTCAAAAACAAAATCCTCTCCCGGCCTAGATAAAATTAACTTCGAAGTAATTCAAAATCTTCCCGATAATATCCCCAGACAACTTTTAAGAGCCTACAATCTAATTGTGAAGGAAGGTTCCTTCCCTGAATCCTGGAGTAAATACCTCGTATTTCTTATTCCTAAACCGAACTCATCTAAATTCCATCCTACTACTCTCGCCTCCTGCTTCCTAAAACTTTTGGAACGACTTATCACTAACCGTTTAAACTGATGGCTAGAAAACCAAATGCTTATTCACAATTCTCAGTTCGGATTTAGAAAGAATCGTTCTTGTAGTGATAGTCTCGCCATCTTGTCCACAGAGATTCACACTTCCTTTGTGAAGGACTCTTATACAGTTGCTTTATTCCTTGATGTGGAGGTGGCGTATGATAGGGTGGTCCCTAATGTTCTAATTAATGACTTACAGGAGTTGGGTGTCCCTTGGATAATCTGTAAATTTTTTGAAACTCTAACCACGGAAAGGAACGTATTTTTTAAAATTAATAATTCAAATTTAGGTCCATATAAATTCCAGAGAGGTCTCCCTCAGGGATGTGTCTCTAGTCCAGCTCTATATAACATATACACAATAAATATCTATAAACATATCCACCCCTTCTGTAAAATCCTGCAATACGCTGATGATATTGCTTTATTTTTCTCATCGCGTAATCTTCACGAATGCATTTATATTTTACAAGTAAGCCTTGACTTATTACAACATTTCTTCAAATCAAAAGGACTCAATATCTCAGTTGAAAAATCTAAACTTGTAATATTCAACTCTAACAAGAATCGCTTTTTCTGGGACTGCTTTTTGACTGTGAACTATCTTGAAAACCTCATTTTAACCATTTAATGGAAAGAATTAATAAAGTTATTAACATTATTAAATTTCTTAGAGGAACTTGGTGGGGTGCAAACCCAAGAACCTTGCTTATGCTTTACTATTCTCTTATAAGAAGCGTTCTTGAATATGGCTGCCAAGATTTAACAATCTATAACTGAAGAGTGGACATTCAAAAGGGCGTAACCCACATTTCTGAAATTTTACACGGCGGCACAAAAACGTTCCCATTTCGACAATTTTTAAACGAAAAATCTGCAACTCGGATATGTTGCTAATTACATAGGGAAATGTCGAAACCCGTGAAGCAATTGATTTAAAATTGATACTTCGGTAGATATTCGCCCGTAAAGTTATGCCAGGGCGTAACTCGATGTGTATCGGCAATCAAAAGGGCGTATCTCGTCTCGGCCCTCTCGTTGTTTCTTTTCCGTCGCAGGTAATTAATGAGAAAATGTATATAAATTTTCGGTTTTTTCTTTATTCTTCACACGTATTGTCAAAATGTTTTTCAATTTTTGAAAATTCAAGTGAAAAAATTGACTTTTTAGGTTTAATTTATTTTATTTTTTTATTCTTTTTATTCGCCATAACTAGACTTCTAGAAGGAATAATGATAATTATAATACATCAAAATGTGCACGAGGATATGAGCAACAATACCTTTTTGTGCAAAAACTGGTTTTTTCAAAAACACAACACTTTTTATTGCAAAATTCGACGAGCGTCTATGGCGCACACGCACGAAATCGGTGGTAGGATACAGATAGACACAAATAAACCGGAATTTCACAGGAAGCTGATGTCGTACGAGGTCCACACTACTCGGTGACGACGCTAGATACCACAATCTATACGAAAATAACGAAACAACCTGACGCTCAAAAAAAAAAAAAAAACGGATTTCCCATAAGAGCTAATGTTGGGATACGCCCTTTTGATCGCCAGTACACCTCGAGATACAGATTTTTGATTTCCAAGTCGAAAATAAAAATATTTCCGATTGGAAAAAAAAAATCGTTTGCGCTATTGTATTGGCATTAACCTCAAGAATTTTTTTCGCCTGAAAAACGATTTTTGAAAAATTGTGGGTTACACCCTTTTGAATGTCCACTCATCAACTGTAAACCATATGACCAAATTTGCAAACTACAAAATCGAATCTTAAGACTAATCCTTGCTTACCGTATATCGACCCCTATTCCAATTATGTTTGCTGAACTTAAAGAACCTCCCTTACTTCGGTGGCTCCAATTCCTAACAAAGAAATTTATCTTAAACGTCTTCTCGATGGAAGACCATTCTTTACTTGACTCTCTTTATTGTTTAGAATCTATTACCTCTAAAAATAATGCTTACAATTATAGAAATACCTTTCTCTTACTAAATTCTTATATTCATCTAAACAAATTTGAATCTAAAATTATGTATTCTTATACCCCCATAAACTATCTCTTAGATTACTCTCTTGAATTTGAAACTCTTATCATAAACCTACAGTTGGATGACACATTAATGAAAAGCTCTTCCCCAAACTTAGACTTCAAACAATATGTTAGTGAAAACCTTGAAGACACAATAATTCTTTATACAGATGGGTCAAAGAAAGAAGATACTCTGCACACAGGCATTGGAATTACTTGTCGCTTCCTACAAATCTTCAAGATGTTTAAGTTGTCTCATCATGCATCTATTTTCACGGTTGAAGCTACTGCTATTTGTGAGGCAATAGAAATTATACTTGAAGAAAAAATATCTCCAGCCGTTATACCAAGCTTCTGACTCCCGCAGTGTCCTAAAGGCCTGCCTAAACTTCAACCATTTGGAAACTAAAAACTATCTTATATATAAAATAAGAAATCTTCTCTACTATGCAGAAAAACTTAATATAAAAATCAGTCTTTATTGGATTTCTGGACACAGGGGTATTTTTGGCAACGAAGTTGCAGATAAACTAGCCAAAATGGCTTCGACCTTAGGAACCCCCTTAAATTACAGAATCCCTTACACCGATTTCTGTAAGACAATTTCTGACATATATCTTGGACTTTCGAATGCTGACCTAAACAGCGACAGTGAACGTAGAGGAGCGGGCCTTTATTACTTTTAGAATTTTTTTTCTGATTCTCTAAAACCCTGGTTTTTCCAATCAGAGTTCAGAAGAAGAAGAGATGTTGTCAGTGTTTCTCGACTTAGGAGTAACCATTATGCCCTTGCCGGTAGTTTGGCTAGAAAGAACTTTGTAGATTTATATGAATGTCCCAGTGGCCATACGGATAAAGACATTAATCATGTTTTATGGTCCTGTCCTAGTTTCCATGAACAAAGAAAAAAACTTGAACGGTCATTGATTAAAATGAAAAAATTTCCTCCCTTCTGTGTGAAGAGCTTTCTATATAAACCTAATAGTTACGATTGCAATTTAATTGTTAAATTCCTTAAAGATTGTAAACTACTTGTGTAAATCTTGTCATTCTAATAATTGCTTTTAATATCTGCTACTCTTTTCGCTATACATACTCTTCATGCTTTGCATCTTTCACGCTTCATGGCACGTAAGCCCCACAAGTTGTGAATTACACAAATTGGACACAACTATTCTACTTTGAATCTCTCGCCTACTGCGCACTAAGCACTGCTACACCACCTACACCATCTATACACATTGCTTGAAACTATCTACTGATGATAATTTGAACAAAACATAAATCTACTTGCTATGGCCGGATAGGTCTCGCTATTTTCAGCAAGGGATGTCCACTGCGGAAATTGTGATGTCCCTAGGATCTAGTGCTAAGAAAATTTCACAAAGAAGAAGAAGAAGAAGAACGGAGTGTAGAATTTCCACAAATATTCTCCATTTTATGATCCGTTGTAAATGAAGATTTAAAATCATGCAAATGAAAATCTAGCAGCTTTTTTCTTTTTAGTCAACTGTTTTAGAGTTTACTCAACTGCTCGATTAATCTGTATAATTCTTTGTTGAAAGAATACGCAAAAACATTTCAAACTTTCACCAAAAGCCACTATGTCCCAGCTTTACTCAACTTTTGATTAAATTTTCTGCGTGTAGGTTATGATCAATTTGACTATGGAGAATCGAACATCCAATTCACAATTTTTCAATAAAATTTGTGACTGCACCGTGTAGAATCGTACAGTGAATATAAAGGTTTCCATGTGGGCAACAGGAATAGCAGACATGTTTTAAAATATGTCACATTACATAGATAAAATGGCACTTTCAATATTTTCAGTATAAACGCGGATTTTTTCATAGTTCTGAACATTTTTAGAACTAATGAAGTTTAAATATCTAAGAATGAAACTAAAGTTCAAAAATTATAAATGCAGTGAATTTGACATATTTTTTCAATACGTTTTGTGCGTACCGGAATGCTTTATTTTGATTTGCAAGCTATGAGATAAATTTTTGATGTTTATAAAGGGTTTCCCAATAGGGGTGATATGATTTTGAATGTACCTATCGGGCTCATTTGAACTGAAATTTTTGACGTCTGCTGTCAGTTGTCATCAGTAAGGTTTGCCATTTAATCATGAGTAGTTTCACGCTTCCACAACGTTTGGATATTGTCCAATTATTTTATCAAAATTCGAGAAGTTTTGTCGGTGTTCAAAGAACATATCGTGCAAAATATGGTCGTCATTCTGCTCCATCCGCGCTCTCAATTCGTCGAATAATCGATAAGTTGGAGAGTGAATTTACTCTATTGGATACTAAGCCTAAAAATCGTATGCGTACCGCACGTTCTACACAGAATATAGCCGCCGTACAGGCCAGTATCGAGGAAAACCGTGAATTGTCCGTGCCACGCCGATCTCAGGAATTGGGCCTGTCCAGGATGACTACCTGGCGTATTTTGCGATTGGATCTTGGCCTGCATCCCTATAAGATGATTCTGGCCCAAGAACTGAAGCCTAATGACCATCGTTTGCGTCGGGAGTTCGCGGATTGGGCCCTGGAATCAATTGAAAATGATCCCAATTTTCATCAAAAAATCATCTTTTCTGATGAGGCGCATTTTTGGCTCAAGTCTCGGGGGACATTTGGCCGATATATTGTTTAAATCATAAATGGCATAGAATATCCAATATAATAAAAAAGATTTCGATCAATTCCGAATGAATATTCAGTGTTTTTTTTCAATTTCAAAACATATCACCCTTATTGGGAAACCCTTTACTTTTCCTTATTTTAGTAATCTCCTATATTTCAATCTTTAAATGAAATTTTGAATTAATCTTCTAATTTATGGCACTGAAGAGGGCCATAATTTTATGGATATTTTTTTTATATCTGCCATTGTCAATTTTAATGTGAAAATAAAAAGAATCTGACCCAATGCCAAAATAACAAAATTTTCTTTTCTTTAGGGAAACGTTCCAATTGAAAATGTCATTGAATTCCCTGGGATGCCAACAGCACACATGGAAGAGGATAAAGAATAATAAAAATGCTGAATTAACTGAATTTTGAATTTATTCAGGGAGTAATTCGCATACCTATTTTTCAATTTGTAACGAAAAACAGTAAAATCTGTAACGAATTTTCTTCCTATTAAACTCGATAGTTTTTCTCGTGGTATCAAAATACTATAACAATAAATATAATTACTGTTCTTCATGAAGACTGACATCAAAATGTTTTGAATTGAACATGTATAATTGTAATAAGCTGGGTTCGTTCTATTTTACAAACACTTTTTCTCTTAATAATCAACAGTAATCTCTTGAAATTTTTTGTTCTTTTGAAGATATTTGCCTAATTGCTGAATATAAGTTTCAAATCTTAGATGCCATTTCTTCATTTAAAGTCGTTTACGTCATAAATAATTTGTAATAAACATGATCTTATCATAAAGAAACGTCTAAAAACTTTTTTCAATTTTTCTTTGTTCGATTTTTTTCCATAAAATAACTGTTGACATAGAATTCCTCAAACCAACCACGTAGAATAAAAACAAAAACGTTGAATATTCGAATTAAGATATCGACAACAGTTGTATAGTAAACGATTACTCGCAGAGGAATGCAGGAACAAAACGAAACATTGCAAAGTTGCACAGAGATCTCGCTTTTTTATCTTCGTATAAAAATGTAAGGCCGAAAGATAGGCATCTTTACGTTGAAATATATCCTGACTTTCGTGGTGAATTTAAAGTTCGAACTCGACGAATGAGTACCTAATTCTTGTATTTGTGTTATCATTCCACAGTAAAAACGCGAATAAGGTTTCCATCATACATAAATTACATTATAAATTGATTTTCCAGTCTTCTCTGTTTAGAAAAATAAATTAAGCGACAAACCTTGAGCTTTTTTCGTATCTCTATAGTCTTGACACAATTGCAAGAATCAAGTACTCTTGCAAATTTTTTTTTTCATTTTTTTTCTTTTTTCTTTTTTTACAACTCTAAGGAACATAGTTGCTAGTATTTGATCTATATTGGAGTTAATATGTTATAAGAACACTATCCAAGTGAATACACATTTATCTGCTACACGTAACTTGTGCTTCCGGATTAGGATCGGAATTATATAGTTGTATAGCAAGATTTCACGAGGAAACGATGATATTCACGTCGTATATTCAAAACACGCGGCTCTTCGATTCTCGTGATAATTACTTTTTGTCTAGTATGAACACATTCAACATATTGTTTTGATGATCACAAAATTTGTTCTTTCTGAAATCGTAGATTAATAATATTATAGTGTAGAAAGTACTCAATTTCTGTAAATGCTTCTTTCTTATTGGAATATCAGTTCAATGCCGCATTTCCTTTCTTTTGTAAGTCGTATTCTTACAATTAATGAATACACATATTAAGACTACGTTGGTCATTATTTTGCCTTTTTTTCATTTATTTAATTATTATTATTATTTTTTTTTAAGAAGCAAATTAGACTTTAGTTCTTGAAAAAAGATATTTAATGCTAGTATTTTTATTGATTTGAATTGTATTTCTCTCTAAAAACTTTTTATAAGAGATGACATTTATCATAATTTAAAAAATATAAATGAAATAGTTTTTATTGCGCTAAAAAATAATTAAAAATAGAAATAAAAACGAAAAATAAGGACCAATTTAAGGTATAGCTTTATCGGAAAAGTACTATTAACGTGCATTCGATCAGTAATTCAATATTCGGTGTGATAAATTGCCATTTTTCAGTAGAGTTCTCTTCATATTTTTGACTTAGTGCATAGCTGTAGCAGACGGATTCCGAAGTTCCTTTTTGACAACCATGTACATAATTACAGTTTTGCCTAAATACTTGTAATACCAATTATTATATATATATAATTATGCTACAAATATTGCTATAGCACAAGTTCTTACTGCTTCTGTAACGCGTATTTAGCAAATAAATGTGCCTTATTGTAAATTTTTTGTTTCTTTCATATACATATATATTATGTATATTGTAGGTAATATGTTTTCGTAATACGCATTATCTTAGAAAATGATTCCTAATAAAAAGAATTTTGTCTAGTGATTTAGTGTGTATAAATAATCACTCTAAGCGCTTTTCAGTATAGGAGTTTTGTATTAGAAAAATTTCTTTAAAAAAATATGATTACTTTCAAATACCTATGATTTGGCAAAGTTCTATAAATGCACTGCGCAAAACGAACAGACTTGAATTTGTGTGATTTACTGTCTAAGCTAGATTCTATATAATTAGTGATACGCTTAAAATTACGAACACACTCCATTCGCCGATTACCTAAAAAAAGTCACAAGGGTAACGTGAATTTAAAGCTTTGTTATGTATAAATGTCTTTCCTAACTGAGAAACAATTCACGTAGAACACTTTTACTATATTTTCTCCAAAGCTTGAAAATTGTTTAAAGTTTAGGAACTTTCTTAGAGAGTATAAATCTTAAGGTTTGTATAAACCAAGAATTTTCTTAACAGGAGGTAACAGGCGAATTGAGAAAGTAGATATTGAATGTTAGAGATGAGAGAAATGTGTAAGGGTATCGCTGGATACTGATGTGCATGCCACAACAAAATTGACGAGTTAATATATCAACACTTATCAACGCATTAGCTGGACTCATGGCGCGCCCCTATTCGTTTTACATACCCTTTTCATTATTTCGAACAGTAACATCGTAATTCTTATCACAGTATTAGTCAGTAGTGTATTTATCATTTGTCATCTTTACTTTGGATATGGCAAATATGAAATATATCAGTAAAATTATACTAATGTAAGTAGTCTATACTCTTTGGGGCTAAATGCATATCACAGAGACTGAATTTCAACTCTCCTTCTTTTCAAAGAAAAAACCTTATTCGAGCTTTTTGAAGAGGCGCGCCGGTCCCTGAAATTTAATTAGTTAATGCAACTTGTCTAGTTTTCATCTAACCGGACCTCAACTTGAAGATCAATTTATATTCCTTAAGAAAGGTTTTTATATTAAGTGAAGGTCCAGTATTTCGAACAACCGGCAGAAATAAGCAAGCTGCTATTAATACGATTAAACTTTCTTTTCTCTATGAATCAACAAATGCACCATAAATTACTTTAGATTAATTCTAGGCAGCTATTATGCAGTCTTAATACTATTTTCTTCAATGTAATCAGTTACTTTTTTCTATTATATTGCGAGGCGAGGATTTTGAAAGAATAAAAAAAGGGAATACGATAACTGATAAAGAGATACAGCCTCTTTGGCTTTTCGTTCGCGATAAATAGGAGTTTTGAATTTAAAAAAGCCTTAACAAAAATCGATTTTTTCAAATATTATTAGAGAAGAATTATCAGACGTATTTTCGATGAGCAAGCTCTATATCAAGAAAAATTAAATTTGGCACAAATCGAAAACATACGTTACGCAAAAGTATTTTAAACCTCGTACATTCATCGCATGTTTATTCTAAATGCACGTTTTTCATTGATAAAAATAAAAAATTACAATATGATTTTAGATTCCTTGTTTCGAAATTTAAAACTGGACGCAAAAATATTTTTCTTGCGTTATAGATGTACTGAGGTAGGTTTCCATACAAATTGAAAAACCTCTCGTAATCTTCATTGTTTAAAAAGTCTTTAAATCTCTTTTACAATGCAGAAACTAAAAGGTTCCAACTTTTAAGTCAAAATTTAAAAAATTAAAAATATTTATCATGAAAATATTGATTTATGAATAATAGGATTAAATTCATAGAGTAAACATTGATTGGAAATGAGTTTTAAACTGAGCGATTTTGATGCCCTACAGATAGTACAACTTTGTTAGTTTTGAAAATCCTTAGAAGTTTAAAATTTTTTTTATATATCCAGAATATCGATGAGTTAAAAATAAGACTTCGAGAATGCCTCTATGATTTTCGGTACACAAGCGTCAAAACCACAAATGTTTAAGATATTTTTATCCACCTTCTCCTTACGGAATGTTGTTGGTTCAAGCAAAACGCAGTTGATTACTCTGCAAGAAAAGAGATATTAAAGTTTCATTATTAAAAATGGTAAAGTAATATCTATTTTAAAATTTTTACCACGTATAAGAATTTATGTAAAAGACACATAAAGATATTACAGATAGAGGAGACAAGCCAGCCTGAAACCTGTCAGCTCGGGCGAGAGAGTGATATGGAGGGATAGACTTTCTCTCTCTAACGCGGTACGCGTAGACAACGATAGAAAGAACCTCCCATCGTCTCTCTCTTTCGCTCTCACCGAGTTTGCAGACTGACGTTGCGACTTACAGGCAAATTTAAAACGTGCATCTTGCATGTGTCAGTACAAGTCTTAATTTAAATCATTAATTAATCATTTTAATTGTAAAAAATGCTATCAAGAGCGAAAAAAAATTCTGTTCCACTTAAGTATACATTTTATTATTAAATTTTCATCCACTTTTTTACGCAGATTTCCAAGTTTCATGACCCCCTGAATTCGATAAAAGGGTTTTTTCAATCCTGTCTGTACGTCTGTCGTGTGGTCGTAAGTCGGCAAGATAACTCTCGGAAGAATTATCAGATTGAAATGCGCTTTGGTACACGTTTTCAGGGTCAAAAAAGATAAGAGATGTTTATTAACTAGCCATATATAACAAAAATTACAAAAAAAATCTGCCCGCTTTGCGGGCACATTCTCATCGTGCGCTCCGCGCGCAGCTCGCAACTTTAAGCGCGCCTAGGGCGCGCGATTTGACCGTCGCGCTTCGCGCTCCGTTCCTTCTGGACCTCGCGCTTCGCGCTCGGTCTTGTCCTCTTCGCATACATTTGAGTTAATTTCTTATAATTTGATACTGAAGCTCAAACCAATTTTATAATAATATTACAGATGATGTGAATTACACATTTTCTCCAAGTCACTCAACTTCTTTTTGAAATTAAGTGATACAGGAAATTCAATTTACTTAAGGCTCTATCAGCCTTAAGGAACACATTCTCATCATGACGCTCGCGCTTCGCGCTCGATTTTCTGTATACATTTCGATAACTTTTTAATAAATTACATGGTTAAAATAATTTATTTTCTTCCAAATCTCTCGAAAAGAATAAACAATCGTAGACTTTATTCAAGGAAACGATTTTTCAGAACAACGCTTATTTCGTATCTCACATATTTTGGTGAAAAGAATCGAATTTTTGAATTTTAATCGTATTTTTTGGAATTGAAACGAAAAATATATGTTTTATCAAAAACTGTGTGAGACAAAATTTGTAGATCTTTTTGAAAAGAACAACTTTGTATTCTTACGTTTTTTTCGTATTTCACATATTATTGTTAAAAAATTGAATTTTGGATTTTCAATAGTTTTTTTTTTTAAATTAAAAAGAAAAATATGCATCTTATGAAAAATTGTTACAATTCAAATTTGTAGGTCTTTATTTATTTAATAATATTGTATCATAACGTTTTTTCGTATCTAGTATAATTTAACTGGAAAATGGAATTTTGATATTGACTTTTTTCGAATTTGAATATGCTGTAACATTTCTAATTTTGATTTAATCAAAAAATGTTATCAGGATAATTTGTAGAGATTTATGAGCACTATCAAAAACCAGTATTGGAATTTTTGATTTTTCCAAAAAATTATTTTCAAAAACACAAAAGTAGTGCTCAATCCCTCAATTTTGATTGGATGTGGCTGGTTAACGAACTTGTCCTTACTTTTTCGGCTCCGATAAAGTGTACCGAAGCTCAATTCAATCTGATGATTCTATCGAGAGTTATGCCGCACACGACCTACAGACAGACAGACAGACAGACACTTTCGTAAAAACCCTTTTTTCTGACTCAGGGGGTCTCAAAACGTAAAGATTTGATGAAAAATTCGAAAGTCATTTTTCACATAAAACCAATACCTTCTCATCCATGATGAGAATGTAAAAAAAAAACATTTTTAGTATTTTCGAAAACTACTTTTGAAAAATTAAAACTTTCAAGATGATTACCACGCTGAAAGAATATTTTATTATACTTTAAGGAATGCCCTTGTAGCAGGTTAGATTTTTGCTTGTTTCATGCTTTTAGAGCAGATTCGCCGTGCAAAAATAGCTCAAACTTCGCTATGATAGTGTTATGTCAGAAACGTAACATTTCTCTTCTTAAAAGATCTCCTCGTTTTATGTAAGGATCGAAAAGGATCCTCTCTAAGGGATGAGGAATAGTCAGTGATTGAGAATGGTTAATGATATAAAATATATTTATTGACAATCAAATTGTGAACCAAGTAAGCACCATGGAATTGGAAATTGATTTGTGATTTGATAGTACCTTTGTAATTACCCTGAGTGAAATTTGCTTGATGATTGATTGAGTCCAGTGGAGCTAATGTGGTCAGTTGAGTCTTCGTTGTAATCCTTGAGATAGTACTTGTCAGATGGGAAATCCGTAGTCCAGACGGTTGATCTAGTTGATTCCTTGATCCCAGTTTCAGAGAGAATTTGGCAGGCGATTCCCCTTCACTTTTTAAAGTCGTTGAACTCAGCGTCGAGTTAGAATTAGTCGGACTAGCGGTAAAATATGATGAGTCGGACTAGGCTGAACTGAACTCGCCGTGTAGAGATGATGGTACTGGACTGGACTCGCGTTAGTTACATTGTAGAAATCGCACGTTGACTACTAACTGAACTGATCTCTATTGGAACTTTCGCTTTTTATAGAACTTTCAAAGGTCACCTATGGTGGGAGTAAAAAATAAGGTGTACCACCTTTTCCATATTTGGTATTAAGATCGGATGAGTTGCCTTCTCTGATGACTTGTGCTCCAATGAAATATATTACCTGCCACTAATGTCGCAGTCAAATATATCAATTCTATTTTATCTGTTATTCGATTCTAACGAAAAGGTCAACTACGGTGGAAGTAAAAACAAGGTGTACCACCTTTTCCATATTTGGTATTTAAGATCGGATGAGTTGCATTCTCTGATAACTTACGCTTCGATGAAATTTATTACCTGGCATTAGTGTCGCAGTCAAATATATCAATTCTATTTTATCTGCTTTTCGATTCTAACGAAAAGGTCAACTACTGTGGAAGTAAAAACAAGGTGTACGATCTTTTTCATATTTTGGTATTGAAGCTTAAGGTTGAATGAGTTGTCTTCACCGATGACTCATGTTTCGATGAAATTTGTTACCTGACGTTAATGTCACAGCCAAATATATCTATTTAAATCTGCGTTTCGATTTTAACGATCTTCTTATTTCTTGTTAGATCTTGCTGTTGAGTCGATATAATCAAGGACGTGGTAATGTTGCCTTGATCCCTTCATTGATTCCTTAATTTGTTTGTTACTCTAGGTGCTAGAGTCGCGGGACGTGACAATAGAAAGAGGCACGTTTCAGTCTTTTTTCAACGCACAATTAAAACTCGAACGCGTCCTTTTTCATCATATTTGGACCAAAGTCGCTCCACGCTAAAAGTGCAAGAATTCGTGCCAATATCGCTTGAACTTCATACCAATTTTACACGTTGATCAATATATACCAAATTTTCAAAATTTATGGGATTTTTAACAGAATAGTTTATTTTTTTCAGGGCAAAAATTCTCTATAGCTTAACTGTATCTAATTTCTGAAAATTAAGTTTTTAATGCATAAAATGATAAAAATAAATTTTTTGAAAAAAAATAGGTATGAACTGTATTCGGCATCAATTCAGTTATATGTCACGTGTGCCGAAGATAGGAGACTTTCTCGGAACAGGAAGATTTTACAGGAGGAGAGATCGAAACGGACTCTGTGAACGAGAATTTTGGGAGAAAGGGAAGGCCGCAAGTCAATTATTTACAATAATGACGTTCGAACATTTTTTCATGTGCCTCTGGCACGTAAACTCGTTTTTCTGCTACAGTTAAGAGTAGCGCAATGTTGTGTATTGCGCTACAGAGGAATGTAATGTAAAAATTGAACTGCGCATGCGCCTATAGCTATACAGCGGAGCCACGGTAGTATAGACAGGTCTGGCAACTCCCGTGGTGGGGGATGTACCCTTATCGTTACGAGTAGTAGTTACGAAAGTGACCGCTTGGGCAGCGCTGCAATCGAGTAGTTAAAGCAGAGATGAGTTGGGAGATTGCTAAAGTAATGTATTTAATTTCGAGTGATTTTCCGCAGCGCACCCTGTTGCGAATTGCTCTTGTGAACTAAAATGAAAGGTTCATGCTACTACTTGAAGGGTAAAACAGAACTACTGTTTATCACTTTTGCAGCGCCCCCAATTGCGTGAAGCTTTTTCGAACTAAAATTAAAGGTCCGCGCTGCTACAATAATATGTGGGAGCATACACAATGAAGCGCGTCGTGTCAGTGTATCCCCACTAACTCGCTTCCATTTCTCGCTGTCGGTTGTCGAGTTAAAATCAGAAATAGTATTTTTCTCGACTTCATGCAAAGGAGGCGCGAAATAGACGCAGAATTCAAAATTACGGAATATAACATTAAGAAAATTACACTTTTTTTTCTATATACTTTGAAAATATTTATCTGAAATAAGTATCTAAAAGATTTTGTGAAATTTTAGGATGATTTAAATACTTGAAAAATAATTTTTTAATGAAATTTAAAGTCAATAAATGCTTAAAAGATTCGAAACAAAATATCGATTTCAGCATTTTTTTTTTAAATTATGTAGAGAATATTTTATAATAAGATATCATTCAAGATAAGATACAAGTTTCAAAAATGAAGGGTTTGAACATTTTTATAATAGATAACATCCTTTGTATGAAAATTTCGATAAATAAATGTAAATGAAGTGTTTGCTGATTTAAGGTAGTTCATCCACAAAAATTAGACTTCAGGCAAAAATAGATAAATTTTTTTTCTAGAATAGAAATATTATTATTGAAGAGATCATTTGGAAGAAAATATATTAGTTTCCAAGAAAAAAAATTAAAACATAAAAAAATAATGCATTTAACAAATTTTATTTTTACCCGGACTTGTTTTCTTATCGCTTCATACCAAATTTTAAAAAATGATGTCATTCTGTGAAATCACGGATAATTTTTTTAAGAAAAAGGCTTTCTACAACTTAATCGTTTACATTTTTGGAAATTATAATAAATTCTTTAATGGCTGAAACCATTAAAAATAAATTTTCCAAAACAAAATTCATGTAAAAAAATTACTGAATTTGGTAAAAACTTATTCATTTTAGAAATATGGAAACGGCTAGGTTGTATTAGGTCTTTTTCCTGAAAAAACGATTCTTGATTTATATGAATCACATCATTTTTTTTAAATTTGGTATGAAGCGATAAGAAAAAAAGTCGGGGTAAAAATAAAATTTGTTACATTTATTTTTTCTTATGCTTCAAATATTTTTCTTGGAAATTAATCTCTTTTCATTGAAATGATCTCTTCAAAAATATTTTTTCTATTTTTGGAAGCAAAATTATCTTTTTTTACCTAAGATCTAATGTTTGAAGATAAACTACGAAGAAAGTACATAAATTATATCTGAATTCGCAATATAAATTTACACCTTAAATTTTTGTGGTATGGTGGTAATTCTATAAAACTTTACTTCTTAAACTTTTATAGAGTAAAATATTTTGAATACAATTTTTTGAAGTATGAAACATCTGATACATATGGCAATTTCAATAGATGAATGCAAATGAAGTGTTTGCTGATTTGAGAAAATACATAAATTATATGTGAATTGACACCTCAAACTTTTCTTGATATCAAGCTAAGTCGACAAACCTTTGCTAAAAAATAAAATACATTGAATAAAATTTTTTGGAATTTAACATCTTTTACATGACAATTCGTGTATATATATATATAAACTACCATCGGAAATTACAGATTGACCTGGAGTTTCAATTTTGGTCAAAGTGTTTTATTTTATAGAAAGATATTACAAAAGAAATTTTAATTTAGATTTAGATTTCAAAAGGTTTTTTTCAGTATGTCTTCATAGTGATTTCTTAACCTAATCAAAATATTTTTAGAAATTCATTCCTGGATTCTATCTTGGGGTTGAACAGAATTCAAAAAAGTCATGCAATTTTTAAAATATGTAGCTTCTTTAAGAAGTTTTTAAAAATCCATGTATATCATATTTTAATAAACTTAGAAATTTTTATCAAAATATTGATAGTTTGGATTTTTTGAATTCTTCAAATGAATGTAGTACAGTCATCATTTGAAATTTGATGATTTTTCATTACCGCGTTTGATTCTAGAGCAGAATCTAGCAGAAAAATTCCAAAAACATCTTAGCTAGTTAGAAAAATACTATGAAAACTTACCTTTGAAATGACACTACAGACTTTTCACAATGTTAATTAATTTTAGAGTTATTAATATTATTAAGAAAGATCTTAATTTGATGTCCTTTAGATTCTCATCATATGAGAATTAAGGTTTTGGTTTTATTTCAAAAACCATTTTCGGAATTTTCGTCAAATCGTTACGTTTTGAGATCCCCTGAGTCAGAAAAAACGGTTTTTACGAAAGTGTCTGTCTGTCTGTCGGTCCGTCTGCAGTAGTAATAGGTTATATACTCGATAACTCTGGATAGAAAAAATTGTCGGATTGAATTGAGCTTTGGCATACATTTTCGCAGCTAAAAAAGTAAGGACAAGTTCGTTAACCAGCTACATCCGACAAAAATTGTCAAAATAGGAGAGTTTTTTGTGTTTTTGAAAAAAACTTTATGAAAAAATCAAAAATTTTAAAACTGGTTTCTGATAATTCTCGTAAAGCTCTACTAATTATCCTCATAATATTTTGCAATTAAATTAAAATTAAGGAAGTCACAGTATATTAAAACTTGAAAAAAGTTAATATCCATTTTCCAGTTAAATTATTCGAGATATGAATAAAAGTTATGATAAAAAATGGTTTACTACATAAAGATCTACAACAGTAATAACTGTAAAGTGACATGTTTGATGACATGTCTGCTATTATATTGACCCAAAATTCCTAGAATTTTTGTTAATTTCTCATTTTTTTGGCATTGGGTCAGCCTCTTTTTATTTTCTTCTATTAATATTATCAATGCTACTTACGATAAAAAACGCAAAAAAAGAGAGAAGGCAAACGTTTCGGCCACATATGGGGGCCCTCTTCAGTGCCATAAATTAAAAGATTAATTCATAATTTTCGCAAAAGATAAAAATGTGGAAGATAGTTAAAATAAGGATAATAATGAAACTCAAAAACTTATCTGATTGCTTGCAATTCAAAATGAAGAAGTCCAGTAAGCAACAACACGAATTGGAAAAAATATGTAGAATTCACTGTATATAGAAAACCGGATAAAATGAACGAAAAACTTAGAAATTTGTAAACAGGCCAGAATTTTTGTTTGTTTTTTTTCCTTTATAAAGAACGGATGACCATTTCTTCGACCGTTATATTATTATATCATATAGGTTTGGTTTCGTCGGTCTTAAGGTCAATAAAACAACATTAAAGAAAAATTATTGAATCAATTTATATCAATAAAAATATTAATATTTCAATAAATTTTAAGGCTGCAATTATGAATATTAATCGAATTTGCCATGGCATTATTTAACATATGATTTTCAAGTTTGTGTTCTCAAGCTTTAGCACGCTTTTCATTGGTGAATTTACTTGTAATTCAATTTATCGTGTCTTCGTCTCTCTATCCTACAGTTTGCGTTGCTTCATCGGATAGTACACACCGTATTATAATGTAATTTTAATTTAATTTCCTCTAAAAGAGTCTATGAATTCTCTTCCGTTTTTAAATATTTGGAAGAAAATAGATTTTTTGTAATCTTGTAAATTATTAGAAAGTTACAGAAATGCATACAGAAAATCGAGCGCGAAGCGCAAGTGTCATGATAAGAATGTGTTCTTTAAGGCTGATAGAGCTTTAAGTAAATTGAATTTCTTTTTTCATTTGAAATCAAAAACAAATTTAGTAACTTTGAGAAAATGTAATTCACATCGATAATATTATAAAATTGACTTGAACTTAAGTATCAAATTACAAGTAATAAATTTAAATAATAATGAAACAGAACTTATATCGACCCTTAGTATTAATATTCAAATATTGCTGATGTTCTTAGTTGGCTTTAGGGTCCGAAGAATATAAGACCGAGTGCGACGATAGAATCGCGCGCCCCAGACGCGCTCAAACTTGCAAGCGAAGCGCGCCATGAGAATGCGCCCACGAAGCGGGCAGATTTTTTGTAGTATATTTTTACGAAATTAATATTTTGCTTTTAACTTGGGCTTATCAGAAACAAAACTGTGTTACCTTTTATTTTAGCATCAGGAAAAAATGTCAACCTTTTATTATAAAAATTAAGTTCCTTTAACAATAGCTTAAATAACATATGAACCTCTAATTTCCGATCATTTCCGATAGAAGTGTCTGTGTAAAGAAAGGTTTTAAATATTACAAAAAAAGCATAAATTGTATTTGAATTCGCATGCGATCTTGCACTTTGAGATTTATTTTTCAAAATATTCATTAAAAATTTGTGCAGTCATTCTAAATCATTGCGCATAAATGATTAATTAGAATATACTCAGTTTTCATAATTTTTTACTCTATTACTTTCCCAAAACAGTATGTTTGCTTCGAATTCAATACTTCTGATTACGTTTTTATTAAAATTACAGCCACTTTATTGGCATGCCACAATTCGCCTTCTCATATGTGACACTGCACTCATATGATGTGTTTCGCGAAAAAACTCTATGATGTTCAATCTCATGGGTTAATAGAAGATAAGATCAATTTAGAATTAGGAGTACGCCGCACGTACGGTTCATTGCCTCTATTGTAATGACCCACTACCTGCTTTTGGGTTCGACTTCGAGCAGGCTGACAAAAGTTGTTGGGCCAACTCGTCTCATATCTGAGACGCAGAAATTATAATTTCTTGCAAGTTAGACGAATTTATGCAACTGCAGAAATAGCGAAATCTCAGGTTCTATGCATTTCTAGTTGAAATTTTAATATGCATTATGAAGCTGAAACTTGGCTTTTATTATCCATGGGAAATTTTAAATCAGAAATGACGTTTAGCTTGGAGCAATTGTTCGTTTAAATCGACTCTTATTTCCAGAAAATCTTATGTTTTTCTTTTGCATAAAAAACCGATTTCACATTTCAAGCGAGGTTTCTTATACGAATCATTCGCTTCGTGAAGGTTTTTTCTATCAATTAGAGGTTTAAAAGTTCAAAAAATAGGACGTCGTCATAGCTTTTTTCGACCGTATACTGTGTCAATTCATTGCTTACGATTAGGAAATTTTGTGTAGAATATCGGCAATCTGTTTCATGCTACCAATGTTTGCTTCATCATGTATTCTTTTTGTAAAACACTTTGATGTCTCGATCTGTTTGTTCTCTAGTAACTTTGAGTATGAAAAGTTACTTTTTTCAACAAGTAACTTAATTTCAACTTGTGACTTTTACAAGAAGTAACGTAACTCACCCAGAAATGCAGATAAATAAACTATGATGTAAACTCATACTTTCTGCATGACAGGAACGCACGCTTTTCAAAATATTTATGACAAATTTGTGCAGTACTTGTAAATCATTGCTCATAAAAGATTAATCAGAACATACTTAGCATTCATAATTTTTTACTCTATTACTTTCCCAAAACAGTATGTTTGCTTCGAATTCAATACTTCTGATTACGTTTTTATTAAAATTACAGCCACTTTATTGGCATGCCACAATTCGCTTTCTCATATGTGACACTGCACTCATATGATGTGTTTCGCGAAAAAACTCTATGATGTTCAATCTCATGGGTTAATAGAAGATAAGATCAATTTAGAATTAGGAGTACGCCGCACGTACGGTTCATTGCCTCTATTGTAATGACCCACTACCTGCTTTTGGGTTCGACTTCGAGCTGGCCGACAAAATTTGCGATGATTCGCCTTAAAGCATATATGCAATCTTTGCAGACTTCGCACATGTAGGTTTAAGATATGAGAAGAGTTTTTTACGAAAATTTTTCGTTAACTTCTAAGTCATAAAATTATCGTCTGCCCCAAGGGTTCTATGCATGTAAATTTTATCCCGAACTTAGATATAAAAGTCCTTTGGTTTATAGAGGTTTTTTTATTGCTTCTATTGTCTTCTTTCGTTACCTGATCTAGGGATAAATTTCCGTCACGTACGAAAATTTCCTTCCTAATATTTCGTCTCACAATTCGTCACATGTTTGGGTTTGAGACGTCTACAACTTCTATATCATAATAAAATGTCATAAATTTGTAGGTTATGATGACCGTTTGTTTTGAAGGATTTGAAGAATGTGTTGAAAACGAGAACATGCTTATCGATACATTCTTCAAATCTTTCAAAACAAACGGTCATCATAACCTACAAATTTATGACATTTTATTTTATGTTGAAAAATTAAAAGAATGACAAGCGACAAGTAGGTACTCAAAATAAGCGGAAATGAATTTTGCACTTAAAAAATATAATTATTAATAAATTTATGACTTACTTTTACGCTGCAAAATTTTGTTTCATCAATTTCCCAACGATTCCCTTATATTTCTTTCGTCCAAGACCAACCTTACCTACAGTCTATCCCTACCACATGGCCAGCCCTATCCAACTGCCTAAAAGATGTCCGTAAATATGTGACCCCCACATGGTAGTTCCTTAAAATCTCAACTAAGGGCGCATTGTTTCTTATGGGATAATGTTACAAATAATTTAAAGAATTATATTTATCAGTAAAAAATACATATGGAACTATAACAATAAATTAACAAACATATAATTCAAATTTTCAGCAAAAAAATTTTTTAAATATAATGATAGGAATGGACAAAATAAATTTTAAACGCAGTCGCGCTTCAGCCTGACTTTTTAACATTTCCGGTAAGAAGGTATGGATTAAATTGAATTAAAAGTAGTTTGAATATGGGCGATTTTCCAACACTTTTAATCCAAAGCAATATCGTTTTTGAACGTAAACACTTCAATTCATTTTAGCGTGCTACGTTTGTGCTTGTTTCAATTCCGTTGAATCCTGCGACGAAGAATGAACACGTTTTAATTCTGTCAAGGGTGAAATATTTGAAGTCAAGTTGATTCTGTTTAATCTCGCAAAGATACTTATAATATTAAAGATATCTTAATTCGTTTTTATGAGTCAAAGTGTGAAAGAAAGTAATTCAATTTAATTACGTAGGATAACCTAAGAAGTTGAAGTCATTTTAATTTCATCCTGTGAGTGGATATGTGGAACAAACTAATTTTGTTGTTTAAGAATTTAATTCGGTTTGACCACTGTAATGGCAGGAGTTTGAATTCTAATTAATTTTTTTGCAAATTTTTTCTAAATAATTTGGATAAATTCCCTTAAAAAATGCAATTGAGAAATAATAAATATGCAATTAATATATCTTAAATAAATTTATCAAATAATACAATGAACGTTATGTTTACTAAATATGACAAAAAATGAAAATGAGAAACTCTTGTAAAAAATAATGTACATTGATTTAATGACGTATAAACTTAACATGAATAAATAAACTTTTTTCTTTCTTTTTTGAGGGTAATTCTGTTCAATTTCGTTCCACTAAAGCGGTACTTCTTACTCCGTTTTAATCCCGATTAGGTTGGTGGATTCATTTTAATCCATTTCTTTCACGTCTTCAATACTCTTCTGGATTGAAACGCAATTTTCAAAAACGGTATTGAATTGAATAGTGTTACGTCGCGAGAGCCACGTACAGTGCAAAAATTCTAAATTATAATCGAAACCGGCTCCTGAGCGGTTAGGAGTTCGATTTCTGTTGGGTTCCTGCCCGTTCAAGGTAAGAAAACCGCCCCTGCTCTGTTAATTTTTAGGAAGGCAAAGGTATTAACACAATTATTATGATTGACTGGATTTATTTGATACCTGGTATTACGATGTGAAGACCTCCGGTGGGCGAGAAGGAACGATGTTCTGAGTTGCTCTGGCGATGACACGTATCCAGATTTGCAATTTACGCTGAGTAATATTCTGTTGGCTTACAATTCCTACCGGAACAGGGTCCGGGCTTGAGACGTCTATTTAAAAACAAAACGCGAACACGAATCCTCCAATCGAGGAAAGACTTGTCGAGAGGACGGTACCGATTGACATCGACAGAGGCCCGAAACTGATAGTCGCCACGACTCGTCGAGCTTGCCCTTTGGATATCACCGTTGACCCAGATCCTGAATCAGACAAAGTCTTACTCAGGAGGAAGGTTCCGGTTGCCAATTCGCAATCTCGAAGTCGAGACGAAGATCGGAGAATAACTGACTTAGGATTTTTTAATCAACCGCTCCCTCGAGAAGAGGCTTCGAGTACGTCCCGGAGGAGACCGCCCTCTCAAAACCTCTTGACCAATACCTGAAGGGGTATTTTGAGACAAATGTAGTCTCCTACATCTGTTAGCCAGGCATTTGCAATAAACGATAAGTCGATCGGGACCCGAGTTGCCGTTGGGTTGTAGCGGCAATTTAGTTTACTGCTATTATTACTAATTCAATAGACGCTCGAGAGATTAAGATTATCCTCGACTCGGTGTCCCAGCTCTGGCTGTCAGTGTTTATGAGTTTGCAAGGAGACCTTAGATTTTACAAGGTTCCTTGTATTTTCCCTCAATTTGTAAATTCTGCTAGTTGTTACTTTTATAAGGGTTGTTTGAAAAGCTGAAAATTCTGAAGAGGTCTTGAAAGAGAGGTTCCTGGGGAAATTGCGTTTATGACTTGAACCAAAATAATAGGAATTTAATAGATCGTCCGAAAGAAAGCTTACCCAGAACATCTGTCCCTCCCGCGCATCCGTGGGACCCAATTTTTGTTGTAAATTTAAAACACGTTAGAGGTTACAATTTTTATGGTGAAAGGTAAATTGTTTAACAAGTATGAAATAGTTGGTGTAGTAAAAATAGGTAGACAAGATAGACAAAAAGAGACACATGAATTCTTAAGGCACAGATGTGGCTTACACAAACACAAAGTAATGTTGATTAATTCTACTAGTGGGACCACGCAGATTATTAGTTACTAAAATCAAAGTAGCTTAACATAAAAAAATATATAAAACATAAACTCAATTAGCGTTACTGATTCGATGAACACACACACATACACACAGTTACTAATGAATATAGTGCGTAAAATAAGTTTTTCAGATTACCTATCCTTCTGCATACTTAGGTTTATTGGTATGGAGTAATAATATAAGAACATTCTTTTAAATAAGAAGGATTGAATGCTACGTACGGACGTAACAAATAGAAACGTTTCTATCTAATTTAATCCATACTTTCTTACCGGGTTGTTTCGTATGGAATGATTTTCCAAACAATTTAAAAAATGATATTCTATAATAAAAAAATATTTATGAAAATATAATAAATTAACAGACATATCATATTAAAAATTTACAGAAAAAAAAAATTTTTAATAAATACTGATAGCAATGGAGAAAACAATTTTGAATATATATATATAGCTTTCCATAGTATATCAAAGCGTTATAATAATTTGAATTGATAATAATTTCCAATTAATTAACAAAGCAATTCACTTCAAAATGAAGTTTAGAAATAAATTTACATACAAAGTAATAGATAGCTGACCATAATAATAATTGCTTTGTTAATAAATTGGAAAATATTATCAATTCAATTATTATAACACTTTAATACACTATGGAAAGCTATATAAATATATGTATTCAAAATTGTTTTCTCCTTTCCTATCAGTATCTATATTAAAATTTTTTTTTGCTGTAAATTTAAATGTTTCAATGTTAATTTATTATAATATTTTCAAAAATATTTTTTTATTAAAGAATATAATTTTTTAAATTGTTTGTAAAATTATTCCATAAGAAACAATGTTAAAAAGAAAGGCTGAAGCGCGACTGCGTTTAAAATATTTTCTCTCCATTCCTATCATTATCTATCAAAATTTTTTTGGCTGAAAATTCTTATTATATGTTTGTCAATTTATTGTGATAGTTTCATGAGTATTTTTTATTGATAAAGATGATTTTTTAAATTCTTTGTAACATTATCCCATATGAAACAATGTTAAAGTCAGGCTGAAGCGCAACTGCGCCCTCAGTCGGGATTTTAAGGAACTGTCATCTGGGGGTCATATATTTACAGTCGCGTTCCATGCAAAAACGGAGGAGTTGGATAGAGCTGCACATGGCCTGTGACGTCAACTTGGTTATCTCAATTGAATGAAGCGCATCAACCGAATCGCGCACCCTGGGCGCGCTTAAACTTGCGAGCCATTTTTTTGTGCGTCACATCATTCGTCAAGAAAACGTGAATTTTAATTATTACATTCTCATCACATATGAGAAGGTATTAGATTTGTGTAAAATTCGACATCCACTTTTCTCAACGAATTTCTACATTTCATAGTCCCTTGAATCCGAAAAAGGGGTTTTTTTCTATCCAGTCTGTCCGCCTGTTGCTGGCGTAGTATGTGAACACGATAACTATCGAAATAATTATCAGATTTGAATGCTTTAGTTTGCATTTTTGGCATTATTTGTATTTTGGAAAGCTATTTTTTGAACAAATAAAAAATTGTAATATTAATTTCTAATAGTGCTCATAAAGCTCTACCAATTATCCTTATGAGATCTTTCAATCATACCAAAATTAAAAATTTACAGCAATCTAAAATTTGAAGTAAATCAATGAAATTGAGGGTTTGGATCAAATAACTCGCCCAGTGGTCGAGATCGTATAAAAGTATTGTCTAAACGTCTCAGTAAATGGAAATTTTTAAAAGTAAAAAGATTCTACTTGCGGTTTTTGCACCCGATGATTATTTTTAATACTATACATAAGAAACTGAAAAAATTCTGTCTCCAAATTAAATTAGTTTTTAAGAAATAAATCGTCGTAAGTTGTCCAAATATTATTTTCCGGCAAATACATTGAAATTTTAAATTTTTTATTCGTCTAAATTCAATAATTTTGGAAATATACATCGCGGTAACTTAACCTCATTCGATTGAACTGTATTGAATTTTACAGAATTACGGATAATTATTATATTAGGTAATGTTAATAAAGTCAATATTGCTTGATAGTGTTTCACGAATGTCTTATGCCTCTAATGATTTCAGTTATATTTATATTAGAAAGAAAAATTTCAAGTGTTTTTTGAACGCGTACTACTTTTAGGTTTCTTTAACTAGTGTTAACTTCGTGAAACACTATCAAGCAATATTGACTTTTTTAACAATACCTAATATAATAATTATCCGTGATTCTATAAAATTCAATACTGTTCAATCAAATATTGTTAACTAACCGCGATGAATATTTTCAAAATATATTTAAATTAGTTTGAAACGTACCTTGCATTAGGGAGATTCATTTTTGTTCCATAAGCTGCAATTCCCTCCTCTGCAGCATCTTTATTTCTCGGTGCGATTTGATCAATCACGTTTATAAAAACGTCATACTCTTTATTGTGCTGAGAAGCCCACAACATAGGTTTATTTAAATTTATTATGCCATTTGGCATTCGTTGGAGATTTCTGTAAGCTGTACGAAATGTAGAGTTTTTATCGAGGTTTACTATATGAATTCCCGCTTCTTTGAAGGTTGCTACAGTGACGTTTTTTTCACAGCGAAGCAGAGAAAGTGCAAGTAAACAGCCAACCTCACCGCCAGTCATATTATCACAATGCCAAACTCGAGACTCTTGCATGCCCTTGGTCATGTCCATAGTTATCAAGTATCGCAGGCCAGTGGGTTCCAAATTCTAAGGAAAAATTTGGTATTATAGATAACAAAAGATCTAAGTCATCAAATTATTGAATAAATTTCCAATTTATTACCGAAAAGGCTAAATTGAGTGATTTATACAAAATGTCCACGATTTTTTGATTCGGTTTTGGTGGTTGGGGATGTTGCTTTTTTGCTTCTTCTCTTATTTTTCGTTTTTCGAAGCTTAATGGCCTATAACCATAATACCATACAAATGATTAAATTTAAGAAATGTCAGTTCATCCAAAAATGCTCTCATTAAAAGAATTTTCTTTTTGAAGGTATTATGGGAACATAACATGGAACTTACTTTCCAGAGTTTTCATAATTTCGTGCGGTAATTAAAATATGTGCTGGATGAATTTTTTCATTTTTCATCTTCTCTTTGTTTGATAATGCGTCGACAACTTTTGCTACTGTTACTGCGTGTGGCTTCAAAAAACCTAAATTGTGAATTCTCTGTAAATTTTCTAAAAGCGTAGAGTAATCCATTGATACAATCAATGCATTCCACACCTAAAAATCGAAAAAAATACCGATAAAATTAGTTTATTAAGTAATCAACTTAAAATCTTATCTATGAAATTCTTACTTCTTCAGATTTTAACAAATGCCCAGGAACGTGGTCCAGCGTAAACTTGTTTATTTCTATTAAACCGCTTGCTTGAACTTCGTCTTCGCAATGTTTAAAATCCTCAACGCTTTCTAAGTATTTGATGATTTCAAGAGCTTTTGGATACTGAATCATTAAGGGATTTTCTGGGTCACCATGCTTTTTTTTCACTTCTTTGATTCCGTTCATCGCGTAAGAGAATATTATATCCTTAACTGTTTAAAAGAGTTAGAATGATAATTTGTTATTGTTTTTACATTTTTTATGAAACCAATCAATAAAGAAGAATCAACGTTACAAGCCTTTAATCATAAATAAATTAATTTACATGACATTTTTTGATAACATAAAAATTATTAAAGACGTTTAAAGAGAATAATACCGAGTATAGCTTCAGAACTAACGTCTGGAAGATTTTTTTTCTCCTCAAGTTTAGCGCCAGTAGTTAAATGAGATAGTTTTAGAATGTCCTTGTGTTTCCATCCGTAACGGCTCTTATATCGAGTGACACAATCAGCCAGTTCCACTGGGTTTTTTGAATTGTACCACCCCTCTACGGCTCTTTTCCATCCATGACCCCAGCCATGTTTTCTTCCATTTTGCTTGACTATCTGATGAGAAAATTTGATGAACAATAAAAAATGCTGCGGTGATGCGCAGATAGTTTTAACTTTCGAGTATGCCAATTGACGCAATTTATGGCTTTTGTCTTGTCGAGCACATACAGCTAGTGCAAAAACAAGTGTTTCACAATTTTGTACAAGATTTGTTTCCTTATTGAAAACCTGGAATTAATCAATTATTCATATTTATTAATTTAAAGGAGAAATATTTTCAAGTATATGCTAAGCATTTTGCTTTGTATAACTGCTTACGGTTTCTATTATTTCTACAGGTTTTGTTTCAGTGTTTTTCTCTATGGCCATCTCTTCTATGGATGGGATACGATCCACAGAATAGTATTTATGAACAAACCAGTTTCCCGGATGGAACTCCGGATATTCTTTACCAATATATAGATAACGTAACATCCGTGACTCAGGCGGCTCCTTTGCATCATCTGCTGGTTTTTCGGCAGTCATGTTAACAATTCCAGTCTGAAAATTAAGCTTGATAGTTTTTTTAAATTCGTCAAATGTATTAGAGGGATCATATTAAAAAAATGAGATAATTTTACCAGATTTGCACCACATTTCATATGTTTTAATTCAACTCCGTGACAAACGTACATATATGTAAGTGCAATCTGGAGTCACATTTTTATTTTAAATAACCACCTTTTTGAAAGTATAACGCATATGATCGACAGTTTATTATTCAAACCACAAAATAAAAAAAATAGAAGATGCAGTTTTTACGCGGGTCAAACCCCAGTCAAGAAATACACAGTTACTTGTATCGCGTTTAGGAAAGATATCCTTACGTAAAACATAAGAGAAGTTACTTTACGTATATTATTCTCCCTTATACTGTGACTTATTAAACGTCTATTGCAATTTTTAGGCACTACAAGATACTTTCTATATTTTACTTTCTTCGTTTTTTCCACGTTTGCCAGTTTCCTTAACTTCAAACATTCAATTTTTATTTTAAATCAATTGTTATAATCATTTTAATTTCATTCAATTGCCTATAATTAGGGTTATTTTTTATTTACTTTTATCATTTGTTTCTTTTCGTGACTTTGAACAGGATTGCATGTTAACTTTTTCGCTTTTCACAGAATTAAAACTGAAGAAGAAAGGAGTTTTTTTTTAATAAAGAGTTTTAAACACCCTTAGAAGCAAATTTTTTTGATAGGTACCTACTAATCCATCTATCACCCTCATTTTTATGTTTTTAATAACGATCGAAGGTAAATACTCCAGCTTACTTCGCTCGCCGATGGGCAAAGCAACCACTTCTTAAAACCTTTGGAAAAAATTTGAGTTAAACACAATACAGAAGTATCGAATTGATTAACAGAAATAAATTTTCTATGACCTTTTATTTTGAATAAAGCTGTAAACGGAAGCAATTTATCGAACTAGAGAAAATAGTAAGAATGTTGCTATACAGAGAAAATTATTGGTTTAGATTATGCGGAAATACATCATAACCTGCCAAATTTCACCTGATAATTTGTGACGAGTTACAACATAAAAGACTAGGAGGAAGTAAAAACGGTAAACTATATTTTTCGATATGTTTTAATACGTGGAAATATACTGCAATAGTAGATGATTATAATGATGTTGAAAATATAAAATAAGATGAGGAAATTACAAACCTTTATCCTGATAGAAAAACAGCTTCTGCAGCATCGATTAGTAACAACCAGTAACAACCAGCAACACTGAGCAACTCCATGAACCAGTGTTCGCAGAACGTGGACGTGACGTAAACGGCCTAGAGTTCTAAAGAATTTATGTAACCGAGAATATGTCTGGGAGCACGGGAATATGACTGAGAATTTCTCTGATGAATGTGCTCTTCGAGAATTTATGAGAATTTAAAAATATTTATCCGTAACGGTTCAAGCTTTCAATTGGTTTTGATAAATGCTTTATTCTGGAAGTTCGTGTAACGTGCGTAATAAAAATGGAAAAAAAAAGAATATAGTTTGGAATTTTTTTTTTAAATTATTGATAAACAAAATAAAGCTTCTTTCAAGTGCAAATACTGTGATCAGATGTACAGAAAGCATGCCACTCTACCAATAGAGCACTTAAAAAAGTGCATAAACTGTCCCGAAACTGTCAAACAATTATTTAAATCAAAGCGTAATTTGTGCGAAGAAAAGTTGAATTACTTGTTCTTTATGTTAGAGTTTAATATAATGGCTATAAAAAATTTTTTTTTTGCAAAACAGGCACTAAAGTAGTACTTCGAGCCCCTGTAGAACGGCCGCAAAGTTGTCAACTTACGACCAGCATGTTCATATTGTATCTATTTTCTTCCTTAAGTCCTACTTTTGTTCCTTACGCCCTCTGCATAGTTGCGAAAAATGGATTATATTTCCCCCCAAGTAAATACTTGATCAGACCGCAAGATGGCGACAGCAGGGATTAAGCTAACTCCTTCATTGCTCACCAGGGAGCCATCTCGCACGTTCTGGGCTCAGTGCAGCCCTATCCAACTCCTCCGTTTTTGCATGGAACGCGTCTGTAAATATATAACCCCCAGATGATAGTTCCTTAAAATCCCGACTGAGGGCGCAGTTGCGCTTCAGCCTGACTTTAACATTGTTTCATATGGGATAATGTTACAAAGAATTTAAAAAATCATCTTTATCAATAAAAAATACTCATAAAACTATCACAATAAATTGACAAACATATAATAAGAATTTTCAGCCAAAAACATTTTGATAGATAATGATAGGAATGGAGAGAAAACATTTTAAACGCAGTCGCGCTTCAGGCTTTCTTTTTAACATTGTTTCTTATGGAATAATTTTATAAACAATTTAAAAAATTGTATTCTTTAATAAAAAAATATTTTTGAAAATATTATAATAAATTAACATTAAAACATTAAAATTTACAGCAAAAAAAAATTTTAATAGATACTGATAGCAAAGGAGAAAACAATTTTGAATACATATATTTATATAGCTTTCCATAGTGTATTAAAGTGTTATAATAATTGAATTGATAATAATTTCCAATTAATTAACAAAGCAATTATTATTTTGTACAGCTATCTATTACTTTGTATGTAAATTTATTTCTAAACTTCATTTTGAAGTGAATTGCTTTGTTAATTAATTGGAAATTATTATCAATTCAAATTATTATAACGCTTTGATATACTATGGAAAGCTATATATATATATATATATATTCAAAATTGTTTTCTCCATTGCTATCAGTATCTATTAAAAATCTTTTTGCTGTAAATTTTTAATATGATATGTCTGTTAATTAATAATGATATTTTCATAAATATTTTTTATTATAGAATATAATTTTTTAAATTGTTTTTAAAATTATTCCATACGAAACAACCCGGTAAGAAAGTATGGATTAAATTAGATAGAAACGTTTCTATTCAATTCAATACCGTTTTTGAAAATTGCGTTGCAATCCAGAAGAGTATTGAAGACGTAAATGAAATGGATTGAAATGAATCCACCAACATAATCGGGATTAAAACGGAGTAAAAAGTACCGCTTTAGTGGAACGGAATTGAACAGAATTACCCTCAAAAAAGAAAGAAAAAAGTTTATTTATTCATATTAAGTTTATACGTCATTTTAATTCATAAATGGAATTTATTCTCAATTATGTATATAATTTTGGATTGATTAAATCAATGTTCATTGTATTGTTTAATAAATTTATTTAAGATATATTAATTGCATATTTATTATTTCTCAATTGCATTTTTTAAGGGAATTTATCTTAATTATTTAGAAAAAATTTGCAAAATAATTAATTAGAATTCAAACTCCTGCCATTACAGTGGTCAAACCGAATTAAATTGACTTCAATTTTAAACGAGAAACAACAAAATTAGTTTGATCCACATATCCACTCACAGGATGAAATTAAAATGACTTCAACTTCTTAGGTTATCCTACGTAATTAAATTGAATTACTTTCTTTCACACTTTGACTCATAAAAACGAATTAAGATGTCTTTAATATTATAAGTATCTTTGCGAGATTAAACAGAATCAACTTGACTTCAAATCTTGCACCCTTGACAGAATTAAAACGTGTTCATTCTTCGTCGCAAGATTCAACGGAATTGAAACGAGCACAAACGTAGCACGCTAAAATGAATTGGAGTGTTTACGTTCAAAAACGGTATTGCTTTGGATTAAAAGTGTTGGAAAATCGCCCATATTCAAACTACTTTTAATTCAATTTAATCCATACCTTCTTACCGGAAATGTTAAAATGTCAGGCTGAAGCGCGACTGCGTTTGAAATTTATTTTCTCCATTCCTATCATTATATTAAAAATTTTTTTTTGCTGAAAATTTGAATTATATGTTTGTTAATTTATTGTGATAGTTCCATATGTATTTTTTACTGATAAATATAATTCTTTAAATTATTTGTAACATTATCCCATAAGAAATAATGTTAAAGTCAGGCTGAAGCGCAACTGCGCCCTCAGTTGAGATTTTAAGGAACTACCATGTGGGGGTCACATATTTACGGACATCTTTTAGGCAGTTGGATAGGGCTGGCTCAGTGCTAATACTTAATTAATCTAACCAAAGTTTATACTTTTCCATAAGTTATTAAATTCAATCAAATTTGTTTCTTGAAATACTGAATAGCCCAAAAATTGTACCTAAAGTTTTTTAAACTTGAAGAAAAAACATTTTACATTCCAGAAAAATATTAAATTAATCTAACCAAAGTTTATACTTTTGGATACATTATTAAATTCAAATAGAATAACATTATGGAGATAAAGTATTTGTCACATTCACTGAGTCCATGAGTTAATATAGTAAAAGCATAACATTTTTGTGAAATTAACATATTTTTTAGTACAATTTAACGCATTTTTAAGTGTTCTTAACTTCTTGTGTTTCGAAGTTGTGTTTAAAATTCTTCAAAATAAATGGATGATGGGACTAATCCGCAAAAATGTAAATAGACGTCAATCCTGAGAAGAACCTCAAAATCTAAGTAAAAAGGGATGTTTTTACCGGGTAATATACAGATTGGTATCATTTGTGAGCTAAATGTTTTATTCATCTTATTTGTGTAAAATTAATTTTCCACTAATAACAATGATTTAAATTTACAATTATAATTTTTCGACTTTACCCTCATGAAAAAAATATTGGTATAGGTATTGGATCCAATATTTTATTCATAAGGGTAAATGTACTACTTTTCGGTTTGTATTATTATTTTTAATACTGTTATGTTCATTCACACTTAAGGGAGTATGGTGGATAAGACTATTAAAAATGAGAATTACTTGTACTTTTGACAGAACGGGTATTATAGCTTACTTGAACTATGGTTCAAATTTCGTGACCCTTCAGAACCTCAAACCCGAGAAATTAATTATTGAAAATAACATGTGATCTCATGGGAAAATGCTGTTTTTGTAGATTATAACGATATTTAAAAATTATTTAAAAATGGGAAAATTATGAAAAAATTCCACGTATCTCAGAATTTTTTCATAATTTTCCCATTTTTAAATAATCCTTAAAAGACAGCATTTTCCCATAAGATCACATGTTATTTTCAATAGTTAATTTCTCGGGTTTGAGGTTCTGAAGAGTCACGAAATTCGAACCATAATTCAAGTAAGCTATAATACACGTTCTGTCAAAATTAAGAGTAATTCTCATTTTTAATCCACCATACTCCCTTAAATTATTATTTTTTTTAAATTGAGAAAATTTTTTTTTTTTTTAAAGTGTGAGGACGCGAACGCGTGACATCTGACTCTGTAGCTAAACATCTAGACCACTGCGCTATCACAACTGGCTTATTCCCTCTTTATCTCGACTGGTATTTGAGTTGCATGGAATTCTTCAAACTAAAGCGCTTCTTATCTGGGCAAAAAGGTTGATCTTTTTTCATATTGTATTAAGGCCTTTTAGACCACAAAATATGATGCGAATAAGTGTTCCCTGTTATACATACTCCTCTTGTGAAAACCATAACAAAATTCAGAGATTATTCTTATGTGCAAAATCAAATATTTTACATGCTAAGGAGTATATTTTCTTTTAATATACTGTTGAACAAAATGTAAAAATGATATATTCAAATTTTAACTAGTTATAACTAACAGTTGTAGAGCAAAAATTTATTAATAAATTGACTTGAGATCTTATATCATGCATTAATACTCCTTGTATTGTACAGAAAGTCTAATTTCAGGTATACTTCTTCAAAAAAGTCACAGTCAATTTGCGTTTTAAAAAATAATTACGCGTTGCGGCCTTGCAACTCGCACCGGCAGGCATGGTAAACAACGACACATAGTAGTATAGAGAGTGTTTTGTTTTTAAAAGCCATGTGACTTGTCTTCGACTTTTCTCGTTCTATATAACAACAGTGACGATTCTTTTTAACATATTATTGTTAAACTTGATTTGTGCTTGTTACTTGAACAGTATTAAACCAATGTTTGTATAATTTTGGACTCGTGTTTCTTCCTTGGGCTGTACACGGTAAGTGTAGTCAGCTACGTTGTTCATAGATTTAGGTCTTTGTTTATATTTGTTATTGTACAAGTTTTTGCATGAGATGCAAGGGGATTAAAAATCAGACAGAATTTTTTGTATATATTATAGATTATAAGAATATTGTTTTTCTTGAGAGGCAAGGGGACTCACAACAAAAAAAAACCCTGAGTAGTTTTTATTCATAAAATTCTATTCTTGATTTTATTATATTATATAAGGAACACTGTTCATCATGAGTGAAAATAATTTTGTTGCTTCGACGAGTTCAAACCAAAAAGAACCGCGAAACAAAATATCTAGAAAAAAATGTTTTCAGGAGGCATGGTTTGATAAGTTTTGAAGCAGCTTCTCAAAAGCGGAGAGTGCTAAAGGCTGAAATAAAAATTACAACGTTCTTCCTAGAGCATAATCTCTCATTCGCGATTGCGCCAGAGTTGATAGCGATTTTTCAGGATATGGAACCTGCCGTTTTAAGGGATATCAAATTAAGCTCCACAAAAATGAGGTCGGTTGCAGCTAACGTCGTTAGGAAAGCCGAAACTGATCGCATAACCAAAATTTTGCGGGTGCAATCATTTTCAGTTTACGAAGACGAGACGAGCGACAGGACTCAAGAAAAGTGGTTATCTTTAATGGTTCGATACGTTGAACCATCAAGTTTTAAAATTAGGGTTGAACTGCTGCAATTAATTAATTTAGATGCTTCGGATTGTTCTGCCGACAAAGTCTTCAAAGCATTCGAGGGAGCTTTGTGTGAAAAACAAATCCCCCTCTCGAATGTCGCAGGTATGTCTTGCGATCAAGCGCAAGTAATGATTGGAAACAAATCTTCTTTTAAAACAAAGTTAAAGAAAAAGAATCCGAATGTTGTTGTCATTCCCTGCGTTTCTCATTCAGCGGAAACTGCAGCTAAATATTCTTGTGCCAAAATTCCTGATGTAGAGAATATTATTAAAAGTATTCCGAGTTTCCTCAATGCAAGTTCAAAATGAACTGCTATTTATCGGAATATTGTTGAGGAATTGGGAGGTGTTTTCCCCAATATTCCTAGCCACGCTGAAACCCGTTGGCTTGTTCGTCATCAATGTATCGTTGTTATTCTCAATAATTGGGATAAAATTCTTCGATTTCTCATGGTCCTTGAATCCGAAAAGATAGAAAAGGCCAGAGATTTACTAAATATCATGAAAAACCCTTTGACTATCGCTTACTTTTTCGTCTTGAAGTATACGTTGAACATGTTCAATATTTACAATGCAAAGTTCCAGAATCGGGAAACAATGATTCAAGAACTGCAACCCCAGTCGGCAAATTTCTTGTATTGGATTCTTGGAAGGTATCTGAAAAAAGGCCTTCTTGAGTTGAATTTATTTTTTCAAATCATCAGAAATGTACATTTTTCCGATACAAATAATCAAAACGCGCTTGAGGATATTGATGTAGGGGTTGAAGCAAAGGTCTTCTTAAATCAGGAAGTTGCAGATAATAAAATAGGAAAAGAGCAGTTTAATGAATTTCTTCGTAACTGCTTGGAGTTTTATATAACTGCCCTAGCTAACTGGCTGAACGGTAGCTTTACGCTGTACCGTAAAGCTATCGTAAAGCTATCGTAAAGTTATCGTAAAGTAGCATTATAACTCATGAGTGAGGCAAAATAAACATTCAAAATGTTTTTATCCTTATTCTACGTTGAAAATAACGTTGACTGTTAATTGAAATATGCAATAATTTTATTTATTTACGCTAAAAGTTGAAAAAAACATAATACCTGTCATTCAAGGCAGTGCAGTGGTTCATCACTTTCCATGTCTTCACCGTCAGGATTTAATATTTGTTAGAGTGAGATGAAAGTATAGTTGTGTCTCACTCCAACCAATGGTCAACTTTAACGGAGAATTTCCATAAGAAATATTATTTTTCGTGAGAGGCAAGGGGACTCACAATCAAAAAGCACCCCGAGTAGTTTTGTTCACAAACCCAGAGGTGATTTGACTCATAGAATTCCAAAACCTGGTCTCTCTATTTACATTTTTGCGGATTAGTCCCATCATCCATTTATTTTGAAGAATTTTAAACACAACTTCGAAACACAAGAAGTTAAGAACACTTAAAAATGCGTTAAATTGTACTAAAAAATATGTTAATTTCACAAAAATGTTATGCTTTTACTATATTAACTCATGGACTCAGTGAATGTGACAAATACTTTATCTTCATAATGTTATTCTATTTGAAAGAACTTTTTAAAAAATTTTGCATTATAACACAAAAAGTTTATTATTGTTTCGTATGTATATTTAGATATAGTGTACATATTTATTAAATATTTAAATTAAAATAATTATTAAATATAATAAATAATAATAATAATAAATTATTAAATATTTAAATTAAATATTTAAACATTTATACTAATATATTGAAATTGTCATTTAAGTAAAAGTGTTACGTATATTAGAAAATTTGTTTCGAAGCATTTTATTCGAAAGAAATATTTTTCAACTTTACTTCACAGCAGAGAAACATGGTGTATTTTTGTATGCAAATGTAAGCATGATTTTTTTTTAAAACAATGAAACCTTTTATTCACAGTCGTAATTCGAAAATGACATGTGATAAAAAATGTTACGTATTTTAAGAACTTTAAAAAATATTTTATTTTAATTGAATGTTGCTTTCTATCAAAGAAATCTTATTGTGTACTTTTTTTTGTAAATTTAAATACAATTCATGTATTGTTTTAATATTCAAACTCAAAACAAAAAAGTATTTTGGGAATAATTTTTAATTTTAAATACAGTAAAACCCCATTTATCGCAACACCCGTTTATCTCACTTTTAAATTTGTGATGCATATATTTATATGAATTTTCGTATATTAGGGAGATATGAAATATATCGTTTATATGATATGAAACTATCGTTTATGTATATATTGCTACATATTTGTGTTTTATATGTAACAGAAAAATATATACATTTTTCATATTTCAATGTATATTATTATGACAAATTATAGCATGAATTGTGCCTAGTACAGCAATCGCTTTACCAATTGCGAATCAATTGTTTTACAAAATGCGGGAATATTTCTACTGAAAAAAATTCAATCATGCATTCGAAAATTATGAGAGAAATATGTAAGCTTTAAAGTAATTAAAATGTATTGTTTGTACTAGTCGTTTACGTACCATTGTTCGGTTCCACGTTTTCACTCATTTATAATTGCACATATAATGACAATAAAAAAACGCATTCGAGGTTATTGGAACACGACTGTAAACAATGATAAACAGCGAAAGCGCGTGAAACTATTCGTTTAGGCGCAAGTGCTGATAATCAATTGTTCAAGCTGGTGGCGAAGAAGTGGGAACCCCTCCGTTTTTGCGATAAACGGGAGGCATTTGATTGGAAGGTGTTGCGATAAACGGGGTTTTACTGTAGCTTATTCACAAGGCTAAAAAATATATAAATCAATATTTTACCCTTTGAAAAGAAAAACTTCTAAAATACGTAAAACTTTTAAAAAGCCTTTTTTCAATACATAATTGTGAAAAGAAGGTTTAATCATTGAAAAAATAAAAAACCATATTTAATTCAGTATTGAAAATTACACCTTAAATTCCTCTAGTATAAAATAAAATTTATGAAAATTCCTTTGGAATAAAATATCTCAAAAAGAACTTTTATTACATTTGACATCTTTTACATGACAATTTGAACAAATAAATGTAAATAAAATTTTTGATTATTTAAAAATGAAATAAATTATATTTTATTTTGCAAACGAAATTAAACATTGAGAATTCTTTTTATAAAGCAAAATTGATAAATATAATAATAAAATACATTTATTAATTTTTTTTAAAAATCAAACCTTTTATTCACGCTTATGTATTGAAATTGCCATATGAAAGTTGTGAAGTATTCAACAAAATTTTTTTAGTACTTTATTATTATAAAATTTGTCAATTTTACTTGATAAGAAAGAAATCTCAATGTGTAATTTCGTGTGCAAAATTAGATATAATTTAAATATTTTTTAATAATAGAATTCTTTTTTCACACTTGTATATTCAAGTAGTCATATGAAAAGATGCTATATATTATAAAAAAAAAGTGCATATTTTTATTCAAAAAAACTTTCCAAAGTATTTTATTCGAACCTTTTATTTTTTAAATTTTAATCTCATGATTTATCTTATCTTGATATAATTATCGTCCATATAATTTTTCAATTTCAAATAATTTATTTACAAGACTAAAAAATATATAAATCGATATTTTGTTTTTAGACTTTCAACACTTATTGAACGATAAATTTTACTCAAAACTAATTTCTCAAGTGCTTAAATCATCCTTAAATTCAAAAAAATCTTTTAGATATTCATTTTAGGTTAATGTTTATCAAAATATCTAAAAAAGAAAGCTAATATCTTAAACTATATATTTTATCATTTTGAATTTGTCGTCTGCTTCGCGCCTCTTTCACACGAAGTCGAGAGAAACATAATTCTCGATTTTAGCTCATCAGCCACCCGCATGAAATCGAAGCTTGCAAGTGGGGACACACTGACACGCCGCGTTTGGTTGTGTGAGGATCCACAAGGGTCAGTGGTGGGGGCCGTTTACGTCCACGTTCTACGAACACTGCTATGAACCAGCCGTATGCATCAGCCGGATTTGATATTTAGTAGTGTTTTTATCGTGTTTTTAGTTGAAAAAGTAAAGTGAATAGTTTTCTTGGTGTAAGGATGTAAAAAACAATAAAAAATTATGAAGTGTATTACCGTGAAGTGTGATTCTGGCTACAAAAAGAAACGGAGTTCCGAGGAGCAAACTCGTCGATTTTTTTATGTGCCAAAAGATAAAAATTTAATTAAAAAATGGCAACGCGCAATTTTAAGAGACGATATCGAAGTCAAAGAAGGTCAAGCAGTTTGTGACAAACATTTTGCTGAAAGTGACATCATCCGCGAAAGAATAATTATTGGTCCTGACGGAATTGTTTTGGGAACGGTATGTATTTTTCATATTTATTTTCTCTGTTGTATATTGTTTTGTTTATTGTGTACTTCTAATTCACAATCCCGCCGGATTCGCTAACAGAAATTAACGTGAAACTATATTTTTTCAAATATGATTCACATTTGGCTGAAATCATTTAATTTAAATTTAAAATAAGAACAATCGAAATTTCCAAGTTTAAGGTAGTTATCACCCATGAAAATTAGACCTCAGGCAAAAATAGATAATTTTGCTTTCTAGAATAGCAATGTTATTATTGAAGGGCTATTTTGAAAGAGAAAAGATTATTTTACATGAAAAAAATTTGAAACACAGAAAAATAATTTTATTAATCAATTTTATTTTTTACCCAATTCATTTTCTTATCGCTTTTCGCCAAATTTTAAAAAATTATGCGATTCTAATGAATCATGAATCATTTTTTCAGAGAAAAGATTTCACACAACTTCACTGTTTCTGATTTTTAAATATAAATTCTTTAATGGCTGAAAACATTTTAAAAAATTTTCCAAAACGAAATTTTTATAAACAAATTGCTGAATTTGATAATAATTTATTCATTTTCGAAAATTGGAAATGGTTAAGTTCTAGGGAATCTTTTTCTCGAAAAAGTGATTTGTAATTTATTTAAATCGCATAATTTTTTAAAATTTGGCGAAAAGCGATAAGAAAAAAAATTGGGTAAGAAATAAAATTGATTAATAAAATTATTTTTCTGTGTTTCAAATTTTTTTCATGTAAAATAATCTTTTCTCTTTCAAAATAGCCCTTCAATAATAACATTGCTATTCTAGAAAGCAAAATTATCTATTTTTGCCTGAGGTCTAATTTTCGTGGGTGATAACTACCTTAAATATGAACTTGAGGAATGAAATTAGTGATTATTTTTATAGTTAAGAAAAAAATCCGAGTACTTTTTCAAGTTATATCAAAAAGCCGAGAGTTATGTACCGTCAAATTTGCAATAGTTGAAATAAATAATAATACCTTCAGGTCCAAAATATAATATAAATTTTCTATTCATAATTTGTAAATTGCTGAAAATAATACAAATGAATTGTATTGTCATTCTATTTTAGATTGGCAATTTGAATTTGAGAATGTGTAATACGTATGAATGGTATTAATAATTCTTTTTACTGCAAGTGAAAAATATACTTGTTATATTTTTATTAAAAGGAGCCGTACCGACACTACATCTGGGACGAGACGAAAAGCTCAAAAAAGAGCCACGAAAATTGCCTACGAAGCGGAATCTAGAGAATAAAGCAGATGAACAACTAACAACGTCCAAAAGGACGTGTAAGATCTTATGCAAGATCCTATGTAGGAATTTTTATTCGACCTAGGATTTATAAAAACCTTTGAAGTAAAAGGAATAGAATATGTACTATTGAAAAATCCTATGTAGGATACCACATAGGATCTCATATAGGATCTTACATAGGATTCTACATAGGATCCTGTATAAGATCTTATGCAAGATCCTATGTAGGAATTTGGCATAGGAACTTAAAGCTTTATTCGACTTAGGATTTATAAAAACCTTTTAAGTAAAAGGAATAGAATATACCCTATTGAAAGATCCTATGTGGGATACCACATATAGGGTCTCATATAGGATCTTACATAGGATCCTGTGTAAGATCTTATGCAAGATCCTATGTAGGAATTTGGCATAGGAACTCACATATGATCTTACATAAGATCTTATATAGGATCCTATGCAGGATCCTATGTAAGATCCTATATGAGATCCTATGTGGTATCCTACACAGGATTTTTCAATAGGGTAAAAATTGCCTTATTTATTATAAATCCTATATACATGCCTAATGTCTCTTGGTTATTGCTATTTTTATAATTGCAAAATATAATTTGTGTTAGTAAAAATAGTTCATCATGTTAAATAAATTTTAATAAACAGTTGAGTTAGTTAATTTACAACTACAGTTTAAAAAAATGCAATAACCAATTTAGAATTTTGATTTTAAAAACTAACAATTTTCACACATTTATTTACTTCTTCAAATTACTATGACATAATTGAAATATATGAAAAACTAAATATTAATGTTTACTTGCACAAATAAATGTATTTATATTTGATTATAACTTATAATCATTGCACTACAATCCATTAATTGACTAATTATATTAATTTTTTGATTAATAACAATTTTATTGTGATTACTTCGCGTTTTATATTTATTTTATTCAATTCATCAACTGGGACAAATTTTTCTTATTGCTTTCACTCCTACTTGATCGTTCAGAAAATCAATATATTTCACTTTTTTTCTCATATATTTTGTATTATTATATGACAAAAACATTTAACTTTTTTTTTTGTAAAAAAAACACGAAAAGGCAGTTTAAATTTAAAAAAAACATAAATATTTACATTTTTGCCATGTATTTGAAAGCAAGTCGGCCCTAAAGGTAATCAGCGCCACCATTTCGCCTGGTGGTCGTGATCCAACTCTCAGCCAACTTTTATTCTACAGGCCTCCACAAGAGTAGCACTGGGCTGATTCTAACTTAACCCCCGTTAGTGTCCTAAGTTGAATTCCTAAGTTAGTTTGCCGAACCGTCACACGCAGCGCTAACTGTACCATCACTCCCTGAAAATTCACAGTAACATACGAAGAAGTTAATATAAAAAATTTTTTAAATATATTATTCAATGCCATAAACAAATAAAAGAGATCAGACTTTGAATATTAATATTATTTGGATATTTTAAATTAAATTTTCCCCTTTTTATTCATATTTATCTCGTACAAAAACTATTTTGAAACATTCAGCTGATATTAATATTTAAATATTAATATCTCTTTTATTCCTTTATGGCATTGAATAATAACTTTTTTTAAATGTTAATATTTAATTGTCTACATATCACTGCATTTATATTATTTTTGTGAGGTAAAATTAAGTTGAAACATGGATAGAAAATGAAAAATTTTGAACAAGAAACGAAGTTAATGAGAGTTGTAATTAGTTGGAAATCATTATGAATAATTAAAAAAATAGAATATAAAATAAGGTGAATATTAATTTATATATTTAAAATAGTTAACTAACATTAATACAAACAGTATAATAAGAGCAATTAAATTTGCTTTTCATTTTCAAAACCAAAAGTAGTCTATCTATCCGTTCGTTTTCATTCTCTCTAACATTCACGGAATTTTGGAAACAACATTTCATGTACTTTGGGCACAAACAAGTAGAAACTGAACCAAATTATTCATATAAACTTGCTACTCTTCTCAAGTATCACATGCCCTTAAAGCTCATAATTTTAGTTATGGATAAAATAAATTAAATTTCTAGAAATCGCGTCAGAGGTAATGAAATTTTGTATTTAGTGGCCTAAAAACAAAGTGTTTTTGTGCAGCATTGACAAAAATAATGGAAAAAAGTCCAAATTTCATAGTTTTAACCATTTTTAATAACACCTAAAGCAATGAACTTTTCAAAATTTTTGTTTACCTATCACAAAGTAAGATTTACGAAAAATATCCGATGTATATGAAAGAAACTGTAATTATTTTTACGTGGATGCTGTGAAAGTTTAAATTTAGGGAAACAAAGTTGGAAAAATTCAAATTCGTGATATCATTCATAAAAAAAATATAAAAATACTTTAAATGTATTTCTAAGTTACATATTTTCTATTTTGTTTCTAATAATTAATTTTCACAATTTGTAGGATCCGCTTTTTAGGTATGAAAATATTTTGAATTTTTACAACTTTTTGTTTCCCTAAATTTCAACTTTCACATTTCGTGACTGTTCGAGAGGATGAAAACAAACGTATAGACCTTTTCATCTTGAATAGGAAGTGGATGTGCGCAAACGCGGCTGCCATGACACTTCCCGCGAAATTCATAAATTAGGTCATATTTTGGATATCGACATTTGTGCTGCAAATGTACCTTATTCAAAAATAAATTTAAAGGAGAAAGATGTACCGGGTGCAATATTGCCACATAGAAAAGTGGAAAGCAACAGTAGTGAACAACTGCGAAGGTGGCTGAGCCGCTGAGTTGTCGAAAACAACCGACTATAGGAAGAAAACACGATTTAATTGCAAGGCGAGAGGTTATGCTTCCATGATGCGTGATGTATGCTTTCTCATGTAAATATTCTATGAAAACAATGTAATATTATAAAAAGTTTTAAAATCAGATTGGCACTTGTAGTCTTAATGATAAAAAGTAGAATATTTGAACTAATATCTACTTTTTTTAATTAAAATGGTGAAGTACTTAATTGTCAATTAGAAGGCGTTAGGTGAGTGGAAATTTGTATTGAATGAGTTATAATAAAGAAAAAGTATTTTTTATAAGACGAAAGTAGCCTAAGTTCTTGAAATTCAACGTCAGTTGATTCCGCTTCAAAAACGTTCTCTTCTGTCTTTGGAACCCCTTCTTTCCGTGGAACCTCTTCTTTCTCCTTGTTATTCACTAAAAAATGCTGATATTTATCTTCAAGATTCGTTCTGACTTTACGGACTTTGTGCTGAAAAAAAGAGACAGATATATATATATATATATATATATCAGAGAAGTTTATAAAGTTGAAGTTCAATAACTGTGAATTAATATTGTGTTTTACGTAGATATGGATTTCAAAATTACTATTCAACTGTAATTTCACAAAATATAAATAATTTTATAACGTGCAACGTAGTACTTTTACAATCGCTTTATACATTTACAACTGCTTTTGTCATTCTACCGAATTATTTTTTTTACAGTGTATAGTCAATAACAGTTGCGAATTCCGGAAAATTTGTGTCGAGTTTGAAATACCTTATAAATATACTCTACTCCAAAACACACACTGAAAATCGAGAAACATTTTTTACAGTGTATAAAACAAATTATTTTATGTATGCACTACATATTCAATTTTCTTTAATTCTACAGTGGAATTATACAAATCTGGAAAAAACTTAAAATCATATTTGTAACGTTCTTACCGAATCAGAGCTGGCTTTTTGAGGTTAGGAGTAAGCATCTCAAAACTTTCAACATAAGCATTTCTTACATATTTTTTCCCTTACCTTTTCACTGTCTGTTTTTCCAAATTTCTCAGGATCAGGATATTGTTCTGAAGGCCCAGCTTCACCAACAAAATGCAATGAACAAATATAAGTGTAGCTTCTAACTTTGTTGATTTAGTTGAATTTATTCTCTCTTCGTCCACACAATTTCACCCATTTATCACTTCTTTCGCATTCCTTGCACTTTCTTATGTGATCTTGTAACCTTTTCTCTTTAATTTCATTTCTCCTAAATTGCAAACAAGGTTTCGGAAAAGGAATAAAATATAAGTTACAAAATTCATAATAGGCTTTCGTCCAACTGTCACTTTTGCATAGTCCATAACAACAACGTTTGTGTCCTACACCTTTTTTCTTTCTTTTCGTCTAAAATTCACATCCATTTCAGATTTACTCACTTTTCCACTTAAACTTTATCAAATTATTTTTTATATAATATTGTTGCCAATCCGTAATGTACTTTGCACTGAAATGACCTAATCTTCACCGGCACTTGAATTAATCGAGACGCATGCGCACCAAAAAATATTCAAGAAGAAAAGGTCTATAGATAGACTACTTTTGGTTTTGAAAATGACAAAAAAAATTTAATTGTTCTTGTTATACTGTTTTTATTAATGTTAGTTAACTATTTTAAAAATATAAAATAATATTCACCTTATTTTATATTCTATTTTCTTTAATTATTCATAATGATTTCCAACTAATTACAACTCTCATCAACTTCGTTCCTCGTTCAGAATTTTTCATTTTTTTTCCATTTTTCAACTTATTTTTACCTCATAAAAATAATATAAATGCAGTGATATGTAGACAATTAAATATAAAAAATTTTAAAAAGTTATTATTCAATGCCATAAAGGAATAAAAGAGATATTAATATTTAAATATTAATATCAGCTGAATGTTTCAAAATAGTTTTTGTACGAGATAAATATGAATAAAAAGGGGAAAATTTAATTTAAAATATTCAAATAATATTAATATTTAAAGTCTGATCTCTTTTATTTGTTTATGGCATTGAATAATATATTTTAAAAATTTTTTATATTAAATTCTTCGTATGTTACTGTGAATTTTCTGGGAGTGATGTTACAGTTAGCGTCGCGTGTGACGATTCGGCAAACTAACTTAGGAATTGAACTTGGGACATTAACGGGGAGCCATTTTCTTTTCTGATGCATACGGCTGGTAAATATTTGACCCCCACATGGTAGTTCCTTAAAATCTCGACTGAGGGGGCAGTTGCGCTTCAGCCTGACTTTGAGAAACTTTGAAATTTATTGTAACTGTTTAGAGATTTGAAATGGGCCGTTACAAAGGATCTAGGTGTATAGTACCTAAATGTAATTTGGGGTATGATTCCAACACAGAGAAGTGTCACTGGTTTTCTGTCCCATTGAAGAGGAAGTTTTATTAAAATGGGCAAAGGCGATTCCAAGGAAGGATTTCGCTATGAAAGGTGGTATGGTAGTGTGTGAGAAGCATTTCCTGCCCGATGACATAATTTGGAGACGTGAAGTCAAAGATTCTGGTGGCAATGTGGCAATGCATCGGTATGTTTATGCTGACACATTTTAAGGTGGCTTAATCGTTTTTGAAAAAAATTACAGACTGCTCTGAAACTTTGAGATTATCTTAATAAAATATGCTAAATTCATTTGGAAACAAGAAATACCGTGGTTGACGATGTCATTGCCGAAAAAATCGCTTCGAGGAATCTATTAGTATTATAAAAACGAAGGGTTGACGACTTCAATCAAGAGAAAATTGCGAAAAAAGTACAGAATATAGAAATCGCCTCGAGGTGAAACTAATAATTTTTTACTATCGCTTTTTCCGGGGACATTTCCGCGATTTCTTACCCTCCTACTCAGATGTTACCATAATACATATGATTATTAAAAAAATAAGTAGCAATGAGCATTCATGTAACACGTGCCCCCACGGTGCCCCTCACTTCATACGATACCAAACGCTCAAGCCACCTTAAGAAACAAGTAATTGAATTTACTATTAAATACATTCCCACAGTGCCTTTTAAGGGCATATGATACATGGGAGATGAGCAAATTTGATTGATTTTAGGTTTCGACATGCTTGTGTCAAAAGTATACAAAATTTGAGAAATGATAGAGAAGATAAAAACGGACGTAGATAGACTACTTTTGGTTTCAAAATCGAAGCACAGTCTTCGATATATATTGCTAAAATTTACCTTTTTTCTATTTTGAAACCAAAAGTAGTCTATATACGTCCGTTTTTATACTACCATTTGTCAAATTTCGAAAAGAAAGTTTTGTATACTTTGGACATAAGCATGTCGAAACCTAAAATCAATTAAATTTGCTCATCTCCCATGTATCATATGCCCTTAAAAGGGACTGTGGGAATGTATTTAATAGTAAATTCAATTACGTGTTTCTTAAAATGTGTCAGCATAAACATACCGATGCATTGCCACATTGCCACCAGAATCTTTGACTTCGCGTCTCCAAATTATGTCATCGGGCAGGAAATACTTCTCACACACTACCATACCACCTTTCATAACGAAATCTTTCCTTGGAATCGCCTTTGCCCATTTTAATACAACTTCTTCTCCAAATGGGACAGAAAAACAGTGACACTTCTCTGTGTTGGAATCGTACCCCAAATTACATTTAGGTACTATACACCTAGATCCTTTGTAACGGCCCATTTCAAATCTCTAAACAGTTACAATAAATTTCAAAGTTTCATTTAATATACACACTATCACTTGATTATCGTCCTTTTATTAATCTTTTGAATATTTGTAACTTTATCCTATAAGAAACAATGTTAAAGTCAGGCTGAAGCGCAACTGCCCCCTCAGTCGAGATTTTAAGGAACTACCATGTGGGGGACACATATTTGAAGACGCGTTCCATGCAAAAATAGAGGAGTTGGATAGGGCTAGATAGGGCTGGTGACGGTTAACACCTAACCTTATGGAAAACCGCACTCATTTACAAATCCTGCCATAACTACCGCTCAGTTTTCAATCAAAATGACTGGTGCATTGATTGATAATATAAGCATCATTTTTCGAGTCAAAACATCTCAATTGGAAACGTTTAAGCGTAGCAAAATCCAATTAAGTAAGGAAAAACATAATTTTCTCCAGTATCCGACGGCAATTAAATAGATGTGGCAACGTAACAGAATAAGTAAAAGCGCGCGCCATTCACGGATCGTAACAAGTCATCTGCTATTGGGATTATTAAATTAGCATGCGAACCTGGCGGTCATTTCACGAACTACACAATATGGCCGCTGCCATGGACAAACGTCAATGTTGTCATAAGGAGTAATTGAGTTATTTTTTTTTTTATTTTGTAATCAATTCCGTGTTGTGAATTCCCATCCGCGGTCACACGCCCGTTAGGCAGACCGACTAGCCGCGCCAGTCAGGGTAGGAATACAGCGGTTCCTCCCTCGGACGACGCGTACAGCCAAGTCCGTCCAAGACGCAGGACCGTAGGTGCAGGTAGTGATGGGACATCGAAACATCGAAAACATCGATGTTTTGGTATCGATGCATCGATGTTTGACATCGATGTTGTCACCCTCGATATATCAATGTCGATATCGATGTTCGTGTTTCATTTTCGATGTTTTGTTTCTCTTCAGAAATCATTAACGGTTTCATCGTTATTGTTCATTGAAATTTAAAGCTGCAAAATTGATTAAGTGAAAGAATTTGTTTATCAGAGTATGCAAGGTAAATAAATTAATATGTATTTCACTTCTGTTTTTAAATATGTATTTAATACTTCCAATTCTAATTTTCAATCATATATGAAATCAATGTACCCTATAAAAATCTGTTTTTAGTTAAATTCATAAATCCGTGATCTCTTATTATCTCCTAAAACAAAAAACGAAAATCAAACATTTTCGACATCAATATTCAACCTCCAAATTTAAATAATATTAAAATTATTAGATATAAGAATATTATAAAATATAAAAGTGGGACATTATAGAAACTGCTTTTTCAAATTTTAATATTAGTTAAATTTGGAGGTTGGATATTGATGTCGAAAATGTTTGATTTTCGTTTTTTGTTTTAGGAGATAAGAGATCACGGATTTATGACTTTAACTAAAAACTAATATCTTATAATATTAAAAATTATTATTATATACAATTATTATATATTATTATATATAATTATAAATAATAATATTAAATATTTTACATTAAATTAAAAAAAAAGTATATTACGTCTAGGTTATTTGGCACATCCAATTTGTTTTCGCAATAGGATTCCACCGAGGTAGTCCCGCTTTTCAGTACTGTCTTATTTTTAAATAAATCAGTATTTTACAACCAATAGTTCGAATTATTCATTATTATCGCTTTTTTTGCAATTAATAATTTATATATTTTTAAATTAACTTTCGAAAATAAATATTGAAAAGCAGTAGAACATAATCAAATTTTGATATTTATAGTGTAGAACAAAAGCGACGAGCACTTAAAATTCAGAAGCTAGAATAAGGTGCTAGAATTGAGTGCTTCATGTTACGCTGAAACTTTCTAAAACTTTATAATTCTGCATTTTTTTCTGAATTTTGAGACGTAAAAAGTAATTTTATAAGTTTCCTAACGTGATTGAATTTTCAGAGTGACGTCTTTTTGCGTCAGTGTCGTTAGTATGGGTCGGAATCCAAGCGTGTGGTGGACACTTTTCAAGAAAATCGACAAGAATTCTGCGTCTTGCGTATACTGCGACAAAGTGATAGTGACATCAGGAAACACCTCAAATTTAAAAGGTCATTTTGAAGCAGTTCATGGCAGCATAATAAAAACAGAAAGAGAAAATCATAAACGGAGAAGCACGCAAATTCCTTTGAACCTTGATCAAAAAAGATTAAAGGTCGATTCTGCCGCTGGTTCCAGTTCCACTGCAGCGAACAGTAGTAGCAGTTCCACTCCTGGTTGCGGTTCTGTGCGTAGCTTGTCAAGCAAGATACCATCAAAAACTAACGAAATAAGTATTAAAGATTGTTTTGAAAGCATGAAATCGTTTGAAGAAGGTGGCAGGAAGCATACCAAATTAACGAATAAGATACTGTTCATGATCTGCAAGGACTCTCAACCTGTGGCTACTGTAGAAAGAGAAGGATTTAAAGAACTTATAAAACACGTTGCTCCAAGTTACAAGTTACGTTTAGATAACAAATATGAAGAATTGTCAAAGGATTATAAAAGATTTTTAAAAACAGTCAAGGATATAACTCTAACAACTGATCTCTGGAGTGACACGTTAAATACTCGAAGTTTTCTAGGAATTACGGCTCACTTTCTTCAAGGATCAGAAATCGTGAGCGGGGTAATAGGAGTTTATGACTTTCCAACAACTCACACATCCGCTCATCTAGAAGAAAAGCTACGAGATGTGTGTAACGAATGGGAAATAAATCTGGATCAAATCAGCGCAATCGTTAGATCGTTACAGACAATGCGTCTAATATAGTAAAAGCCATGGAGGATTTTGTCGGTAAAGATCGCCATATTGGCAATTCAAACTTGAAACGCGAGACCTGGTGGTCGACAAGCGAACTAATCAATATGGCTACCGTTGGGCTTCGCACTGTATTGTGTATACTATACTAAAGCCAGATGCTCACAGTGTAACGCAGTAATTAATTAATTGTTTGACAAATAAATATGTAGTTAACATAAAAAGTAAGTGACAAGTGCATAAATAAATATAAGCGTGAAAATGGAATTCTCACCGAAACACAGGAAAGGAAAGGACTTTACTCGTAAAGGCAGTGCTTGTACGTACTCGCATAACGTATTTAACGACAACAAAAGCATTTTTAGTACTTACAGATAAACGTAATTTGAAAAGTCCTATTCAGATCAACAGTAAATACGTGAACGCCGAAGCCCTGCGGCAGCCATGATTGTTTTCATGCAGCAGCACCCCTAAGCCCGCGGTGGACGTTTGTTTTGCCAATAGGATGCTGTGCACACAAAATTAATTTGGTGGCCACAAATTCCATTAAAGGCATTAAAGACTTGGTAACTTTAATACAAAAAGTCAAAGCTATCGTCACGTGGTTCAAGCAATATAATAATGCCAGTAATGACTTGAAAGCCGCTTCTGACCTTAAACTTAAACAAGATGTAGACACAAGGTGGAACTCGACGTTATATATGTTATTAAGGTTCATCCACCTTCGTCTTATTGTCAGCGAAAATCTTCTCCATCACTCTTCCGCACCTTCTAGGATAACACCACAAGAATTCGAACAGTTATCAGAAGTTTGCGATATTCTGAAGCCACTAGAGGAAATAACACGCGAATGGTCAGGAGAGAAATATGTCACACTTAGCAAGGTAATACCAATGATTAACGCTCTACTAGAGGAACTTCACCTAATAAAACCAAAGAATGAGATGACACAGCAGCTGAAAATCGACATGTTAGCTGAGATTAAAAAGCAGTTTGAAGTCTTAGAAAAAAAACCGATGTTCGCTGTTGCAACTCTTCTCGACCCTAGGTTTAAAAAACTTGACTTCAAAGATCACGTTGCCTGTGCGTACGCTGTGAACCTTGTAAAAAATTTATTGTTGCGACTGCAACCTCCAGTTCTTGAGTCTCTCGAAGAAGTGACCACCGACCCTCAACAGCGCATTTCAGGTAAGGCTATCTAAGTAACAGTATTCAATTTAAAAGTAGCCCCAGAATATCTAGAATTTATTTAGTAATTATTAATTTTAATGTATATATATATATATAACTATTATTCGGTGAATATTTTTTTCAATTAAATAATAACTATTTTCTAAACTTGTGTTACAGAGAAAGAATCAAGATCGACGCTGTGGAATAGGCATTTGCTTCTTGTAAAAATGGCCGACCAAAGGAGGACACAAATGACGTCGAATCACGAGATGCCTGATGAACTGTCTCTATTCTTAAGGACACCAACTGCTCCTCTTGAGGCAGACCCGATCAAATTATGGATCGATTTGACACCAACGTACCCGAAACTGGCTAAAATAGCATGAAAATATGAATGCAAGACGAAATCGCCTGTCAGGCCAAAGACTACACAAGCAGCTATTCTTAGGCTCGCTTGCGAAAACCCTTTGGTAATAAGAAGAGTTTTAATCGCAACAAAAAAGGGGCATGCTGATACTTTCTGTCGGAAGTGATTGAGAAAAATTATTTGAAGTGTTTCTCGTTCATTTTTTAGTTTCTTTTCGTTTGCAGTTTTTTTTCTATTTTTAAATGTATTAAGGGCTCTAGAAGTTGCAAGGCCTAAGAAGCAAATTTTTGATCGATGGTGAAGAAAAATAAGCTGAATTCACAGTAATATATTATTATATGGTTTATTATTAATTATTAAAGTTGAGATGCTTTCTTTCTTTTTCTCCCTTCCTTTCTTTCTGCGCATGTTTTTAAACTATTAATTTACTATTTACTTTGCATGTTTCTTCAGTTGAATTTTCATGTTTCTTTCTTTTAGTTCTTTCAATATACCGCATAATTGGATTTTTATTTTATTTCGTATGTTTATAGCAGGATAAATCGAGAATGCAGAATTCAAGGAAACCTGGATGGTGAAAACGTATTTCTACAAAATTTAAAAACCAGTAACAGAGTTTTTAGGTGGGCAATGCACTACAATTACCCTTAATTCGACAGTGTATTCTTTTGGATACATAATTACATATGTATAATATATCTGTCTTCATTTAGAAAGTTTTTGAAACATATATTGCTTTTTAATATATTTTAATCGAAAATTTATTGTTATTACACCCGAAATTCATAACATGTTTTGAAACCTTTAAGCGATGTCAATTTTCATGCAAACAAGTTGTTTCGGATATTTTTAATTGTGGTTCTATATTTTAGAATATATATCTATAAAATTATTTGCACCAAAATATTGTAAAAGAAAGATTATAAGTCGAATTAAGAGTTATAAACATACAAATCATTTTAAATCAACACTGTCATAATTATGTTTATTGATTTCCATTTAACTGATTGTGTTTCAGATTCAAGAATAAGAGTAAATCGATTTGTAACAATCGTCAAGAATCTATAGCAGCGTTTAAAAGTGAGCAATAATTAAAAATCAAAACTGTTTCATCTCGAAAATTACTTTATAATTATTTTGATTAATTTTAATTTCAGTAATTTTTTTTCAGAACTGAAAAACCTTAAATCGACGCTCAAGCAGCGAAACTTTCAACTTTAAGTTATATGTAGCTTTTAAATACACATTTATTTTTAACAATTGATTTGTTTTTTTTTCCTTATAGACCATGTTCCACGTTTGAATAATAAAAAAAGCTTTCATATGTGCACAATTATAGTCTTTATTATTTACTTTATTTTAAAAAAAATATATAATAGCATTGTTTAAATAGCATTGTTCAAAAAATTATATATTTTAAACATCGATGTTTCTTGCAACATCGATGTTTTTGCTCTTTAACATCGATGTTGTTCTTCCGATGTATCGATGTTACGAAACATCGATGTTTTGTTTCGATGTCCCATCACTAAAAAGGAGACCAGTGTGCACAGATCGGATACCGACGCAGTAACAACCTAACAACTACAGAAGCACCTTCTGTCCGTGTAAAGCGAGTAGGGAGAGGCGGCGACGCGCGCTGCTTTTGTTTCTTTCTCGTCGCTCTCGCCTAAAATAAATATCTAAAAGATCATGTAAAATTTTATAAGCATTTGAACACTTCAAAAATAAACTTTCAGTAAAACTTGATGCAAATAAATGTTCAAAATTTGAATCACTATATGTTTTCCTATTCAAATTTCCATACTTTTTATCAATTTTGTACATTTAAAAAATTGTCAATCAGAGAAATATTTTCTATTAAGAAGATATAAACTTAAAATTCCTACATCTATTTCTTATTTTTCACCCATGAAAAAGAAAATACTGAAATGATTTTTATAAATCCGTTTAAAAACGTCTATCATTTTGCATGGTGCCCGTATGGTGCCCGTATTGAGCCGACGCTTGGCATAACTGTGGTACGTACGGGTTAGTCGTCGTTATCATTTAGCATTAGGCCCGTATGGTGCCCGTATTGAGCCGACGCATGGCATAACTGTGGAAAGTACGGGTTAGCCGTCGTTATCATTTTGCATGGTGCCCGTATTAAGCCGACGCTTGGCATAACTGTGGGAAGTACGGGTTAGCCGTCGTTATCATTTTGCATGGTGCCCGTATGGTGCCCGTGTATTGAGCCGACGCTTGGCATAACTACGAAAAGTACGGGCTAGCCATCATTCAGTTTATGTGCATTGGGCCTGAGTTATGCCTGAGTTATGCCAACGCTACCAAGCCGCTGCTGGTCTTCCGACACTGGCATAGTGCTATGCCTGCATTATAGCCAGCCCTGCTTAAAATGTCAGGTAGAAATCGAGTAGATACCGGAAAGAAACCGGATGCAAACCCATTTGGGTTTCACCCGATTCTTTAGGGTTTTTATCTGGACTCTAATTTCATTTTTCGGGATCTATCTGGGTCTATTCGGTCCTTATCCGGGAAGTGGTGACAGAAAATAAGTTGTATGAATATTGTACCCGGTCTTATCCGGTTCCTATCTGGCATATGGATCCAGAAATTAAAATACGAAAATATGTTTCTACACGGATCCTATCTGGTTCCTATAAGGCAGTTGTAGACTTGCAAATTGTTAAGGTGAAAGTGCATCTGCTACCCGGCCCTACCTGGTTCCTATCTGGCATATGGATCCAGCAAATTTAAATACAAAAAAATGTTTCTACCCGGATCCTATCCGGTTTCTATAAGGCAGTTGTCGACTTGCAAATTGTAAAGGTGAAAGTGCATCTGCTACCCGACCCTACCCGGTTCCTATCTGGCATATTGATCCAGCAAATTAAAATACAAAAATATGTTTCTACCCGGATCCTATCCGGTTTCTATAAGGCAGTTGTTAACTTGCAAATTGTCAAGGTGAAAGTGCATCTGCTACCCGGCCCTACCTGGTTCCTATCTCGCATATGGATCCAGCAAATTAAAATACAAAAATATGTTTCTACCCGGATCCTATCCGGTTTCTATAAGGCAGTTGTCGACATGCACATTATTAAGGAGCCGGATAGAAACCGGATTAAAATCTCAAAGGTTCCGGATAAGATCTTATCCGGAAAACCGGGTACACTGAGAGAAAATTATCACGTTATTTTACTGTTTTCGGAGGTATAGCAAGGATATTCATTAAAATGAAGAACTTTTACTGTCCCGTAATTTTTTCTACTGTGACCATCCTTAAAATTTACTTGTTTGCACCGCAATATTTGTTTCAGTAATTTTCACAGTACGATATTTTATAAGTTTCTCTTGATGTCAGTTATAAAATACAAGCCTAACAGAAAAATATGCTGTTAGTGTGTTTAAAGAAATACAATTCCCATACGAGCGACTTTTGCTGTGAGTTGGTTAAAAAAACTCGGGAGTCAGCAAGCAATTATTACGGTTTTTAGAGTGGAAAATTCGGTGGGACGGTGTGAATTCGCATGTAATCATAATAATCATATGAGAGCACGTGTGTGTATGTGTGTGTATCTGATTGTGTCGAGGTAGTAACAATAACGGGACCCAAACACTTTTTACACGGACCTGCAGTAGTTGCAGGTTATAAGCGCTATTTTCTTTCTTGTATTCCAAGCGTGCGCAGCCGAGAGGCTTAGTCGTTAGGTTACTAATTCGATAATTATAAGTAGAGAGGGTTCGAACCCGCAGCGTTAAGAATAATTTTTAATACTGTCTAAACGAGCGTTTGTGTAGTGTAGAGGGGGGTGTGTGTTTGTAGGTAAGTGTGTATATAAAAATAGTAAGTTAAGTGTCTACTTTAATAGTAAATACAGTTTTGAAATATACTAAGAGTATTCATCGATTCAACTACTGCTCTTATTTGATTTACCTATGTTCCTGCAGAACACTTAACTTAAAAAATGACACTGTGGGGCCTTTACGAACTACGAAAAGTAAGTTAAAAAGTAGTCAAACCTACTGAGATTTTTTTTCGGTGTACGTGTAACAAAAAAGTACTGTCAATTTACTCAAATAAAATTTGCCAGCTTGAAAACAGATTTTTTACTGTGAAAACAGTAAATTTAACCTTCCAAGCGAATATTCCTCCATTGCCATTAAAAACGGTAAATACTAGTCTTAACTCGAATTTTGCCCGTGCTTTTTCTCTCAGTGTAGATATTATGCGATCCCATATAGAGCCCGGTTAAGCTCCAGGTATAAACCGGGGACAAAAACCGGGTACAAATCCAGTAACGCCGGATAAGAACCGAGTATACGTATTTCGAGGACCCGACTACAAACAGGATAAAACTCTTACAGAGCCCAGATAAGACCCATATAGAAACCGGACAAAATATTATATCAACCCAGATAGAATCCGATTAAGTGCCGGATTAGAACCGGGTATAAGTATTTTAAGGAGCCAGATACAAACCAAATAAAAATCTCAAAGGTCCCAGGTAAGAACCATATAGAAACCGGGTGAAGATATTATGCGATCCCAGATAGAACCCGATAATCTCCGGGTACAAACCGGGGACAAAAACCGGGTAGAAATCCATTAGCGCCGGATAAGAACCGACTTTTACTCGGTTCTTATCTGGGTTCAATCCGTCATTTTAAGCAGGGAGTACTATGTCTGCATTGATAAGCCAGCACTGGCTTGCCATTACAGGCGCAGTACTGCGCCCGTTGTATGTACGGGCGTAAGTACGAAATTTCCGATTGGGTTTAGGGTCCAGAAAAAATGTAAACTCAAGGTTTCATATTTTCAAACGTTTCGACTCAGGTTATAGAGTCCTCATCAGTGAGAATTTATTTCTATAAAAAATACAAAGGAGGAATCTTAAAAATTGCCCGCGTGACGGATACACATTGTAGTAAAAAAGTGATATAAAAGAATTGCAGGTGTGAAAATAGCAAATTGGACTAAATAACTAAATTTGCGATACAGTAAAACTGTAACAAAAAATCTGTACAAAAATTTTGTCTGTAAAATTATTAAAGAGAACCTTAAAGAATAGCACGTGTGACGGATAAAGCATTGTAATAAAATGATATAAATGAATTATACATGTGAACCTATAAAATTGGTCTAAACTAAATGTAAATAAACTGTACATTTTTTTACATTTAATTTAGACCATTTTTACAGTTTCACTTGTACAATTCATTTATATCGGTTAACCAAAATTGTTAACTGTCACACGTGCTACTTTTAAGTCTCTCTTGTTGGTAATTTTTTCAAATTAAGTTTTTAGAGTTTTACTTTTTAGCAAATTTAGTTATTTAGACCAATTTTATAATTTCAAACTTGCAATTCCTTTACATCATTTTTTAACATAATGTTCATCGGTGACACGTTCAAGATTGTTCAAGTTTCTTCCTTTGTATTTTTATAGAAATTTTTTTTTTCTGTACAGTTCATTTACATTAAGTTTAGACCAATTTTATAGGTTCACATGTATAATTCATTTATATTATTTTATTACAATGTTTTATCCGTCACACGTGCTATTCTTTAAGGTTCCCTTTAGTAATTTTACAGAAAAAAATTGTGTACAGATTTTTTGTTACAGTTTTACTGTATTGCAAATTTAGTTATTTAGTCCACTTTTATAGTTTCAAACTTGCAATTTTTTTACATCATTTTTTAACAGTATGTTCATCGGTTACTCTCTAAATCTGAATCAGTCAAATTTTCACTGATTGAATCAGTGATTTGCCTTTTTACTGATTCATCAGTGAAAAAATATTTTTCACTGTTAAATCAGTTAATTTTCACTAATTCATCAGTGAAAAAATTATTTTTCACTGTCAAATCAGTCACTTTTCACTGAAATAATCAGTGAAATTTGACTGATTTACAGTAACCTCTTTTTAGCTATTTGCATCAGTCAAATTTCACTGATAATCAGTAGATTCCTCCTTTGTATTTTTTATAGAAATAAATTCTCACTGATGAGGACTCCAACCTGAGTCGAAACGTTTGAAAATATGAAACCTTGAGTTTACATTTTTTCTGGACCCTAAAGCCAACTAAGTACACCAAAAATATTCAAATTTCAAACATGTCACTTTACAGTTATTACTGTTGTAGATCTTTATGTAGTAAACCATTTTTTATCATAACTTTTATTCATATCTCGAATAATTTAACTGGAAAATGGATATTGACTTTTTTCAAGTTTTAATATACTGTGACTTTCTTAATTTTATCCAGAGTTATTGAGTATATGACCTATTACTACTGCAGACGGACAGACAGACAGACAGACAGACACTTTCGTAAAAACCGTTTTTTCTGACTCAGGGGATCTCAAAACGTAACGATAGGACGAAAATTCCGAAAATGGTTTTTGAAATAAAACCAAAACCTTAATTCTCATATGATGAGAATCTAAAGGACATCAAATTAAGATCTTTCTTAATAATATTAATAACTCTAAAATTAATTAACATTGTGAAAAGTCTGTAGTCTCATTTCAAAGGTAAGTTTTCATAGTATTTTTGTAACTAATTAAGATGTTTTTGGAATTTTTCTGCTAGATTCTGCTCTAGAATCAAACATGGTAATGAAAAATCATCAAATTTCACATGATGATTGTACTACATTCATTTGAAGAATTCAAAAAATCCAAACTATCAATATTTTGATAAAAATTTCTAAATTTATTAAAATATGATAGACATCGATTTTTAAAAACTTCTTGAAGAAGGTACACATTTTAAAAATTGCATGACTTTTTTGAATTCTGTTCAACCTCAAGATAGAATCCAGGAAAGAATTTCTAAAAATATTTTGATTAGGTTAAGAAATCACTATGAAGACATACTGAAAAAAACCTTTTGAAATCTAAATCTAAATTAAAATTTCTTTTGTAATATCTTTCTATAAAATAAAACACTTTGACGAAAGTTGAAACTCCAGGTCAATCTGTAATTTCCGATGGTAGTTTATATATATATACGAATTGTCATATAAAAGATGTTAAATTCCAAAAAATTTTATTCAATGTATTTTATTTCGTAGTAAAGGTTTGTCGACTTAACTTCATATCAAGAAAAGTTTGAGGTGTAAATTCACATATAATTTATGTATTTCCTTAAATCAGCAAACACTTCATTTACATTCATCTATTGAAATTGCCATATGTATAAGATGTTTCATACTTCAAAAAATTTAAGGTGTAAATTCATATTGCGAATTCAGATATAATTTATGTACTTTCTTCGTAGTTTATCTTCAAAAATTAGATCTTAGGTAAAAAAAGATAATTTTGCTTCCAGATACAGAAAAATTATTATTGAAGAGATCATTTCAAAGAAAAGAGATTAATTTCCACGAAAAATATTTGAAGCATTAGAAAAAATAAATTTAACAAATTTTATTTTTACCCCGACTTTTTTTCTTATTGCTTCATACCAAATTAAAAAAAAATGATGTGATTCAAATATATCAAGAATCGTTTTTTCAGGAAAAAGACTTAATATAACCTAGCCGTTTCCATATTTATAAAATGAATAAGTTTTTACAAAATTCAGCAATTTTTTTACAAGTATTTTGTTTTGGAAAATTTTTTATTAATGGTTTCAGCCATTAAAGAATTTATTATAATTTCCAAAAAATGGAAACGGTTAAGTTGTAGAAAGCCTTCTTCTTAAAAAAATTATCCGTAATTTCACAGAATCACATCATTTTTTAAAATTTAGTATGAAGCGATAAGAAAAAAAGTCCGGGTAACAATAAAATTTGTTAAATGCATTATTTTTTTATGTTTTAATTTTTTTTCTTGGAAACTAATCTCTTTTCTCCCAAATGATCTCTTCAATAATAAAATTGCTTATCTTGAAAAAAAATTTATCTATTTTTGCCTGAAGTCTAATTTTTGTGGATGATCTACCTGAAATCAGCAAAAACTTCATTTACACTTATTTATCGAAATTTTCATACCAAAGATGTTACCTATTACAAAAATGTTCATTGAAATTTAACGTTTTTTGTGAAAAATTGGTGTCTGAAGTGCTTTTGTGTACTTTTTAGGTAAATTGAAATGGTTTTAACAGTCGGTGATATAAAAATTTATGTGAAAATGCGGAAATTTGTTGCTGTAGGTTGCAAAACAGGCTACGCGTAATGCTCTGAAAAAGTGCACATTGTTTTGTGGTTTATTTATCATGAGCGCCTTTAACTTATTAAAATTTAATCTATACTAAATTTAAAACGCTTTGAATAAAAAAATCAACAAAGCTGACTGACTGAACTTAAGGTATTATAAAGGGTTTCCCAATAAGGGTGATATGTTTTGAAATTGAAAAAAAACACTGAATATTCATTCGGAATTGATCGAAATCTTTTTTATTATATTGGATATTCTATACCATTTATGATATAAACAATATATCGGCCAAATGTCCCCCGAGACTTGAGCCAAAAATGCGCCTCATCAGAAAAGATGATTTTTTGATGAAAATTGGGATCATTTTCAATTGATTCCAGAGCCCAATCCGGGAACTCCCGACGCAAACGATGGTCATTAGGCTTCAGTTCTTGGGCCAGAATCATCTTATAGGGATGCAGGCCAAGATCCAATCGCAAAATACGCCAGGTAGTCATCGTGGACAGGCCCAATTCCTGAGATCGGCGTGGCACGGACAATTCACGGTTTTCCTCGATACTGGCCTGTACGGCGGCTATATTCTGTGTAGAACGTGCGGTACGCATACGATTTTTATGCTTAGTATCCAATAGAGTAAATTCACTCTCCAACTTATCGATTATTCGACGAATTGAGAGCGCGGATGGAGCAGAATGACGACCATATTTTGCACGATATGCTCTTTGAACACCGACAAAACTTCTCGAAGTTTGATAAAATAATTGGACAATTTTCAAACGTTGTGGAAGCGTGAAACTACTCATCATTAAATGGCAAACCTTACTGATGACAACTGACAGCAGACGTCAAAAATTTCAGTTCAAATGAGCCCGATAGGGACATTCAAAATCATATCACCCCTATTGGGAAACCCTTTAGATAGGGAAGGGCGATCTTCAAAAAAAAAAATTGATTTTGAAATTATTGATTCAATTTGATCGATTAATCGGTTAAAAAGATCGATTTTTGAATCGATCTTCAAAAATCGATACCTTTTTCTGAAAATGATAAATTTCTGTAAAATAACCTTTTTTTAAAATGTTTCATAACAATTGGAGATATAATTGTCACTTGCATATTTTGTGAATTTAAATTATCAAAATAAAAAAGTGTTTATATCAATGAAAAAGGAAATTAGGCTTAAAAAACACACAATATTTGCGAATCAGGAACGTTTTTAATTTTTTTAAATTGCACAATTTCTAAAGCAATGCGTATTATTAGTGATAAAGTTTCTGACATAAATATGAAGTATTACTATAAAGTTTATAATATTAATATACTTTGAACTTTGCATATCACTTAAAGTATTATTTATGATAAAATTTCTGGCATAAATATGAATTATTACTATAAAGTTTATAATATTAATACACTTTGTATATCACATTAACGATATTCTCGTGGTCGACCCCTTGATGTCACTTTTAAACTAAAAAACAGTTCATAGGAACAGTTCATAGAAATATAGGAAACAGGAAAAAAAGAAAGGAGAATCGTTCGTAAAGATCGAAAAAAAAAATCAATCCAACCGATTAATCGAGTAAAAAAGATCGATCTCCGTAGAATCGAATCGAGATCGCCCATCCCTAATTATAGATAAAATACACATAATAAATTATGTGCATATGAGATCTAAATATCCATTATATTGTTATGAAATATAGTATATTATGTTGATTATTATTTATTATAAACATCTTTGTTCTTAGTGTTTTCAAATACTTATAAAGGAGTTTTATAAATTCTTTATATTTGTTTCTTTTTCAAATGTACGTTCATTCCTTATGTGAAAGTTTTGTTCATAAAATGTAATTTTTTCAATTACTGAGAAGTTTTAAAATATAAAATACAAAATGTCCTATAATAAAATCTAATTTTTCTAACAAAATCAAGATGATATAATTAATACCCGTATTATAATTCAATTTGATGGAATTTCAATAGCCAATTTTTCTATTATAATATGTAAGACTGATATAATATCAATAATATTGATAATATGAATAAATATTGTATTTTTATTTAATAATCACAATGTAAATATTAATGTTAAAACGAAGATAACAGAACTTTGATTTCAATTTCCAGCCAGAATTACAAAGACAATTTTCGCCCAAATTTCAAGCATATTACCCTTTATGTCAGTAAAAATTGCTTTAAATAATATTTAAAACTTTCTACTTTAATGTGCTGTAAAAAAAAATATGATCAAGTAGTTTTTATCCCCAAAAATTTAATTTTTATGCATTTTTCCCATGCATTAAAATGATTTCAGGCCTCATGAACAATCAGCGCCCCTAGCGGCCACGGTCAATTCTGGTGACATTTTCGTTTCGCGGATTACGTGCATTCTGGCTAAGATGCAGGGGGCTGGTGGGGATACACTGACATGACGCGCGTCATTGTGTGTGCTCCCACATATTATTGTAGCAGTGCGGACCTTTAATTCTAGTTCTAAAAAGCGAGGGAAAAAGCTTCACGCAATTGCGGGCGCTGCAAAAGTGATAAACAGTAGTTCTGTTTTACCCTTCAAGTAGTAGCATGAACCTTTCATTTTAGTTCACAAGAGCAATTCGCAATAGGGCGCGCTGCGGAAAATCACTCGAAATTTAATACATTACTTTAGCAATCTCCCAACTCATCTCTGCCAGCATGCAGAGGTCAGAGGTGTAATTCCTTCCTTGAAAAGACTCGAATTTGTCTCTTTCTATCAAATCTTGACAAAAAAGGACAGACGATCGTTCGAGTTTGGGTCTTCATTGTACGAAGGCCCTTACGCTTCCATGGGACTGCACCATGAATGCACAGTCTCATGTCAAGGAGAATAAGATAATAGAACAATGGGATTCGATCAATGAGATAGTAGCCGAGTCTGTGTGATAATCTCATTGGTTAAGTAAACTGTTTCCCCATTCCCCTATTATGTTAATTTCCTCGACATGGGACTGTCCCCTGAGGATCTAACCATGACGAGAGTCAGAGGTCAGAGATGAGTTGGGAGATTGCTAAAGTAATGTATTAAATTTCGAGTGATTTTCCGCAGCGCGCCCTATTGCGAATTGCTCTTGTGAACTAAAATGAAAGGTTCATGCTACTACTTGAAGGATAAAACAGAGCTACTGTTTATCACTTTTGCAGCGCCCCCAAATTGCGTGAAGCTTTTTCCGTCGCTTTTTAGAACTAAAATTAAAGGTCCGCACTGCTACAATAATATGTGGGAGCACACACAATGAAGCGCGTCCTGTCAGTGTATCCCCACTAACTCGCTTCGATTTCACGCTGTCTGTTGTCGAGTTAAAATCAGAAATTGTATTTTTCTCGACTTCCTGCAAAGGAGGCGCGAAATAGACGCAGAATTCAAAATTGCGGAATATAACATTAAGAAAATTACACTTTTTTTTCCATATACTTTGAAAAATATTGATCTGAAATAATTATCTAAAATATTTTGTGAAATTTTAAGATGATTTAAATACTTGAAAAATAATTTTTTAATGAAATTTAAAGTCAATAAATGCTTGAAGATTCGAAACAAAATATCGATTTCAGCATTTTTTTTTTAATTATGTAGAGAATATTTTATAACAAGATATCATTCAAGATGAGATACAAGTTTCAAAAATGAAGGGTTTGAACATTTTCATAATAGGTACTATCTTTTGTATGAAAATTTCGATAAATAAATGTAAATGAAGTGTTTGCTGATTTAAAGTAGTTCATCCACAAAAATTAGACTTCCGGCAAAAATAGATAAATTTTTTTTCAAGAATAGCAATATTATTATTGAAGAGATCATTTGGAAGAAAAGAGATTAATTTCCAAGAAAAAAATTAAAACATAAACAAATAATGCATTTAACAAATTTTATTTTTGCCCGGAATTGTTTTCTTATCCTTCACACCAAATTTTAAAAAATGATGTGATTCTGTGAAATCACGGATAATTTTTTTAAGAAGAAGGCTTTCTACAACTTAATCGTTTCCATTTTTTGGAAATTATAACAAATTCTTCAATGGCTGAAACCATTAAAAAAAAATTTTCCAAAACATAAAACCTTAGCAAAAAATGTGTTCAATTCGTCTTGACGCATTTAACAACGACATTGTGAGAATTATATTGTATAATCATACAAATGAACAGAAGAAAATACTGATACTTAATAGCCAACGAAAAACGGTTATATCTGGCGCCGACGAGATGACTCGGTAGCACCCGAGCGCGTGCAGGCTTGCATAAAAAAATTGACGACTCTTTTGTTTGTGAATTGTACTAAAATGTTTTTTTATAATTAAAGCTGAATGTTTGCCGCATCCGAGGCATTTTGATTTTTTTCTCTACCTATATGAGAAATTCAAAAAATTTGCATTTGCATAAAATAGTTCTCTTTGGAAAAAGAAATTTGATTGTAAATTAATTTGTTCAATTTTTAGTGACATATATATTCCTTGAAAAGACTCGCAGTGAGGTTGAAACATAGTAAAATTTTTACTCAATATAATGAAGGAGTTTTTTATAGAATGTTGTTTTATTGACCGCAAGACCGACGAAACCAAACCTATATGATATAAAGATCTATAGAAGTTTGAACTACAACATTGTTTCATAAGATGTATATTTTCCTTTTTAATTAAAAAAAAAAAAAATACCATTGAAAATACGAAATTCAATTTTTTAACTAAAATATGTGAAATACGAAAAAAACGTAAGAATGGAAAATTGTTCGTTTCAATAATATATATACAAATGTTTTCAGATATAGTTTCTGATAAGACGTATATTTTTCATTTTAATTTTAAAAAATACGATTAAAATTCAAAAATTCCATTATTTGAACACAATATGTGACATACGAAAAAAACGTTGAGATGGAAAATTATTTGCCTAAATGAGGTCTACAAATTCTCAGTAGGACATTTTTTGACATGATGTATATTTTATGTTTTGGTTTTAAAAAAACACTATTGAAAATAAAAAATTCCATTTTTGAACCAAAATATGTGAGATACAAAATAAGCGATAATACAAAAAATGGTTTCCTCAAAAAGAGTCTATGAATTCTCTTCCTTTTTTAAATATTTGGAAGAAAATAGATTTTTTGTAATCTTGTAAATTATTAGAAAGGTACAGAAATGTATACAGAAAATCGATCCGGAAGCGCAAGTGTCATGATAAGAATGTGTTCTTTAAGGCTGATTTTTTGAAAAAACCTTCAGAATACATAACATATTTTAAATGAAAATTTCAATATATAAGTATAAATAAAAGGTTTCATTATTCAAAAGTAAAATATATTATATCTAATATTTTATCGAACAGCACACTTTAAGATTTCATTGGTATGGGGATAAACATTTTTAAAATTACACGACTTTTTGTAACATGTTCAACCCCAGCATATAGAATCCAGAAAAGACTTTCTAAAAATATTTCAATTAGGTTAACAACTCACTATGAAGACATAATAAAAAAAATCTTTTAAAATTTTAATTTTTTTACATACTTATTAATTTCCTTCAAAGATATCTAAATTAAAATTTCTTTTGTAATATCTTTCTATAAAATAAATCACTTTAACGAAAGTTGAAACTCCAGGTCAACCTGTAATTTCCGATGGTAATTTATATATATATATATATACAAATTGTCATGTAGAAGATGTAAATTCCAAGAAATGTTATAGTTACAAAGCTTCAAAATTTTGTAATTAAAATTTTAATATAAAACTTTAAGCATTTATTGACCTTGAATTCCATTGGAAAATTTGTTGTTTGCTGTTACATATTCATATGAAGATATTAATGAACACATATTTTAGCTTTTTAATTTATCTACAGCTGCTAGAAAATTTTTCCTTTCCATAGACCATTTCATTTTTTTAATGAAAAGTCTGTGCTTAGGCTACAAACATGTGAGATGAAAATATTTCTAACATAAAACTGAGAATGTAAATTTTAAACTTGAATTTTATGTTTATCTCTTCTTAATAGAAAATATCTCTTTAACTAAAAAGTTTTTAAATGTACAAAATTGATAAGAAGTATGGAAATTCGAATAGGAAAATATATATTGATTCAAATTTGGAACATTTATTGGCATCAAATTTTACTGAAAGTTTATTTTTGAAGTGTTCAAATGCTTATAAAATTTCACACGATATTTCAGATTTTTCCAAAATATCGGAAAAAAAAGTGTTGTTTCTTAAATAACATATTTCGTAAATTTGAAATTGTCGTCTGCTTCGCGCCTCTTTTGCACGCTTTCGACAGAAATACACAATTCTCAATTCCGACTCGATAACCGAAAGCGTGAAATCTAAAAATAGCATTGCATGAAGGAAGCGACGAGCCGTTCTCACGTGCAAGAGAGACGAGGAAGAAACAAGGGCAGCGCGCGCCGCTGCCCCTCCAAAGAAATTCTGATGGTACATAATTTCTGGATTTTCTAACTTTCATTGTTTACCGACGCGAAAAGTACACCTTTTGCACACCGCGTTCAGAGGGCGCGTTTATCATCCCACTTTTGTGAAATTCTCTTATTCCATTACTTTAGCAATCTCCCAACTCATCTCTGCTAGAGTCCAGTCCTATCCGACTCCCTGCCTGCAACGTCGAGAACTTGATTCCCTTAGTGATTATAGTTTCTATGTGCAGAGTTTTCTCACCAGAGCGGCGCTGCACGCGGCACGCTCTACAAAAGCATTATTACAAAGATATTATAAACCTAGATGCGGCCAATTATAGTTTGGTAGACTTAAATGCAGACGTCGCTTTCGGCGTGTTTTTACCGGTCCCCTCTTGCCTCTTACCACACCATAGGTTCAAATCAAATTAGTTCCTCGAAAGCATTATAGAGGCGCTAAATGTATCACCCTCCAATCCCCTCCGCTCGCTGTGATACAACTTAAACAGTAAGCGCGCTTTAAAAATTTAAATTTAAATTATATATATTGAAGAAAATTAAAAATTGGTAAACAAAGCAAGGAAAAGCGACGTGTAAAGTGTTTCAATGTTACTTTATGTGTATTTTATTTTGCTTTATAGTATCATTTTGATATTGAAATAGGTTACAGTGAACATGCATTGCTAAATTAACTTTCTGTCAGTGAAAGATAAGTACATGAATGAAAAACCAATATTTAATTATTATAATTTGAACATGTATGCAATACAAAGGGAATTAGTTTCTTATTTTTAAAAAGTTTAATTTTTTATTTTCATATTTTCGTATTTTTAATTCTTTTTTTTACATTCTCATCATGGATGAGAAGGTATTGGTTTTATGTGAAAAATGACTTTCGAAATTTTCATCAAATCTTTACGTTTTGAGACCCCCTGAGTCAGAAAAAACGGTTTTTATGAAAGTGCCTGTCTGTCTGTAGTAGTAGTAGGTCGTATACTCGACAACTCTCGATAGTATTATCGGATTGAATTGAGCTTTGACATATTTTATCAGAGCCGTAAAAGTTGGGACAAGTTCGTTAACCAGCCACAACCGACCAAAATTGTGAAAATTAAACTAAAATTAGAAAAATTACAGTATGGCAAAACTTGAACAAAGTCAATATCTAAATTCCATTTTCCCGTTAACTTATACGAGATACGAAAAAAACGTTATAATACAATATTATTTACTACATAAAGACCTACAAATTTAAATTGTAACATTTTTCCATAAGATGCATATTTTTCTTTTTAATTTAAAAAAAACTATTAAAAATCCAAAATTCAATTTTTTAACAATAATATGTGAAATACGAAAAAAACGTAAGAATACAAAATTGTTCGTTTCAAAAAGATCTACAAATTTTATTCCATACAGTTTTTAATGAAACATATATTTTTCGTTTCAATTCCAAAAAATACGATTAAAATTCGAAAATTCCATTTTTTAGACAAAATATGTGAGATACAAAAAGAACGTTTGGATGGAAAATTGTTTGCCTGAAAGAAGTCTACAAATTCTCATCAAGACATTTCGGGACAGGATGTATATTTTATGTTTTGATTTTTAATATTAAAAAAATTCGATTTTTTTCTCCAAAATATGTGAGATACGTAATAAGCGTTGTTCTGCAAAATCGCTTCCTTAAATAAAGTCTACGATTGTTTTTTCTTTTTGAGATATTTGGAATAAAATAAATAAATTATTTTAATCATGTAATTTATTAAAAAGTTACTGAAATGTATACAGAATATCGAGCGCGAAGCATGAGTGTCATGATGAGAATGTGTTCCTTAAGGCCGATAGAGTCTTAAGTAAATTGAATTTCCTGTTTCACTTTAATTCAAAAAGAAATTGAGTGACTTTGAGAAAATGTGTAATTCACATCATCTGTAATATTAATATAAAAGTGGTTTGAGCTTCAGTATCAAATTATAAGAAATAAATTTAAATGTATGCGAGGAGCACAAGACCGAGCGCAAAGCGCAAGGTCCAGAAAGAACGGAGCGCGCAGCGCGACGATCGAGTATTACGGAGCGCGAAGCACGACGATCAAATCGCGCGCCCTAGGCGCGCTCATACTTGCGCGCGAAGCGCGCGATGAGAATGTGCCGGCGAAGCGGGCAGATTTTTTTCATTATGAACAACTTCTAGTTTCCAGAATTTTTATTATTTTCAAATATTATTTAAATTAATAATTACAATTATAAAAATAAAATTTTAAATTAATTAGTTAATTGAAAATTTAGACTTAAGAGCATGTGATACTTTGCGATAAGAGCAATTTAGTTTACACAGTTGTTCTTCCACAATTTTTAATTTTTCAAAAAAATAATAGTGCACAGACGTCAGTGTTAATTTTCTTTACGCCTCGGCACTATTATTTTTTTGAAAAATTCAAAATTGTGGAAAAACAACTGTGTAGACGAAATTGCTTTCAAGGTAAAGTATCACATACCCTTAAATCAATATCCTACCAGTTCAAATGTTGAAGTCTTCTCCTTTTTTTAAGCTCAATGTTTACAGAAAATTTTTTTGAAAATTTAAAGAAGAAAGTTGTCCGAAGCTCAATAATTTGTAATTTCTGAAATATTTGTTTGACTCACACTAGTCAGAATGTTTTAAAATCTCATTGTAATTTATGGCTATAGTTCTTGTATTTTCTTATTAAAAAAGTGATAATTCCAAATTTTTCTGAAAAAAAAAAAAATTTCGTTTAAAGACATTATTTTTGAATTAAAAAAATTTTATTTCATTTAAACAAATCATTTCGTTCAATCAAACAAAGTCTTTCAAGCAAATAATTTTCTTTGATTCAATCAAATCTTTTTTCTGAGTGCACTTATTTTGATTTAGAGAGTGAAATAAAGCGTATACTTACCGAAGGTGATCCTGATTTATATAAGAATTCCCAGTAAAATTGTGAGAAAAGGAAATTCTAACAATATCCTCAAAAGAGGGCACAAAAAGTAATTGTTTGATTTGAAATATTTCATGAAATGCAATTTGAAATGATTTCCATGAATTTTCCTAAGTTTTCTAAAGTACGAGGACTATTTCCATTTTTTCGATATATAACTAAAATTACTTTAAACTATATAGATTTATTTTAAAAACGCTTGAAAATCGAGGATATTTTACAATTGGAATTGTTTGCAATTAAAATTTTTGTAAAGAGGAACTACTATAATTATTTGTAGATCTTTTTATTTAAATATTCCCAACTTATTCAATTTGAAATTGGAAATATTACTATTAAGCAATTTTCAATACCTCATTATTTTTTAATCTGTCCACTTATGATTTTCTTGTAAGCTTTTAATTAATCACTTGTAAAAAGCACTTATATCCTTAAAAAAGCCTTTGAAAATTAAAAAAATTTTGAGTTCAAACGATTTTAAAACTCTTTCATTTTTAGATCATTGTATCATTAATTCATTTGATTTACATTGTACTTTTGTAAAATTTCAATAACTGTAATTTAATTTTCTTTTGCAAGACTGTAAGAATATTGGATTTAATTTCTAAACTCAAAATTTGAATTTCTCATTTCAACCAAAAATATTGACAGTAACAATTTTTCCCTTCATAGATGTACTTTATTACCATAAGGTATAGGTAAGAATGAATATTAAATAGTTATTTCCTGTAAGTAATTATTTATTTAGTTATTTCATAAATTTCGGGTCGGCTGCAAAGTTTTTCCTACGTAAGCAAACTTGAAGCTAGGTTTCCACATTTTATCTTTAAAGGAGTGTTTTTATATTATCATAAAATAGAATTACAAGAAAGGTAATTATGACAGAATTTATTAATTAAAAATGATTATTATTTTTAAAATTTACATAAAAATGCAATTAATTAACGTTCTGAATTTATATTATTCAAAATCAATTGAGTGAAATCAAAGAAAGTTAAAAAATAAAACTACTTGAATACAACAGGTTATGAACCTAATCTCAAATTCTGCATTTAAATTCTACAAACAAATAGTATCGGATAAATAGTCCTTGCAGATCACCCACTCGAAAGAATTATTTAAAATTTCCTGAAATTCATAAAATTTATGTCACGTCATCAACATTATTTAAGACTTTTTACAAAATTTGTCAGCTGTCAAATTTTGTAAACAGAAGTCGCCGGGCGAGCAGACGACGAGATGCATGAGACATCGAATCAAAGAAATAGCAGAAACTCAGAAAGTTAGGGAACGCTTGCTTTTACCAGAGATGAGTTGGGAGATTGCTAAAGTAATGGAATAAGAGAATTTCACAAAAGTGGGCTGATGAACGCGCCCTCTGAACGCGTTGCGCAAAAGGTGTACTTTGCGCGTCGGTAAATAATGAAAGTTAGAAAATCCAGAAATGATTTACCATCAGAATTTCTATGGAGGGGCAGCGGCGCGCGCTGCCCTTGTTTCTTCCTCGTCGCTCTTGCACGTGAGAACGGCTCGTCCCACTTCTCCTTATTCTCCTCGCTTCCTTCATGCAATGCTATTTTTAGATTTCACGCTTTCGGTTATCGAGTCGGAATTGAGAATTGTGTATTTCTGTCGAAACCGTGCAAAAGAGGCGCGAAGCAGACGACAATTTCAAATTTACGAAATATGTTATTTAAGAGACAACACTTTTTTTCAGATATTTTGGAAAAAATCTGCCTAAAATAAAAATCTGAAATATCGTGTAAAATTTTATAAGCATTTAAACACTTCAAAAATAAACTTTCAGTAAAATTTGATGCCAATAAATGTTCCAAATTTGAATCAATATATATTTTCCTATTCAAATTTCCATACTTCTTATCAATTTTGTGCAATTAAAAACTTTTTAGTTAGAGAAATATTTTCTATTAAGAAGAGATAAACATAAAATTCAAGTTTAAAATTCACATTCTCAGTTTTATGTTAGCAATATTTTCATCTCACATTTTTGTAGCCTAAGCACAGACTAATCATTAAAAAAATGAAATGGTCTATGGAAAGGAAAAATTTTCTAACAGATGTGGATAAATTAAGAAGCTAAAATATGTGTTCATTAATATCTTCATATGAACATGTAAATATTTATCGATATTAAATTTTACATAAAAATTTTTGTCTGAAGTGTTCAAATCTTGTTACAATATGACAAGATCATATGGACGAGTTCAATTTTTTTAATGAAATATTTTGTAATTTTTAATTTGTCTGTTCTTCTGAAATCGGAGGAAGATTTGAACAGTAAACAACAAATTTTCCAATGGAATTCAAGGTCAATAAATGCTTAAAGTTTTATATTAAAATTTTAATTACAAAATTTTGAAGCTTTGTAACTATAACATTTTTTGGAATTTACATCTTCTACTTGACAATTTGTATATATATATAAACTACCATCGGAAATTACAGAGGTTGACCTGGAGTTTCAACTTTCGTTAAAGTGATTTATTTTATAGAAAGATATTACAAAAGAAATTTTAATTTAGATCTCTTTGAAGGAAATTAATAAGTATGTATATAAGTATGTATATGTATACCTAATTAAAATATTTTTAGAAAGTCTTTTCTGGATTCTATATGCTGGGGTTGAACATGTTACAAAAAGTCGTGTAATTTTAAAAATGTGTATCCCCATACCAATGAAATCTTAAAGTGTGCTGTTCGATAAAATATTAGATATAATATATTTTACTTTTGAATAATCAAACCTTTTATTTATACTTATATATTGAAATTTTCATTTATAATATGTTATGTATTCTGAAAGTTTTTTCAAAATGTTTTATACCAAATTAAAGTTAGTGTACGATTTCGTGTGCTAATTTTGATATAATTTATGTATTTTTCAAATATTTAAACCTTTTATACTCAAACATTCAGTATTATTTTGAATTCAAAATGTTTTAATAAATTGCATTGGCTTTAGGGTCCATAAATGAAGAAGTCTATTATAAATTAAATCAAGGGTCATTACAATTTACTATTTTAATTCTTTTAATAAAACATTGAATAATTTAAAAACATTAAACATATTAATACGTTCATAGTTACATACTTAAGTTTAAAGAATTTAAAATCTTTCTGTGGAGAAAAGACGTTTTCGAATGCACCGGGTTTCAAGCCCGGGTATTTCGATTGCCGGTCGACTGTATGTACATTCGTGTAAAAATATTAAATATTTTGAAAATGTTTTTTCAAGTATTTTACTTTATAGTAATGATTTGTCGAATTTACTTCACACCGAATAAATCTCAAAGTGCAAGATCGCATGCGAATTCAAATACAATTTATGCTTTTTTTGTAATATTTAAAACCTTTCTTTACACAGACACTTCCATCGGAAATTAGAGGTTCATATGTTATTTAAGCTATTGTTAAAGTAACTTAATTTTTATAATAAAAGGTTAACATTTTTTCATGATGCTAAAATAAAAGTTAACACAGTTTTGCTTCTAATAATCCCAAGTTAAGAGCATAATATCAATTTTGTAAAAATATACTACAAAAAATCTGCCCGCTTCGTGGGCACATTCTCATGGCGCGCTTCGCTTGCAAGTTTGAGCGCGCCTGGGGCGCGCGATTCGATCGTCGCACTCGGTCTTATATTCTTCGGACCGTAAAGCCAACTAAGAACATGAACAATATTTGAATATTAATACTAAGGGTCGATATAAGTCCTGTTTCATTATTATTTAAATTTATTACTTGTAATTTGATACTTAAGTTCAAGTCAATTTTATAATATTATCGATGTGAATTACATTTTCTCAAAGTTACTAAATTTGTTTTTGATTTCAAATGAAAAAAGAAATTCAATTTACTTAAAGCTCTATCAGCCTTAAAGAACACATTCTTATCATGAAACTTGCGCTTCGCGCTCGATTTTCTGTATACATTTCTGTAACTTTCTAATAATTTACAAGATTACAAAAAATCTATTTTCTTCCAAATATTTAAAAAAGGAGGAGAATTCATAGACTCTTTTAGAGAAAACGAATTTTTGTATTATCGCTTATTTTGTATCACACATATTTTGGTTCAAAAATGGAATTTTTTATTTTCAATATTGTATTTTTTAAAACCAAAACATGAAATATATATCTTGTCAAAAAATGTCCTACTGAGAATTTGTATACCTCATTTAGGCAAATAGTTTTCTAGCTCAACGTTTTTTTCGTATGTTACATATTTTGTTCAAATAATGGAATTTTTGAATTTTAATCGTATTTTTTAAAATTATAATGAAAAATATACGTTTTATTAGAAACTATATCTGAAAATATTTGTATATATTATTGAAACGAACAATTTTCCATTCTTACGTTTTTTTCGTATTTCACATATTTTAGTTAAAAAATTGAATTTCGGATTTTCAATGGTATTTTTTTTTTAATTAAAAAGAAAAATATACATCTTATGAAAAAATGTTGCAGTTCAAACTTGTAGATCTTTATATCATATAGGTTTGGTTTCGTCGGTCTTGCGGTCAATAAAACAACATTCTATAAAAAACTCCTTCATTATATTTGGTCAAAAATTCTCCTATGTTTCAACCTCACTGCGGGTCTTTTTCAAGGAATATATATGTCACTAAAAATTGAACAAATCAATTTACCATCAAAATTCTTTTTCCAAAGAGAACTATTTTATATGTTGTGTTGATATAATAAATAAGTACTTACATAAATTACAAAAAAACGAAAACACACATGAAGATTCAGTCTTATTCTTGAAAATGTTATTAAAATTAAAGCCTCAAAGATTGAGGGCTTCAATAATTTTAAATTACATTATAATACGGTGTGTATACAATCCGATGAAGCAACGCAAACTTTAGGATAGAGAGACGAAGATACGATAAATTGAATTAAATTCACCAACACGGAGAAACTTTTTATATCAATTTTTACTATAGTATTTTTCAATTTAGGGAAAAACTTATGACTTTGGGAATTTTTGTTAGTAAAAATACTAAACTTTATAATAATGATATGAAACTTTAGTATAAACTATAGTAAAATTTGCTATGGACTATGCTGAAGTTTCATATCATTATAATAAAGTTTAGTATTTTTACTAACAAAAATCCTCAAAGTGATACGTCTTTCCCTAAATTGAAAAATACTATAGTAAAAATTGATATAAAAAGTTTCTCCGTGAATGAAAAGCGTGCTAAAGCTTGAGAATACAAACTTGAAAATCATATGTTAAATAATGCCACGGCAAATTCGATCAATATTCATAATTTCAGCCTTACAATTTAGTGAAATAATAATATTTTTATTGATATAAATTGATTCAATAATTTTTCTTTAATGTTGTTTTATTGACCCTAAGACCGACGAAACCAAACCTATATATGATATAATAATATAACGGTCGAAGAAATGGTCATCCGTTCTTTATAAAGGGAAAAAAACAAACAAAAATTCTAGCCTGTTGTTTACAAATTTCTAAGTTTTTCGTTCATTTTATCCGGTTTTCTATATACAGTGAATTCTACATATTTTTTCCAATTCGTGTTGTTGCTTACTGGACTTCTTCATTTTGAATTGCAAGCAATGAGATAAGATTTTGAGTTTCATTATTATCCTTATTTTAACTATCTTCTACATTTTTATCTTTTACGAAAATTTTGAATTAATCTTTTAATTTATGGCACTGAAGAGGGCCCCCATATGTGGCCGAAACGTTTGCCTTCTCTCTTTTTTTGCGTTTTTTATCGTAGGTAGCATTGATAATATTAATAGAAGAAAATAAAAAGAGGCTGACCCAATGCCAAAAAAATGAGAAATTAACAAAAATTCTGTGAATTTTGGGTCAATATAATAGCAGACATGTCATCAAGCATCTCACTTTACAGTTATTACTCTTGTAGATCTTTATGTAGTAAACCACTTTTTATCATAACTTTTATTCATATCTCGTATAATTCAACTGGAAAATGGATATTGACTTTTTTCAAGTTTTAATATACTATAACTTTCTTAAATTTATTTTAATTGCAAAATATTATCAGGATAATTAGTAGAGATTTACGAGAATTATCAGAAACCAGTCTTAAAAGTTTTGGTTTTTTCATAAAGTTTTTTTCAAAAACACAAAAAATGCTCCTATTTTGACAATTTTTGTCGGATGTAGCTGGTTAACGAACTTGTCTTTACTTTTTCAGCTGCGATAATGTATGCATAAGCTCAATTCAATCCGACAATTTTTTTCTATCCAGAGTTATCGAGTATATGACCTATTACTACTGCAGACGGACAGACAGACAGACAGACAGACAGACACTTTCGTAAAAACCGTTTTTTCTGACTCAGGGGATTTCAAAACGTAAAGATTTGACGAAAATTCCGAAAATTATTTTTCACATAAAACCAAAACCTTAATTCTCATATGATGAGAATCTAGAAGACATCAAATTTAGATCTTTCTTAATAATATTAATAACTCTAAAATTAATTAACATTGTCAAAAGTCTGTAGTCTCATTTCAAAGGTAAGTTTGCATATTATTTTTCTAACTAATTAAGATGTTTTTGGAATTTTTCTGCTAGATTCTGCTCTAGAATCAAAGATGGTAATGAAAAATCATCAAATTTCAAATGATGATTGTACTACATTCATTTGAAGAATTCAAAAAATCCAAACTATCAATATTTTGATAAAAATTTCTAAATTTATTAAAATATGATATAGGTCGATTTTTAAAAACTTCTTGAAGAAGCTACATATTTTAAAAATTGCATGACTTTTTTGAATTCTGTTCAACCCCAAGATAGAATCCAGAAAAGAATTTCTAAAAATATTTTGATTAGGTTAAGAAATCACTATGAAGACATACTGAAAAAACCTTTTGAAATCTAAATCTAAATTAAAATTTCTTTTGTAATATCTTTCTATAAAATAAAACACTTTGACGAAAGTTGAAACTCCAGGTCAATCTGTAATTTCCGATGGTAGTTTATATATATGTATACATACGAATTGTCATGTAAAAGATGTTAAATTCCAAAAAATTGTATTCAATGTATTTTATTTTTTAGCAACCGTTTGTCGACTTAGCTTCATATCAAGAAAAGTTTGAGGTGTAAATTCACATACAATTTATGTATTTTCTTAAATCAGCAAACACTTCATTTACATTCATCTATTGAAATTGCCATATGTCTTAGGTAAGAAAAGATAATTTTGCTTCCAAAAATAGAAAAATTATTATTGAAGAGATCATTTCAAAGAAAAGAGATTAATTTCCAAGAAAAATATTTGAAGCATAAGAAAAAATAAATTTAACAAATTTTATTTTTACCCCGACTTTTTTTCTTATCGCTTCAAACCAAATTAAAAAAAAAAATGATGTGATTCAAATAAATCGTGAATCGTTTTTTCAGGAAAAAGACCTAATACAACCTAGCCGTTTCCATATTTCTAAAATGAATAAGTTTTTACCAAATTCAGTAATTTTTTTACAAGAATTTTGTTTTGGAAATTTTATTTTTAATGCTTTTAGCCATTAAAGAATTTATTATAATTTCCAAAAAATGGAAACGGTTAAGTTGTAGAAAGCCTTTTTCTTAAAAAAATTATCCGTGATTTCACAGAATCACATCATTTTCTAAAATTTGGTATGAAGCGATAAGAAATCAAGTCCGGGTAAAAATAAAATTTGTTAAATGAATTATTTTTTTATGTTTTAATTTTTTTCTTGGAAACTAATCTCTTTTCTTCCAAATGATCTCTTCAATAATAATATTGCTATTCTTGAAAAAAAATTTATCTATTTTTGCCTGAAGTCTAATTTTTGTGGATGAACTACCTGAAATCAGCAAAAACTTCATTTACATTTATTTATCGAAATTTTCATGCCAAAGATGTTACCTATTACAAAAATGTTCAAACCCTTCATTTTTTAAACTTGTATTTCATCTTGAATGATATCTTATTATAAAATATTCTCTACATAATTTAAAAAAAAATGCTGAAATCGATATTTTATTTCGAATCTTTAAGCATTTATTGATTTTAAATTTCATTAAAAAATTATTTTTCAAGTATTTAAATCATCTTAAAATTTCACAAAATCTTTTAGATACTTATTTCAGATCAATATTTTTCAAAGTATATAGAAAAAAAGTGTAATTTTTTTAATGTTATATTCCGTAATTTTGAATTCTGAGTCTATTTCGCGCCTCCTTTGCATGAAGTCGAGAAAAATACAATTTCTGATTTTAACTCGACAACCGACAGCGTGAAATCGAAGCAAGTTAGTGGGGATACACTGACATGACGCGCTTCATTGTGTGTGCTCCCACATGTTATTATAACAGCGCGGACCTTTAATTTTAGTTCGAAAAAGATCCGAAAAAGCTGTACGCAATTGGGGACGCTGCAAAAGTGATAAACGTTTTACGAAAACGAAAACGAAAAGTTTTACCCTTCAAGTAGTAGCATGAACCTTTCATTTTAGTTCCCAAGAGCATTTCGCAATAGGGCGCGCTGCGGAAAATCACTCGAAATTAAATACATTACTTTAGCAATCTCCCAACTCATCTCTGCTTTTACTTTATTTCGTATATGCTATATATAGACGAAATAAGGAGAGAGCCGAAGTCTCCCGAAGATTTTCGACCATCTCCGTGTTTTCGAATTCAGAAGACACTGCGAGAAACACGCGTCGCCACGGAAACGGCTGAAAGTTGTGAAGAGGGCAGCACCTCGATACCCAAGAAAGAGTGATGTTCTATATATATCGTTCCCCCACTCCGAGGCCACTCGCCGCATCTAGGTTTATAATATCTTTGATTATACTAATGGACAAATATTTAAAAAATTTTAAATAATTAAGTTTCTGAACAATATGAAATGAAAAAATGTTCCTAAAATGATTGTAGGACATAAATTACACATTTTGCATAAATCAATTAATACAAAATAAAAAAAAGAACACATTAAACTTCGTAAAATATATACTGTGGATACGCATGAAGAATTCTTGAGACCCTGAACAAAATTTTTTAAATTTTATTTCCATATAACTGAAAATATATTTAAAAATAAATAAAAAGCTTAAGCTTCTAAACCTTAACTAGTCATCATCGATCTGTACATGGTAAAAATATGTACTAGCAAATTTTATAGTAATAAATATTTTTTGTTAAATTTACAAATTTTTAATTGAGTATATAAGGTAAATGTACCAGTCGTTGCGCTTGTACCAGTCGTTGCGCTGTCAAGCATATTTTACGTAAAATTAAGAAAATTACGTTATATTTTTGTGTTCAAGTTGAAATATCGTTGAACATAAGGTTATTATTCATCTCTCGTAACAAATTTTTAATGTAAATGCTTACTCAAAAATGCTAAAAAATAAAATATTCCGGAATGTTCAAATCGTAGTTCATAAAATGACTATGTGCTTATTTTTTATGCAAATGGAACTCTTCTCGCATTTAAGTATTTATATCAATTTATTTGACATCAAGTTTTAAAGTTTTTGATTTATATTTGTGATAACCCTTATATAACAATAAATAATACAATAATAAATTTCTCGCGCAAAGACTGGGCCAAACGCATTTTTTCATATTTTCGACTATTTGTTATTAAGTGTTGAAAATTTTCAGAATAATAAGCTTTGCAATACAAATCAAAAGTGTCTTTCAAAATGTGATTCGATTAATATGACGAAAAATTTTATTTTTCTATAATTAAATTCAATAATCTTTGAAGGCTTTCGTTAACCGCGCAACGACTGGTACATTTACCTTATTTCCCTTCACATGGTTTTTTATGTTGAACACAGGGCTTAACAAAATATTTATTTTTCATTTCATTCGTTTGAAGCTGGAAAATAAAAATGGAAAATACTTCTATTTAGAAGCTTAAGCTTTTTATTTATTTTTAAATATATTTTCAGTTATATGGAAATAAAATTTTAAAAAATTTGTTCAGGGTCTCAAAAATTCTTTCTGCGTATCCACAGTATACATTTTACGAAGTTTAATGTGTTCTTTTCTTATTTTGTATTAATTGATTTATGCAAAATGTGTATTTTATGTCCTACAATCATTTTAGGAACATTTTTTCATTTCATATTGTTCAGAAACTTAATTATTTAAAATTTTTTAAATATTTGTCCATTAGTATTATGCTTTTGTAGAGCGTGCCGCGTGCAGCGCCACTATGGTGAGAAAACTTCGCACATACAAACTATAATCACTAAGGAACCGCCATTTTGTTTTTAGTCGGACAGGGCTGCTAGAGTCAATTAGAGTACTGAAATTCTCGGTGTGTCTTTTTCTAGTAAAAGACGCCCCTATAGGCAAGAAAAGGACACACGGGTAGGGATGTAAGTCCATGAACCGTTTCATTGAAACATTGAATGTTTCGTGAAACTGTATCGGTGCGCCGGTTTCCGGTACTAGCTATAAGGGGTTCTAGCACCATTTCACTTATAACCAAATATGTTGGTAAAAGCGCGGTCTGAATTACTGACCAATTCAGCGCGAAAATTCGAATTTAAGTACTTACATTATCAGTCTAACGTAAGTAATTTCGAAATCTGCGTATATAGATAGGTGAATAAGTAAATCGTAGCTCCTCTGTCTCTAATTGCGACGTTAAACATGGTATTGCGACGTTGTAATCAGTTACTACGACGTAGAATTGTATTGCGTGTGCGAGAATGCTAGGAATGCGAGAGATTACGTCATTGCTATGGTTATGGATGTCGCATTGGGCTATTTATTGTGAAAGAACGTGCCTTAAGCTCCAAAACGACCGTATGTAATGTTCATAAACATTACAAGGAATTTCAATATTTATTATAAATGTCAATCATCGACTGACTCATTCCTCGACTTAATTTTGATGGGTGGTCCTGCGTGACCTATTCGCTAATTCGTCGAGTGAACATAAAATTGTGTTAGGTCAGCATTTTGATTGGCTGAAGGCTATAGGGAGATGGTAAAATCCCACCTAAAGCGCTTATTATAAATATAGCTGCAGAGCTCAAAAATGGCAGATTTTTTGTTTTGAAAAAGAGCTAAAACTTGCGATACAACATCATTCGACTTGAAAATTTTTCGGCAACTACGGACTTATAATTTGTCGGGGTGGCCAGGCGAGCAATGCCTGACATTGTATTACAATATATTGTAAATAGTGACATAATATTTTGGAAATAATTATACACGGCTAAAAAGAAATACATACAATTTAAGTGTGAATTGTGCTTCTTATTTAATTGAATTCGCAAAGTCTCAGAAACATAAATGCGCATTGCGCATGCACACTCGTGCCAGGTTGAGGCTATATTATTTGGTTATATTATTTATTTTTATTATATTTGAATTGTATTCATTCGTTTTGATGTTTTTTGATATGATGCAAGATGGTTTACCGTTACTAGTCGACTTAATATTTAGTGTTTAAAGTATAATAAAAAGTTCTTGGAAAATGGGTCACCAGAAGCACAAAGTATTTCTAAAACAATAATTTTAAAAAAATAAAATACTAAATAATTTACATTTGACTCACGTGATTTAAGCTGTCTAACTAGTTAAAATTATTTATTTATTCAAATTTTCCATATAAATTAGTTATTTATTTGATTAATTATGAAATTCATTTATGAATTTTTAAAATTCAATTAGTTTGAATTTTCCCCGCCATTATGCCTTAAACTTTAGAAACTTTGATACGTTTCAAAAGTTTCATGAAACGTTTCATTTTACCAAAGTTTCATGAAGCTCATGGAGATTAGATATAAGGAGACCAATATCCATATATCCATTCCCGAAATGAAGTTCTGCCTGGTTCTGCCAAGTACATAGTTACAAAACTTCCCGATGAGGGCATGTGTGTTCCCTGGGTGCAAAATGGCGACGCCCAATACATGATGTCAAAGTATTCATCTTATATTTATTAGATTATTATAAACTATGGATGCCGCCATTTTGCACCCAGGGAACACACGCGCCCCCTTCGGGAAGTTTCCTAACTAAGTACTTGGCTGAACTTCATTTTCTGTTTTGTGAAGTACGGCCATAAGAGATTGACACGCTCCGTACGAAGTCATGGTAGGGAGAGTCAGATCGACGCCAGCGTATGCAGTGCATAATTTAGGCGTTAAAGGAGGCTGTTTTATATTTCCGAACAATCAAGATACACATGCAAATCTAAATTTTGTTTTAATTAAAAAGATAAATCTAAATTGAGCCACCGAAGTTGTTGTGTTGCGAATTGTAAAAATACAAGCAGGAAAAGTGAGTGTAAATTTTACAAATTTCCAACGTCTAAATGGAAAATAAATCAAAGGAATAAGTGGGTAGCTGCAGTAAGAAGGCAAAAGTAAATAGTACCATAACCTTAATTTCGGTAATAGCAATAACAAAGAGATTAGCAAACTTTTAGGAATTCGTAAGTTTAGTATGAAAAAACAAACATTTTTTAAATCAGTAGTAAAAAAAATGTGATTTCAAGTGACTTAAAAATTTTGAGAATTATATATTTAGCAAAAATAAATTCATGCAATATATTTTGAATTTTTTTGATCAAAATGAGAATTTTTTTCTCTCTGCCACATCCACTATTGCAAGAAGTTGCTTTGTCCATTTAATATAAACAAATTAATTAATAACATTTGATTATTTTTCATATAGTGTCGATGGATCACCGTGGGTTCCCAAGCCATAAGATCGTATTTGTAGTGATCATTTTATTAGAGGCGAAAAATCTGAAGAGGTGTCAAGTCCTAGCTACATTCCTACGAGATTTCCTTCAATCTACAAGTCTAAAAAAAAAATTACGTGTTCTGCTAGAACGAGATTTTTGCCTTTAATTTTCGTTTGTGGTTGAAATTCTATTGTATGTGTAATTGATTGAATACCTGTTTCAATAATTATATCCATGATAAATTTAAATCTGAAAATAAACAATTAATATTTATTTACTCAACAAGTACTTAAAACTGTCATCATGAAATGACAATTCAATTCTTTATTATTTTTTCCTTGCCAATATTTTTTTTCTAGTCTGTTTTGATCTGTCATTAACTTAACCTTATATTTACTGGTTTCTATATCATTTTTGTTATGAATAATACTTAATTTTTACTGCTGATTTCACACAAATACTTCACAAGGAAAAACAATTGAATTTTAAAGTGAATTAAATTGTTTTTTTTTATTGATAATAAACATTTTTATAACTAAGTCCCATTATAATACATTGTAAAAGCTCTCGAACAGCCTCCTTTAGTTCACTCATGTTATGGTGCTGCAGTCACGCACAGAGCGTTATCCCTAGACACGGGGAATTTTTTAACTCTATCCATGATCTAGCATCACTGTTAGGTATGTAAGCACCTTAAAAACGCCGATATGGTAGACGGCACCCTTTGATATTGGCAAATTCATTTGAATTTAAGAATTTTGTTTATTTAAAGTATCTAAGATACTCAGGCATAAGAAATAACTTTAAGACTTATTTTCAGATCTTCAAGAAATACCCTCTACAAATCATGTACTTTTTATAAGCTAGTTTAGATTTTAGAAGAAAGGGGATTGAAACTGTAGACTTTTATTAAGCGATAGATTGTAAAACAAATACGACTCAAGTTTACATAAAACCAATTTATTAGTACGACTTCAATGAAGCTTTTCTCCAAGAAAAGCTATATTTTTGAGACCACTTAAAAACAATCGATTCTAAATAATAAATCTATTTTATATGAAACAGAATTCGTTGAACCAATGTGAGAAATAATAATTATTCCAATTCTGAAAAATCCCTGAAAACCAGAACACTCTATTTTTATTATCTAAAACAACATAAAGTTTAATGTGAAATTAGAATTTTGAATGCATTTTTTTACTCTCATAAAGAAATTCAAAGGTCTCTTTCAGAACATAAGAGCAATAAGTAAATTATTTGATTAGGAATATGTAACATAAAAATGCAGAAAACTATAAAACATTTTGGTAACAACTTTGGACCAAGAACTCCAAAACAAGAGAACTCGTAGAAACTCGTTATGTTTGATTTAATACTTTAATAAAAGTCCAAACACAGTTCAAGATCTATACACTAGAAACCTAGAAATCGTAGATCAATTAACAAGCCTGCCCTAGCGGACTCGGCTGAGAGAATACTCTGACCGTTCTATGACTGTTCTCTGACCGTTCTCTGAGCTCACATTATTATGGCTAAGAACGACAAAAAAAACATTTAAAATATTGCAATTATGATTCTGCGATCAAATTTGAATTAGTAGGTGTAGGAATAAATACAATAATTTTACTTTTTAGCGAAAAGAGTTAGAAAAACATCGTATATCTGTCATTGAAGGCAGTGCAGTGGTTCACAATTGCCGGAATGTCTCCACCGTGAAGGTTTACTATTGGTGGATACGTTCCGCAAATGGCGAACCACTGCACTGCCTTCAATTACAGGTACATGATGTTTTCCTAGTTTTTATCGCTGAAAAATAAGATAATTGTATTTATTGCTTTACCTTCTAATCCATATTTCGCCACAGAATCATAATTGCAATGCTTTTAATGTCTTTTTTACCGTTATTAGTCGTAATAATGCGAGGTCATAGAACGGTCAGAGTATTCTATGACTGTTCTCTCAGCCTTGTCCGCTAGAGTGCACTTTTACGACCTTTCTCAAGTGCACATGGATACGAGTTCTCGGAACGTTGAGCCAGAGGGTTAGTGAAATGGACCATGTGGGGTGCGTGAGAACATAGAAATGTCACGAAATCAAGAAGATTTTCATCGGCAGATAAACTATAAAAATCGTGCGTACTTACTCACTGTAAACACCCTTATTGGTTAAAGATCATCCCTAAATTTTCTAATTTTTATTCTTTAGAGTGGGGATTTCAATCCTAAGGTTCCGACATCGTGCCTCCACTTTTTTGGCGAAGCTAGTTGCGTTCGATTTTTCAGTGAATTTACTTTCTTCTTCTCGTAGAAGACATTAGCGCCGGTCACTGAAAACCTTTACAGTTATTTCATCAGATTACAAATTTATTTCTTATAAATGTAGTGACTATTATGTCTTATTAAAGTTGTCAAATAAAGAATTAGGAATAATATTTGATATTATATTAACAGTGTGTTTTAATTTTTATAAAAACCCGAAGCCTATCTTCATAAGCGACCACACATCACCCGCGCAATTTCAAATCAAAGCCATCATCACGTCAGCCAATCGGACAGCGTCGGCGCACGCCTGTTAACCACGGACGTGAAAGCTATTACAGAAAAGAGCCTTTAAGAAAATTCTGCAAACGCAAACAAACAAACCATCGGAGTTTGATGTTGATTTGTGAACGTTTCTAACAGCAAATTACAACAATGCCGAATTGGTTCCTTGCAAAAATAAATCGCTTTGGCGAGTTGAGTGGCGTAGAGGAAAAAAAGGAACTTTTAGCAGAAATGAAAATCAAATTAATGGGTCTTTCCAATCATGAATTGGAACCGGTCGCTGGCAACTTAGATCTCGGCAAACTGTTTTCAGAACTAACCTCAAACGACAGGTACAATGACTCCACTTATTTGATTTCTATATGATTGGGATATTGGATTTATTAGATATTTATGTATATAAAGATATTTTTCCAAATTATAAAATACTTGTTTTTGTTTGCCTAGTTATTTTCTTAAAGTAATATTTGAAGTTCATCTAAAATGATTTTAAACTTTAGAAATTTGGTACAGTAGATTTCAAGTATTTAAAATTATTGTCTAATATAATATGAAGAATATATATATATGTATATATTCGCATTTGTACTCAAAGACTCGAAGTAAATTGTCATAAGAATTTAACTTAATGTAAAAAAAAATTGAAGTATGGTGTTTTTTTTACTAAATTCAACTGTTAAATCCCTTCTTGAAAAAATAAATATTATAATTTTCCACGATAATTACAAACCATAAACATTTCTTTAATGAAGTACAATTTTAAAAAAATAGTAAAAGAAAAATAATATCTACTTAGTTTTATGACACTACTAAAGAATAGCAACATCACGATTACTACACGGAGAAAATAATCTAACTAACTTCTTCCAATTAAACCACCGAATTTAATGTGCGAAATGGGTATGAGCTTCTACCTATATTGGTATAAACTCATGCATTTTTAGCATGGAATCTCCTATACTGTAAAAGAAACAAGCACATGTCATTATTGCTAGTGTTATGCTGTCAGAGCAATGAGCCTTGCGAAAATAAGTCGATCTTCGCCTTACTATGATTTCAAGAAAACTCATCCTATTTCAGCACGAGTTTCACACGGATCATGCTTTTGTAGCTAGTTTCGTTCATCCTTGTGAAAAATTCATCCATTTTAAGCAGGGATCCCTTCATGCTAAAAAAGTACTAAGTTTCATGCTTTTAGTGCAGTTGTGCCTTACGATGATAGCTAGAAATTCGCCTTGATATGGTCGCAAGAAACTCATCCTACTTCAGCATGAGTTCTATTACAACTGAGATGTTAGGACGCGCTTACTTCCAAACGTAGCACCTAATGTGTCCTCTTGGTTGTAAGAGAACTCTTGCAGAAATAGGATGAGTTTTCTTGCAACCATAGCAAGGCAAAGGTTGAGCTATTTTTGTAAGGAACATTGCTCTGACGGCATATGACACTAGCAATAATGTCATCCGCTTGATTCATTTATAGTATAAGACATTCCATGCTAAAAATGGGACATTCTTTTACAAATCGTACACCCATTTTGACTTCAGAATTTAGATTTGCACAAAAAGATTTTTAGAGCTTCTTTTTAATAAATTAACCAACATGTGTATCGGGATTTCCGTAACAAATTTTTTTTTCGAGAAATATATAAACTTAAACTTTTGATAAAATTGGATAAAATGCTAAATTCTCTTATACTTGAAATTCATTATCTCCGCTTGAAATAATCAAATCGATTTCGGTTTTTATTTTCATTTTTTAGCTTATTACGTTATATATTATGTATATATGTGCCTAGGCGCATAATGAGGGTTATTACGCGACGAGCGATAATGCTCGCAGAAGATCGAACCTAAGGCATAGTCGAGGCTTAGGTGAGGCGTAGTCGATGCGTAGCCGAAGCGTAGCTTCTCCTGCGAGCATTGTCGCTCGTCGCGTAATAACCTTCATTAAACGCCTAGGCACATAATATACTATTATAGTTTTTATTTTATTAATTAACTACAGATATTAGCATTTTAATTGTTTAAACAATTTTCGCATGTTTCCCCCCTCAGTGAAATATCTTCCGATCTAATTGAGTCTCCACTTTTATTAAATATGCGCTAGTTATATTAAGACATAGCGCATAATATGATAGTTCTTTTTCCAATTTTTTTCACTGAGGGGGGAAACATGCGAAAATTGTTTAAACAATTAAAATGCTAATATCTGTAGTTAATTAATAAAATAAAAACTATAATAGTATATTATGTGCCTAGGCGCTTAATGAAGGTTATTACGCGACGAGCGACAATGCTCGCAGGAGAAGCTACGCTTCGGCTACGCATCGACTACGCCTCACCTAAGCCTCGACTATGCCTTAGGTTCGATCTTCTGCGAGCATTGTCGCTCGTCGCGTAATAACCCTCATTATGCGCCTAGGCACATATATACATAATATATAACGTAATAAGCTAAAAAATGAAAATAAAAACCGAAATCGATTTGATTATTTCAAGCGGAGATAATGAATTTCAAGTATAAGAGAATTTAGCATTTTATCCAATTTTATCAAAAGTTTAAGTTTATATATTTCTCGAAAAAAAAATTTGTTACGGAAATCCCGATACACATGTTGGTTAATTTATTAAAAAGAAGCTCTAAAAATCTTTTTGTGCAAATCTAAATTCTGAAGTCAAAATGGGTGTACGATTTGTAAAAGAATGTCCCATTTTTAGCATGGAATGTCTTATACTATAAATGAATCAAGCGGATGACATTATTGCTAGTGTCATATGCCGTCAGAGCAATGTTCCTTACAAAAATAGCTCAACCTTTGCCTTGCTATGGTTGCAAGAAAACTCATCCTATTTCTGCAAGAGTTCTCTTACAACCAAGAGGACACATTAGGTGCTACGTTTGGAAGTAAGCGCGTCCTAACATCTCAGTTGTAATAGAACTCATGCTGAAGTAGGATGAGTTTCTTGCGACCATATCAAGGCGAATTTCTAGCTATCATCGTAAGGCACAACTGCACTAAAAGCATGAAACTTAGTACTTTTTTAGCATGAAGGGATCCCTGCTTAAAATGGATGAATTTTTCACAAGGATGAACGAAACTAGCTACAAAAGCATGATCCGTGTGAAACTCGTGCTGAAATAGGATGAGTTTTCTTGAAATCATAGTAAGGCGAAGATCGACTTATTTTCGCAAGGCTCATTGCTCTGACAGCATAACACTAGCAATAATGACATGTGCTTGTTTCTTTTACAGTATAGGAGATTCCATGCTAAAAATGCATGAGTTTATACCAATATAGGTAGAAGCTCATACCCATTTCGCACATTAAATTCGGTGGTTTAATTGGAAGAAGTTAGTTAGATTATTTTCTCCGTGTAGTAATCGTGATGTTGCTATTCTTTAGTAGTGTCATAAAACTAAGTAGATATTATTTTTCTTTTACTATTTTTTTAAAATTGTACTTCATTAAAGAAATGTTTATGGTTTGTAATTATCGTGGAAAATTATAATATTTATTTTTTCAAGAAGGGATTTAACAGTTGAATTTAGTAAAAAAAACACCATACTTCAATTTTTTTTTACATTAAGTTAAATTCTTATGACAATTTACTTCGAGTCTTTGAGTACAAATGCGAATATATACATATATATATATATATATATATTCTTCATATTATATTAGACAATAATTTTAAATACTTCAAATCTACTGTACCAAATTTCTAAAGTTTAAAATCATTTTAGATGAACTTCAAATATTACTTTTTACAACTCAGAAAAGCTTCAGAGAAGGAAGTCTCGAGAAAGGCTAGTTGCGACTCGACTCGGACATGATTAAACACGTCGCGCGCTCAAAAATATTAAAAATCTTCCGATCTAATTCAGTCTCCACTTTTATTAAATATGCGCTAGTTATATTAAGATTAAATTGTTTAAACAATTAAACTGCTAATATCTGTAGTTAATTAATAAAATAAAAATTATAATAGTATATTATGTGCCTAGGCGCATAATGAGGGTTATTACGCGACGAGCGACAATGCTCACAGGGGAAGCTACGCTTCGGCTACGCCTCGACTACGCCTCACCTAAGCCTCGACTATGCCTTAGGTTCGATCTTCTGCGAGCATTGTCGCTCGTCGCGTAATAACCCTCATTATGCGCCTAGGCACATATATACATAATATATAACGTAATAAGCTAAAAAATGAAAATAAAAACCGAAATCGATTTGATTATTTCAAGCGGAGATAATGAATTTTAAATACAAGAGAATTTAGCATTTTATCCAATTTTATCAAAAGTTTAAGTTTATATATTTCTCGAAAAAAAAATTTGTTATAAAAATCCCGATACACGTGTCGATTAATTTACTAAAAAGATGCCACAGAAAAAAATTTAAGTCTTTTAGAAATTAATTAGTGTTAACAATTTTTTTTTTTGAAATTCGTACAGTATGTAAAAAAATGTCCCAAATTCATGAATTGTTGCCAATATTGGTAGAATTTAAATGTTATTTCAATTACATGAAATTCATTTTAAAGAACAATAGATTAGCGCAATTTTCAACTCATTAATGTCTAGCAATGTTTTTTAAATTTCAATAATCTAGTCGTTAAGATTTTATTTTTAAAAATACTCGTTTAATATCTCTAATTCCTAATAAAAGCTTAATAGAAATGATTATTGATTTTTTTTGTTTGCAAATATATTTCATTATAGAAGAAATCCAATCACTCATGTTTCAGACAATTTTTGGAAGAATTGTGCGGTGTCCTAAAAATATTCATCACTGCATTAGAACCTGGAGATGTCCATCAGCGCTATCCAAGAAAAGTTTTCCAATTTGTTTCTCATTCTGATATCCCAGTCAAGAATCTTATCTTGGAAGAATTACTTCGAACTGCTACTAGCCCTGCTAAACTGACGCATTTATTGAAAGATACAGACTTGCTTGTTGCCGTAGTAGAAAGAATCGCAGATGATAATTTATCAGTAGCAAAGTATGCCATGTCAATCCTTGAAAAGGTTGGCGAAACTTCCGAAGGTTTACAAGTTCTTTATTCAGGAACTGTTCTAAGAACTATTGCTAGACTTTTGTCAAAGAACGACATTATTAGTTTTCGAGTATACGAAGTTGTAACAAATATATCTAAAAACTCAAAAATTGGTTTGGAAAGTTCTGTAAAATCTGGATTTCTACACAGCTTAATAGCCGTTCTCGATAATGAGGACGAACTTCTTCATCTGAACGCTCTAGAAACAATGACTGGCTTAGCCCTGACTGAAGAAGGCTTGAATTTCCTAGAGCAGCAAGATGTTTTAAGAAAGCTCTCTCATAAAATAGCTCGCGCTAATGAAACTCCACTTTCAAATCTTCTCATTCCTGGATTGATGAAATTTTTTGGCCAGGTAGCGCGCTTCCGCCCCAACGAAATATTTTCTAAATATCCAGTTGTGGTCTCTGCTCTTTTCGAAGTCATTGAAAGTGATGATCAAATTATTCTAGCCTCTGCTTTGGATACTTTGGGACATATCGCCAGCACTGTAGAAGGCAAATATGCTTTACAAGAACTTGGAGATTCAATGACAAACGCTTTGAAGAGAATCGCGGAAGTCATCAAAAAAATGCCTACAGACCTTAGAATACGAGGCTTGAACAACCTTGCCTGTATTTTAGATGTGAAAAAATCAGAGCAAGACAACAGGATACTTTCTTTAACTAAATCCTGGTTTGATTCGCTGTGCGAAGAGCCCTTGAAAATGGTAGTTGAGTTTTGCAAACAACCATTTGCTGATATCAGGCAGGCAAGTTTAGAACTTCTTGCAGTAATCGCGTCTCAAGCTTGGGGTCAGGAATACATAGCCGTATTCCCAGGCTTGGTAGAGTTTTTATTGGACAGAAACATAGAGAGTTTTAAGGAGTGTAAGGAGGCTAAGTACGACGTTGTCAGGAACCTCTCCAACGCAGTCTCCAATATCTTCGATGCCAATACCATCCAAAGATTCAAACAGTTTGTCAACCAAGGGCCAATGTATGTCGAGACTTATACGGAAGTTGCAACTGATGGTGCATTCTAAAGTCACTTTAAAGTGTTCTCAATATTTTTTGTATGTTGATGACAAACTATATTATTTTTGGACATAGACTGTGTGTGCCAATTGTGCGTCTGGATAAAATATGTCAAAAATATTATTTTATAGAAGACAGTTTAAATGTTTTTTTAAAAGTAGTGTCCGTGAATTACCATGGCCCATATTTGAATTTAAAGAGTTAAAGGTTTGAGTTTTGTATTTGAAAAGTTTCTGGTTTAAAGCTTTAAATTACTATAAATTTGATCAGGCTAAAGTATATTTCGGTTGAAACAAAATTTGTTTCAAATTAAGTAAATAGAATATGGTTTAATCAAATTTTCCAAACTGCATAGGGGAAATATTATAAAATTCCCTTAACAAAGTGATCAAAATGAATATTTGCGCAATGTTTAAAATTTACTTATCCGTTTACAGCGCTCAAATTTTTGAAACTTTTTGGAATTAATTTAAATTTTACAAAGAAATTCCGTTTGAAAATTATGTAAAACCATTTCACATGCTTTCATTAGAGGATGCTGAAAGATTAGAAAACTTGTTTGAGAGGAAAAAAGAGAATTTCATTTAGAATATTAGCTTTTCGATTTATAGAAATTGGATATTGTTCAATTTTCTCAAGTCATGATTAATCGAACAATTTATTTATTTAACGTATTTTTCATTTCAAATTAAGAAATTCTTTTCACTTTTAAAATTTATAGATATTAGGAATTTTTAATTAATATTTTCGATTTTGAACTTATAATTTGATTGCTATCAAATTAGGTGCTAATTAGAAAGACGTGGAACTGCATTTTGGAAATGGTTTCACAAAACTCAGCTAAAGTTAGGAAGTCTTGAGGAAAATGGTAAAATATGCTTAATGGATATTTTCAAATGTACCTTATATTTTTACAGTGTTAAATCATGATAAAAAAACTGAAAATAAAACAAGTATTGAACATTTTTTAATGGAAAGGCTTAGTTCTAAGTACTTTTCTGCATTTAGTAGAAAATTAAAGTTGTTTTATCTAATTTTTCGTTATCGTATACCTTTTAACCGCATCTTACGCATTTAATAATTTGCTGTTAATGACAAATTACAAATAAATACGATTAATACGAAGAGAAATAATTTATTAATCTTAAGCCTATTACAACGTATAAAATAACAGAGGACACAATTTCAAGCAGTTCTTATTAAATATGAAAATGAACTTATATTGTTTAAACTTGATTTAGATTCATGAAAGTCTGAGAATCTTCGTCAGTTTATTCACTAGATATTTTGTAAATACTTCAACCCTATTTTTTACAGATTTTAGAAATCATTAATAGTTTCACTCTGACTATCACTTGGAGAATATTATAGTTAAAATGAGACTTAGATATATTCATAGAAATGAAAAAATGGACTATACAACAAATGATAAGAACAAATGAATGTATTGAAGCTTGGAAATATTTTGGTTTTCGTTCACTGAATTCTCTTTCGTTTCTTGGGAGCTAGAATTTTTAGCATGCTGACTACAGGGGCCTCGAAAGTAATTGAAACAATAAATGATATTAGGTACGAGGCCACGACTTGTCCAAAGAACGTTATTGCCTAGAAAAGAAAAGAATTATTTTATATTATCAATTCAAGTTAGAGTTATTGAAATCCAAGCTTTAGAAAAAATTAGAAATTTTACGAATTGCAGATATTTAATTATACTTTAGGAATATTAACAACGCAAGAGAAAGAATTTTCAATACTCCAATATAATAAATAAACTTGACAAAATTTGATTTATTAGAATAAAATGTTTTGTTTACCATAGTATCCTTTCCAAGATGTAATGGTGAGTCTGAGTTCATTGCTGTTAGACGAATAACAATGGGATGAACCAGATATGCACAATAAGTCACCCTACTGAACGGATATAAGATGGGTGCTGATAAAATATCATTTACATACCCTGCAATTGCATAAATATTTTATTAAAAATAATTTTAGAATAATTATTTTATATTCTACTTAATGTAACAGCGTTTTTCTACAAAAACGACTATTCAAATCATCTCGTTTGATATACTTAAAACTAATAATAAAAAACAACTTAAGTTAATAAACTTGAATGAATATGTAGCTCCAAAAGCAGAATTTAATAATGGTCAGTTAATATATATATATAATCAGAGACATACACAGAATTATAAAAAATATATAATTAAAACAAGAAAATGTTTAGGCTCATCTTCAAGAACGCCTAGAATAAATTTCACCTGGTGACCTATAGCTAACAGCTTTCATTTAAGAACCTTGTAATTCAAAGAGTCAATAATTACCTCCATATCCTGTACTGCATGCGATCACTATCCATGCTAAGCCAAGAGCCCATGCACTGTGGCTCAAGGAAGAATAAGCCGCTGCCGTCACAGGGGAAAGTTCAGCTTCGTACAAACCATACAAAAGACTCAGAAGACATCCCGAAGACAGCATCCATCCGACAACAACAGTAGTCTGAAATATAAAGGCTCTCATTTTAACGACGATTTTCCAAATTTTTTTCCACGTTTTTGTGATACAAACATTATCATAACAAAATAGTTCATTTTTAATATTCTAGGTGAAAACAATTTTTTTTCAACCAACGGCTTTCAAGCATCTTAATACTTAAATTTCCAGAATTGCGCGATCATATAGTTATAACAATTGTTCAAGTCAAGTTGCTACAAGCAGAAATTTTTCTATCCATAACTTGCACATATTCCATATTAAGAGTCACTTTTAATAGTATAACTATAAAATTTGTCAATAAAAGAAATTTGAAAAAATGTCTGTAAAAAAAGGAACGCTTCCACTCCGCTGGGTATCGAGCCCAGGACCTTTCGATTATGTCGATAATTATCATGGTGAGTGATACACTCTTCTAATTATCGACATAATCGACTGAAATGATTTGGACAAATTTGTATATAGTTCATGATATATCCGTGGCCAAATTGGCGTAAATAGATTCTGTGAGAAAAGTTTTATGGAACCTCCGTAACTCAGATGATAGAGCATTCGACCGGCAATCGAAAGGTCCTGGGTTCGATACCCAGCGGAGTGGAAGCGTTCCTTTTTTCACAGAAAATTTTTCAAATATATATTCAAAATTCCATCTGGTCTTAAATGACGTTAATTCTAAATCACAGGTTGATAAGGTCGATATGGTAGAATTCGGTTATCATGGTGAGTGATACACTCTTCTAAATATCGACATAATCGACTGAAATGATTTGGACAAATGTGTATGCAGTTCATGAAAATAAATTTTTCCTACACTACTGTCAACGGGCCCGAAATGTTCTTGAAAAGTATAATTTCAATTTTTAAACTCGTTGAAACGAGAAAATTACATTAAACAACACTTTTCATAAGAATTTAATCTTCAGAGTTAAACAAAGTGAATAAATGATTGAAGATCCATTTAAACCCGCGAAAAGAGATTTTTATGAGCTGTAAATAAAATAAATGTTTTAAATCACTGTGCATCTTTTCATCCCTACATACCTTTGACATCTTTACTTTGCAGTCGATCTTAAATAGAAAATATCCAACGGCCATTCCGATAAGATATGGACCAAGCCTCGTCCAAGGTTTGTCGTAAATCTTGTCAAAGAGTGCTAAAGGATCGTCGATACTTGGCATGTGGTTATTGATCAGGGCAATATAACCAGTTGTTAACCACGAGCTCACCAAAAGGGTGATCAATGAAAATGCTGCAATTTTGAAATGATTCGTGGCCAGGATCAGTATTACTGCACCCACAACGTAGAATTGAGTGTCATCTGCTACATACCAACTCCACAGCATACACTATTAACAAAAATAAGTATTATTAAAGAGATCAAAGCTGTAATCCCTCCTTCTTTTTTTCCCAATTTTCTTTTAATAATCGCATAATTGTATTTAGAAATATTATCATTTTTTTTACCTTTGCCCTTTTTCGAAAACCGATTAATTTTTTAAGAATTATTCTCAAACTTTAAATCTCTTCAAAGCCATGACGGAATTGGGGGGGGGGGGGGGGTTCCGGCACCCTTTTTACCTGATGTGTTCAGAAGTACTAAATAATACTTTCTCTCTTACTTTATGTGTCACATGCAAGTTAATTTCGAAATACCGCTGATAAGTATTGCATTTTTTTGGGCGCAGCGAAGGGGGGCTCTCAGTAAATACCGTTCTGAGCCTCAAAAGCTCTTAATCCGCCACTGCCAAAAAGGAATCCATATGGATACCTACTTGGGTTTTATGCGGAAACCCTTATTATATTGGGCATTTTAACTTCACTTTCACTTCACCAAACACTGAGGAAATTGTTTTCATTTTGAGTACAGAAAGGGATCTTATTTTTTAATTTCTGCAATAAAGGAGTATTTTTTGAAAAAATTTTACGACTGAAGATATGTTTTATTATACAACAAAATTAAACTAAACAATAATTTTGAATAATTTTGAGAAAATGTTTATTGCATCAATCCGAATGAATCCGAATCATTCCAACCTCAGATTAATTCGGAGTAAAAATTCGGTTTGGATCAATCGAAGCACGGATTGACCGGATTAAAAACTTGATTCAGACGTATTCGGATTTTGCAATAAATTTTACAGTTAACTGAAATTGTCGATAAGTCTTCCAATTTTTTCAAAATTTGTATTAAAAATTTATATATATATATAAATATATTTATTTATATATTACAGATTAGTTTTAACTTTGTTGCTGTTTCATGAAATAAAGATTATTTTAACTCTATTTGTATTTTTAATTTCAATTTTTTATTAAGGTTTTCACTATTTATTGAATAAAAGGACCCTGCACAAAATAAACATAAATTGCCTTTTGGTGGAATGAGCTAGATTTTATATATGTTTTAGTTGATAGAATTCTGGAAAAAAGTTTCCTCTACCAAAACACAAAAAAATGGATTTCAAGAAACAAACAAACATTTAATACAAAATGTACTAAACTGTTGAGACTGCGGCCTAGTTTACGTTTTCTAAGATTAAAAGTCTCAAACTAGACGCGGGCTTCAATACACTAATAGGTGCCATTGTCAAGGTATGTCTGATCTTACATTTATTAGCTGATTTCGCCATATGATTGGATATATTATTATAAAACACAATTGGCTGTAGATGCATCTGAGTTTCATAAGAAGTAGAATTAAAATGAGATATACTAAAAAATATTTTAGAATAAACTATTGGTTTTGCCTAGCTTTCATGATTGTGTTTTGAAATATTAACTTCAGTCATATAAAATCTAAACCAGGCCGCAGTTCCAACAGTTTTGTGCATTACTATCCAATAACTCTTGTATTCAACGTTCATTTGTTGCTTGAAATCACTAGCAGTAGTTTTTAAGTCAGAAAATATAGATCGCAACCTTCAAAATATTCTATTGCAAAAACTGTCCATTTTTTGTGTTTTGGTAGAGAAAACTTTTTTAAAATTTATTCAACTAAAACATATAAAAAAATGTAGCCACTTCCACCAAAAGACGATTTGTGTATAATTTGTGCTTATGCCCGGTTTTAGACTCCTATATGGGTAATTCCCGTAACTACTAGAGTTCAATAAGTCCTTAGGGTGACAAAGAAAAAACAACTTTTTTTTTGGACAAAAATCCTATTTATTATTCAACATAATCTCCTTTCAGCTCGATACACTTAGTCCAACGGACTTTCAGCATTTCGATGCCTCTCTTGTCATACGATTTGTCAAGGCCTCCAAAATAGCCATCGGTTTACCATTTGATCTTTTCATTTGATGAAAATATTTGTCCCTGGAGCCATCTTTTTAAGCTTGGGAACAGATAAAAGTCGTTGGAGGCCGCATGTGGAGAATAAGGTTTTGGTGGGTAAGCAATTCAAAGCATAATTTATTGATTTTTGCCATCGTTTTTAACAATTTTTGAGCTGGTGTATTGTCTTGCAAAAACATGCATTTTTTATTCAACAAATGAGGCCGTTTTCTTGTGATTTCTTCTTTCAATCGGTCCATTAATGCACAGTAATAGTCGATGTTGATTGTTTTTCCTTCTTCCAAATAGTCGACGAACAATATGCCACTGGAATCCCAAAAAACAGGAGCCATAACCTCCTTTCCAGTCGATTGTTGTGTTTTTGCTTGCTTTGGTGCAGTTCCACCGGGTTCTACCCATTATAATACTTGTTTTTTCGATTCTGGTGTGTAGTGATGGATTTATGTTTCATCAATGGTCACTAATTGGCGTAAAAAATTGCTTGGATTACGGTTAAAAAGGTCCAAAAAATCCTTTTAATCAGGAACTTGTTGGCGTTTTTGATCGATTGTAAGCAAACGCAGCACCCATTTTGCGGTTAGCTTTCTCATGCTCAAATCCTCATGCAAAATTTCAACCACTAATCCAATTGATATGTCTGCAACCTCAACTAACTCACGCACTTTGACTTTTGAATCATCTAATACGATTTCATGGGTTTTTTTTATTATTTCTGAAGTTTTAACGTTTTTTGGCCTTCCCGATCGTTCAGCATCATTTGTGCTCGTACGACCTCGTTTAAATTCACCAATCCACTCCCGGTAAGAAGAGAAGAATTCAGAAAAATTAGTATTTCTAGACTTAAATGAAAGAATGAGAATTATTTAATTTTTTTGAATGTGCTAATTTTCCATCGGAAGAAGTGCCCAACGAAAGAATAGGTTTATCTCCGAAACCAATTCTTTTCTATTTTCTTAACGATTGCCAGTTGTGTCGTATTCTATGCAGGCGAACATTTTTTCAATTTTTTTAATTCCTCTTAATCCGAGCATAGACACACCTCTCATGGTTATTTTTAATTCCATTCTTACATGCTGTATTTTCGATTAATTCAATTCTTTCTGATCTGCTCACAAAATATGTGCACGTACATGATTTCTATTCCTTCTTGTGCAATATAAGTTTGGAAATTTGAATACTTTTGTCAGGGTAATTTTTTAAATTCCATACTTATATGCTGTATTCTCCATTAATTTAATTCCTTCTAATCTGTCCACAAAATATGTGTTATACATATGTTTTTTATAGCTTTTATGTAAAAATACATTTTCCCAAGTTTCGGACACGAGAAAAATTTTTTTCGCAAAAGTTATTAACAATAAAGGTATAATTCTACAACACGAATAACATTTTTTTCGTTATTTATGATATCATTTAGATGTGTTCCAAGACAGATTTCATATGAAATCGGTCAAAATATGTCTCTTTTCAATAAATGAATAAAAAAGTTTTAATATAATTTACCCAAATTCTTTTTTTTACCTCTAATTTATAAATGTAATACAATATTTATGGATTTTAAAAAATTCACTTAATTTAATGCTCAGTTGCGTCTTCAAAGTGACATTATTCTATTCCCTTCTAGTCTCTGCTTTGTATTTTTCCACTTTTTAATTCCTCTTAATACGCTTCCATTACATTTTTCTAAGTCGATTAAAAGAAATAGATTTTGTTTTTTATTTCTACTCGTTCGTGGAAATTTAGATAGAGGAAAATTCGCGTATTAATGGGAATTCAGATTCTGAATTTTTCTGAATTCTTCCCTTCTTACCGGGCTGCTAAATCATTCGCCTCGATGGAAAAGATTCCCCATAACATTTATTAAGCCACTGTGTCGTCTGTACGGTTTTCGTTTCCATTAGGGAACAATGTTTAATCAGCACACGAATTTCACTTTTTTCCATTTTAATTAAAAAAATCCAAACTTTTTGCTTCTATCGTCTGTAATTTTGAAAGTAAACAATGGAATAAATTGGCTCAAACTTTGACAGCTGTCGTATGAAAGATTGTACTTCATGCGTAGAGTTCTAAAATTCTCGAGAATTTAAGTTGGTGGAATATAACCGAGAATATTACAGAATTTAAAGAATATAAGAGAATATAAAGAGAATTTGGAGAATTTATGTTTTAAATATCAATTTATGTGTACTTATCAATTTTGAAAACACGTTTGTTATTAAATAAGAGGCATTTGATTGTGTACATGTGTTTGAAATGAAAAAGAACCTTGAAATTGTTTTACTCTCAAGATATTAAAACTTTTCATCGCTGAAATTTTAGGTTATGTTCACTTTGCATTTAATACTAAAGATATTAAATTAACATTATCTTCATAATTATAAAAATTTCAATGAATTATATTAATTTCTTCAGTAAATTAAACGTCTTATATGCATGAAATTCTTTAAACAATTTTTATTAGAACAAAATAGAACATTATTATATTTTAATTATGTAAAACACATTACTTTAATGAGCTTGAGAATCTTAATAATCATTTTCAGCCTTTTGTTTTCATTTCCCGCAATACTGTTCAACTTTTTAAGACCTAGCATATAAAATATAGAATAATATAGCTTAAGCTACATTTTAAAACAAATATTTAACATTTGACCTTCATAAACGCTTAAATCGTAGTATAAAAACTTTTGAGAATGCAACTTTAGTAAAAAAATATTGATATTACGTATACCTATTCTCTACCTATTCTCAAGTATGTACCCATCGTTGTCGAAAAATATGAGGCTAACATATTATCATTAAGGTAGTTGTTGTGCCAAGAAACAGGTCTCTGAAGATAAAAGTTCTTTTATGATTTTGAGACTTGAAATGATATCATTAGTCGTTTCATATGAATCAGAAAAAATTATTTCTTATGGAGAAAATTTAAAAATCACGAAAAATAATACTTTTAACATTATTTGTTGTAATAGAATCTTTCCTTACTAAACCTTCTTATCAATTTTTTGAAAATAATTGAATTTTCATAAATCATGGCCTATTTTACCAGGGAAAATATTCTCTATAACCCTACTATTTCCCAGTTTTTAAATAAGTGGAAAATCTTCAAATATAGCTATTTTGAAAAAAAATTCTTTTTGAAAAATTGCTTCAACGCTTTTAATAACAGAAAAGTGTACTTTTAAAATTGGAAACAGTAGAGTTATAGAGAATCTTTTCCCCAAAAGAATAAGCCATGATTCATGGAAATCCAATAATTTTTTTCTTGCACAGTGCACTAGGTTAAAGTTCGAATAAAAAAATTGGAAAAATTCCAATATTGCTTTTGCTAAGAAAAACATTTTTATAAGGTATATAAAACATATAATCATGAATTTTCTATAGTACTCCCTTCAAACATATATTTATATGATTTTTATTATGATTTCCCTGCAGATGGAATGTTTTCGAATTTTCCCTTCGTTTTTGTTACAATTTTAACTCTTTGCATAACGCATGAAAAAAATTATGCATTTATAATGACAATTTACTGCGATTTGGAAGAATCTTAGCTTTAAAATAAGCCCAAGAACATTAATAAATGTTGATTATTTTGAAAGTTTTTTAAAATTTAAGAAAACATTGAAATCTAGACTTTTTTTGCAATACAGTAAAACCCCATTTATCGCAACACCCGTTTATCGCAACTCCCGTTTATTGCAACTTGTCTCTCCCGTTTATCGCAATAAACTTTACCATTTTTTTCTCCCTCTTATTAGTAGAAGGAGTGGTCACGTGATTCTTAAGGATAGGCGGGAATACCTCTCACTTTTAAATTTGTGATGCATATATTTATATGAATTTTCGTATATTAGGGAGATATGAAATATATCGTTTATATGATATGAAACTATCGTTTATGTATATATTGCTACATATTTGTGTTTTATATGTAACAGAAAAATATATACATTTTTCATATTTCAATGTATATTATTATGACAAATTATAGCATGAATTGTGCCTAGTACAGCAATCGCTTTACCAATTGCGAATCAATTGTTTTACAAAATGCGGGAATATTTCTACTGAAAAAAATTCAATCATGCATTCGAAAATTATGAGAGAAATATGTAAGCTTTAAAGTAATTAAAATGTATTGTTTGTACTAGTCGTTTACGTACCATTGTTCGGTTCCACGTTTTCACTCATTTATAATTGCACATATAATGACAATAAAAAAACGCATTCGAGGTTATTGGAACACGACTGTAAACAATGATAAACAGCGAAAGCGCGTGAAACTATTCGTTTAGGCGCAAGTGCTGATAATCAATTGTTCAAGCTGGTGGCGAAGAAGTGGGAACCCCTCCGTTTTTGCGATAAACGGGAGGCATTTGATTGGAAGGTGTTGCGATAAACGGGGTTTTACTATACCTTCTTCAAAATTTAACAAAACAACTTCATTCTGGACTCATTTTATAGAGAATTTTGATGGCATTCAATTCATAATGAGAGCAAATTTCATCACTCACAAAATTAAAATTAAGATAATTTAAGTGATCATCGAAAAACACGTGGTCCCCCAATTTTGACTGGTAGTGTATTCTAATTAAATAAACTAATGTTTCCATTGCATTTGATATCCTTCGCTTCGTCTCATTCAGTCTCATTAGGATCAACTTTTCGTGATAAGTACTTGCAGACCCGGCAACCACCGGCAACAGGCAAACGACGTGTTGTGATTATGATATTTATTAAATTTCGACAGACGCTTATCATATACAATCAGAATATGTTTGAAATATTGAAATATAATTTTATACGCAATAAATAATTGATTCTGATTGTTTAAAACATTTAAAAAGTCAAAATGAGAAAATTCTCATAAATTCTAAGAGAATTTATCTGCCGGTTATATTCTCCGTAATATTCTCATTCTCGTTACCGTTCTCAATGTAATATAACCGACTCAGAACTCTACTTCATGCGGAAAATATAATTTGTGGTGCCATCTCTGTGTCATCCTACAGACTTATTGAACTCTCTAGTACTTAAGATAGTTCGATCAGAAACCCAGTCAGCACAAGTTGTTCTGCAATTTTATATACTGAATTTAGTCAGTATAACGGATGTCTATGCAAAAAATCAATCGTTGTTACAGCACAGTTTTTGAGAAATTAAATAATGAAATTAGCTGGGCTCTTATGGGAAGTATCCTTATTTGCTGCTATTTGTCGTATAACTTAAAAACGCAGCACAATATATAAAAAAAATTGATATATATAATGAAGTAATCATTAATATCCTACTTTTTTTATACTCTGTAAACTTTTACAGCACCGTTTTTTTACAATTGTTACTTTCCCGCTAGCTTACACGTTAAACATTTTCAATTGAAAGATATGGCAACGTTGCAGAGCACTAAAGATGATAAAGTGGCTGCAAGTGGCGGGAACCTGAATAATTCAATAATAAACGCGCGCTCGGTGTTGCCGATCAAAAGTTGTAGAAACCTTATGAACTTCTCTACTTTCTGTTGCAGACGACATTTCTCTCGAGATTAACTTCAGAGTGACAGTGTCCGCTCGAACTACCTTAATCCTGTGAGGACGGGACTCTAAATGTTAACCAGTTGAATTTTCATAGATTTTTAATTTGTAGCGCACTTGTTGCTTTCTAATAAATTGCTTATGACTAATTTATTATCAATCATATCAGTCAAAGAGAATTGATTTCAAACCAAGATTCAATTTTCATAAAACTTCGATATTATGTGGCATAGTTTGTATAAACCTAACACTGAGAAAAAATGCTATTGAATAAAAAAGCATTTCTTTCCAAAAGCATGTATACTATTAATTCATAAAAATTTACTACTAGAACCAATAAATATGTAACTAATTCTATAGCATATTGATTTGAATCCATGACATACATGCTTTTGGAAAGAAATGCTTTTGATTCAATAGCATTTTTGTCTCAGTGAAGTATTAGGGTTAATTAACAATTCTTCTCAATGAACTTCTGTAGAATTTTTCGGTAAAAATGTCTATTTACGTGAATTTGGTAAAATACCTTACAATTGTGGAATGATACTTATTAGGACTTCTCACGACGTCTCCAAATTTTAATCATGCTCTTAATTTCTAAGCGTCTCTTGTCGTTCAAGACATGAAATAATTCTACGCAGAATTTTTTATTTTACATAGGTATTATGAAAATTGAATGGTACTATAGTTGGATACTCTTTCACCCCTCGCACTGCACCGTCGTCAAACTAATTCTAGATAGCTCTTAAACCCAGTTCCCCTATTATCCAACTTGAGTGTATATCTTTATATCAAGTTTAGTGACAACTAGATAGGTTAACAGTGTTTGAAGTGTAAATTGAGAGTGTGTAAATATGCAATCTGCATGCACTCGTAAAAATAATTTTTCTGTCGATTCTATGCCGGAATTCGGCTATTTCTATACCATTTTTCTTCTAGTATTTAGCGAGTTTTACAGAGAAATATGAAGATCATAAAAATATGAACGATTACCAAAAAACAGGAGTGGTTACTAGAAAAAAAAAGAGAATGTTAAACAGTACATAATTCATTCCTAAACTGCGTAACACTTTCTTTTCTCATCTGGTAGTCATTCCTGGTGTTTGGTAATCTTTCATATTCTTCAGATCTCTATTTTTCTCCGTGTTGTGCTGCATATCTGCCGAATTGGGACAAATCCTTTCTAACTCAGCTTTTCTCTACCAAACTCCACCAGTTTTCAACATTTTTCGTCGAACGAAATTCTGTCAAAAATATATAATAACTCATCCCAATTCATCTAATGTCTGCCAAAACTCGGTAAAAAATGTGGATGAAAAAAAAATTGAATAACGTCAAACATTGTCCGAGATGACAAATGAAGAATTTTGGATGAGTTCGACAGAATCCAGCAGTTAGGCAGAGTATGGAAAAAAGGGCGGAATTGCGACAGAAAAATATTTAGTTTAAGTCTCTAAATAAAAAATACTCAGATTTTAAGACAATTGATTTACCATTTGTTCAACAGGATAAAGTGTATTGATGTAAAGCAAGTTTCTCCACCAATAATTAGGACAGTTATAATGATCATCACTTGGAGGCTCGAAGACAGAATTATAATGGAACCACTTCATAGTGATTTCAACAACTCCCAAGACAAACATGTATGGGGTTGTCAATCTGCAAAATCTGTAAGCGATGAACCCGATGAACTTAAGAGTACCAGCGACGAAACCTCGAGTGCCTTGTGTAAGCTTGTTCAAGTCGCCTTTGGCATTTGTCCGGAAGTACAGGAAGCTGACGAGTAGCCCGCCCATGAAGAAGAAGGTGTCCACGCTGAAAGCACCGTTAGTCACAGTTTGAAAGAGAAACCTCTTCTCGACTACCTTGCGGTATTCCATGTTATCTGAGTACTTGAAGACAATGATGCAAGTGTGCCCAAGGATCACCCAGGCCATCGAAATTGCTCGGAGCCCATGAACTGTACTTATTGTATCTCTACCAACGTTTGGATCGCAAATTGTTCTTATATTCGCTCGAACTGAGAAGGAGAGAAGTAACTCTTCACAAACGCCTATTTTGGGAACAAAATTATTAGTTTATTTTACTATAGAAATTAACTCAGAAAAGACATTTTTTGCAAATCACATCTAAAGATAAAGTTGGAAAAACGATTTTATCGTTAAGATAAATTAAAATTTGGCAATCACAATCGTTTAATTACATTAGATTCCAAAATCTGTTTCCATAAAGCAATCCCAAAATCGCTATGAATTCGGTTTGATACAAATCGGACGAGAGCAGTTCGAATGAATCCGTATCAATACCTGAAAAATAAAAAAGCTAAAAGTGCCATTTAAAATGGCCAGTTTGCCCTCTGAAAGATAACATACTAAGTAATGCATCTTATTTTTACAAGCGTTACCACTTAAATTGCATTATTTACCATTTTGTTTTATTTTCCTATAGCTGAATGGTAAATAGTGGAATTCAAGTGGTAACGCTTGTAAAAATAAGATGCATTACTTAGTATGTTATCTTTCAGAGGGCAAACTGGCCATTTAAAATGGTACTTTTATCTACTTTCTTTTTGGGTATTTATTACAATTGAAGCCTTGGATTGAATTGGATTGATTTTCGTCCGATTTGCATCAAACGAGATTCATAACGTTTTTTGGATTGGTTTGAAAACAGATTTCAGAATAGTTTGGGTTCGCTCTGGTTGAACTTCTTTCCGAAACTTTCGCCAGGGAAATGAATGAAATACATAATCATGCAACATGAAACATAAAAATATGAAATATCATTTAAGAAATAATTTTAATTCATAATTAATAAATTTGGAAAATAAAATTTATCGTAAAATGATCAACATAAAAGCCATGTTGATTTTTTTGCTCGTAATATTATTTTCATGCAAAATTATATAAATTCAAGAATTATTAAGAAATTTTTAATTTGATTTTACGAATTTTTATGTGAATACTTTATGCAGCAGGATATAAGTTCACAAACAAAAAATAACGGCAATGTACCCGGTAAGAAGGAGTTAATTGGTAGGCATAGAATGACATTAAAAAAAAAAACTTTCAATGAAAATTGTATTGCTTTAATCTTTTTGAATGCGCATAGAAATAACTACGAATAGTAAATACTGTTTGGCGATTTACCAATTTAAATGCTATTTAATGCCTATCACAAAAAATGGATTGATCAGAGTCAATGAAATTTAATGGTGTTTTCAGTTGAATACCATATGATGCCTTCTGCGAAAGAAAGTGTTAAAAAGGAAAATGCCATTCAATGCCATCTAATGCTGTTCGGTCAAAAACTCAATTTTTCCGCATTTAAAATCATTAAAATGCCTGATGCCATTCTATTCCTTCAATTCAAGTTCTTCTTACCGGGTATGGATTGATAAACGATATATGGCATTAAGTAATAAACTTACTTAATTTCTGATAATCTGGTGTAGATGGACGTATGGTACCCTCATGATCATTATTATTATTCACTGGAGAAGATCCATTGACGATTGTTTCTGCTACTGGAACAGGAATGTAGACCTTACCTTCAAACGCTAGACATACAATGATAAAATCTTATTGTATACTGTCCTCTGTCTTTTCTTGTTTTTGGTTAGTCTCATTAGTCACAACAGAAGAAAAGAAAGTATCCTGTACATTTTGTAGTTGAAAAAGTCCAGAAATAAGAATTGTCTTTAAGGCCATGTCTTACTTATCCTATACCTACCTTACCGACATTTTTTCTTGCCCTTCGCATTTCCAAATTAATTGAGATATCGACTTAAAAATTTGAGTAATTAAGTAAAACGCAGTAAAAAACGTTCATCTGGTCCAAAATTTTTATAATTATAAAAAAAAATACTTTCCATAATTATTAATTTTTAGGAGTAGATAAACGTTTTTTACTGTTTTTTACTTAATTACTAAAAGTTTAAAGCTGATATCTCAATTAATGTGCAAATGCGAAGGGTGAAAAAAGTGTCGGTAAGGTAGAGATCGTATAAGTAAAACATGGCCTTAAAAGCATTGCTTGACTTTCAAAAAACCATTAGAAAAAATTGCTTCTTTTGCTAAGATCCTATTTCTCAATTGTTTCTATAGATTACTTTTGAAGAAGCAGATTTGTTAAAAATAGGGATTTAATAGTATATTACGTGCCTAGGCGCACAATTGTGTGCATTGGCACGTATTCTATTTTATGTGACTTCGGTGCGTAAGGTAAATGTACTAGTTCTCGGACATGTGCCAGAGTCCGGACAAAGTCAATCGTTTCCGACTTTTGTTAAATGAATAATTAATCAATTTTACTGAAATTTTTTTTTTAAGTAAGCTGTAGCTAAGAACTAAAGATGACACGAAACATTTTGTTTTATTGAGCAATAGTTTAAAAAGAAATCAATATTGTGTAAGTCGATGTCAATTATTTCTCGGAAAATATTACGTGCTTACTGTTTTCGTTAGAAACAGATTGAATTTCATAAGGAAATATACCCCTCAATTTTTACGATATGAAAGAAGTAATGCATGTATACTTTGTAAAAATGAATTTCGCATACAATGCATTTATTTTTTTAAAGATTTTATTATTCTTATGTTAATAAATAAACAATCCGGACACTGGATCATGTAACATGCCAATGTGCCAGTCCTCAGACACAATCACCAAGACTAGCGCCGCAACCTTTTAGTGTGGTGCCAGTCGCCGTCAATCGAAAAGTTATTCACTTTTTATGCTGTAATAGTATATTATGTGCCTAGGCACACAATGAGGGTGATTGCGTGACGAGCGACAATGCTCGCAGGAGATCGAAGCCGAGACAAAGCCGAGACGAATCCGTGTCGGTAAGGTAGAGATCGGATAAGTAAAACATGGCCTTAAGCAGATTTGTTAAAAATAGGGATTTAATAGTATATTACGTGCCTAGGCGCACAATGAGGACTATTGCGCTACAAGCGACAATGCTCGCAGGAGATCGAATTCAAGGCATAGTCGAGGCGCGATCAGTCCTGCGAGCATTGTCGCGAGTCTCGCAATGTCCCGAATTGTGTGCATTGGCACATATTCTATTTTATGTGACTGTGGTGCGGATACGAGTTTTTATGCGTACATTGGAATCTAATCTAGTACTTATTGTAGTTGTTTGCTGCGCTAGTTGTACGAAGCGGGCGCAAATTGGCGACTAGTCCCGGCCATTTTGATTTTATCGGTCTTGTGTAGTAGTCAGTGCTGACAATGTACGAAGAAGAAGTGAGAAGAGGAAGAATAAGAAATAGATTGTGTTCCGCTGTAAGACTATAAAGCACATGCGCAGTTCAATTTCTACATTGTATTCCTCTGTAACGGAATATACAACATTGCTTTACTCTCAGCTGTAACGGAAAAACGAGTTTCCGCGGCTGAGGCACATAAAAGTATATTATGTGCCTAGGTGCATAATGAGGGTTATTACGCGACGAGCGACAATCCTCGCAGGAGATCAAAGCCGAGGCGCGATCAGTCCTGCGAGCATTTTAAGCGAGTCTCGTAATTACCCGAATTGTGTGCATTGGCACATATTGTATTTTATATGACTTCGGCGCATATGCCGTGATTATCGCCCATCTCACTTGACATTCCGCGAATACTTCCGGCCATTTTGAATTTCTCGATTTTGTGTAGTAGTAGCGTACTGTAATAGACGCATGCGCAGTTCAAATGTACAAGGCTTTGTCAGTACGGTACCAACGCTGTACGAAGAAGAAGAACAATAAGAAGAAGATTACTCTCCGCTGTATCGTAATAGGCGCATGCGTAGTTAAATTTTACATTACATTCCTCTGTATCGTAATACACAAAATTACGCTACTCTCAACTGTAGCGTAAAAACTCGTATACGGACCGAAGTCACATAAAATAAAATACGTGCCGATGCACACAATTCTGGAAATTACTAGACTCGCGACAATGCTCGCAGTACGGATCGCGCCTCGGATTCGTCTCGGCTTCGTCTCGGCTACGCCTTGGCTTCGATCTCCTGCGAGCTTTGTCGCTCGTCGCGCAATAACCCTCATTGTGCGCCTAGGCACGTAACATACTATTGTTTGCCCTTCACTATCGTAAGCAACAAATAAGAAGAAAAAAGTTGACAAACATTCTCAACCGTACGCTGCAACGGGAGACGGTTGGATGGAATGGTATAGAGATCATGAGGAAAAGAAACTCGCAATTCAGCTTGAAAAAGAAGAAAGGGTAAAGCTGAGAAAACAGCAACAAGAAGGAAAACCAGTGTTGACAAAAATTAAGAAGGAGAAAGCAATAGAATAAGCGAAGAAAAAGACGGAGGAGCGTGCTGAGTTTGAGAGGATTAAGAAAGAGAAGCAGATTGAAAAAGCGAAACGAAAGCAAGGATCAAAAGAGAGGAAAAAGCTGAAAAGGACAAACGAAGATAAGAAACTCGAAAAGCAGAAGCAGTTGAGAATCAAACACTGACCAAGAGGAAGAAGACAGAAAAGGCCAAAGCAATCGACGAAGATATTAACGATGACTAGCGCTCGTATGCGTTGTAATTCAATAATGAAATAATTTTTGTTTAACACAAATATTGATTGATTATATTAAAAAGTTCGTTAAAAACAAAAATAAACGTGTTGTATATTGTTGAAATTAATGTCCTTTAATAATTATCTTGTCCGGAGACTCGAGCATGCATTTCCGGCCACTCACGCAATCACATTTTACTTGTCCGGGGACTGGCACACGTGTATCAATCATTATAATTCTTTTATATTATCAAAATTGATGACTCAAAACCATTATCAAGTATATTATTGTGAAGAAAATGATATCCCTAATATTTCTACTATGATAAATGAACAATAGATTGCAATTTCATGCAAAGGCAGTGTTGCCGGAGTGAGCGCTCTTAACTTCCCGGCAGCTCGATAGAAAATTCCCAACTTTTCCCGGACAAATTTCAAAACTTCCCGGAACTTTCCCATAAATTAAAATCATCTAAAACTTCTTAAAATTGTTTAAATATTTTAAACTCTGTTAAAAATATGTCTTATCCTAGGTTTTCATAGTTTTGAAAAAATATATATTTGTTAATTTCGAAAAATAATCAAAATTCTAAATCAAATAATTGTCCATCGACCTCAGTCTTTATGTTCTTTACGTTGATGAACAAATATTATTTTGAAAAATTGTGGATAAAGACCTGTAGGAACTAAATTACTCTTATGGTAAAGTACCACTTGCCCTACTAGAGAGAATATTGTACTAATAAATGTATAAACAATATATGCGTACTGATCACGTTTAGAAAATATTGTGTTGAAACATAACTTTATTTTTCTATCTTTTCACTCCTATAATCAAAGAGAATCAAAATAATTATATAATTTATACTTACAGGCATGCAAGGTAATTTGGGATTCTCTTTTCTAATCAAAAATATATCCATTTCCGAATTCTATATTTTGAAAATCTATTGCAAATTCCATTCAATGATTCTTTTTTGGGACATAATACTTGTATCCAATCAACATAGATACTGTGAGAAACTTTAGGCTAATTTTACACATAAGCGACTATCAAGAGATGTGACTCATTCATTTGAAAACCTGAAAAATCTGTTCATCTCACTTTAGCATATGACGTCAGAAGGAGTTAGAGTGAAGTGAATAGCAATAGGCCTTTTCCACTCGGTGGCATGGGAGCACTATGACATATGAAAGCGCCCTAAGGGCCTGCAACCAATGAAATGCTTCTTTTTTTTAATCAAAACTCATTATGATTGGTTGTCGTTAACGAAAGATCTCTTATTAAATCTTCTATGCAAATTTAATACATAATAAGGCAATTATAAGACAATATCCCGGAAATTCCCGGAATTTCTTGACATCCCGTAAAATTTCCCAAGTCAGTCAAAATTTCCCGAATTCCGGGAAATTTCCATGCAATTGGCAACACTATGCAAAGGTTTATTATTTTTTCCGCTCTGATGTCTTAACTGTCCGAGGACTGATGCATTTATCTTATACGAGTTTTTATGCGTACACTCGAATCTAATCTAGTATTGTAGTTGTTTACGGCGCTAGTCATTACACTTGATATTTCGCGACTAGTCCCGGCCATTTTGATATTATCGATCTTGTGTAGTAGTAGCGTATTGTAATAGACGCATGCGCAGTTCAAATGTACGAGGCTTTGTCAGTATGGTGCCAACGCTGTACGAAGAAGAAGAAGATTGTATTCCGCTGTATAGCTATAGGCGCATGCGCAGTTCAATTTGTAAAAATTTAACTGCGCATGCGCCTATTACGATACAGCTGAGCTTCATCTCGGCTTTGTCTGGGCTTCGTCTCGGCTACGCCTCGACTACGATCTCCTGCTAGCATTGTCAATCATCGCGTAATAACCCTCATTATGCGCCTAGGCACATAATATACTATTAAAGAATAAAGAATATTAAAAGAGATGACTACAAACATTTTGTAATACATGCGATACTTCAGAGATCATAATCGATTTTAAAAAATAAGAAACAAAGTATTTTTGACTAGTTAAAAGAAGAAAAAGCAGTTGCAGGACAGTAAACAGGATTTCTTAATGTACATTTGTTCCATATCTTTGTGCAGTATTTCGTAATTTCAAAATAATAGATTAAGCATCTTACCATTTAACGGATTGTGGTTGCCATTTCTTAATTGTTCCAGTTTCGCATGCTTTTCTACATCACAGGATTCTTTTTGCTGTCTCGCTAATCTTTTGGTGAGATAAACATCGTAACCGGTGCCAGCAATCATTAGCACCAGTACAACTACGCTCACGACACTAAAATTTTAATGTAAATTATCTTTCGTTAAACTCTCACTTTGTTACGTATATCCAAGAAGAAACTAATTGTGTTCTACATCTTAAAATCTCGGGTTCAAATTAAATTACTTATATAATATTATAATTCAGCTAATAATTTCTTTTTATTAATTTAAAGCGAAGTAAAATTGCGTTCTCGATTTCAGACTGTAATTTAGAAACATAACATATTATACACTTGATTCTCAGAATAATTATTTCTTTAATATTAAGGATTTATTAGGTATTTCAATTAATCATATAGGATTGCCACAAAATTCTTATTTATATTTATGTTATTCTTACTTTTGTGGAACATTACACATAAATATAAGGTAAATGTACCAGTCGTTGCGCTGTCGACCATATTTTACGTAAAATTAAGAAAATTACTTTATATTTTTGTGTTCAAGTTTAAGATATCATTGAACATAAGGTTATTATTCATCTCTCATAACAAATTTTTAATGTAAATGCTTACTCAAAAATGCTAAAATATAAAATATTCCGGAATGTTCAAATCGTAGTTCATAAAATGACTATGTGCTTATTTTTTACGCAAATGGAACTCTTCTCGCATTTAAGTATTTATATCAATTTATTCGACATCAATTTTGAAAGTTTTTGATTTATATTTGTGATAACCCTTATATAACAATAAATAATACAATAATAAATTTCTTGCGCAAAGACTGGGCCAAACGCATTATTTCATATTTTCGACAATTTGTTAATAAGTGTTGAAAATTTTTAGAATAATAAGCTTTGCAATACAAATCAAAAGTGTCTTTCAAAATGTGATTCGATTAATATGACGAAAAATTTTATTTTTCTATAATTAAATTCAATAATCCTCGAAGGTATTCCTTAACCGCGCAACGACTGGTACATTTACCTTATATACATAAAATGTAAATGCGTAGCTTCACCTGTCAGGGCCCAGGTAAAGACTTTTCGAGCCCCCCCCCCCCCCCTCTACTCAATAAAAACCTGAATATATTTTTAAATTCGAACTTTGAAATATACAATGAAATCAATTCACCAAAATTGATAGTTAAAAAATTTAGGGGGAGAACCAATCAACAATCGACCCATGGATTTGGGGGGCCCGGTGATAGCTACTTGCAATACCCCCAGCGGCCATGCCACAGTTAAATATGTTATATAATTTATAGTGTAATTATTGGTTCTTATAGCATATTTTTTCAGTGTAGTCAGAAAAGAATTTTTATCAAACATATTTTTAAAAAAATAGTTTTACTTAATTCAATGAAAGAATCTGCAATTTTAAAAATGAAACTTTGCTCGAATATTTAGGTTCTGGAGCCTTGAATTGTGTTGAAAGACTACTTTAATATGTTTGAGGAACTTTCTTGATTTTTTTTTAACTTAGATGAATTAAAATGTATTTTTATGCATAGTATTACTTACAATAATATCCAAAATACTGGATCCGTAAACATATCATAATAATTTCGTTGGTCTCGAACATTTTCTATAGTAGAAAACTTTGCTGCTGTTTCACTCGCTGCAAGTTTAGCTATCACAGCCACATCTGAAGCGCTACAAGAAAATGGAAGGCACACTCCAAGATGAATCAGTCTTTTCTGAAAGTAATTAAAAAACCTTTCAACAGCTCTTATACAATATTCTTACTGTCTGATTTTTGATAAGCGTCAGGTCATACACCAATTTGCTTGAGTATAATTTTCTTTTTCTTCATTGTTTTACTAATTGTCAGTCAAACGTGACTAATGATTAGTGAACTTTTGTAGTCCATAAAATTAGTTAAAGATTTCACTTATGTAGATTTAAAAAATACTTCATACAAAGTTGCAAACAAAATTTACCATAGGAAAAAACGTTCCATTCAAAGAGATTTTCATTATGAAGAAACCCAGAGGATAAGGAGGATCGTCAGAAATGTTTTCAGATACAAATTGTAAAACGTTACTAGCAGCGTTCCGTCTAATTTTTGGTTCATTATTGAATTCTTGAAGTCCATTAACACTAGTGGCAGTGGAAGGCGAAGTTACTTTTTCATTTCTCGTTCCTATAAAGTAACATTCAGTTGCTGATCCAGTATAATATGAATTTCCCCAGAAAAAACCATTGGTATATCTTCCAGATGCATCGTCCACTGTAATTATAAAGATATATGTCAGTTAAATTGTTAAACAATAATTCATTTATTGAATTAGAATAAGGCGTGCACAGGTGTATTAAAGTTGAAAATTTTGGTCTAAAATTTTAATAATAGTATACACATTGTTCTCCAGTTGTTTATCGAACACAAACAAATTTTAGTAACCTAAATTTGGCGGTGAAGTTCTTCGAACTCGGGTTTGATTGTGACATTACAAATTTGTATTCTTATAATTTTACAAAAATAACAATAGACAAGTTGACATAATAAGATGAATAAAATAAATAATCTTTCATATTGATGTTGGATAAACAAATCCATTTGTCAAACGAATAACGTTATAGTTTGTAAACATGAACACAAAACAATAATTAAAGATACACTTTTTGTTTTTAATCATATCTGTAAATATAGTAATCTACAAACATGGAAGACGATAATATGAAAATGCGTCTTCACTTCATATTACTTACGAATAAAGAAAACTTTTCATTTCACTTAATTCTGACATACAGACAAATTTGAATAGCATTTGAAGCAGCATTATCATTTTATTTTAATTTAATAATCACGCCACTATCTGTCAACTGTATGCTTAGTGAACCGGAAGTATTCACCCGTAAAGACTAGGGAAAGTATTCCGGAAGAATAAAGTGGGTCATCATTGATGTAACTGTCAGACTGTGTCTTATGCGAATGTAACAATTATTCTTGTTTTATAAAGAGAGGCAGACTATTTTATTATGTCTATTGAATATGTCACTTTTCTTGAATCCATATGTACAATGTCTTTTTATTGATATAATTGTTTGATCAATTTGAAGAAAAGATGTGAATAAATCTTGTAACATTTTATATTATGGCTATTTTACGACTTTCATATTAGAAAGGTTTACAGCTCATACATTTATAAATAAATTGTGACATGCTTAGAGGATGTGATCACAATTTTTCAGGTGTAAATGTCAATGGAGAAACTAGACCTTTACAAGCCTAATTAACAATGTATGTTTTTTTTATTTAATTATAATGCGGAATGATCAATTAATTATCACTCGAATTGTTAAAGTATTCAAGGGTTGTTGATTATTTTATCCAATTTTAATTTTTATAATGATTGAGAGTGTCATATATATACATATCTAAAATAAATTGGAAGTGATTTTTATTTTAGTTATAATCAAACATATAGTAGATTTAATTTTTGACAACTCACTTTCTAGTATATGTTGTAACAACTGCAATTTATACTATTCAGTGAAGAGAATTTGATAGACCTGCATGACAAATTATGCACATTAATTGAATACATTCATGGAATACATATTTTATTTTTATTCAAATGAAGATTCAATGTAATAAATCGACGCCATTCATAAAGAGTCCAGAAAAGTTCGTCAGTCTAAATTATAATATCAAGACCACTGTAGTGCCCTGCTATGTCCTCTGTTAGAAATTAGCTAGATCCTACAAGAATTTTCCCTTTTACTGTCCTGGAAGAACCATTATTAGTCTGTAAAACTTTGAAAAATACTTCTTAAACTATTTGTAGACAAATTAGTTATTTATTTTTCAAAGAGACTCTTGTCACGTCCCGTGACTATCAATATTTATTTACAAAATAATATGTGTAAAATTAATAATTTGAAAATATTAAACATGTAAAAGCATCAGGTATCTCTATATATCGATCGTCGAACAACCCTAAATGTCTAGACAAAACGAAATTGTATTCATTGGGGAACCCCATCGGAATGCGTTATAATGAGTTATGAACACAAATCATTAACCCTCTACTTCCTGCATAGTCCATTCACCTAAGGGAAATAGGGAGGGTAGAGGAACACGCAGGAAAATTTAGAAGACCTGTTACTGAGTGGGACTAAAATTAGAATCTTGTCGCTATGGATACAAATTGAAGAAAATGTTGGAATCTTCGTAGAAACAATTATGGTCTCATATGGCTGGAAGAAAAGCTTTTAGGGAACATCTTGCAAATGTCATGTCAGTATCGATCGAAAAATGACGGATATCAACTGAAAAAACAGTCTATAAAAGCACCTGCAAATCTGCAAATCTTCAGTTACCGTCAGACCATCTTTAACCTCGGAACTCATCTTAAAAGTGACCGTCGGACCATCTTCAGAATCGCATCTCTTCTCAGAAAAGTGACTTTCCTAAAAAGTAACTTGAATCTCGCAACTCTCCTCAGAGAAGTGAACTTCGTAACTCGGTACTTTTCTTAGAAAGTAATTTTAATCGTCACTCATTTCCATCGGGTATCAGTTCATTCATCATTGTGAATATCAATTGGATTATCAGTGCTATTGAGGAATTTAAATATTGGATCTACATAAATTATCCTCATCATAGTACCCAGGGGACATAAGGATTTGGTGGACTCGAATCACTAACATTAAGCATTTACTGTAAGTACCAAATTTTTATTAAGTCCCTAATTTAACTTGAATATATCTATAAATTCTCCCCTTTCATTTTCAAGCTGCTTTCCAGGAGGAATTTTCAAGGGGAATTTCCATCACATTTGTATTCAAAATATTTAATAAAAGGGTTAATAATTGTGATATTCTTGAGTTTATTGTTGGCTATCCTCAACCCTTGTTTCGGTTAAGATATCTTTTCAGGTCTCTTTTCTGAACAAAAAACGAGGAAAAAATAAATAATATAATAAAAGATGAGTAACCAAGACATTACATTCTATTCCTGAAAAATATTTCTATGTATAATACCCAAAAAGAAGTGAAAATTTTATGCTGATAATGTTTCTTGAAACATAACATTCAAGGTAACATAACATTCACCTTTTCAATTTCTTCAACAAACCAGGGTAACCAAAATGGTGACTATGATTTCTTTGTAGATTATGCAGTGATTAAAATAATCATAGAGCTATGGTTAATTGTTGTAAAGGGTTTTCCAATAAGGACATAACAATTTCGTACCTTTATATGAACGCACCCTTAAACTTTTTTAATGAACTGTCAATGTCGAAACGTTAGTTAAAGTCAACATTTTCATCATGGTAAAGTTCACGAACCAGCAACGTTTGGAAATTATTAAAAATTACTACCGAAATTCTGAGTCGGTGGTCGCAACTTTAAGAGCGCTTACTCCAATTTTCGGTCGTAATAATCGTCCCACTCGACAGGCTGTGCGTGCTATAGTGGATAAATTCGAGACCAAATTTACACTATTGGACGTTCCGGTGCCAAAAAGACGTCGCATTGCTCGAAGCAAAGAAATAATCGCAGCCGTAAGTGCATCGATTCAAAATAAGCCAAATCAGTCGATTCCACGTCGTTCTCAAGAATTGGGCATCGCTCAAACGACACTGTGGCGTATTATGCGAAAAGATCTTGGCCTACATGCTTTCAAGATTATATTGACTCAAGGACTAAAGCCACTTGATCAATTGAAACGCCGAAACTTCTCCAATTGGGCTCTGGCAAAGCTTGAAGAAAATGAAGAATTTCATCGAAAAATCATCTTCAGCGATGAAGCTCATTTCTGGCTCAATGGCTTTGTTAATAAGCAAAATACATTAATTCATAAAAATAAAAATAAGGCTGGAGACCCACCCCGTCTCGAAAAAAATGGGTATCTTCCGGAGACCGCGCTCTGCGTCTCTGGGAGACACCCCAAAACTTCAAAATAAAGGTGAGAAGAGGGCAGCCCCCTCCCCCCCCTCAGGAAAGAACTCCTAAGAGGGGGAAGGGCGGCCCGTCACCGTCGTATGCACAGGTGGCCAAGAGCCAGGCCTCGATTAAAGATGGGGACTGGCAAGTGGTCACCAAAAAGAAAAAAAAAAGGAAAAGAAAAAAGTGGATACGGAGAGAAGGGCGAAGGACCCTGTGCAAGAAGCACAGGGTACAAACGCCAAGAGAACTTCGAAGCGCTCCTCGCCCAACAGGTCGGGCGACGCCATCAAGGTTTCGGCGAAGGACGGCCAGTCCTACGCCGACATCTTGAAGGAGATGAAGGCGAAAGTCGACCCCCGGAAGGCAGGACTTGAGGTCCTGTCTATCCGGAGGACCAGGAAGGAAGAAGTCCTTCTGGTCCTCAAAAAGGGGGGAGACGTTTCGGCCTTCCGGAAGGAGCTCGACCTAGCGGTCGGGGAGAGGGCAGAGATTTCGGCCCTGGTCTCGACGAGGTCCCTCGAAATTAGGGACCTCGACAAGACCGTTGAAAAAGAGGAGGTTGTGTCTGCCCTGTGCTTGGCATTGGGCAGACCAGCTTTTGAGGGGTCCTGCAGGCTCTTCACCCGCTTTGGTGGGGTGAAGACTGCAGTCATCCGGCTGGCTGAGGCAGACGCCGCGCGTCTGCTTCAGCTAGGCAAGTTGAGGATCGGGTGGGTAGAGTGCCGCATTCGCGAACACCTGCAAGTCGCCCGCTGCTTCAGGTGCCTTGGGTACGGCCACGGGTCCCGGGGCTGCAGCAACCCCGACAGGAAAAACGCCTGTTGGAGATGCGGCGCCACGGGACACTTGGCCAGGACCTGTAAGGCGCCACCAAGGTGCCTGTCATGCGCAGACAAGGGCGACAAAGATGTCGCCCATGTTTCGGGGAGCGGCTCCTGCCCGGTCTTCCGGGAAGAGCTTCGGAGGTTGAGAGGCAGGAATTGAAGTTCCTGCAGTTCAACCTCGGAAGGGGCAGGGATGCCCAGGACCTCCTGATGCAGACTGCCAGGGAGAGGGGGGCTGATGTGCTGCTCATTAGTGAGCAGTACAAGTGGTCCGATAACTCTGCTTGGTATCAGGATGCATCAAGGAGGGCCGGCATCCTTGTTTGTAACCCTGATTTGGGCGTCGGGGACTTCCTGGAGACCGACGCAGGGTTCGTCTGGGTGGAGGTGGCGGATGTGCGTGCGTACAGCTGCTACTTCTCCCCCGGCGATCCCTTCGATGTCTTTGAGACCCAGATCCTCCTCCTTGAGGAAAGCCTCCGTGAGGCCATCGGGCGATCCCTCATAGGGGGTGACTTCAACAGTAAGTCGCCCGAGTGGGGTGAAGCCCGCCTAGATAGGAGGGGAATCTTGGTTGGCGAGATGGTCGCTAGGAACGAACTGATCGTCTTGAATCAGGGCGGGGAATTTACGTTCAGACGAGGAGCGGGGGGGTCAATAATTGATCTCACAATTGCCGCACCTCGCCTCGCTTCAAGGATAAGCGACTGGTCGGTCCTCGATTTAATAACCTTGAGTGACCACCGGTGCATCGAATTCACACTAGAACAAAGGTGTCAGACGGTAGATAAGGGTAGGGGCGGCGAAGGAAGGAGCCCCTCCTGGAACACGAGACGACTTAGCAGGGAAAGACTTCGCGAACACCTCGAAGAAACCAGGCTCATCGATGAGCTTGGTTGGGTCTGCCCTGCTGGGTCGTTTGAAGCTGCTGTGCGCTCGGTGAGGCAGAAGGTGGTCGCGGCTTGCGACTACTCGATGCCTCGCCGTGAGCGCAGGCAAGCCAAGGGTTCGATGTACTGGTGGAACGACCAGTTGGCAGCCCTACGTCGAGAATGCCTCGCAGCGCGGCGAAAATTCACCCGTTCAAAGGGGGATGCTACGCTGCACGAGGCATGGAAAGGGGCAAAAACAGCTTTGAGGCGAGGCATAAAGAAAAGCCGACTTCAATGCTGGAAAGACTTGATCGGTGAGGTCGAGAAGAACCCATGGGGTCTCGCCTTCAAAATTGTCACCAAGAGATTGGTGGCTAGAAGAAAGACCCCGGGCCTGGATAATCCCGATCGAGTCCAGTACATTGTGCGTAGCTTGTTTCCACACGTGGAGCCGTTCCAAAGACAGGACCGAAGTTCCTGCGTGGTCCGGCGCGAAGAACTCTTCACTCTCGAAGAAATAAAGAGAGCGGATGGAAGGCTTAAGGCAAATACAGCGCCGGGTATCGACGGGGTGCCGAACGAGATCCTCAAAGAGGTGATCGGGGCGTACCCAGAGATCCTCCTAGAAGCCTTTAACTCCTGTCTTCGGGAGGGGAGGTTCTTCGCAGATTGGAAGAAGCAGAGGTTGGTCCTGCTGAGGAAGGGCAACAAACCTCTAGGGGTTGCCTCGTCGTATAGACCAATATGCTTATTGGACACGATGGGGAAGCTTCTGGAGGAGTTGATTCTACAACGGCTTCAGGCTCTCTTGGTCGGGGAGAACGGGCTCTCGGAAAACCAGTTCGGATTCAGGAAAGGCAGGTCCACTGTGGACGCCATCCAAGCTGTGGTTAACATCGCCACAAATGCAAGAAAAGGAACTGGTAAGCGTAAGGGATTCTGTGCGTTGATTAGCATTGACATACGCAATGCGTTCAATACCGCGAGATGGAACATCTGCATCGAGGCGATGGTGCGGAAAAAGGTTCCAGACTACCTGTTGAGAATGATAGATGACTATCTGAGCGACAGGTGGGTGATATATGAGGGCGACAAATGGTCTCTCAAGGAGGAGATGACATGTGGCGCCCCTCAAGGGTCGCGGGTGGGTCCACTCGTTTGGAACGTCATGTACGACGATTTCCTGCGCATGGACCTGCCTGCTGGAACGAGCATCGTCGGCTTCGCGGATGACGCACTAGTCGTGTGCGCCGCTGACGACGTCGGAATCCTAGAGCTGAGGATCAATGAAAGTCTGTGGCGAGCGAAGCGCTGGTTGGATGGCAGAGGTCTTAAAATGGCCCCTGAGAAAACCGAGGCTTTGCTCGTTACGGACAGGAGATCCTTCCAATACCCGAGGATCGTTCTCGGAGAGCATGAAGTCGAGTGGAAAACAAGCATTAAGTACCTGGGGGTGCAGCTGGATCGTTGGCTCAGCTTTGGTGAACACCTATAGATCGCAGCCGCCAAAGCTATCCAATGTGGAGCAAACTTGGCCCGGCTTATGCCAAACATTGGTGGACCCAGGGAAGCGAAAAGAAGATTGGTGGCGAGCGTGGTCCATTCGAAGCTGCTTTATGCAGCTCCGGTCTGGGCCAATGCCTTGCAAAACCATGCTATCCAGAAGAAGCTGTTCTCGGCGCAGAGACTTGTCGCGCTGAGAATAGTTTCGGCATATAGAACTATCTCGACGAGCGCTGTGCTGGTCCTGGCGAGCGTCCCGCCAATAGATTTATTGGCGGAGGAAAGGCAGGAAACCGTTCAGCTTCGCAAGGAGCTTACCTGCGCCGACCTGCAGGAAATCGCTCGCGCGAAGGAGGCCATCCGCAAGGATGGAAGGCGCAGACTCGTCGAGAAATGGCAGATGAGATGGCATGGTGAGCAGACAGGGAGATGGATCTACCGCCTGATCCCGGAGCTCGCCACCTGGCTGAACAGAAAGCACGGGGAAGTCGGCTTTTACTTGGCACAAGCGCTCTCGGGCCATGGCTGTTTTAACGCGTACCTGAGGCGCTTTAAGAAGAGAGACGAGGAGACGTGTTGCTACTGCGATTCCCCGGTGGATAACGCAGAGCACGCACTCTTCGTCTGCGCAAAATGGGGTGTGGCTAGGGGGGTCCTCGGTCAGGCGGTGGGTTCCGAACTTACTCCTGACACGATGGTCCCCCTCATGCTCCAGTCTGAACGGTTCTGGACGCTCATCGAGTCATTCGTCACACTTGTGATGAAGACGAGAGAACTTGATGGGCGTCGAGAGCGAAACAACGGGGAGGGCCAGTAGAAATCGCATCGGGGCCGGCACCCGCGGTCCTGCGTCTCGGGTAGACTTGGCTGTCCGCGTCGTTCGGGGAAGGAATCTGTTTGTTTCTCCCCTGGGTGGCGCGGCTAGTCGGTTATCCTAGTGGGCGTGTGGCCGCGGGTGGAAGTTCCGAGCGAACGGATGACGGAAGAGTCGTACGCGACTTTAATGGAACCAACCACCCGTGAAGTTTAAAGCCGAAAGGCGGTTCCGCGGGTGGTGTATTGGTTCGAGAGAGGGGTTTTTTTTGGTTTTAACAGGTATGCCTAGACCTGTCCTAGGAGAGTCCTGTACAACGTCTATAAAAGATTTTGCCATTTTTCCTCCTCACCAAAAAAAAAAAAAAAAAAAAAAAAAAAATAAATATGTTACTAATTCTATAGCATATTGATTTGAATCCATGATATACATCCCTGCTTAAAATGACGGATTGAACCCAGATAAGAACCGAGTAAAAGTCGGCTCTTATCCGGCGCTAATGGATTTGTACCCGGTTTTTGTCCCCGGTTTGTACCCGGAGATTATCGGGTTCTATCTGGGATCGCATAATATCTTCACCCGGTTTCTATATGGTTCTTACCTGGGACCTTTGAGATTTTTATCTGGTTTGTATCTGGCTCCTTGAAATACTTATACCCGGTTCTAATCCGGCACTTAATCGGATTCTATCTGGGTTGATATAATATTTTGTCCGGTTTCTATATGGGTCTTATCTGGGCTCTGTAAGAGTTTTATCCTGTTTGTAGTCGGGTCCTCGAAATACGTATACTTGGTTCTTATCCGGCGTTACTGGATTTGTACCCGGTTTTTGTCCCCGGTTTATACCTGGAGCTTAACCGGGCTCTATATGGGATCGCATAATATCTACACTGAGAGAAAAAGTACAGGCAAAATTCGAGTTAAGACTAGTATTTACCGTTTTTAATGGCAATAGAGGAATATTCGCTTGAAAGGTTAAATTTACTGTTTTCACAGTAAAAAATCTGTTTTCAAGCTGGCAAATTTTATTTGAGTAAATTGACAGTACTTTTTTGTTACACGTACACCGAAAAAAAATCTCAGTAGGTTTGACTACGTTTTAACTTACTTTTCGTAGTTCGTAAAGGCCCCAGTGTCATTTTTTAAGTTAAGTGATCTGCAGGAACATAGGTAAATCAAATAAGAGCAGTAGTTGAATCGATGAATACTCTTAGTATATTTCAAAACTGTATTTACTATTAAGTAGACACTTAACTTACTATTTTTATATACACACTTACCTACAAACACACACCCCCCTCTACACTACACAAACGCTCGTTTAGATAGTATTAAAAATTATTCTTAACGCTGCGGGTTCGAACCCTCTCTACTTATAATTATCGAATTAGTAACCTAACGACTAAGCCTCTCGGCTGCGCACGCTTGGAATATAAGAAAGAAAATAGCGCTTATAACCTGCAACTACTGCAAGTCCGTGTAAAAAGTGTTTGGGTCCCGTTATTGTTACTACCTCGACACAATCAGATACACACACATACACACACGTGCTCTCATATGATTATTATGATTACATGCGAATTCACACCGTCCCACCGAATTTTCCACTCTAAAAACCGTAATAATTGCTTGCTGACTCCCGAGTTTTTTTAACCAACTCACAGCAAAAGTCGCTCGTATGGGAATTGTATTTCTTTAAACACACTAACAGCATATTTTTCTGTTAGGCTTGTATTTTATAACTGACATCAAGAGAAACTTATAAAATATCGTACTGTGAAAATTACTGAAACAAATATTGCGGTGCAAACAAGTAAATTTTACGGATGGTCATAGTAGAAAAAATTACGGGACAGTAAAAGTTCTTCATTTTAATGAATATCCTTGCTATACCTCCGAAAACAGTAAAATAACGTGATAATTTTCTCTCAGTGTACCCGGTTTTCCGGATAAGATCTTATCCGGAACCTTTGAGATTTTAATCCGGTTTCTATCCGGCTCCTTAATAATGCGCATGTCGACAACTGCCTTAGAGAAACCGGATAGGATCCGGGTAGAAACATATTTTTGTATTTTAATTTCTATTTACATATGCCAGATAGGAACCGGGTAGGGTCGGGTAGCAGATGTACTTTCACCTTAACAATTTGCAAGACGACAACTGCCTTATAGAAACCAGATAGGATCCGTGTAGAAACATATTTTCGTATTTTAATTTCTGGATCCATATGCCAGATAGGAACCGGATAAGACCGGGTACAATATTCATACAACTTATTTTCTGTCACCACTTCCCGGATAAGGACCGGATAGACCCAGATAGATCCCGAAAAATGAAATTAGAGTCCAGATAAAAACCCTAGAGAACCGGGTGAAACCCGAATGGGTTTGCATCCGGTTTCTTTCCGGTATCTACTCGATTTCTACCTGACATTTTAAGCAGGGATGCTTATGGAAAGAAATGCTTTTGATTCAATAGCATTTTTTTCTCAGTGTACTTACTTTTTGATTTCAAAAATTTCGAAGATTAAGTTATGCCTTTGCAGCGTCATATTGATAGTCTTGATCGCTTAAACGTTTTGACAAATCGAATAAACTGTAAAAAGTTTCTGAGCAAGAGCTTGACTGCATTTTTTTGACGCATGAAAAGTGGAATGTTTCTTTTATAAACGGTGATCTATTTTTAATTAAAAGGTAAGTACAAACCCCGTGTATCTAATAAAGAAGAATATAAGAAAAGATTGAATCACTTTGAGAGGTTAGGATTTCTAATCGAAATCGATACATGTTCAATTAAAATAGTTCTTCAACCTAAACTTTATTAACTGACCACCAATTAGTGGCTGACTAGTGTCTGACCGGCCGCTGGCTTGAGGCTGAGCAACCTATGGCTTGTTTTATTGTATTTCACTTTATTTCACCAAATCCCCAAATTGAACTTAGACGCAACAATAACACCGAAGCGACGGATTTTAAAACTAACCCTCTCTGGTCCTCATCGAGACAGCAAAATTTACTTCACTACGGCCTAAAGTGGCCAGCCTCATCGGGCCTTCACCATAAATTGGTACCAAATTAGGCAATTTCTACACGGGCGAAATGTGTTTTTATCTCATTTTATAAATCTAAATAGGTTCCTAAGTTGCTTCAAATGTAAAGATTCACTGCAGGATGAGCGCGATTTTTTTTATTTAAAAGTGTGGGTTTTATTTGATGATTTGATATTTAATGATTCAGCTTTTGAAATCAATTGTATTATCAGAAAAATGTTCTTCATGCTAAGACGCATTGCTTACTTTTTTCTTATTAATGTTAAAATATTTCTGAAATAACCATATACAGAGTGGCTACGAGTGGGTTGCAGAATAGGAATTATATTGATATGAGAAATTAAAATTATGTATTGAAATTTTATTTAAAAAGTAACAGCAAGGTAACGCATTACTTTTGAGTGGTAACATGTGAAACAACAGAAAACTGATTTGCATAAAATCGCTGACGAGATTAAATCAAAAAATGATTCAAATGTTCCGTTTATTCAAATTCATACATAATGAGAAACAGGTTGTGAATATATTAAAGATCATCAAATAATGATGAAATAAAGCGACATCTTCCCATAAATTAGTTCTTTATTATTATAGGCCCAACGTTGTGAATTCTTTTTATAAATAAATATTTAAAAAATTACTTAATGACTGATGAAGTTAATAAATATTTGCTTGTTGCCCGCATTAGAGTTCTTAAATTCCCGGTGTGTTCTTCTCTAATACAATATATAGCGGCGCCTTTTACTCGAAATAAATGGCACCCATTCGCCTGGGCACTTTGTTGCGTCCCAATTAAGTATTTTCACTTTCACAAACAGCTAACTTCACTTCGTCGAACACTAAAGGAATTGCTTTTTTTGGAAATTTAAGAAAGAGATCTTATTTATCAATTTCATTAATAAAGAAGCATTTTTTGAAAAAATTTTACTGGTGAAAATATGTTTCATTATAAGTACAAAACAAATTAAACTAAACAATGAATTTGACCAATTTTTACAAATTTTTTATTTTATTAATTTTATTATTTGGGGCCGTTCACATAATACGTCACGCGATTTTTAGCTATTTTTTACCCCCCCGTCCCCCATGTCACACATGGACGCAAACCTCAGCCCCCCCCTCCCCTTCGATGTCACGTCACACTTCTTAATTTTATAACAAATTTTTCGTTAACGCGTACAAAATCCAGTAAAAAATGTCGTGGGTACACATTTAATGTGTGACTTAACGCAGAGGGCAGACCACCCTCCCAACATGTCACACCACGTCACAATTTTCAGACCCCCCCCCCCCCCGTCCCATAAACTGTGTGACGTATTATGTGAACGCTCCCTTTCGTTTAATTTTTTTGTATAATAAAACATATTTTCACTGATAACATTGTTTCAAAAAATGCTTTTTTACTGCAGAAATTCAAAAATGTTTAAAGAACCATTTTTGAAATCCCCTCAGTGTTCCATGAAGTGAATTTAGCTGTTTATGAAGTGATAATACATATACCTAACCGTACCAGTTTTTAAAGCTCGTTTTGTAAATTATAAAAGTTATCTTACATGCATGAAAGAATGAATGTATCATGCAGTCATTTATCGAAAGTATCGTCATTCTAAGAAGTAACCATGGTAGTCAATATGTCTAAAATACATCTTCTCCGATAAAGATTTGTTCAAAACTGGAATTGATTAATAAACACTCCAAAGTCTTCCACCTGTGGCAAAAAAGATCAGCTGGCATGATTCACACTCTCAAAATCTGAATTTTAAACGTCTAGACTATCAAGGTGACTTTTTTCAATAAGAAAACCTTTGATAAACCATTTGGATCGTATAAATTTTAGTTCAAACCACAATTTCCTTGAAAAAGATTTTTTTAACGTTTGGACTATCAGGGTCACTTCCTAAAACAGAGAAATCTTAAAAAACTTATCAAGGTGGCTTAAATATTAGTTGTAAACACAACTTTCCTATACATTTCTAATGAAAACAATAGCCTCAGTTTTTGATAAAGTAAAGTTTGTTGTTGATGGAGGTAAAAATTTTCACGTCATCTATTTTTTTCTTTCTGTAGAATACCTGCCTCCATTCAAAAGCCAATCAGACTTTAACAACGGGCGCAGTACTGTGCCTGTACTGCCGGATACAGGCGTGGTACTGGCAATCAGTACGGGCGCTGTACTAGTCCCCGTACTGGATGATAACGCTTTACCAGTACTGGCTTTCCAGCACTGGCTGCATACTGTCTGCCGTACCAGGTACCAAATAACCTGTACTGGTGTAGTACTATCACCCAGGACTGACGCATTACTATCTTGCCAGTACTGGTGCAGTACTAAATAATCATGATAGCCATTACTGCGCCAGTAATGGCAAGTCAGTAGCGGCTAATCCGTACTGGCACAGTACTGAATTTTTTGTGAACGTCGCCACAATACGGATTGGTCTGACTGGGAATCTTCTCGTTGCACGGAGAAAAATCGATATTCAGGATTAATATCTAGATATTCAACTATGGGGTAGACACCTTATACATCAGATGATGAAGACATACATTTGCTTAGGAAATGACCACCTTGCAACTAACTTTTGGACAATTATGGATCACAGGTAAAGTTAGAGTAGTTGCATAGTACCGAGCAAGACGATCAAAAAACGGGCGAGAACAGGAATGATTCTCGTTTTGATATTGTGATTCTTGTCTTGTCTTGTCTCGATTAAACGAGATTCTCGTAGACAAGCCAGATTGATCGAGAATGAGATTTAAAAAAAATTATTTCTGTTTTTTATTAATTGAAAAACAATTATGTTTAAAATTATCGAGGATCAGTAGGATAAATGAAAATTTATTATTGAAAATTGAAGTATATTTTGTCGATATATATCTACAAGTAAATTCTCTCAACAATCTACCTACAAACATGCAACGTTTCAATTAATAAAAATCCCGCTGAAAATCTACAACTTTTCAAGCAACATAAGAACCATATCTTTCTAAATCTCAAATATACCAGATTTACAAAACTACTCAGAATCCCAGATTCAAAAACTCTAAAGTTTACGAGAATTTTGATTGAGGATTCGTTCAGCTTTTTAAATTTTAATTTCAAGTGCGAAGAACATGAAAAAACATGCATTGAATTAGAAAGATGCTCATTATTTTCATTAGATGTATAATCATTTATTAATCACACATGACAATTTGTTTATGTACATCATTTAAATATTAAAAGCACAAATCACATTTGCTTTCTTACTTGATGTTCAATTATATATATGACAAAGAACAAGTAGACCATAAGTTAAGTGTCAATATATTTTTCAATCATTCAAGTCCCAAACAGTTTAAAAAAGAGCTCTTTGATAACTAATGTCAAATATAATCGAGAATTACCAAAATCTTTATTTATGAAAACGTAAGAATTTGCTTGGTACTGCAACAGTGGTAATATAAAATGAATAAATGTTTTAATTCCACAAATTATAAACAGGGAAGTGGAGAGAAATTTTTGATCTGTTTTATAAGAGAATAGATATATTCATGAAAGAATACTTTTAACTTTGACTTTTTGTATCAGGTGTACAAATACACTGAGAAAAATATGCTATTGAATCAAAAGCATGTATACTATTAATTCATAAAAATATACTACAAGAACCAATAAATATGTTACTAGTTCTATAGCATATTGATTGGAATCCATGATATACATGCTTTTGGAAAGAAATGCTTTTGATTCAATAGCATTTTTTTCTCAGTGTAAGTTTCCGCTGTTTGACAAAAGTTGGCGTCATTTAAGACCAGATGGAATTTTCAATACATATTTAAACAATTTTTTCCGTGAAAAAAGGAACGCTTCCACTCCGCTGGGAATTCGACCGGCAATCGAAAGGTCCTGGGCTCGATACCCAGCGGAGTGGAAGCGTTCCTTTTTTTACAGAAAAAATTGTTTAAATATGAATTTTTATAAGTATAATATATACTTTTGTGTGCGAAAGTGTCGAGTTTTGAGCCGAATAAGCGTAATTTGCGGGAAATTTTGATTTAACTGTTCAATTTGAAGAAATCTGCAGCTGAGGCGCATTGATTGCTTGTAGAAAGATATGATGAGGCTGCCTTAAGGTGGCTTGAGCGTTTGGTGTCGTATTAAGTGAGGGGCACCGTGGGGGCACGTGTTACATGAATGCTCATTACTACTTATTTTTTCAATAATCATATGTATTATAGTTACATCTGAGTAGAAGAGTAAGAAATCACGGAAATGTCCCCTGAAAAAAGTGATAGTAAAAATTTATTAGTTTCACCTCGAGGCGGTTTTTTATATTCTGTACTTTTCTCGCAATTTTCTCTTGATTATTATTCATTATTGGTTCAAGATTCGTGCCAAACGCAAGAAGAACAATACGATGGACAATGCTTCGAATAAAACATAAGGTTCTGTTCTTTCACAATAAATGCCCAATTTTTGATAAAAAACGGCGGAAACTTATTTGTACACCTGATAATTTTAAAGAGAGAAAGCCAGTGAAGACTATTTATAGGTCCGGAATGAAGAAACAATTTTCTCTTTTTGTAGAATTTAAAATGCGATAAGTTATAAAACAGCATCCTCTTATTTGGTGAAAATAAAAGAAATTTTTTGGTTCGTAAACCATTTGAATCAAAATTTGTTGGAGGAAATGAAAAATACAAACCCTTTCATAGTTTTCATTTTTTATACTCTTGAAACAGCGTCTAGTTAGAGTGGTTATTTCGTCAACATTATTTCCAAGTTGAAGATTTTAAGGCAAACTAGCTCAAACATTTTTGCGTTCTCAATTAAACGAAAAAAAAATTGTTTTTTATTTTGGACCAAAAAACAGATCTTTATCTCAATATCTTAAATTTAAAACCTACAAAGATGTTTGTTTTGTAAACTATATATGTATGTATAGAGAATCAGTCAATGTTAAGTGAAGTGCTAAGCAATTTTAAATAGACAATAAATAATGCCTTTTAACGTTGATTCGCTCGCTGCGTATTCGGGGTAAGTTTCTCTGTATTCATTTTTATAGATGACGCATAACTCCTGAGATGTTACTATTAGTTATTTTAAGGATAAATGGCTTGGGTGGATTTTCTTAACGTCAAAGCGTATAATATGCTCGTTTGAGATTATTTTCATAAAATATTTCGAAATAATCCTGACTTTCTTTCTTGATATCATTTTTTCTAAAAGATATTCTCATTAAAAAAAAAATGGTTAGTTGATTCGAGTACTTCAGTTTGTAAAATTTAGCACCGCTACTTTATTAGTTGGCGCAACTAATATTTTTACTATTCGAATTATTATTTCAAGAACTTGGGTAGGAAAAACAATAATGAAAGTAATTGTGCTAACCAATTAAGTAATAGTGGCATATTTTACGAGTCGAATAAGAAGTGACTTATAATATATTTTTTTAGAATGACTATAGCTCAAAATTAGGGTAACAAAAATATTAACTTGTTTAAATAAGAATTTTTTCTAAAATAATTTAATAGTTCTGGAAGCTATGCGAAAAATAAAGTATCAATTAAAAATAATAATAATGGAACAAGATACACGGAAAATCAAGTATCGTCTGTTTGACATTTTTATTCAAAACTGAATATATATTTACGTTTGACAGAAAACAAAAACTTTTCTCGTGAATCGAGTATGATCAGGTGACACTCGATGGGCTCGCTTGTAAATGTTCTCGTTAACCGAGTCAAATATAACGAGAAACGAGCATTTCTCATCTCAGTATGCAACTCTAAGTTAGAGTTAAATAAATAGTGAACATTGAATTCAGCATCCTTAATTCTATCCCCCCCCCCCCTCAATATACAAATCTTCCATTAAACCGAGGACTTTCACTTCTATCAATTTATCTGGGGGACCAGATAAATTCCTCCTCCCAATGAATTTCCTTTTCTCTAGCGAGAATGCGCCCGATTAATTTCCCTTATTAAATTTAAAATGAATAGTGTTGACAAAATTAAACAGAACGTCAGAGGACCCATTGCCGGATAATAATACCATTGATATTATTTTGACACCACAATTCTTGGTATATTCTGCACTTTATCCATCTTTTGAAGGTAATTTTCACATATTGCCTAACGCTCCGTGTGAACTGTAGACACTGTCTATTATATTATAACTATTGTCAACTTACAGATTGATCATCAGAAAAATAGTAATTAATGAAAAACTACTGAGTTTTTAAATGTGTAGCAGGATGACTGAAAATTAATGTTTTGAATAACAATAGTATATTACATTACAAGGGGCGAAACAGAGCGATTGCATGAGTGTGAAGTTTGCTGCCCGAGTGAAACGAGGGCTGCAATCACACGAAATGCTTTCGCTGTGTTTTGTTTCGAGTAATGTATACTATTTTTCATAGCAACTCTTTTGAGAATCTGATTGGCTGTAACTGTAGAGCGGGTTGAAACTACGATTTTCAACCATAGGGTTGAAAGTTGAAAGAAAGCAAAAAATTGCTGAATTTGGTGATAAATATTATTAATTTTAGATAATTGGAAACGGCTAAGTTGTAGAGAATCTTTTTCCTGAAAAAAAACGATCTGTGATTTATTAAAATCACATCATTTTTTAAGATTTGGTATGAAGCGACAAGGAAAAAAGTTCGGCAAAATTAAAATTTGTTAAATGCATTATTTTTCTGCATTTCAAATTGTTTTCATGGAAATAAATAATCTTTTATCTTTCAAATTAGCCCTTCAATAATAATATTGTTATTCTAATATTGTTGATGTTCTTAGTTGGCTTTAGGGTCCAGAAAAAATGTAACTCACAGTTTCATATTTTCAAACGTTTCGACTCAGATTGAGAACTTATTTCTATAAAAAATACAAAGGAAGAAACTTAAGAAATTTGCACGTGTGACCGATGAACATTGTGCTAAAAAAATGATATAAAAGAATTGTGAGCGTGAAACTATAAAATTGGTCTAAATAACTAAATTGGCAACAAAAAAAATGAAACTGTACAAACCAAATATTTCTGTAAAAATACTAAGGTGGGGGGGGGGGGGGGGCATTAAAGAATTGAACGTGTGACGGATAAACATTGTGGTGAAAACTATATAAATGAATTATACATGTGAAACTATAAAATTGGTATAAACAACTAATATTGCAAAAAAATGAAAACTGTAGAAAAAATTTTTTTGTAAAAATACTAAGGAGAGAAACTTAAGAAATTGCGCGTGTGACGGATAAAAATGGTGGTAAAAAAACTATATTCTTGAAAGGAAAATTATCTGTTTTTGCCTCAGGTCTAATTTTTGTGGATGAACTACCTTAAGAATAGCGACTTTTTCCAGACTAGTACATTTATTCAGAAAATGACAGTTGGCGATTTGCAAATGTGACGCAATGTATTACAAATATTTGTAATATGAGCAATAGGGCTTTGAGAGATGTATACAGTAGTGTATTAATACTATGGGTTTGGAGCCCTAGATGACCCTAATCGGGAACAAATAATTTTTTCTTCTTATAAACCCCCATTTTTCATTATGGCTTTTAAATCTATGCCCCAAAGAAATAAAATTTTGTATTTGCTCATTTTTGCCTAAACATCTTTTAAAAGGCTCAAAATAGTATTTAAAGATACACTGAGAAAAAATCCTGGGCATAGTGTCCTTAACTACTTTTTGTGGTTGAATTCAAGCAATGGTTGACCCGTCAATGTAGGTACTAAAAGTGGTCGCAGTGACTAAGAAATGTAGTCACAGCGACTATGTAATGTTGTCACAGTCACTATATGAAAGTGTCAACTATAAAGTTATGTAAAATCAAATTCCTAAAATCAAATGCATGAAATCACTACGTGGAACATTGTATTTTTCATAGCACCTCTTTTGAAAATCTGTTTGTCGGCATCTGTAGAGCGGGTTGAAACTTTAAAAGTAGTAGGATTTAAAATCACAGTTTCGAGCCGCTCGACTCATCAAATCAAATTCTCAAAAAAGTTGCTATCAGTTGCTATGAAAAATAATATGCATTACTCGAAACAATACACAGCGAATTCAACGAGTGTGAAGTTTGCTCCACTGGTTATAGCGACTACGTTATTCTAGCTATGACAACTCAATGTTTCAAGTTCACATAGCTAGGTTTAAGAGTTAAGGACAATTTCAACGATGTTAACTAGTCGCAACGACCAGGTATTCAGAATATGGCTACCATGGCTACAAATCATGTTACTGTAGCCATGGGTCAAGTAGCGACAACAAGTCTCCCTCGTTACAGTCACTTTTTTATTTCCAACTACATTATTCCTAGTCATTATGACCAGATGCTATTTTTCTCTGTACTCTACCGCTAGGGTCAGCATCTGTGCCAATTTTTTCCCGTGTAGAGGGATAATTGTACAAAATTATCCATGCCAAAATTCACGCCCAGTTTTTTCTATATTTTCTTTTCCAGACAGTTTTTCGGGTGTGAAATTTTGCATCTGCTAGGTTTATTCGAGCATAGAAATTGATACAGAAAATATGTATATAATATACATATATTACACTCTAAAAACAAGTGTGTTACTTCTACACGTAAATCACGATAGTAATTTTTGGGGCATTTGAAGTGTGTATTTTCAATACACATTACAAACGTAACGTTTAATTTTCAAACATTTTAACGTTTTGTACCCGAAAAATTGAGTTGGCAATGTTTAGTAAGTACACACTTCGCTCAATTACACACTTGACAACGTGTGTAGTGTGTAAAAATTACACATTTCACAACACACTTGTTTTTAGAGTGTACGTACAATATTCTTTGCTCCAAATAGTATTATACGTAACGCACCTATATAAGTTTCTATTATGAGGAGTATTATAACCGGGATTGGTCTGATATAAGTCCTAAAAACAATTTCCTATTACGGATATTCTTAACTAATTAATAATTATTTGCAAATGCAAAAAAAAAGTTCTACATTATTTTGTAATTTTGTACTTTATGGCTCGTATTCTCGTTAATAATAACTCCTGAGATAATTTTATAGTCTTCCTTATTTCCTCTCTTTTATGTAATGAGTAACATTACGTTTAAGAGAAAATATAGAATATACTAGTTTATGAGATATATATAAAGATGCAAGTGGTTTGACGGCCTTCAGAGTCTGTGAGTGGAGCAGTAGAGGTATCTTAGGTGAAATAAGACTTTCTATTCGGGAAGTAAGAAATTATTCAATCATTGCGGTTGCAGGGTTGCGTTTTTCAAAAAGACGTAATCTCACCTTCTTACGTTAGATTCCTAGGTTTGCAATGAAGCCTGACGTTATGACGTGATTGTTACGCGTAATAACGTCACAAGGTAATAATTTTGCGGTACGACCGATATTTACATTTCTATTCCCATTTCAGTGATAATATACGGTAGCATAATCCAATATATGTACAAACGCTTTTCTAATTCAGTAGAAAGTATACGTGAGAAGTAAATTGCACAAATGGAATTTGTAAATGGTTATAATAAAAAATATATGCATAAAGGGCTTAACATTTACTTATATTCATTTTCGGCCTTTAGTTCTGGTTCGCTTATTTTTGCTAAATCATGAATTACTTTAGAATGAATTTTTTAAATTAAAAATAACAAAGAATGATTCTAGTTTACAGCAGATTATTTTTATTCCAAACAAATTTTATTTTTCTCCTTTTTACACTGAGAAAAAATCCTGGGCATAGTGACGTGATATATGTAGTTAAAAATGTCCTTAACTACTTTTTGTGGCTGAATTCAAGCAATGGTTGACCCGTCAATGTAGGTACTAAAAGTGGTCGCAGTGACTAAGTAATGTAGTCATAGCGACTATGTAATGTTGTCACAGTCACTATATGTAAGTGTCAACTATAAAGTTATGTTAAATCAAATTCCTAAAATCAAATGTATGAAATCACTGCGTGGAACATTGTATTTTTCATAGCACCTCTTTTGAAAATCTGTTTGTCGGCATCTGTAGAGCGGGTTGAAACTTTAAAAGTAGTAGGATTTAAAATCACAGTTTCGAGCCGCTCGACACTTCAAATCAAATTCTCAAAAGAGTTGCTATCATTTGCTATAAAAAATAATATGCATTACTCGAAACAATACACAGCGAATTCAACGAGTGTGAAGTTTGCTTCACTGGTTATAGCGACTACGTCATTCTAGCTATGACAACTCAATGTTTCAAGTTCACATAGCTAGGTTTAAGAGTTAAGGACAATTTCAACGATGTTAACTAGTCGCCACGACCAGGTATTCAGAATATGGCTACCATGGCTACAAATCATGTTACTGTAGCCATGGGTCAAGTAGCGACAACAAGTCTCCCTCGTTACAGTCACTTTTTTATTTCCAACTACATTATTCCTAGTCATTATGACCAGATGCTATTTTTCTCTGTGTATGAAGGAAAAAACTGTGGAAAAGATATATGAAATAATTGCCGCTCAAATCGAATACAAGGGACACTATATTTGGAGCCTAATAATGAAAAACAGTAATTTGTCATCAAAAATGGCTTTATTTTTCAAAGTATTCTCCTTCATGATCTATACACTTTTGCATGCGTTCGAATATTTCTTAAGTATTTGTTTGCAATAATCGACTCTTGCATCTTTTTGAGCTTTTATCAAATTAAATTTTTCAGTACAAATGTCAGATGGCACCTGAGAACATTCAGTGTAGCCAAGGCTCAAAACATGAATAGTGCCCCTCGTAGAATTAATTTGCTTAAGTATTCTCAGAGCGAATAAGGTGCATTTCATAACACTCGATGGTCCTCGTGCGGTAAATTCAAAATTACACTTAATGTTTACACAGTAAAAACAGAAGAATAGTTTTTTTTTAAGGTAATTTTTTTCCCAAATTCGTGGTAAAAACTTTTTCACAGTCAGGAGAGTTTTTGCCCTCTGCTAGTCACTACTTACATGATATAAAAAAGCACAAATAAGACTTTCTATTAAAATGGGCATGAATACGCAATGACCTGCTTGAAAAAATATGTAAGCATGCATGCCCTGTAAAAGTCACAAGCAAAAAATCACACCAGGGTCTTATCATGCACAACCGATAACTAGAAATTTGAACGTAATCAATTTTCGAAAACGTGCAAAAATCCATCTGAAATTGACAGAATAAAAGTAAACAAACCGCCGCCATGATTTAGTGACAAGTGACAGGAACTCAATATTTTCATCTTATATTGGTAATATACTACTGTCTCTTTCCCAGCTGCAGTCAGTTCGGCTCGCATTGTTTTTAGTTGTAATTTATTATAACTTTATTTTCTTACTAAAGGGAAAAAACTTTCTTTATCAGCTAGGGTGCGTGTACCGGTTTCCGGACACGTGTCAGTGAAGGACTCAAATTTTTTTCTATCTGAATTATACAGATAAAATATTCTTATCGGTAGCGTAAAGTGTGATTACAGGTTGATTTTTACTAATGACTTTTACAGAATGCATAATTATGTACTTTAGCTTCAATCATTAAAATTTTGATAATAGTATATTATGTGCCTAGGCGCATGATGAGGGTTATTACGCGACGAGCAACAATGCTCGCAGGAGATCGAACCCGAGGCGCGATCAGTTCTACGAGCATTATCGCTCGTCGCGTAATAACCCTTATTATGCGCCTAGGCACATAATATACTATTATGTGAATTCGATGCGTATACGAGTTTTTATGCGTTCACTCGAATCTAATCCAGTATTCATCATATGATTCTCGTCCATTGCACTTGATATTTCGCGACTAGTTCCGGCCATTTTGATTTTCTCCATCTTGTGTAGTAGTAGCGTACTGTAATAGAGCATGCGTAGTTCAAATGTACAAGGCTTTGTCAGTACGGTGCCAACGCTGTACGAGGAAGAAGAAGAATAAAAAGAAGATTACTCTCCGCCGTATGGTTATAGGCACATGCGCAGTTCAATTTTTACATTACATTCCTCTGTATTGTAATACATAACATTACGCTACTCTCAACTGTAGCGCAAAACAAGTTTACGCGCCGGAGGCACATAAATTATCTTATTCGTGCTTTTTTTTGTATCATGCGATTAGAGATTAAAGCGACCAACAAAAAATTTTCCAACACTGGGAGAATTTTTACCCCGGATTCATGGTGAAAATTACTACTTTAGAAGATTTTGTCTTGAGGTAGGTTATTTTTACCCTGAATTCTGGGTTAAAATAACACTTTATTTCTTCTATGTATCTTTGAAAGGTATATCTTAAATTTTAGAATTTCTAACTTATTTTAAAGATGAATCTTTTTAGAATAGGTATCAAGGATATATTCTAAATATTCAGATATTCAAGAATATCCTCTAATAAGAATGTAAATTCATTGATATTTCCCCGTTGCTACACTGAAAATAAAAAATTTAGGTACATATCACAACAAAAACGTCTAGTTAAGCAGTTTTTGTTGCCATTACAAAATTTTGGTTGTTATCACAAAATTATTTTGTTGGGTCAACAAAATATTGTGTTGTTGACATAAAATTATTTTGTTGGCCTAAACAAAACTGTTTAGATATACTAATTAGATACGCGATCACGCATGCGTGTTCATTTGTTGTTAGCCGGATACGCGAGCACGTTTATGTGCTCTCATGCCCAGCAGTTCCTACCTCGCAAAACTTTTATAAAATAAAGTGCTTGAAATTCATATGAAATTTGAAACAAAGCTGCGAAATTATATTAATTCAAAAGAGCCAAAGCATTTTGTTGGGCCAACAAAACAGTTTTGTTAGACCAACAGAACATTTTTGTTACACAAACGCTACAGTTGAGAGTAGCGCAATTTTGTGTATTACGATAGAGAGGAATGTAATTTAAAAATTGAATTGTGCATACGCCTATTACGATACAGCGGAGCGTAATCTTCTTATTCTTCTTCTTCTTCGTACACCGTTGTACTTGTACATTTGAACTGTGCATGCGTCTATTACAATACTCTGCTACTACACAAGATCAAGAAAATCAAAATGGGCGGAAGTATTCGCGAAATGTCAAGTGAGATGGGCGATAATCACGGCAATTCCTACCTTTTCAGATTGGATTCGAGTGTACGCATAAAAACTCGTATATGCGCCGAAGTCACATAAAATAGAATATGTGCCAATGCACACAATTCGGGTAATTACGAGACTCGCTTAAAATGCTCGCAGTACTGATCGCGCATCGGCTTCGTCTCAGCTTCGATCTCCTGCGAGCATTGTCGCTCGTCGCGTAATAACCCTCATTATGCACCTAGGCACCTAATATACTATTATTCAATAAAAGTATGGTAAATGATTATCTGAAAAGAATAGAAGAGAGCGATATAAAATGTACTCGACGGTCCCTGTAACTGTAAAATTTATATTTTTTAAGATACTCACTGAAAATTTTGAATAAAGTAAACAAACCCTTTTAGAAATGAGGCTCTTAGAACAAAAGGAAAGGAAATATTGTTGTTATAGAAAAGTGAAACATAAAAACGGTTGAAGCAAAAGGAAGACAAATCTTCGTCAGCGGTAAAGCGAAACAAAATAAAGGTGGAGCAAAAGAGAGACAAATCTTTTTTAGCGGTAAAGCGAAACAAAATAAAGTTGGAGGAAAAGAGCGATTTGATTGTCCTGCTTTAATGTTGGAGCAAAAGCGAGACATCTAAGTCACTTTTTTCCACCAACTTTATTTTGTTTCGCTTTATACCGCTGATCAAATAATCGGTTGAAAACAATTGATATAGAACAAAAGTTTGAATTCTTCTCAATCGTGTCTTTGAATTGTGCTTACACTATTAAGTCCACATCTTTTTTTGTCGTCCTCAATCGTGTACAGTCAGGTCCTTGATTTTGATTACCATTTTAGATTGATTTCTCAATTTAATCACAATTCTTCCAGACAGTTCAAACTGCAACTGCCACAAGTATATTTGCAAATCTTACTATCATACAATATCCCTTCTAGAAATAATCGATTGAAACTGCTTCTTATAAAACTCTATGTCCAAGAATCTTCGACAGTAACTTAAATAAACAATAACTGGAATAAAACTTAAAACTCAAATTTATAAATATCAATTTTCATAAAAGAGTGAAGCAGATGCAGGGGTATTTTATGTTTCCTCCTAATAATTTTACTCATGCTACAGACATATTCGATTTAAAATTCGCTTCTCTGATGTCCTTTGATGAGAATAAAGCTCAGGACCGCCGCTCCAATCTTACATCACTACCTAATTGCTTAAAACTACGCTGAGGAGGCGCGCGTGCGCAGGGGAGGGTTATGGTTCGAGAGAAGGGGTTTTTGGTTTCAACAGGTTCGCTGAAAAGAAATGACGAGACTTTACTGCTAGAATGTTGGGTACTGGTTTATTCTAGCGGAGTTCTATTAAACTGTAGCGATTGGATACTTGAGGAAAGTGGCAAGTTCATGTGAACAATTTGGTCCAGTTTCTACATGTTGTGTTCAAAATATATAAACTTTTGTTTTTAAAATGTAGGAAATGGTAGAGATGATAAAAACGGACGTAGATTTTGGATGGCACAAGGGAGTGGTGTATTATACGGTGTCTCTAGGAAACCAGGTCACCTCTTAAAGTATTGAGACCTTACCCCTGCATGCGGGGCTCTGCAGCGGCGGACCGAATATTTCTCTAGCTACTCGTGGGATCGTAATGGAGAATAATGAATTAAATAAAAGCTTGTGTGAGGAGTTGTTTGGTGGAGAGGTTGATGTAGTGGAGAAATCGGAGTCAGGAAAATTCTACGTCAGACGGTTCAGTCGAGGTAGAGATTCTGGACATCGATCCCACCACGGAGTCCGAAGGGGTAGCAAACGCAATCAGGAGCTGTCTGCAGAAGGAGACATCATCAGAAGTAAAGGAACTATGACAAAGAGACCTTTCAGAGGCAAAAGGAAGGCCTTCGCAGACTGGAGGGAGCGTGGGCTCCGATGCTGCTAAAAACGACCCACATTAGGCTGGTCCCACAATGTGTCTTAAGATTCGTACATATCGTCTATGCGCGTACGTTCTGACGTCATCAACGCGTTGTTACCAACTGTCGCTTGTTTCATTGATTCGAGTTTTAGTGCGCTTCAGCGTGCGATTCCACATGCGATTGTTGGTAACACAGTGCGGCCACTACCATGTATTTTAGGAGGGTACTTAAAAAAGTGAAAATGAGCATCAGCACCGCCAAGTTTTGATAGCAAGAACTAATATCAATGCAAACGAAACCCCCGTTCACGGAACCCGATGTATTCTAAAGAGTGGAAAATTTTGAAATATATTGTATGAAATCCATTTCATAATTTTAAATGATTTAAAGTTGAAAATAATTTGTGAAAGAATAAAAATACAACAAGAATTTTTAAATATGAATCACAATGAACAGTTAAATACTGTACTATTACACGGAGAAAAATAGTTGAAGTAATTTTACTCAACTCTGTCGAATAAACTTGGGACTTAAGGACATTTGAACATTTATAAAATCCTAGTTGGGTAAAATGAATTTGATAAATTCCTAATTCACCCAAAGTGAATATCAATAAGCGTTACATACACAGAGAAAAATAGCATCTTAGACCAAGCAACAGGGAATTTGTTATGACATTATTTATTTCAGAAAACGGACTGCGCCATCAGAAGAGAGGTTGGTCATAGAGTAATTGTGTCATGTTTTGGACAACGAAATATGATTTATAAATTTGTTATTAACATTTAAGACCAAAAAATCGCACTTTTTTTAGTTTTTTGTTTATAACATTAAAGGTAATTATCCAATCTTGATGACGTTAATTGAAAAGTTGTAGAAAATTGAATTGCAAACAAAATGAGCCGCCGTTTGATCTGATCTGATAATTAGAAGCGGAGAAAATTCGGAAAAATCGGGAAATTGAGCTTTTGTTAAACAAATTAATATCTCAGTTAATTTTCAACTATTCAGATTGAGGTTTGGTGGAAAAGTAACCGATTTTATGCTCTTCAAATGTATAAAAAAAAGAACACTTTAAGATAAAACTCTTCCGCGCTATTGACACTTTAATTTATTTCATGCGTTAATTGTAAAATGTCTGCTTGCCGCAGAGGTGGTCCGATTTTTATTTTGAAAACGGCTTTTAAAAATATAAATCAAGCACAACAGAACGTCAATCTTGGTTTTTCGCTAAAATGTTGCAAAGTTTATTAAAAAAGGGTCCAAACATGGCTCTAAACGCTTGAACGCAGCAAAGTGACAGTGGTGGGGGGAGAAGGCGAGTAGGCTCACATAAAATAGAATATGTGCCAATGCACACAATTCGGGTAATTACGAGACTCGCTTAAAATGCTCGCAGTACTGATCGCGCATCGGCTTCGTCTCAGCTTCGATCTCCTGCGAGCATTGTCGCTCGTCGCGTAATAACCCTCATTATGCACCTAGGCACCTAATATACTATTATTCAATAAAAGTATGGTAAATGATTATCTGAAAAGAATAGAAGAGAGCGATATAAAATGTACTCGACGGTAAACTCATAAGCTCATTTTGTTTGCAATTCAATTTTCTACAACTTTTCAATTAATGTCATCAAGATTTGATAATTACCTTTAATGTTATAAACAAAAAACTAAAAAAAGTGCGATTTTTTGGTCCTAAATGTTAATAACAAATTTATAAATCATATTTCGTTGTCCAAAACATGACACAATTACTCTATGACCAACCTCTCTTCTGATGGCGCAGTCCGTTTTCTGAAATAAATAATGTCATAAATCATTCATAACAAATTCCCTGTTGCTTGGTCTATCTGGTCATAATGACTAGGAATAATGTAGTTGGAAATAAAAAAGTGACTGTAACGAGGGAGACTTGTTGTCGCTACTTAACCCATGGCTACAGTAATATGATTTGTAGCCATGGTAGCCATATTCTGAATACCTGGTTGTTGCGACTAGTTAACATCGTTGAAATTGTCCTTAACTCTTAAACCTAGCTATGTGAACTTGAAACATTGAGTTGTCATAGCTAGAATAACGTAGTCGCTATAACCAGTGGAGCAAACTTCACACTCGTTGAATTCGCTGTGTATTGTTTCGAGTAATGCATATTATTTTTCATAGCAACTGATAGCAACTTTTTTGAGAATTTGATTTGATGAGTCGAGCGGCTCGAAACTGTGATTTTAAATCCTACTACTTTTAAAGTTTCAACCCGCTCTACAGATGCCGACAAACAGATTTTCAAAAGAGGTGCTATGAAAAATACAATGTTCCACGTAGTGATTTCATGCATTTGATTTTAGGAATTTGATTTTACATAACTTTATAGTTGACACTTACATATAGTGACTGTGACAACATTACATAGTCGTTGTGACTACATTACTTAGTCACTGCGACCACTTTTAGTACCTACATTGACGGGTCAATCATGGCTTGAATTCAACCACAAAAAGTAGTTAAGGACATTTTCAACGACATATATCACGTCACTATGCCCAGAATTTTTTCTCAGTGTAGTAAATAGTAAGGAGTTGAGTAAAACGTTGTCGACGACAGGGCATCACAATGCGTCAGTGGGTTAATCTGAAATGTATAAATATATCACCGACGCTTGAGGTGCTTCGAACGGTAGTTGAGTAAAATGAGCATCGGCTGTATTATTTCAACTGGCAATGATATGGTTGCTATGGTTACAACAGTTTAAAAATAACATCGGTAGCGACAATAGCGCCACCACTTGTTGATAGCAAACATTATAATTCGTTCCCCTTTTCTCCTATATGAGTGGACCCACTGTGGTTGGTAACAACGCGTTGATGACGTCAGAACGTACGCGCATCGATGATATGTACGAATCTTAGGACACATTGTGGGACCAGCATGAAGATCGGGTGGGTCTCCTGCGGGGTCCGCCGGAAGACAGAGGGCAACCGTTGCTATCGTTGCCTCGGTTTTGGCCATTTTGTTTTCAAAATTTTGAAAATGTTGGAGGAGATAAAAATGAACGCAAATGGACTACTTTTGGTTTATGAAAAGAAAAAAAGTTCCTCAGCAAAATCTATTGAACAAATTGGTTTTATGATCAAAATCAAAAGTAGTCTATCCGCACCCGTTTTTATCTTCCCTGCCATTCGTACAAATTTCGGATGCAAATTTTATGCATTTTGGACGAAATATGTAGAAAGTTTTCTTGATAAATGTAGTATTTTAGACAGTAGATATGTAATATAAGAATCATTGAAAATTTGTGGACGAAAAATTAGAATTCATTTATGGAAACGTGCCATTTTAAATTTAAACATTTTGTTTGACGCTTGAACGATTTCATTTTGTTTTCAAACGATTTGTTTTGAAACAAAAATTATTTTAATGTCAGACTAGATTTTCTCTAATTGTAATACGAAATTTTTTTCATAATAAAATTCAGTATTTTTGTAGTATCTGTCATCATTATTGTAAATAATTATATTATAATACAATTGAAATGTATGGAATACATTTTACTTGCGCAAAAGTAATAAATAAATTATTGGCGTAAAAATTCCACAGAAAGATTTCAAATTCTTTAAATTAGTAAGTAATAATAAAATAAATTTAAATTGAATTAGAGCAATCTGGATTATTGTCAGATACGTTACAAGCATCAATCATCAGAAAATTTTATTTTAATTTTTGTTCTCAGAAAATTTTAGAATATTTGTAATTAAATTAAAATAAATTTCAGCTAGGCTGAAAAATTAAATGCAATGGTCTGAAAGTCGGTACATAGTTATAAAATAATAAAATAAATTAGTACAAGTAGTATTACAGACCTAAGCCAACTATAATTATTTTGGTTTGCTTTAACCAAAGCATTTGTTTTTATAGACAAAGATGGATTATACTAACCGTAAAAAATACATTTTTGGCTTTTAAATTGAATAAATTTTTCATCAACAAACATGTCTTTTTTTCATGGGATGATCAAATTTACACGCAACACGCAAGATTTTTCACATTATAGTTTTGAAGTTTATATTTCAAATTCCAGAAGCTAAGGAAATTGGAACCTAAAATCTCTACTTAAATCTAGCGTATCGTTGCGGTCAGTAACGCTAATCGCTTGCCTAATACACAATAATGATGAAGTCCATTCAAAGCTATCGTTGAGATCAGTTGAAATCTTGCCATTACATTTAATATCAGTTTAGTTGTACGTAAAGTAAGGAAATAGTATATTGAACTTTGATTTCTTTTAGTGTACACTAAAAATCTAAATTCGCAGCTATTAGCATGCAAATCAGTAAATAGTTCCTGATTTGGAGTGAATTATTCTGGTTTCAAATTAGGGAGAAGATATGAATGTATTTTTAGTAAATTGGACTCATTTATCATTACATCAACGCAAGTTTTTTAGCATGTCAAATTAGTAACTGAAAATACCAACTTTTCCTACAGTAATAAGATAATTGGCAGAAAGAAAAAGATAAAAGTGGTTTCTACATTTGGAGTGCCTTTCTTTTTAATTCTATTGAAAGACTATTTGAAAAGAAATGAGAAATGAGATTACGCCGAAAGTGCACTGAAAGCACTTTTCGTTAAGCCGACATGCCATGAACAGAAACTGAAAACCAGGTAACGAAAGTTGTATTTATAGGTCATACACGTTCTTTTTTGTATGTACAATGCAACCGGTTTATTCTGATAGATTGCGTCCACTGGGCGTTACGTTCACTGTCGAGGTTTCTATGCCAACGAAGTTCACGGGCCACGTCTAGTTACGTTTTTCTTTCTCTCCTTTAGCCTTTCATTACCACACAACGCACAAGTTATTACAACCTATCGCAGTTGCGACTCTTGATATAGTGTTACAATTAATTACTAGCAATTAGATTGCAATGTCCTCATATTGCACATCGAACAAATTAATATTAGCTTCTTATTCAGACGAAAATTGCTGACCACCAAGAATTTACAGTTATCTGCTGTAATTCTTTTCTTCAACATTGTTTTCTTCTATAACAATAAAATATCTTTCTCAGTATAAAAAATTTGTCAACTTCTCAGTTTATCATGTCCATATAATATTTTTTATATTTATAAAAATATTGTTTCGGTTTATTAACAGTGCGTGCTACTAACATTAGCACACGGAGAAAATTCATTTGTGAAAATTTAATCAAAAGTTGAGTAAAGCTGGGACATGGTGGCTTTTGGAGAAAATAAATTTTTTTTTTGCGTATTCATTCAATAATGAATTACATGTAAAGTTTAATCAACTGTTTTAGAGTTAACTCAACAGTTGATTAAACTTTATAATTCGTTATTGAATTAATACGCAAAAAAATTTTAATTTTCTCCAAAAGCCACCATGTCCCAGCTTTACTCAACTTTTGATTACATTTTCACAAATGAATTTTCTTCGTGTAGTAACTGAGATTTTGCGAAAATATTACATTGCCATATATTTTATTCGCCTACTTTTATAATATAAATAAATTCTTCACTGATGCATTTTACTTCTGATTTCTGATTCAAGTCATTTTCATATCTGGTTTTTTGAACATGCTTTCCCTAAAGTGAATAATTTCACTTTCAAAAAAAGAAAAAAATACGAAATGTAATATTAAATGATTTCTGCGAACATTAATGACATAACTAGAACAAAAAAGCCTAAATATTTTGCTTTGAAGCTTCCAATTTAAAAGCTGTGAATGTTTTATAAATGATATATATTTCATTCAAGTTTTAGTGCTTAGTGCTTCATGGAGAGTTTGATAATTCAGGCGACTGGATGAGAAAGTGATAGAGAAAGAGAAAGGATGTCTTCTAAATATTCATTATTATTACTTGATTACGGTGAATTATTAATTTCAAATAGAAATGATTTGAAAATGATAGAAAATATAATGAAAAAGATGTTGAAAGTTAATAAACTTGCACTGAATAAATGATCGCTTTCAAAGGAATTATTTCTACAGTATAAAATAATTGGTAAAAAAATTTGGTTGGTTTAACCATAGAATTTTATTATTATTCGGACAACAAAATGTTGAGTTGATCAAACACAATTTTTTGGTCAAAAATATTTGATTGATATGTTTGATGCAGTCATATAATTTTATTTTGATCCAACAAAAATAAATTTATTTGGTGAATTTATCCAAAAATTGTGTAATATAAAGTAAATATTTTGTAAAGTTAACAAAAATGTTCAACCAAAAAATTTGATTCATTCAAGCGAATGAGTTTGGTCAGATGAATAAAAATTAGGTTCATCAAACCAAAATATTTTTTGCAATTAATAACACCAATCTGCATGCGTATCATAAACTAGTTTTTGAAAAACTATACGAGAAGTTCGCATTTTCCGAATCAAAAATATGTGCAAAATATCAGATTAGTGATGACAGTAAAAAGTTTGCGGGAATGTTTTAATTCTGGTAAACTTTCATCCGCCTCCGCATAATTTTTGAGGTCATTAGGAATCTGCCATTTAACGCGTATTTTTCGGTGCGTAAAGTACAAACTTTCCGTGCCGTGTTGAAAAAATTTTTTTCTGGATGCAGTGATTTACTGTGAACCTTAAAAAATTTTACCGAAATTAAATTATTTTGGGAAAATTGTTGACATTTATGTGCTTATTTTGTCCTAAAATTTGTGAGAAAATTTCTCAAAAAATGTTTATGGTGCTCCGAATAAATTTAAAAAATGAATAGATCAATAGCATGGTGATTAAAATAGTTTTAATTGTATCTGATAAAATTAAAATTACACAGATGAAAATTCATTCTGATTTTTGTTTAAATTGTCAAATGGATCTTGAGTGATGTCATTAATTGTAATTAAAAGTGTGTGAAATTATTTCAAAATCATTAACTAAATGTGGTTTTCTGTGGCAGAGAAAGATTTGTTATTTTGTTGCTAATGTCTGTCTGTTACAGGAAATTAATTAAACAATGACTCACTTGAAACATGCCTTTAAATATATTTAAAAAATTTTCAGACCTATATCAGGTTAAAGATTCAAATTTAACGTATATTTTATTATCCAGCTATACTAATTATTATAATAATTCTATCAGTCTGGAGGTGTTATTACGTAAAAATAATTGTGGGTTCATCCTTGACAAGAAGACTCAAAAAGAAGAATTGTAACATCTCTTACACGTCCTTGAGGCTTATATTAAAGAAAGAAAAAGATTATTGTCCTCTTTTTCAAAGAAGGTAAAGAAGTTTGGTTATAGACTTGCATTCAAAAATGTTGTGACCAATATTATTATTTAATAAATTACACAATAGCTTTTCATATAGATTATATAAATTAAGAGAAGAAAGTAGTACAGAAAAATCGATTATAGCTATATATTCTGTACTTTTGAGTCCTTAGAGAGAATAATTTCACATGACGTTGCTGTTCCTATTCACCCTTCTTTCTCTTTACTTAATGGCACAAGCTATTAGCACATTTCGTGCAGCAAAGTGAGAAATCACAAAATGATAACTTTCACCCGAGTTAATCTTTGTCCAAGTGTAACTTCATCATATCTCTTATATTAGAGTAAAGGATATTAAAAGTCATTTTCATGGGTTTTTTAAAAAATTCGTTTCAACAAATATAATATTTAAAAATGAAAATATTTCATTATATGATAATAAAATAGCGGATAATTAAAGTAGAAAAATATTTTCAACACTTTTGAGACAGAGGCGTTTTGTCAGTCGCTAAATTCGAATTCGCTTTCAAAATTTTACAATAGCGAGTTCAATATGTCAAATCATATTATAAAAAGAAATGCAGTTTCTTCCATTTTCATAAAAAATGATCTGAAAGAGGTGAAAATCAGTTTTTGCAAACTTTGAGATTCCTGAATTCAATTACAACGTCAAAGTTTTTATAACAACTATACTATCTTAAATTTTACTTTTTTTGGTAACAATATATTGAAATTATTAATCATTATTAAAATAAGTATACTTTTACACGAAATATACACTCGAATTGTAATTTAGTCTAGGTGTATTGGATTTATTTTCACAAATATTAACATTTCGAGTTTTTAGACATATTTGGATTCAGTGATCTGAAAGAATTCTGTATACCAAGTTTCCTATAAAAATAAACGATTTTGATTCGTTTACATAAAAAAAATAAAACCAATACCTTCTCATATGATTAGAATGTAAAAATAGAGATCAGAAGAGCATGAACAATTACTGGCAAATTAAATTAAATTAAGAGAGTAGCGAATGAAAAAAATATCTCAGTTAATTCAACTAAATTTTGTTTAATTCAACCAACTTTGACTTGATTCAATCAAAATTTTTGGTTTATTTAAAAAATAATTTGGTTACATCAAATATACATATCTTTTTTATGGGCGCGTATGCTAAGGAAAAAATGCTATTGAATCTATAGCATTTCTGTCAAAAGCATGTATATTATTGATTTAAAAAAATATTCTATAAGAAATTATACATATGCTACCAATTCTATAGCATTTCGATTTAAATCAATGATAAACATACTTTTGGCAGAAATGCTATAGATTCAATCGCATTTTTTCTCAGTGTATGGCTTTTTAAAATTGGACATGAGACTTTTAATTTTATGTAAACTCCAACAATCATGAGGCACTGTTTCTTTCAGACTTTAGGAAGTGTGGACTCTATTTTTTAGGAAACTTTACAAGTCAGTATTGATATGAGTTTCACAGAAGGGGATTAGGAATTAACGGTTATTCAATATACTTATCTGAATTGTGAAATCTACCTATTTATGTGAATAAAAACGGAGATAACGCAGTGAACAATCGGCTTATTAAGTGAGGAGTCAAGTTTCCGCAAAAGTTGGATAAATAATTTGACGTTGCATCATTTATCATGGGACTTCTCAAGCGCATAATTAATTTTTGCTTTTTACTCTGCTCAGAAATTGAACAGTTGGTTGCAATAAAAGCATATTTGTTTTTTCAAAAGTTACTTGTTTTCCATTTAGTTGAGTGAAATGTGATTGACTTCCAAAAATAAAAATATGTTATTGCTGCATCCAGCCGTTCAATTGTGTAATTTAAAATAATTGCTGCAATTTCTGAAGCAAACGTCATCTTTGCATTTGCGTACAGATACTCTCATATGAATTCCTAAAATGTATAATAAAGTATGAATAATAGTCTATACTAATCTTTCCCCATATTATTTTATTCAATTATATAGATCATATATTAGAAGATACACGGAAAAAAGCTCAAATTTGATACGTTTAAAATTATCACAATAATATTTAATAATTTTCAACTTGTCCACATTTCCCAATTGTGCTAAAAATTGAGTTGAGTTTCTCGAACTATTTTTCTCCGTGCACTAAAGTCACTTTAATAAATTTCAATGAATTAAACTATAGTAAAAATTAATTTCACAGTGATTAGTGAGTAATTTATATCCTGAAGAATGATAATTGCAATGCTCTGTCGTCTTTTAGATTAACCTAACAAATCCAGCTAATAAAGACTCACAAATCCTCTGAGACGAAAATTTCCAAAAGTGCTATAGTGGAATCTGCTTGAGTGTTAAAAGGCATTCTTTTAGACTTTTTTCCCGTGTAAGATCTTAAACTTGGAAATATATCCTGTTTCATAATGATAACGCTTTGAACAGATTGTTTTTTTCCTTATCCGTCGAATATATTTCCATGTTTTAAATCTTAACAAAAGTTTGAACGCAATTGGATTTTTAAAAAAACTTATCACACTAAAAGTAAAATAACAACACATCAAATTAATTAGTTATTAGCATATTCAAAGGAATTTAAGTATTTTACCTATGTAATTATTTGTCATACCTTGCTGGATGTGATGGGTGAGCAAACATAATATGTTAACCTTTGGTATTCACACCGATTATTTCATTTATGTAAATGGAAGAAAACCCGTGAAACTTCCGGTCGAGTTGTTTAAGAATTAAATATTTTAAAAGGTTGATTGGTTTTTTTTGATTTCATAAGGCGGTATACAAAATTTATCAAAATTAAGGTGAGCATCTCTCAGATCGTTGGCTTTTGATGTATGCCATCAAAATTCTATAGTTTTGTAGAATTTTGTACATGAAACTTTCTGTAATCCTTGAACTTTACCACTGAAGTATATTAGAAAAAGGTTTGAAGATTCCCACAAATATTATTACAGTCTCTCTAAATTTAAATCAGTAAGATTTCACTAATGATTGGCTGAAAATGGGTTATTCTTTCACACCAGTGAAAATTTCACTGTCTTTTAATGGACAACCACTGATTGTCAGTGAAATTGTCACTAAAGTGAACGAGTAACCCATTTTCAGCTATTCTATTAATGCGCAATCTCACTGATTCAAATTTAGATAGATTGCTGTGATCATTGCCTTCTATTCTGATTTAGGATATAGGAGTTTATTGTTAAAAACGATATTAATTATAATACATTTTAATATACAAGGAGAAAATTAGAATTGATGTTTATGTAAATTATCCAGAATAAATATGCATGCCTCTTGAATTTTATTCATTTTCAAGAATAGTACATTAAAATTAATAAATATTATTGAAATAAATACACATGTGTATTGAAATCCGAATAAAAGTTTGTATTTGTTGGGATGAAAGTATTTTAAATACAATATGCGTTATACTAAAAAAAAAAGTTCTATTAAATGTCAAAGTTGAAGACAGAAATTCATAACAACTTTATTCTTTATGAGATTTCGCCAGTGAACTGCTTCATTTTAATTCACAAGTTATGAGATAAGTTATTAATGCTGATAATTTACATAAATTTTGATCATTTTTAGAAATTTTGATATAGTCCTTGAATTTATGGCACTGAAGCCTGCCACCATATGCAGCCGAAACGTTTACCTGCCATTTTTGAAATTTTAAAAATATAGTCCTTTGATAATTTTTTTTTTAAACAGGAGGAACGTCATTTGGATCATTTATTTGATTCATAAATTTATTGGAAGGAATTAGATTTCTACCGACCAAATTAATAAAACTAAATCATAAATTAATATAAAACTATACCCGTTTATTCGTAGAAAAATTTACTGAAAACGGTAAAATATCTTGAAACATTGAAAAAAAAAGGATGTAAAAAATCCAAGTAAGGATTTATAGAAAATGAAAAGTAGTAGGGAAGCGGTGGGTGTAATGGGCCACCTAAGACAAATTGCTTACAGCAATTTATTTTTATATCAACTTTTCACACAAAATGATAGATTCAACGTTTATATATGTATATTGTATATCCTAAATTTTAACAATATATAAATCAACATTGACTTAATTGAAACAGCGTTTCAAATAAACATGTACATAGGAGAATGGCGGTTCAGATTTATTCCCGTCAAAATATTTTGATTGGCGCCTATCAGTTTTGCAACTAATTCATAGTAAAATCAGCTCGAATTCAAATTATTCCATTTTTTAATTGAAATTCTAGTATTTTATTAAGAAATAACGATTTATTGCGTTGTTCAATACTTCTTATTTCATTACATTTTTTATCTAAAAAACTCCATTTTTAGTGTAGAAGAACATTTTTTATTGCATATAATTATATTTTTGTCAACTTGTAACGAAAATAAACTCATAACAGACGCGGGACCATCCTTCTTATATTTACTCATACAAGCCATCTAAATATATTTGTATTTCTGTTATATTTATACTGGAGAAATCAAGAGGCGGTAAAAAATGTATTTTTATTTTGTTTTATTTTAAGTCGTGAAATATATAAAATGGCTAATATTTAGATGGTAATATGTATAGGCCGAAAAAAATTTGAAAGCGTGCATCTTGCATGTGCCAGGAGGAATCGAACCTCCGAGTATACATGCCTTTCCGGGAACTTACTGTGATAAACGCATCAAGCCAACACCGCTTTTACAGCATTTCAAATAATTTTCGGTATATTTCACTTATTAGTTTAGCCGTAGTATTAATCAAATGAAATACCTAATAACCTAATACACTGAGAAAAAATCCTGGGCATAGTGACGTGATATATGTAGTTGAAAATGTCCTTAACTACTTTTTGTGGTTGAATTCAAGCAATGGTTGGCCCGTCAATGTAGGTACTAAAAGTGGTCGCAGTGACTAAGTAATGTAGTCACAGCGACTATGTAATGTTGTCACAGTCACTATATGTAAGTGACATCTATAAAATTATGTTAAATCAAATTCCTAAAATCAAATGCATGAAATCACTACGTGGAACATTGTATTTTTCATAGCACCTCTTTTGAAAATCTGTTTGTCGACATCTGTAGAGCGGGTTGAAACTTTAAAAGTAGTAGGATTTAAAATCACAGTTCGAGCCGCTTGACACATCAAATCAAATTCTCAAAAGAGTTGCTATCAGTTGCTATGAAAAATAATATGCATTACTCGAAACAATACACAGCGGATTCAACGAGTGTAATCAACTGTGTAATTCAACGACCAGGTATTCAGAATATGGCTACCATGGCTACAAATCATGTTACTGTAGCCACGGGTCAAGTAGCGACAACAAGTCTCCCTCGTTACAGTCACTTTTTTATTTCCAACTACATTATTCCTAATCATTATGACCAGATTCTATTTTTCTCTGTGTAGATGTCACCTTAAGTCCTAACTTCATTTGATTAGTAAAAAATTACATTGTTCCGCGCACTTTTATAAACCCAGAATTCTAATAAAATGACAAATAAATCGGAAAAAAATTCTTTTAATTCAAACTGAAAAGGTTAAGGTTATTGACATTTGTCGAAAAAAAGAAAAAATTGATTTTAGCAAGTTTAAAATCATTTATATATAAATTATTTTGGAAGTGATAAAATTGATTTTTTATTTATTACAATACTGAATTAATAAAACCTACCTTTAATATACCACAAATCATGTTCAAAGAGTGATAAGATCAATCATAAATCGAAATTTTTTAAAAGTCAAAACTATGATTCGTAATCATGATGTCAAATTATTATTTTTATTATTTCGCTAAACTGCATTTCAATTTAAGGAAAAACGAGTTATAGTGGGAATTTTTCACAGCGAAATACTGAATATTGGATAACCTATATGATAATTTACTATAGATTGTATCAAACTTTACTATAACATACAATCGGAAAAAAGTAATGATTGAATCAAAGAAAATAATTTATTTGAGTGGCTTTTTATTATATATAGTCAAAAATATAAAACGTTTGATTTAAGGCAGAAATTTATTTGATTTGAACAACCCGAGTCGAACTATTGATTCCCTATTGATTCTCTAAGATGCTCCATTTTCGAGGACTTAAGAGAATCAAAAGAGGAGTATTAGCTGTTGAAATCAATGTAATTTTGATCCTCTGTTGATGCTCTTTTCCTGCAGATATTTCCGTTTCTGCACCTTGGAGGATCTTAAAGAGTAGCAACGAAGATTCTCCTTACCTCCTCTATGATTCTCCATTTTTAAAAGTATATAATTCCTAATGACGTCAGGAATTAGCAACGTTTTATTATTATTTATATTTATCGTGTTGCTTAAGAGAGAAACAAAAATATAGTACCAGAATTTTGGAAAATAAGGAGGAATGTATCAAAGTATCAACGTCTGGTACATGTCGAATTTTTTTTTGAAAACATTAATTTTGAAAAATCCTCTTGATACTCTCTTGATTCTTTTTTGCTCCTCTTGATACTCTTTTGATTCTCTTTTGCTTCTCTTGATTCTCTTTTGCTCCTCTTGATACTCTCTTGATTCTCTTTTGCTTCTCTTGATACTCTCTTGATTCTCTTTTGCTCCTCTTGATACTCTCTTGATTCTCTTTTGCTCCTCTTGATACTCTCTTGATTCTCTTTTGCTTCTCTTGATTCTCTTTTGTTTCTCTTGATACTCTTTTGATTCTCTTTTGCTTCTCTAGATATTCTCTTGATTCTCTTTTGCTTCTCTTGATACTCTCTTGATTCTCTTTTGCTCCTCTTGATACTCTCTTGATTCTCTTTTGTTTCTCTTGATACTCTTTTGATTCTCTTTTGCTCCTCTTGATACTCTCTTGATTCTCTTGATTCTCTTTTGATTCTCTTTTGCTTCTCTTTATACTCTCTTGATTTAATGAAAGTATATTTAAAGGACTACGGCGCAATTACCAAGGCGATTCAGTAGCGCTCGAATTTTCGGAGACAGCAGACGTGATTCATAATGAGTTCTGTGTACGCGAAACGTTTTGAAGCGGTCTTCTTGTGTACCCATCCAAAGGGACCACTTATGTCCTATACAGTCGCTGCTAAATACATCAAAAAGTCGAAATCGTTCGTGAAGAAGTGGGTTGAGCGTTATAAAGCCAATAAAAACACCCCGTGAAGGTCCATGTTTGGGGATGCTTCTCATAGCGCGGTTTTGGGTGTTTAGAGCTCTTCACCGAGAACTTGAATGCTCAGAAAATGCTCCAAATATATGAACGTGGTCTTCTAAGGTCTGCTACAAAGATGTTTGGAGCCGATACGGCCGATTGGATCTTACAAGAAAATAACGACCCGAAACATCGAAGCCGTCTCTGCACCGCCTGGAAAACAGAAAAGGGCATCACAACTTTGGACTGGCCATCACAGTCCCCCGATGCGAATCCAATCGAAAATGTCTGGAGTGTTTCAAAGAGGAAGCTTGCGGGAAAACGTGTGTTCACCATGAAACAGCTCTCGCAAAAAATCAGGAAGATATGGCAAGAATTACCAACGGACTACGCTGAAAAATTAGTGGAAAGCATGCCGAAAAGGTGCCAGGCCATTCTGGACAACGATGGGGACTGGACTATCTATTAGATAGTAGCGCCGTAGTCCTTCGAGAGTACTTTTACTTTTAAAAAAAGCGTTTTAAAATCTCTAATAGTTTTTGAAAAATCGAGGACTCGCTCTTGTTGAACCCTTTTCATTCTAGTACTTGAGGGTATGTGATGCGTAATGACGTCATAAATGACCAACCATTTTATATTATTTATATTCATCGGGTTGATTAGGACAGAAATGTAAATATAATCATGAAATTGTAGGCAACAATGAGGAATCCATCAAAAAATCCATCTCTGGTACCATTTGGATTTTTATTTCGAAAAATAAAATTTTTCAAAATAAAATTTTTCAAAATTAATGTTTTTAAACAAAAATTCGACATGTACCAGACGTTGATACTTTGATACATTCCTCCTTATTTTCCAAAATTCTGGTACTATATTTTTGTTTCTCTCTTAAGCAACACGATAAATATAAATAATAATAAAACTTGCTAATTCCTGACGTCATTAGGAATTATATACTTTTAAAAATGGAGAATCATAGAGGAGGTAAGGAGAATCTTCGTTGCTACTCTTTAAGATCCTCCAAGGTGCAGAAACGGAAATATCTGCAGGAAAAGAGCATCAACAGAGGATCAAAATTACATTGATTTCAACAGCTAATACTCCTCTTTTGATTCTCTTAAGTCCTCGAAAATGGAGCATCTTAGAGAATCAATAGGGAATCAATAGTTCGACTCGGGGTACTATTTTTTAAAATGGTACTATATAAGTCAGGATAACTTATTCTTTTAGTTGAAACAATTACCTATATTTCACTTGTTACAACTATTATTTACTTCAATCAAATCAACTTGAAGACAATTAAGGTAAATTTCCCAGTAATCAAGATACAAATAATCTTAAATTTTATTGGATTATCATTGATTTGGACAATTTCTCATAAAATATATCTTAAAACTACCAAACTCTAACAGAATTTGTAAATAAAATTTATCATAAAATTAGGAAACTGTAACGAACTTTTCAATTACATGTCACTGGATGAAACTTCAGTTACCCAAAACGTGAAATTATTCGTGTTACAATTTTCCGAATTTCCAGATACAAGAATCAGAATATTTAAAACTTTGTAACTGAAAATTAAAAAATTATTTCTTAAAGTTACTAAAAAGTGACTGAATTTTCTGAAATTCTATCTTAATTTTACGAAACTGTAATTGAATAAAACTCCAGTCACGTGTTTTGGGAAATTACGATAGAAATTTCTAACAGTGAATACAACAGCTTTTCTTATATTGCATTGCATGTTCTACGATTCATTCGAAAAAAGTTTTGTGGTTTCAAAAGATCTATCTTACTGTATACAATCGTAAACTAACCCCGGGGCCCAGTCTGGGCTCCAAGTAAATTTTTTAAAACCGAAACAGGTACTTTTTATTCCGGACAATTTTTTCTATCCAGACATGTGGGTGGTTTTGGGCATAAGTTTTAATTTTTAGCCAAAAACACACAAATATTTTTGGCTAGAGAAAATTGTCCTAAATAAGAATCCGCAATAAAAAATACCTGTTTCGGTTTTTGAAAATTTACTTGGGTTCCAGGGCCAGTTTACGATTGCTGAGTAAGATAGATCCCTTGAAACCACAAAAATTTTGTATCAAATTATATTTATTTACTATATAATTATATATATTTACCCCTTCCCGCTTCTTTTTATACACCTTTTATATGTAAATTATACAGTAAAAAGAAAATCTTAAATTTGTTACATCTTAGATAAGATTTTGTCTCAAAATCAGCTGCCCCGTGTATGAATGCATAGGTCTATCCCTTTCTAAAAGTCTTGCCTTTGATACATCTCTTAAATCAAATAAGAGCTTAAATAAGATTTCATTTTTACAGTTTACACGTATTTGAACGTGATATATTAATTTATACTTATTTTAAGCCTAATTTAACAGTGTTATACACCACACACTGTAAAAAACTGGAATTACTAGTTAAATTCTAATAAAATCTATTAAAAAATGTAGTAAAATCAACTAATAGATTTTATGCTAATTTAACCATCAAGAATTACTAATCGGACTAATCCCGCTAGCCAAAAAGTCAACTGGTTGATTTTACTGGTTTATTTTCCGTGCATGTGTTTATGAGGTGTATATTACGTGTAATGTGTATTGCACATATATAAAGCTGACATGTAGGCGTGGTATCTATATGCATGAGATACACGTTTTTAAAAACTTGCTTACACCATTTGTGTTTCTTGTCTAGTTTTCTATTAACTTAGATTTTAAAAAAAGATAATAAAACCATATTAATTCTTATTTTTAAAAGTTTTTATCTTTAAATCTTTTTTGTATTGAATGTTGAATTATTTTCATGCCTATAAAGAAGCGAAAGCATATTATAGATATATGTTTCTTTTTACATTCTCATCATGGATGAGAAGGTATTGGTTTTATGTGAAAAATGACTTTCGAAATTTTCATCAAATCTTTACGTTTTGAGACCCCCTGAGTCAGAAAAAATGGTTTTTACGAAAGTGTCTGTCTGTCTGTCTGTAGGTCGTGTGCGGCATAACTCTCGATAGAATTATCAGATTGAATTGAGCTTTGGTACACTTTATCGGAGCCGAAAAAGTAAGGACAAGTTCGTTAACCAGCCACATCCAATCAAAATTGAGGGATGGAGCACTACTTTTGTGTTTTTGAAAATAATTTTTTGAAAAAATCAAAAATTCCAATCCTGGTTTTTGATAGTGCTCATAAATCTCTACAAATTATCCTAATAACATTTTTTGATTAAATCAAAATTAGAAATGTTACAGCATATTCAAATTCGAAAAAAGTCAATATCAAAATTCCATTTTCCAGTTAAATTATACGAGATACGAAAAAACGTTATGATACAATATTATGGAATACATAAAGACCTACAAATTTGAATTATAACATTTTTTCATAAGATGCATATTTTTCTTTTTAATTAAAAAAAAAACTATTGAAAATCCAAAATTCAATTTTTTAACAATAATATTGGAAATACCAAAAAAACGTAAGAATACAAAGTTGTTCGTTTCAAAAAGATCTACAAATTTTGTCTGACACAGTTTCTGATAAAAGATATATTTTTCGTTTCAGTTCCAAAAAATACGATAAAAATGAAAAAATTCCATTTTTTAGACAAAATATGTGAGATGCAAAAAAAACATTTGGATGGACAATTGTTTGCCTAAATGAGGTCTACAAATTCTGATAAAGAAATTTCGGGACAGGATGTATATTTTATGTTTTGATTTTTAATATTGAAAAAATTCGATTTTTTTCACCAAATTATGTGAGATACAAAATAATCGTTAAAATAAAAAATCGTTTGCATAAAAAAAGTCCACGAATTTTTTTCCTTTTTAGATATTTGAAAGAAAATAAATTATTTTAATCATGTAATTTATTAAAAAGTTACTGAAATGTATACAGAAAATCGAGCGCGAAGCGCGAGTGTCATGATGAGAATGTGTTCCTTAAGGCCGATAGAGCCTTAAGTAAATTGAATTTCCTGTTTCACTTAAATTCAAAAAGAAATTCAGTGACTTTGAGAAAATGTGTAATTCACATCATCTGTAATATTATTATAAAATTGGTTTGAGCTTCAGTATCAAAATATAAAAAATAAACTTAAATGTATGCGAAGAGCACAAGACCGAGCGCGAAGCGCGACGATCGAATCGCGCGCCCTAGGCGCGCTCAAACTTGCGAGCGAAGCGCGCGATGAGAATGTGCCCGCGAAGCGGGCAGATTTTTTATTTTAATATACGTTTCTCTAGAGTAATTATGTATCTTGTGAAATTCTATCCTAGTTTTATACTTATTGATCAAAGGCAGGCTAATAAGTAAGTGCTCTGTCGATTTGAAATTCCATAATCGTGTCACGGCCGCAGGATGTCTGATAGGATTAGAAAGATAAAATTGTTAACGGAACAATATACCTACTCAAAGATGTTTTTTCAAAACCGGTCTATCGATCAAATTTTTTTTATTACTTTGACAGCCAGAACATTTTATTGCCAACAATAGTTAAGGTTTTACATTTTATTGATAGAGTTTTTAACTTCTCTTCCTCTTTTTAATACAATGAAAAAATGGTTAGTTGATCCAGTTACACGGAGAAAAATGGATGTTTAACTATGGGACAGCCATCTTAAATGTTCAATTGTAATATCTAGATGTTCAACTGTAATATCCAAGATATTAATCTCAGCATATTTTAACATCTTAGATATTACAGCTGAATATCTAGATATTACAACTTAACATATAAGATGGCTGTCCCATAGTTAAACATCTAGATATTAATTTTAAACATCTATTTTTCTCTGTGTACATCGTCGATTTATAACATATGTTACTGATACTTTATTAGCTGCCACAACTATTTTTTTCTTAATGTTACAATTCGCTTATTATATTTCAAAAACTTTGGTGGAAACATCAATCCGAAAAGTAATTACTCCAACTAATAAAGTAGAAGAAACATATTTTACAAGTCGAAGTAGTATATTTATCTTATTTTTTTTTATTTCGAGATAATTTACTGTCTACATCTATAAACGTCATGTCCAATGCAAACTGTGAAAGTATTTTTAAAACGTGAACTCGAACCCGTATCTCCAATAACCCGGATTCCTCCCAACGTCCAAACAAAAGTTCAATTAAAAATTTCAAGAATTCGAAACCACTCGGATCGAGTGATTCGAGGTTTCGAGTGGTTTCGAATTTTTGAAATTTTTAAAAGTATTTTTGAACAGAGAATGGTGCATTTTCTCAAAATTACTGAATTTGTATTTGATTTTAAATGTTAAAAAGGAAATTCAATTTACTTAAGACTCTATCGGCCTTAAGGAAAACATTTTTATCATGACACTCGCGTTTCGCGCTCGATTTTCTGTATACATTTCTGTAACTTTTTAATAATTTACATGATTAAAAAAAATCAATTTTCTTCCAAATATCTAAAAAGGAAAAAAATTCGTGGACTTTTTTTATGCAAACGATTTTTTATTTTAACGATTATTTTGTATCTCACACATTTAGTTCAAAACATGGAATTTTTAATTTTCAATAGTATTTTTTTAAAACCAAAACATAAAATATACATCTTGTCAAAAAATGTCCTACTGAGAATATGTAAACTTCATTCAGGCAAATAATTTCTATCTTGACATTTTTTCGCATCTCACATATTTTGTTTAAAAAATTAAATTTATTAATTTTAATCGTATTTTTTGAAATTGAAACGAAAAATATACATTTTATCAGAAAATGTGTCAAAGAAAATTTGCAGACCTTATTCAAGCAACTAATTTCGCGTTCTTACATTTTTTTTGTATTTCACATATTCTGGCCAAAAAATTGAATTATCGATTTTCAATGGTATTTTTTTAAATTAAAAAGAAAATATATATCTTATAAAAAAAAGTGTTGCATTCAAATTTTTAGATCTTTTTGTATTAAACGATTTTGTAGCATAACGTGTTTTTCGTATCACGTATAATTTAACTAAAAAATGGAATTTTGATATTGACATTTTTCAAGTTTCAACATATTGTATAACTTTTCTGATTTTGAATTAATGAAAAAATGTTATCAGGATAATTGGTAGAGATTTATGAGCACTATTAGAAACCAGTATTGCAAGTTTGGTTTTTTTCAAAAACTCAATTTCAATTCGATAATTCTATCGAGAGTTATGCCGCACACAACCTACTACAGGCAGGCAGACAGACAGACAGATAGACAGACAGACAGACAATTTCGTGAAAAGCGTTTTTTCTGACTCAGGGGGTCTCAAAACGTAAAGATTTGATGAAAATTCCGGAAGTGCACTGAGAAAAATAGATATTAAAAATGAGATAATAGAATGTTGGATATTACCTTATATCATCTAGATTATACTGCATAATATCTAATATATTCTTTTAAATATACAAGATATTAATCACCAATAACAGTTTATATTCAAAATTTACAATATTAGATATTAAACTTTAATATCTAAGATTTTTATAAACAGTAGCGTGCACGTGCCTGAGGAAAAGTCACGTGATCAGAGTCTTTGAATTCCATGTAATTTGTCTATCGCACTCGCCCATAGTTTTGCCGGTCGCGTGGTTTTTGGTTTTGACACTGGAATAATAATGTTGTGTCTATATGAAGTTTTGAAGTGTGATTTTTGAAAAAATTTTATATTACCAGTACTGAAATCAGTAAATATCTATCTATATAAGTATATAATTTTTATACCTTCAATGTTTGAAATGAATCTTCTAAACTCTCAATAACTAGTTCTTTATGTAGCCGTTTTTAAATTCAACATCGAATCGCAATTTACTTACTGGAATTCGTAATAGATTAGATCGAGGAATTCGCGAAAAAAAGGAGATTATAAGAAAATTTTGAATTCCTTAATCAATCATTATTTACATCATGTTATATTTTCTTAATTTCATTTTTTCTTTCAATTTTTCAATCAGTATTTTCATATTATTATTAGACAATTGCATTCAATGGCATAAATATTGACTTTAATTATCTCAGATATTACAGTTTAGTATCTCAAATACTATGACCTGATATCTAATGTATTTCAGTTTAAGATCTGAGATATTTCAAATTAACATATTGGGTTCTTTAATTTAATATCTTAGATATTGCGAAATAGCATATTTTTTTAAATATCTACAGATACTTTGTTTCAATATCTAGATGGCTGTCCCATAGTTAAATCGCAAATACATTATCTGCTAATATCAAGATATTGCGTTTTACTATCTATTTTTCTCCGTGTGATTTTTCATATAAAATTAGTACCTTCTCATATGATGAAAATGTAAAAAGAAAAATCTGTCACATTAGACTTTACAAACAAACCATATTTATGATTAATTTAACCCTACTTTATTGGTGGCATAGATACAGCAATATGGGATATATATTTTGACCATCCGATTATAACTTGTATGAGTTTCTGGTTTCTGATTCGACCATCAGTTTCACTTACAATATGTCGATTGCTGTGTTTAACATGCTGCATTGTTCAGAGAGACATATTATATTATAAATACAATTATAAATTCTTAACTTGCAACCGAATGGCTAAAACTCCTGAATCATTTCTATATCAGTGCGTATGTAAACATATGTGGCGGGAAACGAAGAAACCCGGCTAACAGCAGCTTTTAACTTTTCGAGAAAATCGCGTTTCTCTGAGACGGGTCCGTTCGAGTAGTTCAAGCAGGTAATATAGACCTTCTCCTCCGAACTCGGTCACTTTTGATCGCACAGCTTTGTGCATAGGCCCATTCAATAGAGCATGCTTTTATATCTCAAAATCATCGAAAAACTCAAATTTCGTCTTTGGTGCTGTTACCTGGGTTTCTTCGTTCCACGCCACATATGGGATTTGTGTAAAATATGGCATCTACAAAATTAGAAATTGTAGTATTAAATCATGAGGAATAAACTTGAATGTACGTAAAGAACAAAAGACCGAGCGCGTAGCGTGACAATTCAATCACGCGCCCTAGACGCGTTTAAATTTGGGAGCGAAGCAAGCAATAAGATTGCATTTTCGTGTACTTTTTTTTGAGAATGAACACATGCGATACCTATGCACGTGAGATAATACAGAACGTATAATATCAAAGTTTGATAATTATCATATGTATTCAATTGTTTTGATAGTAATTTAGAACTATGGTGAATATATCGATTTGATAACTTTGATAAAAGATACGCCAGAAAAAGTTTATTGGATACTTTTCCCGTGTGATATTTCATTCGAGTGAGACGCAAAAGATTTAGTCATCAAGAACTTTTTTCGAGCCGAAAAATATATGTCATAATAACATGGCGTTACCTTGATAATTATAAAGTGAGACACTAGAAAAGTAAGACGCAAGAAAAATAAGTCAAAAAATTTCAGTCATGATCAAATAAGTGAGAATACATTTTTTAAAATAATTTTAAAAACAGTGAAACTTATTATTGGAAACGAGGTACTTATACTGATTTGTTTGAATGAATTTTGTTGAATCAACACAATTTTTAATTGGAACCAAACAAAATTTGTTTGAATTAAATGAATCTTTTGTTTTAATCAAAGAAAATATTTTTGTCACCGTATAATAAAGTTAAAATATTTCTCCCGTTATTGGTAATTTGCAATATTATAGTAACTGCTATTTTTTAGAATATCTTACTTAATTTTAATTACAAAAATTCTGAGAAAATTTATTCCAGCAGGAATGCTGATTCTAAAAAATTTACTTGAGCAAAAATTCATTAATAATATTTTTATTTAGTCATTAAGAATTAAATTGTTAATTTAAAAAAGTTCATATGAAAAAACAATTTTTCAGTTGAGAACTTATTTTATTTCAACTGGACATAGAATATATTTGATTGGAATAAAAAAACTTGAGTTGGTTCAAAAAAATTCACTAAAAATGATTTCGTTTGTAATAAACAAAACTTTTTTCTGGATGTAGGAATTCAACTATAATAAAATGATTACTCACGATTTAAAAATGAATTAAATTTAAGCATTAAGATGAGCAGGTATTGCGTGCTTTGTGAAATGGACAATGCGTTCACAGTTTTGCATTTGCGTTCAATTTTTAAACTCGTTTTGCTGGCGTCTGCGTAGTGAACCGTGTGAAAAGTGGCATTGACTGAAGAAAGTAAAACGTGCAACGAAAGTGCTTCTCCTGCCATTCTTATGACATCGTGGAATGCTTTATGGCTCTTTTCAGTTAATCACGGCTCGTGACTCAAAGTTTCTTCTCGTTTCATTGCCATTTACTTTTATGTAGTTTCAACTCCTGACTTAAATGTCGTCAAAAGTGAAACCCATCAACAAAATTAGATACATAACATTGAAAAACCCTATTTTTTTGGAATACATTACTGTCTGTATCAGCAATATTTATTTTATTAACAAAAAAGTTGTACTTGGTTTCATTTATATTCAGGTGAATTTACATCCGTATTGAAAACATAGACCTTCACTCTTTTCAGTTTGCAGGACTTTTTCACATATACCTGAATTTATTGTGTTTAACATATTTTCAAAGTTTATTAAAATATTTCTTTTTTCCTACACTTGGAAATTATACTCGAGATAGAATTTTGTAATTATTGATAATTAGATGATTATTTATTTCATTCTATAAATAATATATTAAATGATAATGACTAGTTTAAAAAAAATCATATTCGTAATTTAATTCAAGAGATTCTGGTTCCTTGTGGGCTGAACAGAATTCGATACGCCGACATGTTTTTATCGATTATAGGTATCATCATCGGGAAAATCCAAAGATTTTTCATTCAACATCTACATGGATATTATGGTTTATTTTGAACTATAACATTAGATTTATTGAATAGCTATTTAATTCAATTTTAATTAAATAGGGAGTTCTAGAAGAGTGTGAAGTTTGCCACACGAGTCAGAAATCCCTGTACACTGAGAAAAAAGATTTGATTAAATCAAAAAAAATAATTTGTTTGAACGACTTTCTTTGATTTAAAGAAATGATTTGTTTAAATGAAATAAAATTTGTTTGATTCAAACAAAATATCTTTGAACCAAATAAATATTTGTTTGAATCAAATTAATTTTTCTTCAAAACAAAGAAATTAATGCATTGATATATGGTCAAAGATATAATTTGTTTGTTTTAAGGCAGAAATTTATTTGATTCGAACAAATATTTATTTGGTCCAAAGATAGTTTGTTTGAATCAAACAAATTTTGTTTCATTTAAACAAATCATTTCTTTGAATCAAAGAAAGTCGTTCAAACAAATTTTTTTTTTTGATTCAATCAAATCTTTTTTCTCAGTGTATGTAATGCGTGAAAATAATTTTAAAAAATTCTTCGCATATATATATAAGTTTATTTCTTGTAATTTGATACTGAAGCTCAAGTCAATTTTATAATATCGTATATTTCCTCAAAGTTCTCGGACGGTTTCTTGCTCGCCTCCTTCGTTGAGGCAGGACCGAATAGGCCACGCACAAAGGTGGCGCTTAAGTGGAGCTCTCTTATATGTTCATTGATCCAAGAACGTGTTTCCTTTATTCCCGTTCCTTTCATTCTTAGTTAATATTTACAATGACTATTAAAATTTTTATTAATGTTCTAGTTTATAAGAATTTTAAGAAATAAAAAATGTTTACATATCATTGTTCTATTCGTTAATATGGGGATAATATTGGATTTAAATAATTTTTAATAATCACAAATAACAATAAATATTTTTTGAGATTTAGAATATTTAGAAATAAAAATTACTAATTAACAGAATCAAAAATAAATATAAGAGGGCTCCACTTAAGCGCCACCTTTGTGCGTGGCCATTTCGGTCCTGCTTCAACGAAGGAGGCGAGCAAGAAACCGTCCGAGAATTGTGATCGTCGATTAAAATTCAACTCAGACACGATTGAACATTTTTAATCGTATCTCGGGCACCCATGAATATTTTTTAAGTTTTCTTGGCTTAAATTAAAGATAAGATTTTAGACTTTATGTTTTAAAATTTTCAGATGTTGGAAAAATTTTTCCTAGGTCATGCAAAAAGTTGAAGTTGAGGTAGAGAATTTGAGAAAATCTTGAATTTTTTTTTTTACTTCTCACGTGCTGTATTATTTTCAGAGAGTCAAAAAAATATTTATTGAGCATCACTAGACGTGGAATTTCATAAGCTTTTCAACTGTATTTCTAAAAATTCCCTATCTCTTTTTTTCACCGTGATATCGTGGTTCAAAGTCAGCAGTGATTTTTAACAGCGATCACAAGCATCGTGCGCACAATTTCCGACGGTAGTGTACATAGTCGCACAACTCTCCTCCGCTAAACGCAACAGCTCCACCGCTAGGGGCAACATCTGCGCCAAATTTTTTTCCGTGTAGTCATTACACTTGATATTTCGCGACTAGTCCCAGCCATTTTAATTTTATCGATCTTGTGTAGTAGTAGCTTGTTGTAATAGAGCATGCGCAGTCCAAATGTGCAAGGTGTACCGGCCATCAAAAATGCCATTACAACGGTCATAAAAACGGCCGTTTATTTTCACTAGGGATGAAAGTGCCCATTGAAATGATGTTTCCTGTATATATATATAAATATATATATATATATATAGAAGTACTTTTTGGTTCATTACGATCTGTTTACAAATAACCTAACCTCAATGTTGAGATTTTAAATAATTTCACATCATTTTAAGAAATTAAACAAATTCTTCAAAAGATATAATAATTAACGACGATTTCAGAAATATCAAAACAATTGAATTGTCCATTGAAAAGTATAGTCAAATATCAGTTCATATGACTCGCCGCAGCATTCCCTCCTGTGGGGCAGCAGCTCTCCCGCAATTGTGGGAGAGCAGTTAGTCCACAAAAAAGTAAACCTGCTAACCTATGAAGAGCGCTGCAGTTGCCCTCCACTATAGTGGCGCAGGAGCACCAGAGGTAGTGCAGCATTTCTACCAAATTTTTTTCCGTGTAGCGCCGCAAACAACTACAATACTAGATTAGATTCGAGTGTACGCATAAAAACTCGTATTAGCACGGAGTGATGAGTAAAGTTCTTAAGTTCTGGCTTCGTTAAGGTAATCTTACCACGACTCAGTGAGTCATACTAGAAATTACAAGATATATTCAATTGAAACCTAATATTTTTACATTAAAATATCTTATTAGTATTTAAGACTAAGATTTCCGACCACTCGTAGTTAAAAAAGTCAATAATAAAAATTTTAGTAAAATTAATTTCTCAACGACTTCCGTTGTCGCAACCATGTGGCTTTCGGCAAAAGCAACGTGGCAACGCCGCGCCGGCCGCGCTTCTAATCGATGGTCGGCCATGTCACATTAGTATTCCTTTATTTCATTGCTCATTAGCAAAAAGAAAGATTTATCTCAAATGGCTAAAAAATTCATAAAGAATATGAAATCAACAACAAGTTTTGCGCCTTTACGAAATGTAATATCTGATTACATGCTCAAAAAAATTAATTCACAGTTTGATTACAATGTGATGAAAAAAATGTACTCTGAAATAGGTGAATCTGCATTTTTACAATTTTATTCTGAAAATGTAAATGGAAAACCAAGGATTATTGAAAATATGAACTTTTTAAAGAAAATTGCTAAACATTTTAAAAATGTGTTATGAGTATATTTTATGAAAAAATGGTTATTGACTTTTATAATTCAGTTTATTGAAATAAAATTGAATTTATTCTATATTTCAATGTTTATTATTAAATTAACCTTACATTGCCTATTTCAAATTGTCGCACGCCAAATACTAATTCAGTACAGTGTACGTTATATCGCTCGTACATCTGTTGCTTGCGATGTTGCTACGTTTACGGTGCTCCCTTGGTCGTTGATGGCTGACGATGATATTCGTCCGAGTTATAATTTTTCGGAAGGGTTATATAAGTTTATCGTGCGGTAAAAAAATCTCGAAAAATTCAGTTTTCTCAATATTTGAAAAATCTTAGAATAATTTTGCAGCTACATAGCATGTATTTTGGGAACATAGGATTGAAATAAAACTTGCGTTCACGTGCCATTGCCATTACTGCAATAGTAATTTGGAACGAAAATGCTAAACTTTGATTAATGATTTCTCGAGAACTAGACGGTCAAGGTTTCCAAAACTGTGCAGGCATACTCCAAGAAAGTTAATGAAGTTTTGCTCAAACATTCAGCTCCCTAGCATGGATTTTGATTAGTGGTAAGATTACCTTAAGACATTCGTAAAGTGACTAGTCGAAAAGTGCAAACTTAGGCTAGTTTCTAGTAGAAATTCTTACCCAGCTAGTTACAGATTCCGAATTACAATTTGAGCAGAAACATCGAACTTGGAAAAACCTACAATAAATGAGGTCATAAAGAACTAGACAGATGTAGGGAAAAACCCTAAAGATCCTATAAACATGAAAGTATCTGTACTTCGAAGTGTAGTAAAACGACAAGGCTTAAAATAGGATAATATTTCTGTAAAAAGTGCAGTTTAGTCAAGTTTTTGACAAGACGTGGTGCAGAAATGAATTTTTTAAAATGAAGATTAGTGTTAAGCAATTGTAAATTGTTTTATAAAAATGAACCTTGGTCCTGGAACTATATAAGACAAACTCATAAAAAAGATATTCAATTAAAAGTATACGTTACAGTTACGTAAGAGGGAAGTAAGTTTTGCCAGCCTCAGTAGTAAAAGTCAGACTGAAGTCAGACACAATAACGTTTATTTTCACTTGGCAAATAATAAACCGTTTTTGCTACCAGGATGTTAAAAAAAATGAGCGTATCTGCAGAAGAGTCAACTTTACACTGGAAGCGAAAAACCACTATGACATACCACACTCATATTTTAACCAGTTTTTTTAAACTAAAAGTGGCTGCTTACATAGAAAATACAGCCTTTTTAAATTTGTGTCCATTAAACATAATCTTGTAATTTAAAACATAAATATTTGAAATTTATAGTGATAATGTAATTTTACATTTGTCCCCAGGCGGAAAAATCGGTGTACTGCCAATACTTACAATCGGCGCGGTACCGTTCCGGTTGTAACCCGTGAGTAATGCCAGTGTTGCTGATCAGCACTGTGCCAAGCGTTGACACACCACTGGGGCGGCACTGGCTAAACACCGGCGCAGTATTGCTTTTCAGTGCCGACAAACAACCAACATTTGTGTATTGCCAAGCATCGGTGCAGCACTGAATCAGCACCGGCGCAGTACCAACATTCAGTGTTGGTAAACAACCAACTTTTGAGTACCCGTGTAGAAATTTTGATAGGGGTCTAGTGGGGCCCCGACGAGTTTGACCTATCTCTAGTCGGGATCTAGCGTGGAAAACTAGTCAGGGCCCCGTCGGTAACGTAACGCTTTTGTCGACGTGGGCCCTATTAGACTTTCTAGGAGGGGTTTAGTGAGGTCAGCCCTTACACTACCCCACCTACAAAAAAGGACACCATTAGGGCCCTATTGGACCTCCGCATTGAATTTAAGGGCTAAAATCAGCAGAGTCACGTGACCAATTTTGTTCAGGTATCGAAAATAACAAATAAAAAGTAAATTGACAGTATTTTTTCGTTACATGTACACCGAAAAAAAATCTCAGTAGGTTTGACTACTTTTTAATTTACTTTCCGTAGTTTGTAAAGGCCCCAAGTGTCATTTTTGAAGTTAAGTGAACTGTAGGAACATAGGTAAATCAAATAAGAGCAGTAGTTGAATCGATGAATATTCTTAGTACATTTCAAAACTGTATACACTTTCAAGTAGACTCTAACTTACTATTTTTATATACACACCTACAAACACAGACCCCCCTCTCTACACTACACAAACGCTCGTTTAGGTGGTATTAAAAATTATTCTTAACGCTGCGGGTTCGAACACTCTCTACTTATAATTAACGCATTACTAACCTAACGACTAAGCCTCTCGGCTGCGCATGCTTGGAATACGAGAAAGAAAATAGCGCTTATAACCTTCAACTACTGCATGGCCGTGTAAGAAGTGTATAGGCCCCGTGTAATCGCAAATTTTTAGATTTTAGCCCAATTTATGATTCTGATTAAAATTGTTAAGACTTTTAATTATTAAATCGATTTTCTATCAAATAAAATATTTTTGAAAGAAAGCGATCAAATTTTTGAATTAAAGAACATTACATAAGAAAAAGATTTATATACATTTTAGAATTATTAACTTTTATTATTGTATATTAGTGATACTTTATACAGGTTATGATTCCTTTAATTTTTGTTTTCAAGAGTAAAATCAACGTATGTTCAGAATCTAAAAAATTTGAGTTTTTTCAATTCCAAAAATATGATGAAACTTTTGAATCAAGAAAATTAAATTATCGTTATTAACTCGACACAATAAGATACACACACATACACATACGTGCTCGCATAAGATTATTATAATTACATGCGGATTCGAGTCGAAATTATCAAAAAGTTTTCTTAGATGTTCTTGATTCCTCTTAAGTATTGATCATATTCAAGATCGTGTTCAGAAAATCTCCATTTTTCTCAGATAAGATCAAGTTTTAATGAGAATAAAGAATAAAGGTTATGTTGTATCTAATGGACCTAACCTTAACCACAAATATTACAAGTAGGGATTCTCTAGTCGGGGCCCCGCTAGATACAAATAGATTTTCCATACTTGAGCGAAACAAGGAATTCCTCACTGGAACCTGACAGGGCCCCTATCAGTTTTTTCTGGACTAGAAATACTAATGGGGTGCTAACAAGGCCCCCACCAGTTCTTTCTAGAAGAGGAAATTCTAGTCCGGGCCCCACTGGAACCCAACTTGAAATAAGGAAAGATAGGGCAATTTCTACACGGGTAATGCCAGGCATCGGTGCAGCACCGGCGTGGTACCGCTTTTCAGTATTGGCGATCAACAAATATCGCGTAATATCAAGTATCGGGGCAGCACTGGATCAGCACCGGCGCAGTGCCACCGTTTAGTGTTAGCTTAACAAACAACTAACTTTTGAGTAATGCCAAGCCTTTCTACCGCCTTTCATTGCCGACAAACATGTTAGTAATGCTATGAGCAGTACTCTAAAAAAAATCAATTACATTCTACACATTCGTTTGTGTGCTCGCATTGACGTGATGGTAAGTAAAATTTCGCTGATCGAAAAACATTTTTATTCAAGTAAACCAAAGTTTATTGCTTGAATTAGTTAAACTTTCCATCGATTGGTTTTATGATTGTACCAAAGTATGCTCAGTTTCATTCGAATGTTTTTGTTGAATTCTCTGAATTACTTACATTTTATTGTTAAATCAATAAAAAGTTTCGATAAAACCAACAAAATAATTTTTTGATATAAAAAAAAGAGATAATTAACAAATTTGCTTAAATATAAAAAAAATAATTTAAATGCAAAAAGGGGGCCATCAATGATCATATTTATTTTGATCTGATAAATGTTTTTAAAGTACTGCCAAGTACTGCTGTTCATCTTTTTTTAACTTGGGTGATGTATGATCCCAGATTACGAATTCTCTACTTCAGCTGAGTTATTATGCAAAATGGATATTTTCGATAACCCAGGCGGAAAAGTCGGACTTATGCCGGATCTTACGAACGGAATGGTACCGCGCCAGTTGTAAATGAGGAGCAATGCACTGAGAGACTTTTCGTTACAGTAAATGATAAAGATGAATCAAAATTTAGTATAATATCGTTCCAAAATGGGGAAAGCCGAGGCTTTATTATACTTATTCATATTATGACATCGAAGTTTGATATAGTCATAACGGTCTTTAATACATGAAGAAGATAAAGTAGTATTTTAAATACTAAATATTATGAATCTGTATTCGAGAAATTGAAAGTATGAGAAAATGATATTATGATTACTAAGTTGTCTAAAAAAAATTTGAATAAGATGAATAATGAATATCAGATTTTGGAAAGCATGTTTGAGAAATTCATATTATGAATATGAACTTGCTAGAAACCTGGCGACGCGCAGCAAAAATCAAAATGATTATTCTCGGTTTTTCGTATAATTCGTTTCAGAATGCCGTACGAGTGCTTCCGATGTTTTCCAATTGGTTTCGTAGACTCAATCCAAGTCTGCCCAACTCAGTAGTGGCTTATAAGCGATATTTCTTTCGGAATATGGCAAGCGAGAATAGCCGAGAGGCTTTAGGCATTAGACATGCGTTTAGTTATGTAAATATAGGTAGGGTTAGAGGGTTCGAACCCAAAAAGCGATTCTGAAATTTAATTCAAGTATGTTATTATAAAATAGTGTATTATTGCGTACTTAAATATGTGAACATAAATAAGGTATGATAATAATATTTGTGTATGTGTTTCAGAATGTCGCATCAGAAAAAGACACAAGAATTCCTTTTCTCAAGCCGTCACTTCTAAAGGTCAAACCTTTTGGTGGAGTGAGTGATTTTTCATATAGTGGTTTTCAGATTCCCATATTCTTTGTTTGAAAATTTGAAAAGATTCTTTCAGTCTTTCGAATAAACTGTATTAACACCACTTTAAATTCGCTTCGCAACTTTAATATAGTGAATTTCAAATTCTCGTCAGTTTAATAACAGATAGTAAAACATATATTCCATTTATACAAACAAAAATATCAACTTTGCCCCTTGAAAACCACTATATTAATTTCTGATACGTAAACCCTACTTGCCTCACTTTGAAACGATATTATACTAAAATATGATTCAATTTTACGATTTATTCTAACGAAAAGTCTCTCAGTGTGCCAGTACTGATCATTAGTACCGCGCCGAGCGTTGGCGCGGTACTGGTTTAGCACTGCCCCAGTATGCAGTCCAAGTGCTGGCTGGAAGCCGACTTAGGGATTTTATCGAGCGTTGGCGCGGTACTGATTAGTACTGCCCCAGTAGGGAGTCCGTGTGTACTATTTTTTTAAAATAGTATTTCATAAGTTGGAATAACTTATTGCGAACTTGAATGCATAATTTCGTTATGAGATAATTTTCTTGATTCCAAAGTTTCATCATATTTTTGAAATTGAAAAAACTCAAAATTTTTAGATTCTGAACATACGTTGATTTTACTCTTGAAAACAAAAATTAAAGGAATCATAACCTGTATGAAGTATCACTAATATACAATAACAAAAATTAATAATTCTAAAATGTATATAAATCTTTTTATTATGTAATGTTCTTTAATTCAAAAATTTGATCGCTTTCCTTCAAAAATATTTTATTTTATAGAAAATCGATTTAATAATTAAAAATCTTAAAAAATTTAATCAGAATCGTAAATTGGGATAAAATCTAAAATTTCCTGATTACACGGGGCCTATACACTTCTTACACGGCCCTGCAGTAGTTGAAGATTATAAGCGCTATATCGTGACATGTTTCCGTACATGTTCCTTGTTACATTGACCCACAGTTATAATTCTGTAATATTTATTTTGGCTTGGGGTCAGCTTAGTTTCTAATTATTTATGTCATCGAGGACATAAACATTAGGAAGGCAAACGTTTCGTGGATATAAATTCTTACACTCCTAAGAATTCGCGCATTACTTGGCCACCTTACTTTAAGTCAGAGTTCGGAAATCTCGCGTATTAGTTGGCCTCTTTATAACAATTCTTATACTCCTAAAAATTCGCGCATTACTTGGCCACCTTATTTAAAGTCAGAGTCCGGAAATCTCGCGTATTAGTTGGCCACTTTAGAAAAATTCTTATACTCCTAAGAATTCGCGCATTACTTGGCCACCTTATTTAAAGTCATAGTACGGAAATCTCGCGCTTACACTCCTAAGAATTCGCGCATTACTTGGCCACTTTACTTTAAGTCAGAGTCCGGAAATCTCGCGTATTAGTTGGCCACTTTATAACAATTCTTATACTCCTAAGAATTCGCGCATTACTTGGCCACTCTTTTCAAGACAGACTTCGTGTAACTCGCGTATTACTTGGCCACTTCAGAAAAATTCTTATACTCCTATGAGTTCGCGTATTACTTGGCCACCTTACTTAAAGTCAGAGTACGGAAATCTCGCGCATTACTTGGCCACTTTATAAAAATTCTTACACTCCTAAGAATTCGCGCATTACTTGGCCACTCTTTTCAAGACAGACTTCGTTTAACTCGCGTATTACGAGACCACTTATGTATTTATATCAGTCCTGTGGTCCATTGAACTCGCGCATTACTTGGCCACCTTACTTAAGGTCAGAGTCCGGAAATCTCGCGTATTACTTGGCCACTTTAGAAAAATTCTTATACTCCTAAGAATTCGCGCATTACTTGGCCACCTTATTTAAAGTCAGAGTCCGGAAATCTCGCGTATTACTTGGCCACTTTAGAAAAATTCTTATAATCCTAAGAACTCGCGCATTACTTGGCCACCTTACTTAAGGTCAGAGTCCGGAAATCTCGCGTATTACTTGGCCACTTTAGAAAAATTCTTATAATCCTAAGAACTCGCGCATTACTTGGCCACCTTACTTAAGGTCAGAGTCCGGAAATCTCGCGTATTACTTGGCCACTTTAGAAAAATTCTTATACTCCTAAGAATTCGCGCATTACTTGGCCACCTTATTTAAAGTCAGAGTCCGGAAATCTCGCGTATTACTTGGCCACTTTAGAAAAATTCTTATACTCCTAAGAATTTGCGCATTACTTGGCCACTCTTTTTAAGACAGACTTCGTTTAACTCGCGTATTACTTGGCTACTTATAAAAATTCTTATACTCCTAAGAACTCGCGCATTACTTGGCCACCTTACTTAAAGTCAGAGTCCGGAAATCTCGCGTACTACTTGACCACTTTAGAAAAATTCTTATACTCCTATGAATTCGCGTATTACTTGGTCACTTTATAAAAATTCTTACACTCCTAAGAACTCGCGCATTACTTGGCCACTTTACTTTAAGTCCGAGTACGGAATTTTCACGTATTACTTGGCCACTTTATAAAAATTCTCTTACTCCTAAGAATTCGCGCATTACTTGGCCACTCTTTTCAAGACAGACTTCGTTTAACTCGCGTATTAGTTGGCCACTTGTAAAAATTCTTATACTTCTAAGAACTCGCGTATTACTTGACCACTTTAGTTCTAGTCAGAGTCCGTAAATCTCGCGTATTAGTTGGCCACTTTATAACAATTCTTATACTCCTAAGAATTCGCGCATTACTTGGCCACTCTTTTCAAGACAGACTTCGTGTAACTCGCGTATTACTTGGCTACTTATAAAAATTCTTATACTCAGAAGAACTCGCGCATTACTTGGCCACCTTACTTAAAGTCAGAGTCCGGAAATCTCGCGCATTATTTGGCCACTCTTTTCAGGACAGGCTTCGTCTAACTCGCGTATTACGAGGCCACTTATGTATTTATATCAGTCATGAGGTCCATTGAACTCGCGCATTACTTGGCCACCTTACTTAAGGTCAGAGTCCGGAAATCTCGCGTATTACTTGGCCACTTTAGAAAAATTCTTATACTCCTAAGAATTCGCGCATTACTTGGCCACCTTATTTAAAGTCAGAGTCCGGAAATCTCGCGTATTACTTGGCCACTTTAGAAAAATTCTTATAATCCTAAGAACTCGCGCATTACTTGGCCACTTTACTTTAAGTCAGAGTCCGGAAATCTCGCGTATTACTTGGCCACTTTAGAAAAATTCTTATACTCCTAAGAATTCGCTCATTACTTGGCCACCTTATTTAAAGTCAGAGTCCGGAAATCTCGCGTATTACTTGGCCACTTTAGAAAAATTCTTATAATCCTAAGAACTCGCGCATTACTTGGCCACTTTACTTTAAGTCAGAGTCCGGAAATCTCGCGTATTAGTTGGCCACTTTATAACAATTCTTATACTCCTAAGAATTCGCGCATTACTTGGCCACCTTATTTAAGGTCAGAGTCCGGAAATCTCGCGTATTAGTTGGCCTCTTATAAAAATTCTTATACTCCTAAGAACTCGCGTATTACTTGGCCACCTTACTTAAAGTCAGAGTCCGGAAATCTCGCGTACTACTTGGCCACTTTAGAAAAATTCTTATACTCCTATGAATTCGCGTATTACTTGGCCACTTTATAAAAATTCTTATACTCCTAAGAATTCGCGCATTACTTGGCCACCTTATTTAAAGTCAGAGTCCGGAAATCTCGCGTATTACTTGGCCACTTTAGAAAAATTCTTATAATCCTAAGAACTCGCGCATTACTTGGCCACTTTACTTTAAGTCAGAGTCCGGAAATCTCGCGTATTAGTTGGCCACTTTATAACAATTCTTATACTCCTAAGAATTCGCGCATTACTTGGCCACTCTTTTTAAGACAGACTTCGTTTAACTCGCGTATTACTTGGCTACTTATAAAAACTCTTATACTCCTAAGAACTCGCGCATTACTTGGCCACCTTATTTTAAGTCAGAGCCCGGAAATCTCGCGTATTACTTGGCCACTTTATAAAAATTCTTATACTCCTAAAAATTCACGCATTACTTGGCCACCTTACTTAAAGTCAGAGTCCGGAAATCTCGCGTATTACTTGGCCACTTTATAAAAATTCTCATACTCCCAAGAACACGCGCATTACTTGGCCACCTCACTTAAAGTCAGAGTCTGAAGTGCTCGCGCATCACTTTGCAACTTTTTATTAGTCTCAGAATCCGTAGTGCTACCGTATTAATTGATCTCTCTATTCAAATCAGAGTTTGAATAGCTCGCGTAATATTTTACCACTTACAGCAGTCTTATAATCCGAAAAACTCGGACATCATACTTATAAACTTAATATTGTATTTTTCCGGGTTCCAGTTATTAAGAATCAGAGGTTTCGAAAAACCAGGAAATTAATTTTTCGTGAATTTCCACCTTAGCTGCATTTTACTTTCTATATCCACAAAAATGTGTATAATTTTTACGACGCCGGGACCGTATTGAGTGCCTTTCCTTACAGAATTCTTCGAACACGTGGTAGGGGTTTGCTTTCCTTGGACGCTTGAGCACATAGAAATCTCAAGTGCCGGGGACATTAAAGTAAATTTTGACTGTGTATAACCCTTGGTGTTGGAACCTGACCTATCATGGAGAATGCTCTCCATATACGTCAAACTCTGAACACTTGTCTTCCTAAACACGTGTTATTCCCAAATCAGTTTTCTTCTAGCCATGTGGCAGAGTGGTGGACTTACATCCGTCTGTCATCTCTGTGGTTTTTGAGAAAATAAATAAAAATTTTTCTGTACCAATTGCAATGTTCTGATTGTTTTAACTTCAGTGTCCTTTACTTCTGGTGCTCGTGCATATGTGTGGTTTGCTGTGCGTGCTTTACCAAGGACCCACGTTATATTCTCCCGTGTGTTGTTTCTTTCTGGTTTGAAATAATTGTGTTTATATATGTGCCCTTGAGGGAGTGCGTTCCGCGGCCGCATTTTTCACGGTTCCTGTGGGAGAGGATTACTTGTTGGAGCAGTTTTTGGAACGGCCTGGTTCTTCACACCTAGAAACTCGCTTACTCATAAGTTTTTCTGCATGTTTACTCTATTTTTAATTAATAAGCAAAAGAAAAAAAAACAAAAAAACAAAAAATACCATATATTTCTTAATTGCATGTATTAGTTAATAAATATTTAAAGGTTACAATTAAGCTAATTGGCACTGAAGAGGGCCCCCATCTGTGGCCGAAACGTTTGCCTTCCTAATGTTTATGTCCTCGATGACATAAATAATTAGAAACTAAGCTGACCCCAAGCCAAAATAAATATTACAGAATTATAAGCGCTATTTTCCTTTTTGTATTCCAAGCGTGCGCAGCCGAGAGGCTTAGTCGTTAGGTTAGTAATGCGTTAATTATAAGTACACGGAGAAAAATAGATAGTAAAAATGAGATACTAGAATGTTGGATATTATCTTATATCATCTAGATTATACTACATAATATCTAATATATTCTCTTAAATGTACAAGATATTAATGACCAATAACAGTTTATATTCAAAATTTACAATATTAGATATTAAACTTTAATATTTAAGATATTATTGACAGTAGCGTGCACGTGCCTGAGGAAAAGTCACGTGATCGAAGTCTTTGAATTCCATATAATTTGTCTATCGCGCTCGCCCATAGTTTTGCCGGTCGCGTGGTTTTTGGTTTCGATACTGAATTAATAATGTTGTGTCTTAATGAAGTTTTGAAGTGTGATTTTTGAAAAAATTTTATATTACCAATACTAAAATCAGTAAGTATCTATCTATATAAGTATGTCATTTTTATACCTTCAATCTTTGAAATGAATTTTCTAACCTCTCAATAACTCGTTCTTTATGTTGTCGTTTTTAAATTCAACATCCAATCGGAATTTACTTACTGGAATTCGTAATAGATTCCAAATCTTTACAATTATGTTGAACGCTTTTATAATCTCCATTTATCAACAGGTTGCCTTGATTTCGAGAATAATAATCAACCAAATATATGGACTTGCGAAAACTCTTAGATCGAGGAATTTGAGAAAAAAAGGAGATTATAAGAAAATTTTAATTCCTTAATCAATCAATATTTAGATCATGTTATATTTTCTTGATATCATTTTTTCTTTCAATTTTTCAATCAGTATTTTTACATAATTATTAGACAATTTCATGCAATGACATAAATTTTGACTTTAATTATCTAAGATATTACAGTTTAATATCTCGAATACTATGACCTGATATCTAATGTATTTCAGTTTAACATCTAAGATATTTCCAATTAACATATTGGATTCTTTACTTCAACATCTTAGATATTGCGAAATAACATATTTTTTTAATATCTTCAGATACTTTGTTTCAGTATCTAGATGGCTGTCCCATAGTTAAATCGCAAATATATTATCTGCTAATATCAAGATATTGCGGTTTACTATCTATTTTTCTCCGTGTAGAGAGGGTTCGAACCCGCAGCGTTAAGAATAATTTTTAATACTACCTAAACGAGCGTTTGTGTAGTGTAGAGGGGAATGTGTGTTTGTAGGTAAGTTTGTACATAAAAATAGTAAGTTAAAGTTTGTTTGAAAGTAAATAAAGTTATTTAGTACAATACAGATTTTCGGTAAATTTCCCAGTACCGCCCCAGTAATAAAAGACAACTCCCAGCCGAGTTACCTTTTGGAATAATGCCAGTACCGCGCCAGCACAGACTTTCAGTACAAGCATAATACTATCTGAAGTACCGCCCAAGTACTGACAGACAACTCCCAGCCGAGTTACCTTTTGGAATAATGCCAGTACCGCGCCAGCACAGACTTTCAGTACAGGCATAATACTATCTGAAGTACCGCCCCAGCACTGACAGACAACTCCCAGCCGAGTTACCTTTTGAAATAATGCCAGTACCGAGCCGTTTGAAATCCGGTATCACGCCTGCACCGCGCCAGTACCAGAAATCGTTCGGCGGTACTGGCGCAGTACCGAGCCAATTGTAAATTTCTACCTGGGTACTGCTCTTATTTGATTTACCTATGTTCCTGCAGTTCACTTAATTTCAAAAATGATACTGGGGCCTTTAGGAACTACACGGAAAAAATTTGTCGCTTAAAAAGTCATCGACTTTGTATAATACTCGTGGATAGGTTAGAAAGTCGACTAAACATTATGAGCCTCCTTATTGAAAAATATGATAGATAGTCGCTGAAAATGTAAAACGTAAATTCGAAAGTTTAAGTGACAGTCGCGGAGAATTTAAAACACCGTGGGTTGGGTTCCATTGTCTCTAAACCAGGCATCGAAAGTCTAAGTGACAGTCGAAGAAAATTTTGAACAGTGTAAAAAGGAAAATATTATTTTCTGTGATATGATCCTGCACTTATATAGTTAATTATTTTTCACTTTTACATTACCTATATAATCCTAATATGAACTTACCATTATATTTAACACTGCACATTACAGAAACGCAATTTTTTATAAACACTTCGCAGCACCGAGAATCGAACGCTCGCACGCACGCACGCATGCACGCACGCTTCCTAACCCAATTCTAATCGCACGCCTTAACCCGCATATCCGTTACATGTCATGGAGACTTGTGTAAAATATTTGGATCACATTCAGAGTTTGAAGGCAAATCTAAAATAACAGATAAATTTCCAATTTGACGTAATACACTTTATCAAGGTAAACATATACTTACTCGGAACTAATTCTTCAATGTGGATTGAACGAAACCAAACGACACGTAATCTCAAAATCTAACCAAAATTATTACAAAAACATAAAGCTGAGCTGCATTGTCTGCTGTGCAATGCTACGAATTACGTTTCTGCGCATCGCTTTTTGCGACTGTCGAAGAAATTTTAGAAGACGGCATATAAAATCTGATGGACTTTAGAATACAATTTACAAAACTATTTGTTTGAATTACTTTCATTTCAAATTATTAGATAGTCTTTTAAAATCTATGACAAATGAATCCAAAGATTATGAAACTTTTAATTACTTCTTAGAAAAGATCAGTTAGTGTTTAAAATACTTTTATAATAGTAAATACGCGACTTTTTTTCTTCGACCTGGTTTTCTAAAAGTTAGTCGACTTTTTTCTACTATTTCCTAAAAGTCATTGAAACCTTACAAGACTTTCTCCGATTTTACTTTCTGTCCACGACTCTTCGAATAGTCTGTTAAATTTTAAGCGACAAATTTTTTCCGTGTACAGAAAGTAAGTTAAAAAGTAGTCAAACCTACTGAGATTTTTTTTCTGTGTACGTGTAACGAAAAAGTCTTGTCAATTTACTCAGAAAAATGTTTCTAGCTTGAAAACAGATGTTTTACTGTGAAAACAGTAAACTTAACCTTCCAAGCAAATATCCCTCCGTTGCCGTTAAAAACGGTAAATATTAGTCTTAACTCGAACTTTCCCTGTACTTTTTATCTAAGTACAATACAGATTTTCGGTACATTTTCCAGTACCTCCCTCCCAGCCGAGTGAAATTTTGTACTAGTGCCAGCACCGCACCAGCACTGAAGGCCAGTGCTAGCGCAGTACCGCTGGTCAGCACTATGCCGTTGTTAACTATCGGAGTTCCGCCAGCACCACGCCAGCAGTGAAGGTCAGCGCTAACGCAGCACTGCTAGTCAGCACTATGCCGGTGTTACCTTTCGAAGTTTTTCCAACACCGCGACAGACTTCATGAGGATCTACTGCCAGTACTATGCCAGGTATGTTAAGTTGACGGAACCACATCGTCCAATCGAGTCCCCACCTATATCAGAATTTAAGGCTCATTTAAGGCTAATTTAATGCCATAATGCTAAATTTAATGCTCCGTTATTTATTCAAAAAACAATGGGTTCCGCTGGCTTAACATTAAGTTGACGTAACCACACGTTAAAATAACATTTTAACAAGTTATCACCTATACCAGAATTTAAGGCTCATTTAGGACTCTCGAAATACACCATTGCTGAATTTAATGCTCCATTATTTAAAAAAAAAACAATGGGTTCCGCTGGCTTAACGTTAAGTTGACGAAACCACACGTTAAAATAACATTTAAACAAGTTATCACCTATACCAGAATTTAAGGTTCATTTAGGGCTTTCGAAATATCCCATTGCTGAATTTAATGCTCAAATATTTTTTAAAAAAACAATGGGTTCCGCTGGCTTAACGTTAAGTTGACGTAACCACACGTTAAAATAACATTTAAACAAGTTATCACCTATACCAGAATTTAAGGCTCATTTAGAGCTCTCCAAATACCCATCCAAATTTTAAATTTTGCTTGTTTAAACAACTAATGTTACAAACAGCTCCTTGAAAAATTAAATGTTTATTAGATCGATTTTGAGAAGACAATCATGCATGTTCCGTATATTATATTTCTTTTTTTTATCTTCTTTGTTGTAATAAAACAATTAACAATATTCTTTGAAATAAACATAAACACTTCAATATGTATGGTTATACAAACAATGCTTTTACGAAAAATAGCAAAGTATCAAGTTATCACCTATGGCAGAATTTAGGGCTCATTTAGGGCTCTCGAAATACCCCATTGCTAAATTCAATGTTCCGTTATTTTAAAAAAAAAACAATGGGTTCCGCTGGCTTAACGTTAAGTTGACGTAACCACACGTTAAAATAACAGTTAAACAAGTAATCACCTTAAACAGAATTTAAGGCTCATTTGTGGCTCTTTGAATATCCCATCCAAATTTTCAATTTTATTTGTTTAGACAACTTACGATAAAAACGGTTCCTTGAAAATTTGACTGTTTAGATCGATTTTGTGAAGACAGTCATATATGTTCCGTATATCTCATGTTTTATTTTCTCATATTGTTTGTAATAAAAGTATCAACAATATGCTCTCAAAAAACTAGAAGCATATTTATATATATGTTATATATGGTTATACAAATAATGCTTTTACGGAAGTCCGATCAGCTGGCACCTCCACTAAGTAATATCACTATTTACTTTATGCCACATTTTTGGGCTAATTACGGGCTAATTTTGGGCGGTAATGTCGATTTTTGGGCTCTTGTATTTTGATCAAAAAACCAAATTTTAGGTGGCAAGATGCTGACTGGCCGATCAGCTAGCACCTCCAGTATATAAAAACCTTAAAGTTTAAAAAAACTGACTATACCCGAATTTTTGTCTATTTCCGTGCTCTTGAAATACCCCAAAATCAATTTCTATAAAACAACCCCTATCACTTAAAAGCAACCCTTAATTTAAAAAATACTTTTTCGGTGGTATAAACTAGCCTTAAATTACGGACTATTTTTGGGCTTTTCAGATACACAAGAATCATTTATGAAAAAACAACCCCTATCATCGAAAAGCAACCCTTAATTTTTGAAAATACATTTTGAACAAAAAAACAATTTAGAATATTGGGCTATTTTCGGGCTCATTTAAAAAGGTCCATATCAGATTTTGGTTTCCAACCCTTAACATCAAAATGCATCCCTGCATGATCATGTAGAGACGACTTTGACTGAAAATCATCTTTTTGGAAATTTTATGGTCTAGGAATACTCTCTGATTTTCGGGCTCTGCAAAAATAGGAATAGGAATAGGGCATTGAATTAGCCTTAAATGAGCCCTGAATTGTGGCATAGTTTAAATATTTTTTAAGTTAAGTTAAGGGTTGGAGCCCAAAAATCGATATGGACATTTTTGAGTAGCCCGAAAATCAGAAAGTATTCCTAGAACATAAAATTCCCAAAAAGATGATTTTTAGTCATAGTCGTGTCACCATGGCCATGCAGGAGTGCATTTTGATGTTAAGGGTTGGAGCCCAAAAATCGATATAAACCTTTCTAAAGAGCCCGAAAATAGTCCAGTATTCTCGAATAGTTTTTTTTGTTCAAAATGTTTTTTCGAAATTGATTTTGGGGTATTTCAAGAGCCCGAAAATAGCCCGAAATTCGGGTACAGTCAGTTTTTCAAATTTTAAGGTTTTTATGGGTAGGTATACATTGTACCCTAGTTTTAATTGCCCAAAGTTTCAATTGTCCATAAAATCACCAGAAGTCACTATATTTGAAAAGCAGTATTTGACGAAGATTATGAAAGGAATGCGTTGGCAAAAATTGCAAGTATATATCAAATATAGGCGGTAGAGAGCGCTTTAGGGAAATGTACAGGAATCCTGCATCTTGCAATCCTCGCAGTTTTTGCCAACACATTCCTTTCATAATCTTCGTCAAACACTGCTTTTCAAATATAGTGACGTCTGGTGATTTTATGGGTAATTGAAACTTTGGGCAACTAAAACTATGGTACAATGTATACCTACTGTTTTTATGTACTGGAGGTGCCAGCTGATCGGACCTCCGCAAAAGCATTATTTGTATAACCATATATAACATATATATAAATATGCTTCTAGGTGTTTGAGAGCATATTGTTGAAACTTTTATTACAAACAATATGAGAAAATAAAACATGAGATATACAGAAAATATATGACTGTCTTTACAAAATCGATCTAAACAGTCAATTTTTTAAGGAGCCGTTTTTAACATAAGTTGTTTAAACAAATAAAATTGAAACTTTGGATGGGATATTCAAAGAGCCCTAAATGAGCCCTAAATTCTGCCATATATGATAACTTGATTCTTTGCTATTTTTCGTAAAAGCATTGTTTGTAAAACCATACATATTGAAGTGTTTGTGTTTGTTTGAGAGGATATTGTTAACTGTTTTATTACAACAGAGAAGGTAAAAAAAAGGACATAAAATATACGGAACATGCATGATTGTCTTTAAAAAATCGATCTAATAAACATTCAATTTTTCAAGGAGCTGTTTGTAACATCAGTTGTTCAAACAAATGTTGTTTAAACAAGCAAAATTGAAAATTTGGACATGGTGTTTCGAGAGCCCAAAATGAGCCTTAAATTCTGGTATAGGTGATAACTTGTTTAATTGTTATTATAACCTGTGGTTACGTCAACTTAACGTTAAGGCAGCGGAACCCATTGTTTTTTTAAAAAATAATGGAGCATTAAATTCAGCAATGGGGTATTTCGAGAGCCCTAAATGAGCCGTAAATTCTGGTATAGGTGATAACTTGTTTAAATGTTATTTTAACGTGTGGTTACGTCAACTTAACATTAAGCCAGCGTAACCCATTGTTTTTTTTTAAATAATAGAGCTATAAATTCAGCAATGGGGTATTTCGAGAGCCCTAAATCAGCCTTAAATTATGCTGTAGGTGATAACTTGTTTAAATGTTACTATAACCTGTGGTTATGTCAATTTAACGTTGAGCCAGCGTAACCCCCTTGTTTTTTGGAAAAATAACGGAGCATTAAATTCAGCAATGGGGTATTTAAAGAGCCCTAAATGATCCCTAAATTCTGCCATAGGTGATAACTTGATACTTTGCTATTTTTCGTAAAAGCATTGTTTGTATAACCATACATATTGAAGTGTTTGTGTTTGTTTGAGAGGATATTGTTAATTGTTTTATTACAACAAAGAAGATAAAAAAAAGACATATAATATACGGAACATGCATGATTGTCTTCTCAAAATCGATCTAATAAACATTTAATTTTTTAAGGAGCTGTTTGTAACATTAGTTGTTTAAACAAATGTTGTTTAAAAAAGTAAAATTGAAAATTTGGGTAGGTATTTCGAGAGCCCTAAATGAGCCTTAAATTCTGGTATAGGTGGTAACTTGTTTAAATGTTATTTTAACGTGTGGTTACGTCAACTTAACATTAAGCCAGCGGAACCCTTTGTTTTTTTTTAAAATAATGGAGCTATAAATTCAGCAATGGGGTATTTCGAGAGCCCTAAATGAGCCTTAAATTCTGGTATAGGTGATAACTTGTTTGATTGTTATTATAACCTGTGGTTACGTCAACTTAACAGCGTAACCCCCTTGTTTTTTGGAAAAATAACGGAGCATTAAATTCAGCAATGGGGTATTTAAAGAGCCCTAAATGATCCCTAAATTCTGCCATAGGTGATAACTTGATACTTTGCTATTTTTCGTAAAAGCATTGTTTGTATAACCATACATATTGAAGTGTTTGTGTTTGTTTGAGAGGATATTGTTAATTGTTTTATTACAACAAAGAAGATAAAAAAAAGACATATAATATACGGAACATGCATGATTGTCTTCTCAAAATCGATCTAATAAACATTTAATTTTTTAAGGAGCTGTTTGTAACATTAGTTGTTTAAACAAATGTTGTTTAAAAAAGTAAAATTGAAATATTGGACAGGGTATTTCGAGAGCCCTAAATGAGCCTTAAATTCTGGTATAGGTGGTAACTTGTTTAAATGTTATTTTAACGTGTGGTTACGTCAACTTAACGTTAAGACAGCGGAACCCATTGTTTTTTTAAAAAATAATGGAGCATTAAATTCAGCAATGGGGTATTTCGAGAGCCCTAAATGAGCCTTAAATTCTGGTATAGGTGATAACTTGTTTAATTGTTATTATAACCTGTGGTTACGTCAACTTAACGTTAAGCCAGCGGAACCCATTGTTTTTTAAAAAAATATTTGAGCATTAAATTCAGCAATGGGGTATTTCGAAAGCCCTAAATGAGCCTTAAATTCTGGTATAGGTGATAACTTGTTTAATTGTTATTATAACCTGTGGTTACGTCAACTTAACGTTAAGTTAGCGGAACCCATTGTTTTTTTAAAAAATAACGGAGCATTAAATTCAGCAATGGTGTATTTCGAGAGCCCTAAACGAGCCTTAAATTCTGGTATAGGTGATAACTTGTTTAATTGTTATTATAACCTGTGGTTACGTCAACTTAACGTTAAGCTAGCGGAACCCATTGTTTTTTTTAAAAATAACGGAGCATTAAATTTAGCATTATGGCATTAAATTAGCCTTAAATTCTGATATCGGTGAGGACTCGATTGGACGATGTGGTTACGTCAACTTAACATACCTCACTAGCCAGCGCTGGAAGTCCGCTGGCAGTGCTGGCGCGGTGCTGCGCCGGTTGTAAATTTCCGCCTGGGTCGCTTTCTAACTAATTCACTGAAAACGAATTCAAATAAACTTTCTCAGGCAAATTCGGTGATGCGTTTCCTTTATCAGGCAGTGATATTGCAAAAAACCTATTAAAAAAAATATGATTGTCAAAAAAATGTTCCCTCTATAACCTTCAACACAAACACCCGTTTCCATCAAACAATTATCTTAAGTTAAATTTATCTACACACATCTAAATATGTTTAAAATATAAATTTTCATAAACAGTAATTGACATTACACAATTTTTTACTTACCGTATTTACAAAACACTATTTTATGTAAAAGGGTAACTGAACGGCGCGCATGCGTAGCATGACGCGGACTCCCATCTTCAACTTACGCTTCTTGCCATTTGCTTAGTCTATTCTTCTCGCAGATACGGTAAACTATTTTTCAAAAATTCAATACTTTGCGCTATCAATTTTTATTTTTCTCATACATATTTAAGTATAGTATATTATGTGCCTAGGCACACAATGAGGGTGATTGCGTGACGAGCGACAATGCTTGCAGGAGATCGAAGCCAAGGCGTAGTCGAGGCGTATGTGAGGCATAGTCGAGGCGTAGCCGAGACGTTGCTGAGGCAAAGCCGAGACGAATCCGAGGCGCGATCAGTCCTGCGAGCATTGTCGCGAGTCTCGCAATGTCCCGAATTGTGTGCATTGGCACATATTCTATTTTATGTGACTGTGGTGCGGATACGAGTTTTTATGCGTACAGTGGAATCTAATGATAGTACTTATTGTAGTTGTTTGCTGCGCTAGTTGTACGAAGCGGGCGCAAATTGGCGACTAGTCCCGGCCATTTTGATTTTATCCGTCTTGTGTAGTAGTCAGTGCTAACGCTGTACGAAGAAGAAGTGAGAAGAAGGAGAATAAGAAATAAATTACGTTCCGCTGTACGAAGAATAAGTGAGAAGAAGAAGAATAAGAAATAGATTGCGTTCCGCTGTAAGACTATAATGCGCATGCGCAGTTCAATTTCTACATTGTATTCCTCTGTAACGGAATATACAACATTGCTTTACTCTCAGCTGTAACGGAAAAACGAGTTTCCGCGGCTGAGGCACATAAAATATATAAAATAGTAAATATATTTAAGTATTGCTGAAATCATTTTTCATAGAAATATATGTCTGAGAATGAATAATTCACGATTAAAAATATAAAACTGTCAAATGGTTCTTGTTATTGTAGAAAGAGAAAGCTGTGAAGCAATAGAATCATATACTTGTGATTTGCAGTTTTGAGTAATTTATGAGTAATTATGACCGAGAGCTGAGACTATTACCGGAGTAGTCAAGAGGGTAGTTATTCGGTAAATTGGCTAGAGAATATTAACTTCAAAATCGCGTTTACTATATATATATTCATTGGATTTTCATTAGAAATTCTAACTATTTCGTTTTTTGAAAATGCGGTTTTAACTGTTTGACAATTAAAATTTAATTATAAAAGCAATTAAGCAGCCAAGTTTGTGATTTTAAGCTTTTTTTCTTGCTAATATAATTGTAATCTGGTGTTTATAAGTTTGCCTGAAATGTCTAGTTTCAAATACAATAGAAAAAATGAAATATCCCGAGTCGAACTATTGATTCTCTATTGATTCTCTAAGATGCTCCATTTCCGAGGACTTGAGAGAATCAAAAGAGGCGTATTAGCTGTTTAAATCAATGTAATTTTGATCCTCTGTTGGTGCTCTTCTCCTGCAGATATTTCCGTTTCTGCACCTTGGAGGATCTTGAAGAGTAGCAACGAAGATTCTCCTTACCTCCTCTATGATTCTCCATTTCTAAAAGTATATAATTCCTGATGACGTCAGGAATTAGCAACGGTTTATTATTATTTATATTTATCGTGTTGATTAAGAGAGAAACGAAAATATAGTAGCAGACTTTTGGAAAATAATGAGGAATGTATCAAAGTATTAATATCTGGTACATGTCGAGTTTTGTTTTGAAAACATTAATTTTGAAAAATTTTATTTTTCGAAATAAAAATCCAAATGGTACCGGAGATTGATTTTTTAATGGATTCCTCATTGTTGCCTACAATTTCATGATTATATTTACATTTCTGTCCTAATCAACCCGATGAATATAAATAATATAAAATGGTTGGTCATTTATGACGTCATTACGCATCACATACCCTCAAGTACTAGAATGAAAAGGGTTCAACAAGAGCGAGTCCTTGATTTTTCGAAAACTATTAAAGATTTTAAAACGCTTTTTTTAAAAGTAAAAGTACTCTCGAAGGACTACGGCGCTACTATCTAATGGATAGTCCAGTCCCCATCGTTGTCCATAATGGCCTGGCACCTTTTCGGCATGCTTTCCACTAATTTTTCAGCGTAGTCCGTTGGTAATTCTTGCCATATCTTCCTGATTGTTTGCGAGAGCTGTTTCATGGTGAACACACGTTTTCCCGCAAGCTTCCTCTTTGAAACACTCCAGACATTTTCGATTGGATTCGCATCGGGGGACTGTGATGGCCAGTCCAAAGTTGTGATGCCCTTTTCTGTTTTCCAGGCGGTGCAGAGACGGCTTCGATGTTTCGGGTCGTTATTTTCTTGTAAGATCTAATCGGCCGTATCGGCTCCAAACATCTTTGTAGCAGACCTTAGAAGACCACGTTCATATATTTGGAGCATTTTCTGAGCATTCAAGTTGCATGGACCTTCACGGCGTGTTCTTTATTGGCTTTATAACGCTCAACCCACTTCTTCACGAACGATTTCGACTTTTTGATGTATTTAGCAGCGATTGTATAGGACATAAGTGATCCCTTTGGATGGGTAGACAAGAAGACCGCTTCAAAACGTTTCGCGTACACAGAACTCATTATGACTCACGCCTGCTGTCTCCGACGATTCGAGCGCTACTGAATCGCCTTGGTAATTGCGCCGTAGTCCTTTAAATGTACTTTCATTAAATCAAGAGAGTATCAAGAGAAGCAAAAGAGAATCAAGAGGGTATCAAGAGAAGCAAAAGAGAATCAAAAGAGTATCAAGAGAAACAAAAGAGAATCAAGAGAAGCAAAAGAGAATCAAGAGAGTATCAAGAGGAGTAAAAGAGAATCAAGAGAGTATCAAGAGAAGCAAAAGAGAATCAAGAGAGTATCAAGAGGAGCAAAAGAGAATCAAGAGAGTATCAAGAGAAGCAAAATAGAATCAAGAGAGTATCAAGAGGAGCAAAAGAGAATCAAGAGAGTATCAAGAGGAGCAAAAGAGAATCAAGAGAGTATCAAGAGGAGCAAAAGAGAATCAAGAGAGTATCAAGAGAAGCAAAAGAGAATCAAGAGAGAATCAAGAGAGTATCAAGAGGAGTAAAAGAGAATCAAGAGAGTATCAAGAGAAGCAAAAGAGAATCAAGAGAGTATCAAGAGAAGCAAAAGAGAATCAAAAGAGTATCAAGAGAGTATCAAGAGAAGCAAAAGAGAATCAAGAGAGTATCAAGAGAAGCAAAAGAGAATCAAGAGAGTATCAAGAGAAACAAAAGAGAATCAATAGTTCGGCTCGGGATAATACTTGTTAACTTATCCTGCAGTATTTCTTGTTTGGTAGCTGAAATGGAAACTATTCAGAAAAAAAACCGTATATGCGTATTATGCTCTCTAAACCTGAATCAGTGAAATAGTCACTGATTCTATCAGTGAAAATATATCAGCTAATGAATCAGTGCGCGGCTTTGATTACACTGAGGAATCGGTGAAAGGCTTTTCACGTATTTCGATCGTTCCCTCAAACGATTGAATTATATAACCATCGATCTTTAATTATTAATTGCCGTTAAAATATATTGCTGGTTTTCTTATTCCCACCTGAAGATTCCACTGGTTCAACAAGTAAGTTCAATCTATTTCACTGATTCATCAGTCGAATTTCATTGATTCTCAGTGAAAGACCTATAGCTGCTGCCATCAGTGAATAGTCACTGCGAATCAGTGGCCGTTCACTTATTTAGGTTTAGAGAGTGTGTTTGACAAACTACTGTTGATGAAATCCTATTTCACGGGAAGTAAAGAATTTCTCAAACAGATACCTCAATTCAAAGAGTTTCTACTTAAATAAAATGCGCAGTTAAGGCATTTAAACAACACATATGTTACTTCATCTAGGAATATTTATTACAATATAATTCTCTTTAAAATTTAATTTTCTGCAATAAAAACATGACTTTCTGTAACGGAACAGTACTCTAAACAAAATTTGAATAACAAGTTATATAATCAAAATTCCTGTTTCAGAGGTATTCCGTGGATTTCATATTTACATTATTCATATTGGTTGAAAATATTTTTTATTAATTTATGATCTTATATATATTTTACACGCAGAAAAAAGATTCGTAAAATTTACAGGAAGTTCGGCACTTATTTTTACACGGAAAAAATTTTTCGCTTAAAATTTATCGGAGAAAGTCTTGTAAGGTTTCAATGACTTTTAGGAAATAGTAGAAAAAAGTCGAATAACTTTTAGAAAACCAGGTCCAAGAAAAAAAGTCGCGTATTTATAAGTGCAGGATCATATCACAGAAAATAATATTTTCCTTTTTACACTGTTCAACATTTTCTTCGACTGTCACTTAGACTTTCGATGCCTGGTTTAGAGAAAATGGAACCCAACCCACGGTGTTTTAAATTTTGCGCGACTGTCACTTAAACTTTCGAATTTACGTTTTACAATTTCAGCGATTATCTATCATATTCTTCAGTAAGGAGGTTCATAATATTTAGTCGACTTTTTAACCTATCCACGAGTATTACACAAAGTCGATGACTTTTTAAGCGACAAATTTTTTCCGTGTAAAACTTGATTTTTTAGTAGATTTTACAATAATTTCAGTTCAATCAGTAGATTTTTTGTAAATTTCACCTATCTTCCAGTATAATCTACTGAACTTGAATTTTTGCATATATTGTAAATTTTACTGAACGTCAAGTGAAACGTACAGAAAATAATAAATAATAATAATTACAAATTAATTAGTTGAGTCTGAAATTTTTGTCAATACCTACATTATCGGAGAATCGCACTAGTCTAGTCGAAAGCGTCTTTTTTTTCACAGAAAGATTTCAAATTCTCCAAATTTGAATAATAATAATATACACCGTGACCTATTTTAATCTATAATCCCAAATATCTTCTAAAATGCTTTATCTTCGAAAAAATGGTTCGTAAAAAGGTTGACCAGGACCGAGGGGGACACTTGACTGTACCATCAATTTTGACCTTGAGGTCAATTTTCAAAGTCAAATGGAGGTAAGATCCTTTTCTTAAATAAGAACCCCTATTTTTGACTGCGGACTTGAAAACCGCAGGAAATTTCACATCAAAAATGATCCAAGGAGAAATGGTTTTTGTGACCTTGGAAAGGTAGAAAATTAAGGTCTAATGTCTGAGAAACGACCAGATGCCCTTTTTCTGAATTGTCTTGGTTTTCCGGGGTAAACAAACGTTCAAGATGCTTCACAAAAGTCGATGAAATGTTAAGGTGTACAACACCTTGACCATCATGACCTTCAGGTCAATTTTCAAGGTCACTTGAAGGTCAAGGCGATTTTTCTTAGATTGATCTCTGTGCCCGGATAAATTTTTTTTGTAGACTTCAGACTGTGGATTGTTATCACCCCCCCCCCCTCCCCCCAAACACACCCAGAGAGTAACAATAATTTTGGATAAGATGTAAAGACTGTGACTATTTAGTTACAAAACTGACAATCTTGACAATGTCACTTCTTTGTGACTAGTTACAAAAAAAAGACACTTTGTCCTTACGTTTTTTATGCAAATGAATTCAAATATTAAAGTATTTGAAAATCTTTCTGTGGAAAAGAAGAGGCTTTCGACTTCGCTGGGAGTAACTCAGTGGTTAGAGCAGTCGACCGGCAATCGAAAGACCTGGGCTCGAATCCCAGCGCAGTCGAAAGCGTCTTTTTTCCACAGAAAGATTTTCAAATTCTTTAATATATAATAAATAACAATAAATTTTTTTACCATGTTAAATTTTAACAAAATTTTTTAATATTTTGAAATCTTTCAAAACTGTTCTAATTTTTAACTTTTTTCGATTTTTGAAATCTTTAAAATTCCAATTATTTTTGAATCCTAAAAGTTTCTTTAAATTTTCAAAATTTTTGACTAACCATTTTTTACAATTTAGAATTAATCACAACTTTGAAAGTATGTAATACCCAAAAATGATTCATTCGAAAATAATCCAAAATCCAAGAATAATTTATTCCTTGTTATATAGGCTTTTTTATATATTGAATTTATTTTTTCCACACCGAAAGGAATCTCTTACGTATTTCGTATGAGGTACCATTACAATTTTCGTAAACCACTTTTTATATGATATTAGTATAAAAGAATACGAAGAAAGCACACCACTCTGCTTGCGAAAAACGCACGGCACCCGTACTCTCCCGGTATGGCAAGTTGGTTTGACAATGTATTGCAATACATTAGATTCGGCAACTTCAGTCTATTAATTTAGAGAGCAACTTAGCCATACCGAGAGAAACGGGTGCCGTGCGTTTTTCGCAAGCAGAGTGGTGTGCTTTTTTCGTATATAGGCTTTGCTATTTTGGCATACTGATATCCATACGAAATTCGCTGAAGTTTGTGCAATAAAATTAAAACAAATGTGTTGCGATTTTAGTAAATTCAGATTTGTACGAAATTCGAAAGAGATTTCTTTCGGTGCAGGCTATTCATATTTTCTCAGTATACACAACACTGATAAACAATCAACGTTCGTCAGTTGTTCCTCTACGCGAAGAGGAGAAAAAGATATTGGAAGTAGCGGCAACGTAACATTCGAATCATTCCAATGCTTCACTGGAGAAGTCGCTACGATCTTAATATCTATGTAACATAGTATCAATCGCTATGTTTCTAGCGTCTGTTTCAATGTTTCATCGTTCGAGGAACAATGCCACGCGTACCGTATCACCGCGGCCAACCACGGCTATGTTTCATAGCAGCATGTGCTATGTTTCATAACAGCATGTGCTATGTTCTTCTCTCCATGTAGTGTCGCGCACGTGAAAGGTACAAAGCATTGAGAACAAGTGAAATGACGCGTGTGAAATACATGATTTGAAGTAATTCACACTAGCCAATTTCACGTGCGTCGTACGTAAAACTCAAGCGTTTGTTACACTGCCCCTCTAATAAATGCAACAAGTCATCTTGTGGCTAAATCTTAAAGCTCAGATAATTCGCATGTGTGCACAGTGTATCTAGTGCATGGACAATACTGTATGTGTAAAGCATGAATATCACAAGCTTCTATTATTTGAACTTCATGGTTTCACAGCTTGATTAGGTCGAAGTGTTGAACACTTATTTGTCTGAAGTGCGCGGCACTGGTTATTTCTCTCCGTGTACTAAAAAGTCGAGTTGTAAAAATAAGTAAGTTTTGATTTAGAAGAACTTAGAGCGAAAAAAATTATCTACATTGTATAAAGGAATTTTTCTCAGTATTTTGATTCAATTGAACCAAAACTGTGGAAATTTTAATATAAACACAGTAGAATAAAATTATAGTCGTGCTACACGGATAAAAATGTGTAGCTGTCACAAGGTTTTTTTAGGTTATATCAGCCATATTTATGATTAGGATAGTTAATAATACAGCTTGAACAGCGATACGTTTCCTTGTACCAGCTACACATTTTTTTGCCTGTAACCAATAAAGCACCAGCAATCATCAGAAAAATACGAATGATTACTGGAAGCGGGAATAATTATACTCGAAGAGTATTGGATAGTATAAAAATCATCTGCAACTTCGAGACATTTCCTTCTTTTTCTAGTAATCATGTTAATATGCTCCTGGCTTTTATTTCTCTCCATGTAGCAGGAGAAAAAAATATACTTTTCTTTCATGATAGGTTGGATTTGTTTGACAAGTTTAACTAGCCGAAGACTTTAATTTTGTTTAATTAATACTTTGATTAATACTGAAATTGTCGATTACATTTCTGACTATCGAAAAAGATTAACATCTGAGATGATCCACTTAAAATTAAATAAATTCAGTATTAATAAAAAAGAAGATATATTTACTTTTATTAATATTTAAAGTTCACCCTTACAATTTAATAATTTAGTAAACAGTCTCGTCGATTCTATGACATCAAGTCATTTTATCAACTATAATCATGGATTTAACTATTATTTTATATATCAATTCTATAATGATCACTAGACTTAAACCACTTTTATAAAAATAAATTTGATTATTTTTATGCAAGTCCCGAGAGTTACTACTGAATACGGATACAAAACTAAATAAACAGACGCGGACAATGTTCCAAGGATGGTCCCGAAGTAATAACCCCCAAGCCAAGGTGTCAACGATCGTACCGAGGACTGCATGGCACCACGAAGAGGTGTCTCCAGGAAACCAGGTCGCCTCCTGGAGTACTCAGACCTTACTTATGCATGTAGGGCTCTGCAGGAACGGATCTTATACTTCCCTAAATAATCATGGGAATAAAATGGAGAAAAATGATTTAAATTAAAGTATGTGCGAGGAATTATTCTAAGGGATGGATGGATGAATTCTGCAGAATAAAAAATACATGTTCCTGCCAATTAGAGAGGGTATCGCGGAGGTGTTGCACGAATTGAAGCAACTCCGCGAAGATACCGAAAACACGGAGGGCTGGGCGAAATCATTTGGAAACCAGCTGGGAATGGCTCTTGGTAAGGAGGTGAAACTGGCGCGGACCCAAAGTGTTAAGAGCGTCAGAGATGAGGGCTGCCAGACAGCCCCACAAATTGTAGTGAGCAGTACTCCGGAATTGCGGAAACGGCTGAGAGAACTGACCGTGAGCCTGCAAGACACTGCAGCAAAGAAGCCGGAGATGAAGAGGCCTAAAGCCTCCCCAAGGGAAGAGGATTGGATGAAGGTTCCAGCCAGGAAGAGCCTCCGGAATAAAAAGCCAATACTGGAGGCTAAAAAACCGGATTGGCCACGGCGTGCTTGCCCAGAAGCGGTGCTAATAAAGCCTACTGAGGAAGTGAGCTACGCGGCCATTTTAAAAGACCTCAAAAAGCACGTCAAACCTGGCGAACTGGGTGTCATAGTCTATGGAATTAGAGAGACGTGTTCTAAAGACCTGTTGGTAGAACTGAAATGTTCCAAAGAAGGCAGAGGAAGGCTAAATACCGCTTTGAAAGAGGTTATTGGTGATAGTGGAACTGTATATATATTTTTAAACTGAAAATATGTTGATAATATATATAATAAAAATTAATTGAAAATAATTTAATTATTTCTGCAACTTAATTTGCTCATTTAACTACATCAATCAAATTCAATTTAAAATATTTTGATGATACATATAAACTTTCGACTTCCTCTCTGTGTGCATCAAAGCGCATATATATATATATATATATATATATATATGGAGAAAAGAGATTTGCTGTGTTAGCAAACCAAATTGATGATATTTACTTTGCGGTCCCAACAAAACCTTTTGTTAAACCAACAAAACGTATTTCTTCTCCGTGTAATAATAAATGAGTATAATACATAAATAAATAAAATAATGAATTTGCCATTCTGGTTAATCCTATAATTCAACCATATTAATTTTGTTGCATTTCATATTCATCCACACTGTTAGAAATTTTTTGAAATTTATGACGTTTTACGTCACAAAGGAAACGTAGAAATTATATGAGATTCGCTATACTTTAAGTAAATGCGTATCATATAATAGCAAGAAACTGAGTAAGGATTTATTTTAAATGGTTTATCGGTTGTTCAAAAATTATCTGAAATAAAAATAATCCCTATTGTTTTTCTACTTTTTTGTTTTTCTAATTAGAGGGATTGTATTTTATCTTTACGACTTTTTTACAATCAGGCGCTAACTCAAAGCGTTTTTGTTTCGAAAAATGCCAAAATTATATACTGGGCACCGAGAAAATTACGGGCTAGTTCATCGTTACGATACTCGTAAAACTTTCTATTGGTATAATAATTTTACCTTCTGAGGTAGTACTCGCTGAAAAGTTTCTCAATTCTGTTTAAAAAGTAGTAGTGAAAAGAAGCTTCGTCTCTGAATAATTGAGAGAATTCCAAGAGATGCGAGAAATGTGGGCGATGAAAATAAAATTCCCAATCACTTGTAGGAAGAAATGATAGAAATTTATTTTATACATTCCAATCGAAAATAAGATAAGTCAGATTGAAAATGTGTCAATGATATTTTAGAGTTTTTCAGTTAGAAACTGAAATTATTCATGTCAAGTTATTTAAATTTTATTTTAAATTCAGAAAGTAAATCTTAAAGTTCATTGAAAATGTAATAATATTACTATCAAGCGATATTTTTAGTCAGTGTAAATATAATTTACAAACTGTGATATTTTAGAGAAATTTGTTTTTATGAAAAAATTACTTGCTCAAGCAGAATCGAAGAAAGCGGTTCCCTCAAATCTTTTCGAAAGTACCTATATAAACGTCTTGGAGAAAGTGTCAAATATGAAAATTTCAATTATTAAATTTAGGTCACGTTAGAATAAATGTCTCAAAGTAAATTTTACAATTCTTTGAGGTAGATAAAATACATTTTGGGAGATAAAGTTTACAATACACAATTAATTATGTTGGGAGATTATTTATATCCCTCGTTTGAAACTGTTACCACGGCAAACCATTCTGGAATTGAGAAAACCAGAGTTCGGCACTGCATCGGTCCGTTGCTGTGCCGAGCACAAGTGTTGGTGGCCAGAGTTTGGGCCAGAATTGGCCGCCAAGTGCATACCGGAGTTATCATTCCAGCAATGGCACGATATTGGCAACCGATCTTCGGCAACAGTTTTGCCGATTCTGGGCCAGTGTTGGTCGGTATCCAACTTTGCTATTGGGTTTTCAAAAGAGGAAATAAAACGAAAAACACATGTTTTTTAATTGATGTCAAATAAATATATGCTCTTTGTTTTTAAGTAATAATGGGAAAATTGTTGCCTTTAGTTCCGAAAAATATCTAAGGATCTTATTCTTAAAACAAATACTTTTACATGGTGATTGTACCTTTTACCGCCCAGAATTCCTGCTTTTTAAGTCCCTGAATATATCTTGTGATGTCTTTTCCGCACTGAGCATTGACAGAATATTTTCCTTCGGCCCACTTCTTCGCGAGATTACGCACATTAAAAACATCCAAAGCCTCCGATAGAGTAGTCCAATTCCCGGCTGAGGATTCTTCAACTTCCGGTAAACTCCTGGTCCTATGATATGAGATACCATCGTACTTTGTTTCATCACTTTCACTCCGAAATTTTTTAGAATCTGTTCTGTTCGACTCTTGAGCCAAAATAGCCCCCACGAAGATAAGAAAAACAATTATTTGAAAATAAGCACCCATTTTGCTCAATAATATAAACAATAAATTAATTGATTTAAAAAGCTTAACAGCTCAAGTGCATCATATTAATGCATTTATTAATTTGTGCTTTAGAATGTGTCATTAGTTTAAAGAATAATTTTTACAATTAATATTGGTAAATTAATATTTACATTGATTCCAGCCCCTTTTGTGCCGTAAAATGTCAAGTAGTTTAGAACATCACTAATTACCGTTTTTGAATTCAAGTTAACGTGAAAGTAAATTTTATATATTTTCTATTTAGAAATTTATTAATCACATAAAAATCACTGTACATGTGCTTTTTTATAAATTTGATAAATATTTAGCTTTTATTTTCTCCCAATTTTCACCACTTTGTGCAAGTTTAGCAAAATTGAATTCAGAGGTAAGATGAATTTTTTCTTCACTAATCTTCACTAAAACACGATAGCTTTGATAAATATGCGAGAAAGATTTTGTCGATGTCATAACTCCTCATTCACTTTTATTCTGACGCAGCCGAAATCAACCGGTCATTCGCAGCACCGCATGATATCTTCCAACTTATTTTGAATCTTGAAATTTCACTATTTTTATAACGGTTTTTATTTTTAAGTTCTATTAACTCAAGATAAAAAGATTATTTTGATTTTTTGGAGAAAAGCCGTGAAAGTGTACAGATCGTTGCTTTTATAATTGCGACAGATATTATCGAATTTCGTGGATCCTTATTGTTGGATGGTCATCAACGAACTGTATCTCGGAAGTTAGTGGCAGGTAGAGAAATGGTTTTAGCTGCTCGGGGCGAACGGACGATACCTCAAAGCAGGAGTGGGGGCCAGTGAAAACTAAAAATCTTTGTATCATTGAGCAGTGGAGTGTCTTCTCTTGTGTCACCATGCACGTATGAACGTGTATTCATAAACGTATTTAAACTTAAGAGAAGGCTTCATAAGCTATTGACAAGCTAAGCGATATACACCTACACCTATGTGCCATTCATTATGTTTGCACATGCAGTGCCCTAATATGTATGATTATGGTATTTACGAGTAGGTGATCCTCTGTAAAGAGATTTTTAAAAGAAGTCAATTTTTTCAAACATTTTTAAATATACTTCCTCTGAGTACAGATTAAGTTTATTATCGTTAAATAAAAAACTTCTAAAAGTATTCACACTACGAACTTATTTAAGAAGATTTCGGAGTTATTCGACGTCACGTCTTCTCTATAATCTTGTAACTGTCTTTTATTTCTCACTGAAGTAATAAATAAAATATAATTAATGCAAAAAAACAAATAAAGACGTGGTAAGTAATCACAGATTTTAAGAAAGTGGTAAAATTTTAAATAAAAAAGGTATTTTAAAGCGATTTTTTTTTAAATTTATTAGTCTCTGATTTTAAGCAAAGTTTGAAGATAGAAAATTAGGTAAAAATAAAATTGTTGAAAATCATCAAAATAATGGTGAATACTAATAAAAATATGCGAGATTTGCTGAATTTTGTTATTAAATGAAAAATTCTTAATTTTGTCACTCAAACTTTAGAGAAATTAAAAAAATATTGCTGGTTGTCAATTTTGATAGTAAATATTATTAGACACTCATATCCAGGTGGAAATTTACAACCGGCTTGGTACCGCGACAATGCCGCATAAGGATTTATTTCATTGGCATGGCAATGTCATAGTGCATGTATAAGTATAGCACGGTACTTGAAATCAGTACCATGTCAACACTGGAGTATTTACTGGCACGTTACTAGTATTGCCACTAAAGGTAAATTCGCTGGAAGAAGTCGACAGAAACTGGCGCGGTGCTGGAACCGGTGCTGGCACCAAATCCATGTAGCAAATGAGCAGAAAATTATTTTTAAAATCGAAAATAGCAGAATATATAACATATTCTTAAAATGTTTTAATTATTTAGCTAATATTTAATACGCATACATAATTAACCATTAAAATTCACAACGCTGTGGAGATTCGGACCTACAAATAATCTTAGATACACGGAGAAAATTATTTGGTGAAACTTTACTCGACTGAGTTGAGGAAAACGGAAACATAAGGAAATTTGAATAAATTTTCACCTATAGTTGAGTAAAATAAATTCTATTAATCTTTAATAGACATTGAGATTTTTTTAACCAAAAAAGTGAGAATATAATGTACAGTTTTATAAAAAGTAATTGAATTGATGGTGGAATTTTATCTCACAGTAGAATAAAACGTAAGCTACTAAATATAGTACAGATTTTTCTCACAGTGTACAATGAAGTACAGTTTAATAAAAACATTAGAGAACGTACTCAAATATAGATAAATGTATCATCAACGTGTGGCTGAAAGTGTACGCCCGAGTTGAGTAAATCGTAAGCTACTGTTGGGGAAACTTTGAAGCAGTGAGAGCAAAAAAAAACAATCTGGATCTTGAAAACTCGGCGACATATTCAAATGAGACGTCCATAGTGTATTTCGCACACACATGGTCGCACATATAACTCGTTCGATTACAGGAGGAAAAAATATATACACACTATACTAACACAACGAATACATAAACTTCTCGCTGAGTCTAAAGGTTCGAACTGTCCTTATATACTAACTGGGAAAATATATTAGCGCTTATAAGAAATTCATCGCCGGGTCAAGTATTGTAGGTGCCCCGAAGTCTGCCAGTGACGGATCAAAATTTTGAAGGTGCCCGAGGAAATAATTCTAATACTGGTTTTTGACGGTGCTCATAAATCTCTACGAATTATCTTCATAACATTCTTTGATTAAACCAAAATTAGAAATCTTACAGCATGTTAAAACCTGAAAAAATTCAATATCAAAATTCCATTTCCAGTAAAATTATAGGAGATATTAAAAACAGTTATCATGCAAAATTATTTTCTACATTAAGATCTACAAATCTGAATTGCAACATTTTTTCATAAGAAATAAGAATGCAAAGTTGTTTGTTTTAAAAAGATTTACAATTTTTGTGTTACATAGTTTCTGAAAAACCATATATTTTTCGTTTCAATTCCAAAAATACGATTAAAATTCAAAAATTCCATTTTTTAGACAAAATATGTCAGATAAAAAAAAAACGTTTAGATGGAAAATTATTTGCCTAAATGAGGTCTACAAATTCTCATCAAGACACTTCTCGACAGAATGTATTGTATATTTTAAGTTTTGATTATAAGAAACACTATTGGAAAAATTCTATTTTTTAGTCTAAATATGTGATATGTTTATTAAAAAGTTACTGAAATGTATACAGAAAATCGAGCGCGAAGCGCGAGTATCATGATGGGAATGTGTTCCTTAAGGCCGATAGAGCTTTAACTGAATTGAATTTCCTGTTTCACTTAAACTCAAAAACAAATTTAGTGACTTTGAGAAAATGTGTAATTCACATCATCTGCTCTCTAAATCTGAATCAGTCAAATTTTCACTGATTGAATCAGTGATTTCCCTTTTCACTGATTTTTTTTGGCGACAACTAGGCCTTTGATAGTTAGCCCCACTGTACTTTACAGTTGTCCCTACAGTATAGTACAGTTGAAGGAATTGAATAATACTGTTCTCTCAACTATAAACCGCAGTTGGAGCATCTTTGAAATACTATCTTTCACTCAACTGTAAATTGCAGTTAAAAACAAAATTAAGAAATGAATATCTTAAAGAAATGCAAAAAATTTAACCAATATTGAAGACGCAATTGAATTACATTTAAAAAAAAAAAAAAAACTATCAACTCATTTTATCATCGAATGTTCATAACCACGCGTAAAAAATGTATATCATAACGCTATATGAGATTTGTTTTGAATTACAAGTTAATACGTACTTCGAAAAACACCAACGTTAGATTTAAGTCCGAAATTATCTAAAGTGTTTTGTACAAAATCATCCACCATTGTTAGTTTCCACGATTGTTAGTTGAAAACAACATCCAAAAAAAAAACAGAAATTCCACGATGCTACGAGAAAATTTACTTAGCATTTATAAATGAATTTTTTTTTTCTGATATATTATGAATATACAATTTAAACTTATCTCGATACCAAAAGATTGACGATACCAAACTTTTCAAAAAACGTATCCTCGTTGAACAATAACTCCACGTTTTTTCTTCATATAAAAATAATCGCGCATGTTTCGACTCGAACCTTTTACGAGAACAAGAGAGAAAACAGAAGTGAAAGAAAGTAACAGTGCGCAGGCGCGCGCTTTGGTTAGACGAACTGTATCACCGATAGTTGTCGTAATTGCGTGACTTTGAATTGGGCAAATGTATTTTATAGTAGCATCAACTGCGAGGATTAGTTGGCGCCAAAACGAACTGTAAAATACAGGAAATATAGTTGCCACAACTATAGCAATCATGAATCTCTTCGAATAAAATAAATAAAATAAAATTATGCAGTAAAAAATAATTATTAAATAATAAAAATAAAATAAATAAATAAAATAAAAAATAAAATAATAAAAGAATCATGAAACTATTAAATAATTCATCAAAATAATTTATTATAATAAATAACTTATTAAATAATAATAATAAAAATAATAAATTTTCAGATCGTTTAAAACAATTTAAATACAGCTTACTTCACCTAAATGAGTCAAAAAATGGTTTTTAATGGTGTGCCAATAACTGTTACTGAATGATTATAAAAGAGGTTGGTTTGCGATCGATGAGGGTAAAATATAAAGAAGAAAACTCTTCATTATGTGCATAAAAATATCAAATTTCACCTTTATAAAAGAAGGTTAACTCATAATGGGTAATGTCGAATATATAAAATAATAATAAAAACGATGATTTTAGTTAATAAAATGACTTGATTTCATGGAGTCGACGAAACTTTTTCTGCTAAATTATTACATTATAACAGTGAACTTTAAATATTAATAAAAGTAAATATATCTTATTTTTTATTAATAACAAATTTATTAAACTTTATGTGGATCATCTCCGATGCTAATCTTTTTCGATAGTCAGGAACATAATCGATAATTTTAGTATTTTCCCAATCAAATACATGAATGAATTTTAATGATTATCCGGGAGGTGTCAGTCAGTACTTTTTTTATGGTTAGGGGAGATAAAGAATGCATTTACGCACGTTGTGTGGGACCTAGCCACAGCAATACCCACTAAACTCAAAACTCCCCTGCTTTCCCACCAGCCCATGACCCCGGAACTGTATTAGCTTTAAACTTCAGGTTCATGTTCTATGGGTGCCCCCCCCCCCCATATACTGCCTGCTTGGCTTCATACGCGGCCTCTTGAAGGCTTCCTCTTTGGGGTTGCCTCCCGAAAAGCCGCGCAACGTATTGTCCCCGGGACATGGTCGTCTCGGAGCTTATCTTCTTTAGCGGAGCAAGGGTAGCACTGCCTCCTTGTCGTGTAGGTGCAGTCAAAAGTATTCAAGATGAAAAAGTCTATCAAAAAAAAAAATGAAAATTTAATTGCGACTTTTAAACTTCTGCTACTGTCGGGCCCCCGGCGGTTCGCCGCCATGGGGCCCAAGCCAAGACAGCGGTAACATCGATTTACCTCCATCTTTTGGCGGATCCTGCAGGAGACTCACTCAATTTTTATGTGGGTCGCCTTGAGTAATTTCAAGGCCTGCGCCTCCTCCAGAAGCACATACGCCTTCCTGTTTCCTCGGTATGATCTCTTAGTAAGAGACACCTTGAGTTCTAACACCGATGCATGATTAAAAATGCCTCTTACAGCATCTTCGATATCCGCGGCTTCAATGCTGCGTTTATGTCCGCGATCTCGAACTTAATCCTGGGATGAGGTGACGGACAGTTCCACTAGCACCAATAACCTCTTTCAAAGTAGTATCTAGCCGCCCTCTGTCTTCTTTGGAACATTTCAGTCTCACCAGCAGGTCTTTAGAGCGCGTCTTGGCCAATCCTTTTTCTTAGCTCTCTGGCAGCCCTTATCTCTGACGCTCTTAACACTTTGGGCGCACGCCAGTTTCACCTCCCTACCAAGAACCCTTTCCAGCTGGTTTCCAAATGATTCCGCCCAGCCCTCCGTGTTTTCGGTATCTTCGCGGAGCTGCTTCAATTCGTGCAACACCTCCGCGATACCCTCTCTAATTTTCAGGAACATGTTTTTTTCATCCTGCAAAATTCATCCATCTTCTGGACCATTTCCTCAATAGTGGAAATGCGTTTCATTTTAATCTGATGCGTCCCGTATAGGCTGTTCTTCTGCCACTTCGCTTCAGACTTCTCAAAGCAATCGCACACCACTGTCACTTCCAACTTCCCTCCGAATAATTCCTCGCACATACTTTGATTTAAATCATTTTTCTCCATGTTATTCCCACGATTAGTTAGGGAAGTATAAAGTCCGCCCCTGCAGAGCCCCGCATGCAAAGGTAATGTCTGAGTACTTTAGGATCTAGGAGGCGACCTGGTTTCCTGGAGACACCGTAGGAAACACCACTCCGTGGTGCCATTCTGTCAGAAAAACAAAAACGTTGAATTGAGTTAACCCATAAGAAAGTTGTCAACATTAAGAGGGGGGGGGGGGGTAAAAGTTTTCTTTTAATATTTTAATTTTTTATAGTGAATGCATAATATCTCAAGAATATTGTGTCAAAATTTTAAGTCGATCGGAGCAAAATTGACGAAGTTATGAGTATTTGAGCGTCCGCTGCACCAGGCCGGGTTTCTATACAAGTTTACGAGTTGCGAATTAGCAGAGCAAAACTTTAAAGCGTTTTTCTGAAACTTGTTATTTTTGAAGTCCGTGTACACGATAACTCAAAATCTACTGGACCAATCGTTTTGAAACTTCGCACTGAACTTCTTCACATAATTCACCAGGTAACGCCGGGCGCTTTTCTGGTTTTTTTTTTTATAATTAATAATTTTACAATAACAAATTAGCCGATTTTTTGGCTTCCAAGTGCTACGAAAAATTGAAAAATCGAAAAAAAAATCCTCCCAGCTTTACCTCGAGAAACATCTCCTTTAACAAAAGCATTTTGATTATTTTGTTTCAGATGATTCTGTTGCGAGTTATCGTGTACACCGCAAAACAACTTTTTTCCAAGGCGCCTCCAGAGATTCACTGTCACTCGGTCAATTTTCAATATTATGCGATGAAATTTTATGAAAATTTTGTTCAAATGTTGCATTATTGTATGTAAATTGGCTCAATAAATTTACACTATCTGTATCGCTAAAAAAATTCTTAAAAACATGTTTTTTTTCAACGATTTAACGTTACCTCCCCCCCCCCCCAATTAATGACCCGAATTTGGATCAATATTGGCTATCGCGACTCATTAGCCAGTAACAAAGAGCAAACTTAATATCTAAAACTAAAGATTTTGTAATAGAACTTCGGATTCATTTGTTGAACTGTGGATTCGAAATTACAATTTAATTCAAATTGAAAGTAAAATTACATGAAATGATTGAATCGGTCATTATATTCAAAACTATTACGATTTAAACAAAAGAAAACGGAAATTATATTTTGTATTCTTCTAAAAATCAATCGTCAGTTTTTTTCCAATTAATTTTGATACATTGATTGATTTTTTGAAGAGTATAAAAAATTAAGTATAAAAAAATGGTTCTACCACTAGAGTAAATCAATCGACTGTCAAAATTCCCTGATCCATAAAACCTACGACAAATTTTTTTTTCTCGTGCATGCACAGAACTGGACACTTTTTGTGCCTGAAACTTCATCGTTGTGGAAACCTACAATTAGTGCAAAATTGTCTCTGTCGAATCTTCTGACTGACATTTTTCGTGTGTACCTCAAAAAGGGGATTTTCTTCCCGCGTATCAGGTAAAAAAGCTCATTTCTGTGCATGCATGAGAAAAAATAAAGTATGCTACACGGGAGGAAGAGGATGACTCTGACGAGTGTGAAGTTGCGCACGAGCGAAGCGAGGGCGCAAAAACACGAGTGAGAATCATTCTCTTCCTCACTTGTAGCATTAATATTTATTGTCTACTCCAAAATGTTAAGTAGCGCATGTTGTTAGTTTGTCGAATCACATGTTGGGCAAAGACCTTTAATTAAGCGAATGATGGCGAATGATGATCCACCCCAAAATCTCTCAAATCTGACGTTCCGCTTATCTTAATTTAAAAATATTATTTACACGTGTCTCTTTTACAAAAGTAATTGAATACAAAATTAATAATACAAATATTTTAGCAATATTTTATAAGAAAATATTTCAATTTATAGAAGATCAATTAAAGTTAAAAATGTAAACACTTCAAAATCGCTAATTCTTAAAAACTTTTTGAACAAAAGAAATTCCCAAAGGAACGAGACCAGAATATTCAAGTCTGACCAATAGTGGCAACCGATATTGGCACAACGATTTTAAACCAAGCCTCAGCGTGATTCCTACTCTAAGCGTATTATTTAAAACTAATGGAAACGTAATAAAATTACATTGAAACTTTTAAATAAACACACATTTTTGTGTATATCTCTGAGGCAAATAAATTCCATTTCCATTCGCCATTTTTTTTTAAGTAACATAGAATACTTTCGAATAATATTTTTAATTGATTTATTCGAAGTATTGTCCATCGTATTGTTCTTCTTGCATTTGGCACGAATCTTGAACCAATAATACTTTCAATTCTGCGTCTTCGTACACTTTCGGCCTTCCGTTACGTTCTTTGTCTTCTATGTCAAATTCACCGTTCTTAAACTTTTGAAACCACTCACGACAACTTCTCTTACTTAAGGCAGCCTCACCATATCTTTCTACAAGCAATCAATGCGCCTCATCTGCAGATTTTTTCAAATTGAAGAAGTAAATCAAAAGTTCCCGCAAATGACGCTTATTCGGCTCAAAACTCGACACTTTCGTACAGAAAAGAATATATTATACTGATAAAAATTCACTAATATTTCAAGCTTATGTTGTTGACAGATATCCAACCTTACGACAGTGACGTTTTACATCTGTCAATTTCAACCAAAACTTACTGGTGGCACTAACTTTTGTCAAACGGCGGAAACTTATTTGTACATCTGATATTTCACGAAAGTAAGAAGAAATTTTGATACTTATTTATAATGCAAAACTAAAACTTTCATCCAGCTTATAAAATTTAAATATTTGTTAAGTAAATGGTAGCCTTTAATTATGCAAATTTAATATACCAGCTTCTTTTTCTTGATCTTCTAATTTTAATAAAAAAAATGTTAACAATTACTATGTTTAAATGACTAGGCAAGGAATAGAGTCCATTATCATATACTTTCTTCAATCCTAAATATATAATTAGGGAATTCCAGTTTCTCGAAAGTAATGTTACGTAGACTTTAAAGTTTGGAAAGTGATTTTATCCTAAAATAGAAAACTGTGAAGAAGAATGACTCATGAAAGAGTCAGACCAAGATACTAACAAAAAAAAATGTATGAAGATTATTAAGATTACAGTAAATGAGATTAATTTGAAAAGAAATTAAAATTAAATCTAGAATTAAACACATAAATACTGTAAGTTTATTTTGTATCAGTGAAAACGTGAGATTTGAAATTACATGCGAAATTATTTCACTTTTTAAGAAATTTTGAGATGTATCTTAGTATTCTATTTCCTCTGAGAGTAAACGAGAGTGAAATTAATGGATTTATCTAGCAGAATCGTCGTAAACTGCAGAATAATCTAGAGTATTATTTCAACCACTAATACACCGACTTTTCCAGAAACGATTATTGCGCGAGTCACGACTGAAAGACTAACCGTAAAGAGAGTTTCGACACGGCTGAACATTTAAATAACAGACCTTATGCCAAGATTCACGGGGAATTCGATGCTCGTCTAATGCTATGAAATTTCTATCAGAAAATCCTATTTCCTATTGCTTTGTCCATGCGATCCATTCATACGGAACTTGCTGACGATTTATAATTGGTAAGGAAACAGCATGTAAATTCACCGTTGGTCGCATCAATTTTTTTACGTTACTGGTCGCGTCTCAGCTATACTAATTAAATTTATAAATCTTAGTATATTAACATTCTTAATGTTCAAAAGGAATAGCAATTTAAACAAACATATATCTCGATCATTTTTTTTTCTGGTAATGTAATACCAATTTCAGCTGGTCTGTTAGTGAAATTCAAGGCACGGTTTAAAAAATTTGGGAGATAAGGTGATTTGTCACTGATCTCGAATACTTGTCTACAACTGGATATTTTATTACTTTCTTGGAGAATGACTGCCGCAGTCATTTCATTTAAGCATTTCGTGAATGCATGGAATATGATGAATTGCAAGTCATATACTTTCTTATGGACGATAAGGTAAGGCGGAAGGAATTATGTTACACAATTCTGACGAAAATCTTTACCATCGTCTGCGGAAACGTAACTGAAGTAATTTATTAATATTACACAATACAACAACTGTCAGGTCTTTGAAAAATTCAAAATAAACTTTTTATTGCTATATTTATTGCATTAAATATCAAATTTTATGCAGTTGGAATGAATAATTGAAATCTAATAATTTTAAATTGAAAAAAACGATTTGTTCTGATTGAAGAAACTTTGTTTAAATCAAACAAAATGTTCTCTTAGTGAACTAGCTATGAATAATCTTTCAAAGAAAATATAATGTGAATAGGAAAAAAATAATTTACTATATAATTTGCGAAAAACTTCCTTAAACCCTACGAATTAGCTTCGTCGCTGAAAATTTCTCTAAACCGAAAGTTCCCTCGATATATTTTTACGGCAAAACTCGATAAACACGGTAATTAATTTACATTGTAATATTATTAAACGAATTAATGTTTTTAAATATTATTTTAGGTCGTTGTCTTCACTAAAGTATATTTACTGCGACATTAGAACTGCAAAAAATAACATTTATATTTTCGAATTTTGAAATATTTTCGAAAAAGACAAATTCCTCAATAATAAAATTTATAAGTTCTAATCAAGTACAGGTTTCTTTTAACTGACTTTCATTTTTGAAGTATCTTCTTACTATGCTTACAAATTTTTGCACATATCTAATACTTTCTCATGTAATGAGAATCTAAAAATAAATTCCATATTTAAGTACCTGGCTTACTCTCTGAATTTGAATCAGTTATAATTAAAGAGCAAATCAGAATCATTAGGAAAACTTTTGAGAAAGTCCCAAGATGATGGTATATAGTTTGGCAATTGGATTATCGTTTTTCACCATCTTTCTTGGTAATGTTTCCCAAGACGATGACATAATGTAATATATTGTTTCCATTTATTGATAACATATCCTAATAATTTTGGTTTACTCTTAATGATGATACTACTCGTTATCAAATTTCTCTCCGTGTATAAACAAATTTATATTACATTGAATATTATTTTATTGGAAAGATCTTGATATATAGATGACAAGATTTTTGATGTGCATAAAATACTGCAATGCGTAGATGTAAACAAATATACTCAGATTACGATCGTTAATTATTGTACTTATACACCCAAGTGGGAATTGCCGACGCACACTGCATAAACGGCTCAGCAATTGTCCATTACTGGCAGACGAATTTCGGCACTATGTAATGTCCCAGTAATGCAATTCTAAACAACACATCTCCAGAAAACTGCCGCCGTCAAATATAAAATGTCAAGTTTTGTCACTGAGTACATTTTCGTTAAACTTCCGTCAAAAATAGCACAATAATACAATAGCTCAACAATCAGTAATTTTACACTGAAAACCAGTGCAAATCACTGTTTGCTCAGTCAGAAGTAGGTGCATTGATTCAGATTTAGAAAGAATGCAGTACAATGCTTTACAATTGTACTCTTTTTTGTACAACTCTTAATGATATTTTAAAAACAGTGTGAAATTACAAAAATAACGCCACTAGAAAGTACACATGTCTATACTAAAACTCGAACACTTTCACAGAATTTTACAAGTAATTACAAACTTGTAAACAGAATTACAATTCTCAAGTACTGTACCTTATTGTAATTTTTATAGACCTGAGAATGAAAATAAATCTTCAAATTTTGAAGGTGATACAAAAATTTTTTTCAGCAAAAGAAAAGTTTCTCATTTTTTTTTAAGAATAAATAAATGTTGATTCATTTATATACGAAATACGTTCTATTCAGTTATATATTTATTTAAAGGTTCTGATTCAACTCATAAAATTCCAAAAATTCCAACACATAGTTTCATTAAAAGCTTCCTAGCTGTTTATGAAAAATGTTCATTTTTTTATTTTGTTGTTGAAATTTTTATATAATTTCCGAAGAAAAGCCATTTCGAAATGGGGATTTATGCGTTTTTATCTCTTATTTTTCACCAGCAGCAAGTAACCTTTAGAATATAATTAAAATCCAAGCACAACCATATACATACATTTTTAGGCTTAAGTAAACAGTTTTTTTAACATTGTGTAACATATAATGAATTGATAAATTGTAATAATTCAATCTTTAATATATGTGAATGATTGTGCATAATAGCATTATTTTTTATATTGTTATGTTCAAGCAATTCCTTTATGCGGAATTCAAAAAAGATAGTAGTACATTGAATAAGGTACCTATTTGAAATTGTGTAAAGTAGAAATCAATATGTTTAGACTTGTAACTGAAATTTATATCTCTAAAACAGAGAATAATAATTGAATTTTAAGCTAATTTCACTTCGAGATTGTCAACTTGCACATCTACGTATTCGGCATTTCTACGACCCTTTTGAAAATCCCGACGTCGTTTACAACAGTGTTTTCGACGTCCCTTTCAATGCCTTTCCGATGTCGGAATTTTCAATAGGGTACGGTATTTTCTATAGAATCCAAATCTTCTGCTAAATATTTGACGACAAAGTAAAGTTTTTCAAGATTTTCCTCAGTAGACCAATTTTCAACACGTTTATAAAAACAATCCGTATACCTTATTTAAAAAAATAAAAAACAATTAAATTGTCATAGTCTTAATTAAAAGAAAAAAAGTAAAGGACGTCGGAAACAACGTCGGATTTAGTCCCAAAATACAACATCGTTTTCGATGTCCTTCCCGATGTCCTTTACGACGTCGTTTCGGATGTTGTTTGCGATATCCTTTCTGACGTCGGAATTTTGATTAGGAGAAACTGAATAATTTTTTCTGATAAAAATCTTCTATCCTCAATTCAGCAACACTTCAGTTCTGGGATAGCAAATGAAATTTGAGAATAGGATAATATTATAACGAAAGTTATTAAATATTACAAACTATAACCATAACTTTTCGTACTAGCAAAAGCATAAATTAATAAATATCAATAAATAATTTTTATCTTTGAAAGGAATACATAATAGCTAGAGGTAACTGGGTTCCATTTAAAAAGAAAAAAAGTATGATTTCCAAGCACAATTATTGTATAAATTTACCAGCCAATATGGTAAAATTGTCACAGAATGAGCTTCGTTTTCTTCATCATTTCGTCGACCATTCCCGATGATAGTCACTATAGTAATATAGTATTAAATTTTACAGACAGCATTCTTTCAGTGCAAGATATCGACGCCTGGCTGAAAGAAAGTGATAGTTCAGAATTCCCTTGAAGAAAGTATTCGTTCTTGTCCTAGAACTTACACAAGCACAGTATTTATTCCTTTAGTTTTATTTTCAAAAATGCTACCCCAGTATTGACTGTCGGCTCCCAGCCGAGTTATCATTAGGGCTTCAATCAAAATAATGCCAGTTCTGACTCGCGTTACTGGCGCAGTACCGACCTTCAGTATGAGCCCAGTACTGGCTGCCACCCGGTCCTGTATTGGTTTCCTCAGAAACCGATCAGGGTCCTTAGAACAAGCAATCGGGCGCGTCCTCGAGTTGTGGATAGAGGAGCCCTGTACTGAGGGTTCCGGCTTAAGGTAGTTCCAGCGAACTAGCACTTTTCGACAGATTATGCCAATTTTTTTTTGACAGGCTAAGAATAACGCTCACTATTAAATTCCGAAGTTTTTAAATTTTTTACCGTTTGAATCGCGAGATATGAAATAACAAAGTTCGAAATTTTTAGGGTTACTCACCATTTACAGCATGTAAAATTTCCTCTCCACCCAACTATTTCCGCTTATATTAAAAATACCACTCGACAGAATTTAAATAAAAACTAGATGAGTAAAAAAAAATGTTGTGAAAAATTATTAAAAAAAAAAAATGACTCTTTATCGTTTTGTTATGAAGATATAATAATTTCAAACATTATTTTTTTTCCAATTTAAACACGTTTTTTTTATGGTTACTAGTGATCTGGCAACGTTATACGCAAAGTTGGCTTGAGTCGTCTCGAGTCGTCTCGAGTAGTCTCGAGTACAGAGCGGGAAATTTAAATCTCAAAGAGAATCAATGAATTTTTATTGAAGTAAAATTTATTTTATCACATATATTAAATCATTAATCAATGAATATCAAATAAATGAGACCATGTAGAATTAATTTAATTTTCTTTTAATTTTTTTTTTAATTCATATGTATATTAAAGATAAAAATTAATTTTAACAGAATTAATATATTTAAATTTTAATAAATATTTATTTAACTTGAATAAATATCATAAAATAGTTATAACATTTTTTAAATCTACTTTATGTCAAATGCAATAAAAACATCAAATTTAATGAATTTTCGATTTCAAAAAATTAATGACTTGGTTGATTATTCGTCTATTTTTTGTTACTACTGGTTTACCATTGTCCATCGTTCTTGGCAGCAGTTGCACAATGCCTTGTTCTCCCGTATCATCGAAAGTTTTTTTTACAAGGTCATACGTTATCTCCTCAATTGCCATTTTTTTTAAAATTCCATCTTTCAAAATTTCTTTCAACGGCTTCAAGTAAGGTAGCATAACTTTAGTTTTTTGCAATTGTCTCGTGTGTACCAATAAAGATGCCCACGATTTAGTATTTTTATAAAACTCATCAATATTTAAAACAGTCGATACAAGCCCTTTCAAGATTTGTACATCATATAATGCCTCATGAAAATTTTCAGCTGATTCAATTTGTAAGTAATCCTTAGCTAGAGCGCTAAGTTTGAATTGTCCTTCTCCTTTTCTGGTAGATAGTTTTTTTTAAAATAATGACAGTGTGTCACAAAATCCCGCAATTTTTTGGCACTCTAAAATCATTTTACACTGAAAAACGGCTCGTATAAAAAAAGAAGAATCAAAAGAAGCATTATGTGCAACTAATACACACGGTTTCGATGACAAGTTCAAAAATTCAAAAAATGACATCAGTGCATCTTGTAAAGGTAGTGTTCCAACTTTCTTATCATGCAAGTATAATTGCCCTGCAATGTTTCGCAATCCTGTATGGTTAGACGATTCAGAAGAAATTTCTTTGGTCGGACTAACATAAATACTGAATTCATACTCCTCACGAATGGCTGCAATTTGGAGTATTTCGTGTGAACTTCCAAATCTAGACGTTTCCAAGTCAAAAAACACCATATCACAGTTATCTGCAGTAATTAAACATTTATATTTGCACGTAGACGCTATTTGAGAATCTATGACTTGATCAGAGCCATGCTCATTTTTCAAACCACAATTCGATTCATATTGCACGCCTTCAGTCTTCTCATTTTTTTTTCGTAATTTTTCTCTACTATCAGTCAAAAAATTTCGACGTACTTTAGTTGACAGTTGTTTGGCTTTTTCAGCTCTCTTTGCCCTTTTTTTATCTTGTCTTGACGCATATAACGCTGTGTTTTTTTCCTGGAGATAATAATAAAATTTTTTGCACCTCCAGTATATGGCGCTCACCATCATTTTTGCTACATACAGCACTTGCATACCGATAATCACTTGATTCGCTCATAGAATAGCAATAACTTTTAGGCGCTTTATGAGCCATGATATTGTTAACACTCTCATTGGCTTGACTAGATGCAGCAAAAGCTATTTTATGAGCATTATCTGCATATTTTGAAAAAAGTACGTATAAATGAGCGTACAACTCTGGATCTTTTAAAATAACTTTTTGGTCTGATGTATCATTTGCCGCGCCACGTTTACACCAATTTCCGCAATTCTCGTGTCGATTAAATAGATGATCAGGAATACTTTTTAATATATCGGATAATTTAGAGCTTTGGTTTTTATTTTGGGAAATGGCGTAATTAAAACACTTTTTCAAGTGAGGAATAGTATTTTTTTTTGCCATTTCTTTAAACTTTGACTTCAGCTGGTATAAATCACCTCGAAATGACTTTTGTAAGCGATTTTTATCACTTAATTTGAATATTTTATCTATTCTCCCACGACGGATGGATGCGATGGTCGAACTATCTTCATCACCAACAACAACTCGTACGTTCAATCCCACACTTTTCAAGATATTGCTGCCATTTACCAAAGTTGCTTCGACGTCAGGTTCCATGGCTTTTGCACTGCCACGAAAGTTTTCTCGGCAGTCGTGGTCTATTTTTTCGTGACCATTGCTACACAGTTTACATTTTCGATTACGTGTAGCAAAATCTAATATTTTGCCACTCAAAAAGCCGATTATACACCCGTAGCCATTCAAGCTATCATAGCTTCGTCCGTTACCGCGCTTACTCCAGCCCATATGGTAGGAAACAACAATATTTATTATTTGGCCAATACTAGCATAGAAGATTTTAGAATATGTTGCTTCATCAACATTTTTTGGTAAGGAATTGGGCTGTGAAGGATTATTAGATTTCATAGTATTAAGATGGGGATAAATATCACTTACTATTTCTTCCGGCCTGCAAATAATAAATTATTTTATTTAAATACAGTGGTTTTAAAATCACAATTATAAATTCGTAATTTAAAATTTATTTTATTTTATTTTTTTATGATCATAACAAATGACATGTACATATTGACATAATTATCGCTCTGAAGCACGTTGCATAATTAAAAATTAAGATATAAAAAATAAATTGAGTATAAGTATAAATAACTTAAATTTTTAGACCTCAGATATTTACCAAAAATGAAACCATTTTTTTATGGCAGTATCATCAAATGCTCAATTAAATTAATAGTATTCATTAAAATTACATAGCAATTCAATTCATTGTTTATTTTTATCATCTCGAAATAGACTCCTTTTTGAAATAGAGATTATTGAATTTACTTTAATAATATTTACAATTGATAATATTTACAATAATGAAATGTACAATTCCTGATACTAAATGTCAGTTAAGTGTAGAATTTAAAAAAATGTATAATTATAATTTATAATAATAAACAAGAAAATTGCAATTTTATAACGAATACAAGAATTAAACCTGCATCTAACAAATAAATACCCATTATGAAATATTGGAGATTATTTACAATAATATTTTTGAATAATTGAATTGCAATGAATTTTACACATCACCATGTCTTATGAAATGATGAATGTAGTAATTCTTACAATTCATCACACAGCTTCTCAATATTTTCTATTATCAACTTTCGTTCTTCTTCAGCAGCTCTTTTGCAACTTTCTTCAGCTGCTTTTTCAATAGCTGGGCCCACTTCTCTTTCATATCGTTTAAATAAAGTGTCAGAGATTTGCGGAATATTCAAACAAGCTAATATTTTATTCACTGCTGTATGACCAACTCCTGCATGTAATGAACCTAAAAATAAACATTTTTAATTGGATTAATAAAAAAAGTTTCGTAAATTATTTTTTATCAGTATTGAATAAGATTATATTAATAGAAGCTTACCAAGCACAGCTTTAGTATTTACATTAGAAAGCTTGAATTTTTTATCTCCGTCATGTACTTTGCCTGTCATAACTGCAGTTACAAGAGAACAATTTTGACATCTCACCCACAGTTTTGAGATTAGACCCATAATTTTTTCTTTTTCTAAATTTTCCAAACTAAAAACGTGTCTACATTTAAAACATTTTAAATTTTTTCCAAGTTCTGACAACTCCACAATACGTCTTCCTTCTGTTACGTCACAAATACGTAAATACTTACTTTGATCGAAGATTCATCGTTTTAAGTTAGGATCGAATGATCCTCGCTTAGGGATGAGGATAAGTCAATGAAAGACACAATGATTATGAAAATAATACAAATTGAATTTATTTTACTGGTTAAAATTTCCGGATATACATTCGTTAAGACAATTCTTATATAATGTAGGCATAGGCTGATTGGTACGTAGGTGAGAAAGAGACAAAGAATAAAGATAGAGAGAGAGAGAGAGGTTCGGTACCTTTATGATTCGTAAGTTGTGTTGAGGTTTAATCGACACGGCGGTGAGTTGTAAGTACTGGATCCCCACAGGTGTATTCCAAGTGTGTGAGAGAGACGGAGTTATAGGCCGCACAGTTATATTCCGTAAAGGGCGGTGATCCAAATTTATGACACTGTTCGAAGATCTTTACAAAGATCTATACAAGTCCACGATGACTTTTACGACTCCCGAACTTTGATTTTAAATTGTCCCGGTCGAATTTTATTAATCTCAAACTCAGAGATTTTTGAAGTTAAATTGAAATGCCGCACTGGACTATTGTCGCGAGACCGGTTATAAATCCGAAGGAAAATTTAAGTGTCGAACTAGACGAAGAATTTACTGACTGCTTGCTCTTGGTGTGGGCCTCTTTTATATTTTTTTATACAAATTGACGGTCAGCGAAAATCGTGACGTAGTCATATCTTCTTAGACGAGAAGGGGCCCTATACTGCTCCCTACTTCCCCTACTCCCTATCCCCCTTTATCGATTTTCTCATAGATTTCTTAACTCAATCCAGCCTGTGTGTATTATATACATTCAAATATGTCGCGGGACGTGACACCTCCCCCCTCAGTTCGAGCGCGGGGAGTTAACGATCCGCGATCGAAACTTCGGTAGAAGAATACATTTTTAATCCAAGATGCTTACTCAATCAAGTACATATTTTCAATTTAATTTGCCAATTTATAACATAAAAATTTTGTTTATACATAATTATAGGAATTGACATTTTCAATTATTGTTGCGAATTAAAAATTTATAACAAGTTTTACATAAATGCATAGTAATAACGGAGGATACAAGTCTGGAAATATTATAATCATTGATTACATATGTTATAGTGGTGATTAGGTAATTTAACAATTTTTTCTTTGATTGATAATAACTATTTAAACTTACAACATGATGATTGTTGATAAAAAGAAGATTAAAATTGTAAAATTTCATCGATTAGATATAAAATAGTAAAGAGCAATTTACAAGTATTACGATGGTTGATGTATACATTAGTAAAAAGAGAAATTGACATATATAATATTAATAATACAGATTAAAAATAATATTTAGATCGTTGATAAGATATATTAATTAATAGACGTTGTAACTTGGTACATTGAAGAGAAAAAACTTGGTTAAGTCTAAAATTGATTTCTTCAAAACATGGCATAGCTATTGCTTATTATTACTTTTACATGTTTCTAAAAATTAATTTCATGAACTTCAATTTCATTGGTGTATTATTAAATGAATAAAATAATCATAAGAAAAACAATTTTACATAATCACAGGGTAATAGATTTTCCTACAATTCTTGTACTTTTAATTGTTTTTCTAATCTTTCTTGTAAAATTAATAGAGTTATTTGTTCATGAAACATATGAAGAATAGTAATTATTCAATTTGTTATTGTTGTACATTAATTTCTATTGGAAAAGCAATTTTTACATTAACAATTTTGTAACGCCATCGCATAGTATACATTTACAGACTCAATATTTGTAGAAACTGTTCTTCCAATAGGATGGGAATCAAGAAAAGTTCCCTTGATGGAAGAAAAAACAAAATTGAAATTATATTTATGATGGCACCGATTAAGAAGTGCTTATTTATTCTTGTCAGAAAAAGTCTTTTTTTCTCATCCAAAAAGAAGAAAAATACAAATATTTCTATATTTTTCTTTAAGTGATAAAATATAATGTTGACTCGAATGAAAACTAGCATTTGTCTTTCTAAAAAGGTTATTAGTTTGTTTTTTTGAAAGGTTGGTGAACAAAAATAAAATTGATTAAATTAAATGCAAAGAAATTACACATAAGAATTTTAATGAAATATAATTTCTTTGTGATGATATTGGATTATTAGTTTTTGCTGAACAGAAGAGAAAAGTTAAACATTTTTGATTAATTTGATAGATACTTGCTAGTTTGAGAAGTTTAATTTACTCTGAAAAAAAAGACACGAAATATATTGAAATTTTTTGATTGGTATTTGAAGGTACAGTGAGCTTCTCGAATCTCTGAAATAGAAAAAATAAGATTAGAATAAAATTTCAAAAGATCTTTTGTTTAAAACATTTCCTGGTTTAGTTATTCTAAACGCTTTGGTTTTATGCAAAGTTTATATTATTTTAGGTTTGGATTCAAATTCAGTTAATCAATTTTGTATATTCATGTGCGATCTTTTTATTCGATTGATGTGAACTACTGTCGGTTTTCCTTTTACGTTGATTTTTACATTTCCTTTTCCTAGTACATCTAAAACTTCGTGAGGTCCTGTGTATTGATTATCCAGCTTTTTAATTTTTCCTCCTTTTAATAAAAATACGTTGTCTCCAATTTTTACTTCTAAAGGATTTATTTTTTTATCATAATATATTTTCGATTTTTCTTTTGCTGAAATAAGATTCTCTCTTGCTTGTGTTCGCATTTCGTGTAGTTGAGTTACGAAATTAATTAAATCAATCATCCCATTCTGAATTTTTTGCAACAAATTGTTTGAGATATTCTCCTAAAACATGATGTGAATGTTCTAATGATCCGTTTGATTGAGGGTGAAAAGCTGTGGTACGAAATTGTTTAATTCTAAAACGTTTTGCCAATCTTTTTAATAAATTACTTAAAAAATCTCTGCCTTGGTCAGTAAGTACTCCTTTTGGTGATCCAAATATGCAAATAAATTTTTCACAAAAGCATCTGCTATTGTACTAGCTTGGTGATTAGGAAGAGGGATTGCTAAAGAATATTTGGTAAAATTGTCTTGTATCGTTAGAATATATAAGTTACCAGATTTTGTTTCAGGTAGTGGACCAACAATGTCCATTGATATTTTTTCAAAAGCAGTAGTGGGTGTGTCTGTGATTACCATAGGATTTTTTGTTTTGACTCTGATTAATTTTTTCAGTTGACATTGTAAACAGCCTTGAATATATTTTTGAATGTCTACTTTCATATTTTCCCAAAAAAATTTTTGGCGAATTCGACTATAAGTTTTTATGACGCCTTTATGGCCTCCTAATGCTGAAGAATGAGCTTCTTCGATTAAATGAGTTCGTTGTTCTTTTGTTGGATATTGCGTTATTCCATTGCAAACTATAATTTTTGTAGTTGAATTTGAAAAAATTGAGTCAAAAATTGATTTCACTTGTTCCCAAAGTATATGATTAATTCTGGAAGTTTTAGAAATACTAATTGACCGTAACTTCAGATTTTGAGATAATTCATGTAATGAGTATATTGATAATTTTATATTATTTAATGTTTCGGATAAATTGTCTTTAGTTTCTTCTTCAATTGGAAGTGCAAAATGGTAGTAGTTTCCTTTTTTAATCTCTTTTGCTATCCCTTTTTGTAAATTTTTAAATTTTGGTAAAATTTCACGTTTTTCTAAAGTTTTTGATCCGTTGTCGCGAGGAGTTCCATTTGTTGTAACAAAATATGCATAATTATCTTTTCGCATAATTAATTGATCGCGACATTCAACTAAATTTTTCCTTGTTATAATTTTTTCTATTTGAGAGTTTATAGGAGGAGGTTCTGGGGGTGGGCGATTATAATTATCATGATCTTTATCGATTTTTTCACAATTTATTTGAGATCTTCGGTTTAATCTCAAATTTTCTTCAAAATAAGGCTCTTCAAATTCTTCTTCCAATTTTTCTTCTTGGTTTTCTTCAAACTTCTCTTCAAAATTTTCCTCAAGATTGTCTTCAAAATTTTCTTCAAAATTCTGTTCGAAATTCTTTTCGAAATTGTCTTCAAGATCATCTTCAATATTATCTTCCAAATTTTCTTCATAATTTTCTCCATCATTTTCTTCGTGTGAGGTTTCAATGTCGTTGATTTCATCTTCTGAGGTTGAAAAATAATTCGCACTTTCTTCACCTTCAAATTCATTAATATTTTTTAGCTCCTTGGCATTCTTCTTCTTCTTTATGTTTTTTGCTTGAGTTTGTTTCAAATAATCTAAATAATCAGGATCAGAGTCGGAATCTGATTCTACTTTTGTTCGGTTTCCCTTTTGCATATTTATTTCTGGTAATTCGTTTTCAAATATTTGTTTTCTTGGTCTACCTCTCTTTCTTTTTATTTGAGAGGGAAAATTTTTTAAATTGGTAAGTAGATTTTTTCTTGGCCTACCTCGTGATTTTTTTACAAGAGGTTTAGAAGAAAAATTTTCGTCTAATTTTTCTTGAGTTTCATTTCGATTCATATTTTTTGCTTTATCTTGCTCTATTCTCTTTTGAGCTCTTGTAGTAATAGTTTTCCATGATAAATTTTCGTATTTTTTGGAAAACATTGGACTTAATAAAAATATTGTCATAAAAATAAGTCTTGAAGCCATATTTTTGAATAAATTTGTGTATTTTAAAATATTCTTACCAATCTCACTAAATGATTCTTCATTAAGGAATTCTTGTAAAAATTCTGGAAATTTTGAGTTAATATTCAATATTTGGGCTTCTGAAATTTCGCTAAAATGATCTGCGTCGTCTGGTACGATTCCTGGATTCAAGTTTCTTCGTTTTAAAGGTCTTACCTCATTTTTAGAGTTTTCTTGTTTATTTCTTGTAAAAGTTTTCTTGGAAAACGTTTTTTCTTGAGAAGTCATGAAAGTATCATTGTCATCAACTTGTAAATCATCATCAATAGGGTTTCTTGAGAGAGCATCTGCATTTACATTCATTTTTCCTGCTTTGTAAATTACATCAAAATCATATTCTGCGAGTTTTAATCTCCAACGTGAAACTCGTGAACAAGGGTCTTTAGAATTTTGAAACCAAACTAGAGGTTTGTGATCAGTCACTAAAGTAAATTTTCTTCCATACAAATAAGGACGAAAATGAGTTACACAAAATATTATAGCAAGAGCTTCTTTTTCATATGTATCATATTTTTTCTCAGTATCACTTAGACTACGTGAAGCATATGCTATTGGTTTATCTTTACCTATTTTACCTTGTGATAAAATACCTCCTATTGCAAATCCTGAGACATCTGTTGTGAGTATAAAGGGTTGAGAAAAATCAGGTCGTTGTAAAAGTGGTTCTTCACATAACTTTGCTTTTAAAATATCGAAAGCTGCTTGTTGTTTTTCTGTCCAATTAAAAGGTATATCTTTTTTCAGAAGTTGATTTAAAGGACTTGCAATTTTTGAAAATCCATCAATAAATCGTCTATAATATCCTGCTAAGCCTAAAAATTGTTTAACATTTTTCTGTGTTTTTGGAATTGGAAAGTTTTTTACAGCTATTATCTTTTTTGGATCTGGACGTACTCCATTTTTATCAATTATATGACCTAAATATCCTACTTCAGGTCGTAAAAATTCGCATTTGTCTGGTTGTAAGTGAAGATTTGCTTTTCTAAGTCTTTCTGCTAAATTGTTGAATTTAATTTCGTGCTCTTCTAGAGTATTTGCATATATAACTATGTCATCAAGATATACAAAAAGTTCCGTTCCGATTAATCCAGTTAATGTTAAATCCATTAATCTTTGAAATGTGGCTGGTGCAGTTTTTAAACCGAAAGGCATTCTATCGAATTCGTAATGACCGTGAGGTGTGGAAAATGCGGTTTTATGAGAGTCTTTTGGGTCCATTTTTATATGGTGAAAACCGGTAGCTAAATCAAACACTGAAAAATATTTTGCTGACCCTAGAGAATCAAGTATATCGTTTATATTAGGTAGAGGATACGAATCGCCAATTGTTTTTTCATTTAATTTACGAAAATCAAGAACCATTCTCCATTTTATTTTTCCTTGGGAATCAGGTTTTTTAGGAACTATCCACACTGGAGTGTTATATGGTGATTGTGAGGGCTTGATTATTTTATTTTTTAATAATTCATCGACTTGTCTTGTAATTTCTTCCTTGTGAACTGGGGGAAATCTATATTGTCTTGAAAAAATTGGAGCGTCATCTACAGTAGGAATTGAATGTTGTAATACATTAGTAGCTTCAAGTGGTTCTCCTGGGATTTGAAATCTGTCTGCATTATTTTTAATTAATTTTTCTACATGCTCATATTCATCTTGATTTAAATGGTCTAATCGAAGAAGTTTTTTAATACATTCTACTCTGTCTTCGTCTGTTACATTATAAAATTTGCATGAGTTAATTAGAGAATTGTCAGTTTTTAAAAATTTATTTAATATTTTATTAGATAAATCTTCGTTATTTGTTTGTTTGAAATTAATTAAATTTTCAATTTGTTTATAACATTCTTGTTCTTCAAAGTCTTCTAAATTAACTAATGGGACGGATAATGTAATTGGGATTTCATTTGTGTTTGCAAATTTTAAATAAGCTTTTCCTCTGTGATTTTTTACAACTGCGTCACCTACGTAGACGCCATCTTGGATATGTAATCGAGGTACATACCCTTCACTCTTTTCCGTATTTTTTATATTAAGATAAAATGTTGTAACTGTTCGAGCTGGAATAGTAAATGTATTGGTAGATTTAAAAGGGTAACAGTGGTTCTCAATTTCTAAGCATTTTGAAGTATAGTTTATATTCACACTATTATCTTGAAAAAATTCTGATCCTAATACTCCATCTTCTTCTACTTGGACTTCATTGGAAATAATGTTAAATATCGTTGGATAACCAAAAATGTTTATTTTTACCTGCCCTAACGTGTAAAGTGGTAAATCATTAATTCCTGTAAGTTTCAATACGTTTTGGCTATTTATGGGTACTTCAGGGTTGAGAACCTTTTGTTTAATTAAATTTCGAGTAGCACCAGTATCAATCATCATGTGTGTTGGATTTTTTAGACCTTCCGTTGATATTATAATTGATGGAATTGAAGTGGACTTTGAAATATTTATCGTTGTTGTTGTATGATCGTTAGAAGTGGATGCCAGTGGTTCTCGATTTATGCTTTCCTCAGTGCACCCGTGCTGGGGAGAGCTTTGGAGTTTTCCTGATTAGCTGTTTGTGATTGGTTATTTGGTCGTATCTTGCAGTCTCGTACTAAATGACCGGGTTGTTTACAGTAATTGCAAATTATTTCAGTATAATTTGAATTTTGTTGAGTGTTATTATTTTGTAAAAATCTATTTTCATATGGTTTATTTCGATTTTGAAACTGTCCAGAGTTAAAGTTTTTATACTGTCCTGGATTCAATTGTCTATTAGTATTATTAACATTATTGTTATTATTGTAAAAATTTCTAGGAAAATTATTATTATTGTTGTATCTTTGTTGTAAAAAATTATTATTATTGTTTTTATAATTATTATTTCTATTTTGTAAAAAATGATTGTTGTTATTATTAAAATTATAATTTTTATTTCTAAAAAAATTGTTATTTGGAAAATTATTGTAATTGTTTTTTGCAAAATTATTATTATTATTACTTCTTTGGCCATTGAAATTACTATATCCTTGTTGGTTAGGATGCAAACATTTTTTTTGTTTATTGTTAAGAACTGCATCTTGAGCTTTACTCAAATGAAAACATTTTTCAGTTGTGTGACCTGGTTTTTTACAAATTAAACAAATAGTTTTATTTTCAAGTGCTACGTTGAATCGGGTGGTTTTATTATTTTTATTATTATTAGTTGATTCTTCGGTTTTTAAATAATCAGTACTTTTATTTCTTCGCAGTGCAGAACTTGCAGCCAATCTTCGTTCTATGTCTATTGTATCATTAATTACTTCCTTAAATGTGTCCTTTTCTTCCACACGAATTTCTAACTCAGGACGCAAACCGCGTATAAAACATTGAATTACATCTCTTTCTAAATTTTGTTTAAAAGCATTATCTACCTGACCGTCATTATTAAGTCTGTGAGCATCTTCTATTCTATCAGCAATTTCTTTAATTCTAGCAGCATAGGAAAGGACATTTTCTCTTTCCCACATAAATGTATTACCTAATTCTCCCTGCAATTGATATACGCTTTTCGCAGGGGCATATACTCTTTTCAATTTTTCTATTAATTCCTCTATTGTTGCATACGTTGACCCAAAAATACATTTTCGTGCCTCACCAGACAATTTACCTCTCAATAGACGTGCAAGATTTTCTTGGGCAGCAGGTGTCGGCAGCATTGCCTTTGCTTCTATGCAACCCTCAATAAAATGGGACAATGGGAGGTTACTTCCGTCGAACAAAGGGACCACCTCTAGCGCGTCGCGTAAAGATACCTGCTGGCTGTTAGGTATGGCTACGGCCATCTCTTCGTTGCTTACTATTACGGGATTATCCTGATTTATGACTTCTGTATCGCTTTTGTCGTCGTCGCTATCGTTGTTACTAATTAGAGAGTCGCGTGCCAATGAGCTTTTCAATTTTTCTTTCAAAGTTCTATTTTCTATTGTTATTACCGTTGAGCTTAGCAAATTAGATCCGTCAAAATAAGATAACTCGTTCGTTAAAGTTTGATCTTGATTACTAGATCCTGTCACAATGCTCAAATCTGGACAGAAACTTGAATGAAATCCGCTAGTATTACTAGAATTTTCACTTGATATGGTTTGATCATTAATTAGAGTCTTGTCGAAACGTGAATCGTCTAGCTGAAGAGTGTTATCTAATTCTTGTTCAGCAGAAAAAGTGTTTGAAATATCCTTGTATTTATTATAATCGACTAAATTTTCTTTGATTTTACCTGATCTTTTTAGTTTCAAGGAATCTATTTGATTCTGATCGACAATTTTTGCGAGTTGATTGTCTTGTTTTGCTTTACTACTCGTAATAACTTTTTGGGCGGATTCTACAGGGGTATTTGAATTTGACATTGAGTCATTATAAATTTACAGTTTCTTTTTGTTGAGCGTTATCTTAGATTATTTATTGTTAATTATCGATTGTTTATAACAATTTAAAAAAACTACATGTAAAATTTTGTTTGTAAATAAAGTGAAATTAGTAAAAATATAATTTTAATTTATAAAAATTCAAAAAATTTATAATAATAATTTCAAAATATAATTTAATTATTTTTATTTGTTTATAACAATAATTAATATTTTTTCTCTTTTATTAGGAGATAAAATAATAAAATAAAAATATAATTCTATAAAATATTCAAATAAATAAATAATCGCTCAATTTTCGTAAAATTATAATGTTAAATAATACATTTCTTAAAATTATTACAATATACATATATATATATATATATATATATATATATATATATACATTTTGTACCAACCACGTGTGTCTTATAAATTATAATGATCTATTTTATTAATTTATTGAATTATAAATTGATTTTTAAATAAATAAAATTGTTTATAACAAGGATCAGATAAGATTCGAGTTATGCACAATTTATTTTTCTCTAGACTGGACAAGTTAGGCTCAAGCTCAGATCCTTGGACAATCTTTGCAAATAAAAATATTCTGTTCCTTAACAGAGTTAAAATTAATGTTATAAACAATACAATCACAAGCACTTCGAACTTTGCCCTACCCAATGATCGTAATCAATGGTGACCGTTCAACGTACCCAAAAGGGACTTATACTCTCGTGTGCTGTTTTTTTTGTTTGTTTTAACTTAAATCAAAACTTAGTTAACAAATTAGAATAATTTTTTAAATAAGATAAGTTACTTAATCACTTAGGTTAGCCTCAAGGTCAGATCCCTGCGTGATTTTTCAAACTTATTTTATTTTATACAATTTATATAAATTATAAAATTTCAAAGAAATGATTTGATTATTAAATCATTAAGGTTAGCCTCAAGGTCAAATCCCTTTGTGATCTAACAAATCTATTTTATTGAAATTTCAAGTTACAAGTTGAAATAATATTTCATAATCATTTATTTATTCACTAGAAACAATCAATGTATTAATTTTCAATTGACTTGTGTTTCCCGGGCCGATGCACCAGAAAAAAGGAAGTATGTTACGTCACAAATACGTAAATACTTACTTTGATCGAAGATTCCTTGTTTTAAGTTAGGATCGAATCATCCTCGCTTAGGGATGAGGATAAGTCAATGAAAGACACAATGATTATGAAAATAATACAAATTGAATTTATTTTACTGGTTAAAATTTCCGGATATACATTCGTTAAGACAATTCTTATATAATGTAGGCACAGGCTGATTGGTACGTAGGTGAGAAAGAGACAAAGAATAAAGATAGAGAGAGAGAGAGAGGTTCGGTACCTTTATGATTCGTAAGTTGTGTTGAGGTTTAATCCACACGGCGGTGAGTTGTAAGTACTGGATCCCCACAGGTGTATTCCAAGTGTGTGAGAGAGACGGAGTTATAGGCTGCACAGTTATATTCCGTAAAGGGCGGTGATCCAAATTTATGACACTGTTCGAAGATCTTTACAAAGATCTATACAAGTCCACGATGACTTTTACGACTCCCGAACTTTGATTTTAAATTGTCCCGGTCGAATTTTATTAATCTCAAACTCAGAGATTTTTGAAGTTAAATTGAAATGCCGCACTGGACTATTGTCGCGAGACCGGTTATAAATCCGAAGGAAAATTTAAGTGTCGAACTAGACGAAGAATTTACTGACTGCTTGCTCTTGGTGTGGGCCTCTTTTATATGTTTTTATACAAATTGACGGTCAGCGAAAATCGTGACGTAGTCATATCTTCTTAGAGGAGAAGGGGCCCTATACTGCTCCCTACTTCCCCTACTCCCTATCCCCCTTTATCGATTTTCTCATAGATTTCTTAACTCAATCCAGCCTGTGTGTATTATATACATTCAAATATGTCGCGGGACGTGACACTTCAGCTAGGTTAGAATTTTCACTTTTATTTTTTTCCACTGATTCAGCAACTTTTTTTTTTGCTTCCTGCATGGCAGAAACAAAATTTAATTTTTTCGATACATTTTTTTGTTTTATAAATTTATCTTTCAACCGTAATTGTCTTGACATTTTTGAAATTTAATATTAGTATTTGTAAACAACGCGGTATCAAAAGCATCGGTACAAGCAATAATAATAATAATATATTTGCTGAGAGCAACGTTGCCAGATCACCATAACCAAAAATATTTGATAGTATGTGAGAGTATCTGTGTGCCAAGACCTTTAATTTTTGACTATAGTAAATGCTCTGACTACACTATGTCATGCTGGAACTACCTTAATGCGGTGACAACAATTTTTTATATCGAAAACTTTTTTACTGTATCCTCTATTGAAAAAACATCAATTTTTTCGATTTAAAAATTTTGAAGATTCATTTCTCGAAATTTTCAAATACCATATTGAAAAAAAACGTGTTGATTCTTTCCGAACATAGAACGCGATAAAACATATTTTTTTGAAAAAAAATTTTTGGATGTAAAAATTACGCATGGAATCACCCATATATTTTTTGATACTTTCTGAAATGATTAAAAATCACAATGCTTAATCACATCTGAAAACGTTATTCTAGTGATAGAATATCTGAGATTCTGAATTTTTATTGCGAAAGAAACAATGCCATTATCCAGAAATTTGCAATGTTTGTCCTATATATCGCACATAGAAAAAGCTAATCGGTTAAAAAATTTCAGGTTAAAATGACTAAAATTATAGTTAATTTAACCAGAAAAATTGTTTACTTATTATGGTTACAAAATTCTGCTTATATAATATTTTGGTATTATTATTCCAGTTAGTGTTGGAAGAAAATATAATAAAAGTAGTTTCAAGATACGCCGTTGGCAGCGTTACTGTCTACATAATCCGGCGCCTTTTCGTTTTTCGCTATACATGCAAGCCTTGGCATTTTGACTCTCGAGGGGCTGCCCCTCAAGAGTCAAAATGACGAGGCTTGTATACATGTTGATACCGGTTTCCTGTTAGTTTTGTTGTATATTAGGCCGTTTGCAAAACAAGTGAAAACGAAAATAAGGTAGAGTCCAAAGAAATCTTAAAGATCTCGCGTCTTATCTCGAATTATTTTTACAATGTTCCAAAGAATTGGAGAATAAAGTTTTCTTTTCAAAATTTGAGGAATGGTAGAGAAGATAAAAACGAACGTAAAAAAACTACTTTTGGTTTCGTAATTGAATAAAATTGAATTTTAGCGAAATATATCAAAAGTTTTTTTTATTTTCAAAACCAAAAGTAGTCTATCTACGTTCGTTTTGATCTTCTCTTCCATTTCCAAAATTTTATGTATTTTGGAGACAAGCATGTAGAAACTGGATCAAATTGTTCACATGAACTTGCTACTTTCCTTAAGTCTCACAAGCCCTTAAGTAAGTGAAAGTTAGATAACTTGAAGGAAAAATTCAAAGGTAAAAAAATTTGTAGATTGTAGATTTATATGTATTCAAATGTACATTTTTAATAATAATATAAACAAAATAAAATAATTCAACAATAATTAATTATTTGTTCTTTTGAAAATTATAATTCCCTCGTCATTAAATCATTATTTATTTTTAAAGTTATGTTAGCATTCAACTAGGAAATTTTAGTAAATTTAACTAGAAATATGGTAATATTAAATGGACTAAATTAGTTAAGTTTACCGGAATATAACCATGAATGTAACGAGAAAATTTTTACTAGAAAAATTACGGTGCTATCTGTTATGCGTAATATCAAAGAATGGGGTCTTAAGAATATTGCTGAGTCGTTTGTTTAGAAAGCTCAGTGGTTATAACTTTATTGGTCGGACAAGAACTGAGGAGCGGGCCCTGCGCTCTACATTATATTGGCCTCGAGTGCTGATAGAAGGGGTATCCTACCGTTAGGCATAACATTCCCCTGTTTAGAATGAATTTAGTCCCTAAATTTTTATACGTCTATTTTTGGGTGATTCAGTTAGCAAAGGCTAAATGCTCGCATTGCAAGTGATCACATGCGTGGGTGAGTTTATTTTAGTTTTAACGCAAAATAAGCATATTCTTTTCGGGATACAATTTTTTAACAATTCAAATAATCCGAACCTGTAACTAATGTACAGTGTGACTAATCCAAGTGACGCATATCCTAAATAGCTTAGGTATTCCATGATTTTGTCTGTCGTTGTCTTGATTCACCTATGCTGAACTATAGAGTTTAGCGCGCATGTTTTCCGTATCGTCTAAACTCAACCTGGCTTACTGTGATTCGACGTTATCAACTATTTTGGGTAATTGAATGAGCCTATTTTCGAGACTTGCTAAATCGCTGGCAGAATATTGAATGTCGTACGTGACTTTAGAATACTCAAAATTGTTATACTTAATTGTGTTTCCTAGATAAAGTAAGTCGTAATTGTTGTAAAGTTTACAATTGTTTCCTAAGAGCTCCAAGAGGATGGTATTTTGTATCTTAATCTATTGTGTCGATTCCTAGCTAGACGTACTTCATATATAGGTGGACATTCGTTATTGCGTGCTGTTTCAGCTAATCTAATATTGGTGTCGATAGAAGTAAGTCGTTGGTCATTTGCAGTGGAATTTATCCCAATAACAAGTTTCCATGTTTCGTGGTAAAGGTGAACCTTTGACTGTTCTTCTATATAAACATTCTCTTTAAGAGACGTCAGAGTATAATTCGCCTGACTAATCATAGCTAGTGCTAGTAGCGTTATCATCTGTATCAGCATCTGAAAAGTACGGCATACATTGGTCTATGTGTATTTGAATGATATTTTCCAGGTTTCCAGGCAGGTTCTAATTTATTTTGCTTAGTGTTGTTAAGTGTTTTGACAAGATCTCCTGGTTTATATATTGGATGTTTTCTAGTTATATTTTCGTCGAGTCTCCTTTTTGTCTTTTCCATTTCTACCTGGATTCTCTCTCGGGTTTTGGATATGATCCCTTCGTGTTTCTTCTTCCATTTCCTTATCAGATCCTGATAAGTTAGGTTAGGTGAGGTATTGATCGTTGACGGGATATTGGGTGTTCTTTCGAATGTTAATTCATAGGGAGAATGTCCAGTCGTTTGATTGGTAGTAGTGTTGATGACGAAATTGATGTATTTTAAGTTTTCGTCCCATTGTTTATTATTTTCAGCAATACTAGTCTTGATCAGGTTTACTAGTGTAGAGTGCATTCTTTCGATGTTCCTGTTTGATTGCGGGTGGAATGCAGTTGTTTTAATATGCCGAATGTTCAATGCGTTTTCAAATTGTGTCATTAATTCCGATAAGAAGTTTGATCCTTGGTCAGAAAGTATGGTCATAGGTGCTCCGAAAGTATAAATGTAGTGATCGTTTAAGGCTTCTATTATTGAATTCGATGATTCATTCTGCAAAGGTACGAGAACTGTATATCTTGTTAGTCTATCTTGCATACTGAGTATGTAACGATTTCCTTTTTGTGTTTCGGGGAGTGGCCCAAAGATATCTAGTGCCAATTTTTCCTTAGATGCTAAAGGTATATCAGGTAATATGCTCTTCGCTTGATTCTTTATGCGCGCTGTTTTCTGTAGTTGGCAAATGGGGCAAGACTGCACGTATTTTTTAATTTCATTGTCCATTCCGAGCCATAAGCCGATGGTCTTAGCCTTTTCAAGCGTGTTATTCTCTCCAAGATGAGTGGAGTGTGCTTCTTTGATTATAGCTTGCTTTTCTTCTTTTGTCAATTCTCTGGTAGGCGTGAAACATAAGTGGAAATTTAGGTGAGGGTAATAATTTGAGAGAAATTCCATCATTTTCTGGAGTATTTCCTTTTGCAGTGGGGTAAATAGTGGGTCTCCGAAAATAAGCCTTATGATGGTTAATTTTTTTCTATTAATTTCCTCTAAAATCCAACTTAACTGTATGAGCCAATCTTCTTCATCATAGTCGGGCATTTCCTCCTTTTTTATTTCTTTCCATAACTTCCCTATCGCGTTAGGTTTTGTCTTAACTTTGCCGAAGGTGGGTTGCAGTCTCCAATTTATAAATTCCGTATGCATGTCAAGCTTTCGGTTGTCATGTCTTCTGTAGATTCGTTCTCTGTTTCCTCCGAAGGTTCTCTCATCCTTCTTGGTGGTAAATCGATCTTTTCCTCTCCTTTTAGTACCCTATCTTCTGTTATAACTGGGGTACCGAAAATTTCGAATTTCTGTGGTTGAGTTTTTAATTCCGCAGTTCGATAATCCTCATCGGATATTCCTGCTTCCCACATTGCTTGTTTTGAAATATCAGATGTTATAGGGAAAAGTCGGGATAAACAGTCTGCAACTTTGTTTTCTTTTCCTTTTACGTATTCGATGTCGTAATCGTATTCCTCCATTCTCAATCGCCATCGTAGCAATCTTGAGCTAGGATCCTTGACGTTATGGAGCCAGACCAAAGCTCTGTGATCCGTTTGGATTTTGAATTTGTTACCAAGGAGATACTGTCTCAAACGCTTCATAGCCCATACTATAGCTAAAAGCTCTTTTTCTGAGGTACTGTATCTTTCTTCGGCTTTGTTGACAGTCCTTGAGATGAATAAGCATGGGTGTCCATTTTGACTAAGAACTGCTCCTAAGCCTTGATTTGAGGCATCAGTTGTTAAGGTGAATTGTTCTTTAAAATTCGGAAACCTTAACACTGGTGCTGATATTAATGTATTTTTCAAGTCGTAGAATGCCTTTTCGCAGTTTAATGTCCAGTCAAATATTGTGTCCTTTTGAGCTAGCTTAGTGAGTGGTCTTGCAATGCTTGAAAAGTTTTTTATGAATTTTCTATAATAACCAGATAGTCCTAGGAAGGATTGCACGTCCTTTACGGTTTTCAGTTCTTTAAAGTTTTTGATCGCGCTTAACTTTTCTGGGTTAGGTTTCACACCTTCTTTAGTTATTATGTGTCCTAAGTATTCTAATTCAGGTTTCAAGTAATCACATTTACTGGGTTCTAAACGTAGTCCAAGTTGTTTGATTCTTTGCAAAACGCCTTCCATATTTTGATTATGTTGTTAGATAGTTTCTCCGAAAATAACTATATCGTCAATTTAAGCGAAACATTTGTTACCAATTAATCCGCGGAATGCATTGTCCATCATTCGCTGGAAGGTTGCAGGTGCGTTCTTTAATCCAAAATGCATTCGATTGTACTCAAAGTGTCCTTGTGAAGTGGAGAAAGCTGAATTTTTTTTGTCTTTTTCCTTCATCGGGATCTGGTGAAAGCCCGCTAATAAGTCAAAGGCAGAAAAGAATTTTGCTTTGCCCAATTGATCAAGGATATCGTCTATCACGGGCAAGGGATAAGCATCCTGGTCTGTGTCTTCATTAATTTTTCGATAGTCTATGACCATTCTCAACTTATCTGCTTTTTTAGGTACTATCCATAATGGAGAGTTAAACGGTGATTGGGATTCTCTAATGATTCTTTTTTTCAAAAGTTTTTCCGTTTCTTGTAATGCAAATTCTTTGTGTTTTTCGGGTAATCTGTGTGATCGTAAATTAATGATTTTTCCAGTTTTAATTACAATTTCGTGTTCTGTTAGATTTGTACATGGTAAAGGTTCAGTGTCAAGTAAAAAAACTTCTTGATATTTTCTTATTATCTTTTTAATAAATTCCTTTTGTTCTGGTTCCAAATGTTCCAATTTTGATAATTTAAGAATTTCTTGTAATCGTTGCCATGATTCATCCCTTTTTGGAAAGTTCACGTCTCGGGAATGCATAGTATAAATTTCTTCATACTTAATTCTTTTTGGTATTTCTGCTGGTTTCGTTGAGTGATTTTGAATGGGTACTTTTATAATTCCGTGCTTAATTTTATATATCCCGTCCGTTACTGTGTCTTGATCGATTATTAATACATCTTGATCGTCTCCTGCCGCAGGGATTCTAAATATTTTTGATGTTTTTGCCGCTATAAAATCTCCATCTACCTGTAACGGTAATTTCTTTTTATCCAAAACTAAAAAATCTGATGTAATTGCATATCGGTCATGTTTCGAGAAAAATTTGAGTCCGATAATTTCATCTTCCGGTAGGGGAAAATCGTTGGGGATAATATGAAATATGTGTTCTTTATTGAAAAAGTTAAATTTTACGGTTTCACTTGAAACGTGTTCGTCCCGTCCCATAAAAAATTTTTTAAAATGTTTTTGTCTAATGTCTCGTTCGTCTAGGATTTTTTCTTTTATCAGGTTGATTGCTGCTCCAGAGTCGACTAGAAGTCGGTAACTTCCTGTTCTTCTTCTTGCTCTAATGGATATGAGTCTTCCGCATACGGCAGAAACTCGGCTGAGTCCTCGAAATCTATTTGTTCTTGTACTTCTTCCGGTGTCATTTCTATTGCATCCGTGCTTTCCTCTTGCAGCATTCTTATTGGTTGGGGACGTCTTTTGACGTTCTGGCCAGGTTGAAAACCCTGCCTAATGTGACATTGATTTGCAAAATGACCTGTTTTACCACATTTATAACAATTCATTCTTACCCTGTCTTCCAGTGGTAGTGAATGATTGGGTGTTTTTATTCCATTAGTGTTGGCGTTAGGTCGTGATGGTGGTTGCGGCCTAGGTAGGTACTTCAATACAGGTCTCGTGACTACCTGTGTTCTTGTAGGTTGACTTTCTTTTAACCACATTTCGGTTTCTATGGCATGCGTCTGTGCCTCCGTTATAGTATTGGGTTTTAAAAGTCGTATCTGTATACCTATCTCATTCCTAAGGTTTGAAAGATATCGGTTCACTGCTTCTTGTTCTTCGAGCTTAATTTTCAATCGACGTTCGTTAGGATTGATATGCTGTGCCTGTACAGCGTAATTGATTTCGTTTATAATCTGTCTGAATCTAAGTGTAAAATTTTGAACAGACTCAGTTGCTCCTTGTTTACAACTCTCTAGTTTTGATTTTAAAGCTAAAATTGAATTTGATGATTTTAAATTTTGTCTTAGTGCATCATATAAATCTTCGTATGAATTTATTTGTAGATATCTTATTGCTTTTTCTGCGAAGCCAGTAAGTTTATTTGCCATAATTAAATCCAGTAGTAAATTAGGTTGTGAACATCTCGATTTTGCTCTCTTTACAGTTTTAATGAAACCTTCTATTCCCATGTCGTCTTGTCCGTTGATCCCTCGTATAGTTTCAATCGCGGTCTTTGCGTTGATTCTGTCCTCTTCAATGATGTGTGGTGCTGAGGGGACGGGGAATCGTATGAAAGGCTGTGTGTTGATGTTCTCATTTCTGAGTCGTAAATTTTCTTGTGCTTGCTTGTCTTCTCGCTCTTCTTCGGACGAAGAGTCATTGGTCACTTCTAGGCGTTGTGTCGTTTCCCTGTCGGTTTCCACTTCTCCCGAGCAGCCTACTTTCACTGCCAGCTTAGAGATCTCTTCTATTCTATTGTCGTTTTCTCTTTTAAGCATATTGAAAGAGAGAGTGAGAGATTCCATTTGAGCGAGCATTCGTCCTAACAGTTCTTCCGTGATGTGGGAGGGGGACTTGGCCCGGACGGGTGAATGAACTCTAGACATTGGAGCTGTCGCGGATGGAAGGTTTAGAGAAAGTGACAAGTCGATCTGGTACAAAGTACTGTTTTGATATTTGTAAAACGCCGGTGTGCCTATTTTCACCTAATTTCCCTATTTTGATGAATGTTTGCGTAACGAATGGATGTGTCGCGTTACAATATTCAATGTTTCGGTTTTTTAATACTATAAAATTCGAAGCAATCGCCTGTTGCAATTCCTTAGATTTTAATAGTAGTGTATTTGTTTTATTGAGGAACGACCAGTGCTCTGGAACACCAGGAGTATAGTCGACCCGATCTCACCACTACTTAGCCTCGCCTGTAATGTAATACAGTCGCCGTTCAACGAACGTAAGGAGGACTTATACTCAATGGCCTGAGATTGCTTCAAGTCGCGAAGTTACAATGCTCAGATTTATATGTATTTTTTATGCTTACGGTTTCTCGCTTCCGTTAACAGCTGAGATTCAGTGTCTCTGGATTCCGTGGAGTACGCTGCGACTTTCTCAAGCGATGACGTATCAACCACTCTGCTGCTTGCTGGAAACCGGTTAGTTATTTGCTGCTATAGAGGTTATGGGCGTTGGTCAACCTGGTCCAATTCTTCTTAGGTTCTTACCGTCTATGTGACGTACCTCTTCCGCCTGTTTGCGGGACTCGTTCCAATTTGAATGTTCTTTAATCTGAATTTACGTAGTATAGGGCCTACTATGTTCAGCGCCTAATTATATTCAGATAAATACTAATTCACTTATTTTATTTTCTTTCGGGCTTACCGTAGTGAAGTCCGGAGTTCTTGCCTTAATGAATCTCGTAACATTCTCACTTGCTTCTGGTCCGTAGAATCCAGTTTCTTTCTTCAGTGCCGTCCGCGTTTCTATATAGTTCCAATTAATTTATTCCGTAGAATTTCGAGAACCGAGAAAACTTAGCGGATCCTGGAAGGATCGCCAAAAAATGTTATGCGTAATATCAAAGAATGGGGTCTTAAGAATATTGCTGAGTCGTTTGTTTAGAAAGCTCAGTGGTTATAACTTTATTGGTCGGACAAGAACTGAGGAGCGGGCCCTGCGCTCTACATTATATAGGCCTCGAGTGCTGATAGAAGGGGTATCCTACCGTTAGGCATAACATATCAACTAGAAAATTTTATTGCATTAACTCCGTAACATTTTTTTCCGGTTGAAATAACCGGAATTCTGGTTGTTTTAACCAGACTTTTTCCTGAATGCAGGTTTTTAAATCTCTACCATTCAGTAAGCTGCATGCAGTCTTTATGTTTTAAAGGTTCTATCATTAAAAACTGTAAGTTCTGAAAGTAAGAAACATATAAACTACTTTGCAGTAATTCGCTGGACATTCGAGATACTAAGTCAGAATTACGGCGAATAAAACGCAGTACTTGAGATACTGATTATCAGCATCTCTTTTAGTGATTAAACAATAAAATTTGTTATAAAAACTATTTCAAACAGTTTATTATTGATTGCTAATCAACAGTCCTAAGGTTTTTACAATCGCAACACTTATTATATACTAGAGAGTTCAATAAGCCCGTAGGATGACAAAGAAAAAACAAATTTATTGGCAAAAATCCTAACGATATTTCAACATTTCGATGTCTCTCTTGTAATACGATTTGTCAAGGCCTCCAAAATAGCCATCGGTTTCCCATTTGTCCTCTTCATTTAATGAAAATCTCTGTCCCTGGAACCATCTCTTTAAGTTTAGGGACAGATAAAAGTCGCTGGGGCCAGATCAGGAGAATTATGTGAGTGGAAAAGCAATTCGAAGCGCAGTTAATTGAATTTTACCATCATTTTTAACGATTTGTGAGCTGGTACATTGTCTTACAAAAGGATGCATTTTTTCTTCAACAAATGAGGCCGGTTTTTTGTGATTTCATCTTTCAGTCAGTCGAAAACAATCAACAGCGACTATTACTGTACATTACAGTAATAGTCGCTGTTGATTGTTTTTCCTTTTTCCAAATAGTCGATAAACAATATGCCACTGGAATTTCAAAAAACAGAAGCCATAACCTTCCAAGCTGATTGTTGTGTCTTGGATCGCTTTAGTGTAGTTCTGGGTCTTACCCACCGTTTCGCTTATTGTATCGATTCTGGTGTGTAGTGGTGGATCCATGCTTCATTATCACCACTATTAACCGGCGTAAAAATCGTTTGGATTACGGTTCAAAAGGTCCAAAAAACTCTTAGCATCACGAATTCGTTAGCGTTTTTGATCGATTGTTAGCAAACGCGACACCCATTTTACGATTAGCTTGCTGACGCCAAATTTCAACCACTAACCTAATTGACATGCCTGCGGCCTCAGCTGACTCACGCACTTTCACTTTTGGATCATCTAATACGATGTCCTGGAATTTTTTCGATGATTTCTGGAGTGGCAACGTCTTTTGGCGTTCCCAATTGTTCAGCATCATTTGTGCTCGTACGACCAAACAAGAGTATAATTTAAAGTTTCAAGAATTCGAAACCGTTCGAACCCTTAAAATACAAAAAACACAACCAAAAATTATTTTTTAAAATAAACAATTATGAGAAAAAAAACAAAAAAGGAGGACATAAAAAAGAATTTAACCTTCCAAAACCCCTTCCTTCTTTTTCTTTCTTTCGTCCTCTTTTGTCTTTATTTTCCACAACCATCTACATAAAAATACTACTTGCCGACGTTTCGGTGCTCTTCCAGCACCCTCTTCAAAGCTGAAATTCTAAAAAAAATTAAAAAGTGGCACCTATTACCTTCCACGGGGACGCAGAACATGGGGAAAATATGAAAATGTAATTCGTGGTGCCATCTCTGTCATCCTACAGATTTATTGAACTCCCTAGTAGACGCACGCTACCATTAACCCAACGCAATACACGGTTCGGTGCCTAACAAGAATATCTCTTAATTCAGCTTACCACAAACAGGAAACGTATATTGTAATTAACAAATAACGACGTTATTTTAGAATGTATAAAGGATCGTAAAATTCCTTTCTTAAAACAAAGTGCATTCAAATTTAAAGAAACTTAGTTTGTTTTCTAGACACCACACTTAAAATTATAAGACCCAAAAACTGTAATGAGACTGTTAGTAAAGAATTGCTATATGACATTAATTAATTTAAAAGATGCCTATTATTTTATAAAAATTCCAGAAGAACATAAACATATCTGATTTTATTTGATGTGCGATTATATGGATTTAATTGCTTGCCCTTTAGTCTATGCACAGCATCATACCAATTTACTAAAATAATGAAACCAATAGTACAATTCTCAAGAATCAGAGGTTTTTTATCTGTAATTTACTTGGATAATATTCTTTTAAAACCAAGAACTAAACAAGTTTGTCTATTAAATATCTTTGTAACGAAAAATACGTTACAAAATAATTATACAATTTATTTCTTGACATTATTTGTCAAAAAACTATTAGACTTTGTTCCTTTTCAGAACGAATAGCCATGAATTTGTTTGCGATAAGTATTGAAATCTTATCAATATTTTGATTCTCTTCTCGCAAAATGTACTCTTTTCATCTAGTAAATACCAGCAATTGAAACATTCAACCTTTATAAATGTATATAAAAAATGGAAACAATTAATTCACTATGCTTTTTACTGGTGCCGCCACTGATTGAAGATCTGTATATCATCGCTTAATGCCATCTACTATCAGATACTGGTTCAATTAATTCAAGCGTCATCCAACTGCCCAACATCCGTTTTTGATGAAGAACGTCCAGACCGTCCGATTGAGGTGACTACGGAGGATACGGTCAACAAATTTCACGATGTTAGGTTGGAAGTCCTCTGGCTGAAGATCTGAGAGATTACTGATATTGTGAACATTCCAATGAAACGCGTGCAAAATATCTTCCCCGAAAAATTAGGTATGAGAAAGCTATATAGGCAAGATGGGTGTCGCGTTTGCTCACGCAGGAATCGCCTGACAACTTTGAAGCAATGTTTGGAGATGTTTAACCCTTTAGCTGCGGGGTGGTCGATATATCGACCACTCAAGAGGCACAAAATATTTAATGTTTGTAGGCAAAATATGGTGTTTTGAATACGTAAAAAAATAGTTTTAAAATTCCTTGAAATATTGTTGACCTTGAAAATCGGTATTTCAAGGTCAAATTTCATTTCTAGTAGAAGCGAGGATTTCAGAGTGTTTTCCTACGTATTTTGATGGACTGAATACGAAAAAAATACTGAACAAAATCATTGAGGTATCCTTGAACTTGAAAATCTACAGTAAAGGTCAAATTTCATTTTTTGCATAAGTGAAAGTTGGAGATGGCTTTCCAGCGTCATTAATGCGCTAAAGATGGGAAAACAGTGAAAAAAAATCCTCAAAGCATCTTTGACCTTGAAATAGAGATTTTCAAGGTCAAGGATGTCTGCAGAAATTTTTTAATTATTTTTTACGTATTCAGCGCGGGAAATAACATAGAAATACCCTCTCATACCTTCATGACAAATGAGACAAATTTTTTACATTGCACTTTACGTTGCCTGCGGGGCTGGTCGATATATCGACCAGCAGTCAGGTCGGGGATTCTACATGAAATATTCAGTGATTTTATGTATAAATTTTGCATTTTTATAAGAGGTCGATTTCTACTGAAATTTCCCCGCAGCTAAGAGGTTAAACGCAATTTGAAAGAGTAAATATATGACCGTCCGTGAAAAAACGTATTTAAAGCCCGACAGCTAAATTTTTCAGGACGGACGATCGTAATAGAGTCCGTTAGACGGTTTGCGCTCATTTGCCTACATTTGTATAGCTTGAAAGTACAAAAAGTAACTGATTCAAAAATTTTCCAATTTATGTAAACGAAAGACTGACTGACTGACTCAAAAACTATGGATGCAATAACGAAATAAGCGCTTGAAAATATAAAAATGACACACCGCCAAGGCAAAAACTAGTCTTGTCGGCAAAATAAAGTGCGGCTTCATCATTTAAAACTTCAAAAATCGTAAATTCCGCTCGGTTATAATTCCAAATCCAAGGTCTGAGAGTCATAAAATTCGTCGCGGTTTGCAAGATCTTTGAAAGATCTTAGCTTCAGTATTTGAGAAGGATCATCGCTCTGCCTTACTCACACCTGCATGGATCATCTATACATCGTACTCATCAACTCTATTAAACCGAACCAAGAATTCTATGAAAAGTACCCCCCCCCCCCCCCCCCATCTCCCTCTCTCTGTTTCTTTGTTTTTTCCTTAATACATGTGGTGTCATGTTTCTTGATATTATTATTGTTTGAACAAAATATGATTCACTAAACTTTATTATTTAAATTGACTTTTACTATTTAAATGAATACAATTTGTTTGAGTTTTTTTAAATATTGTGTCCTTCACTGACACTGGATAAGGCTTTCTTAAGTGGGCCCCGAATTGCGAAGGTTTGTATTTTTCGTTGATAATTGACTTAAACCGAGTCCCATGTGTAAAAATTACATTCTGATAATTTCGTAGTAAAATTCCAAATTGTAAATTTTTTATAAACAATCAAAGTTTTTTGTAGTGTTTTGGGAATTAATTTTTCTCAGCAAGTAAGTACCCGAATTGAATGATTTTTCAATTGCACGTCAATAAGACATGACACTACAAAACAGTATTTTTTACTTGAAGATATATGTTGATGTTGGTAATTGGCTTTAGGGTCCAAGGTTGATAAAAAACTCAGAGTTTTACATAATCAGACGTTTCGGCTCTAATCGGAGCCCTCATCAGTGATTTATTTAAATCTAAAAAATACAGAAAGAAAAAGGTTTGCTAACATAGGATTTCTTGTAAGTGTCTAAGTATAAAAATATTTTTAAATTGACATTCGTGCATGAAGTTGTAGATTGAAATTTTTTGGTGTAATTTTTAATACAATACATATGCACATATACCCATATACACACATACATATATATACATATACATAAATTATATATATACAATATTATATACATACTAGATATATGCAATATTATACACAACATTGACTTTTCTTTATTTGAAGCTAAGTATTGAAATATATCAGTGATTATATCTATCTTTCATGGCTAGTTGAGGGCAAGACTGTCACAGGATAAAATACCTTTTTTAAAAAATGAACATTCTTCAACGTTAAAAACTGCCAAATCCTGCTTAAATATGTAGATATACAATCTTTTAACATTCTTTCTTAAAAATATACAAAACATCCAAATCTCTTTGGTATGAAGTGAAAACTGTAAAAAAAATTTATTTAATTTAGCATTTTTTCTTTGGCATATTTTCCTTGAAATTTTGTCTCCTGTGATACTTTTTTTGCAAAAATAATTGAAAAAATTGACACAGTTTTTTTGCGATGACTTAGAGTCCGTAGTGTTATACAAAAGGTTTTTCTCAATCGTGGGTATAGACAATGAGGCTGCTTATTTAGAATGTACACAGAAAGGACATAAATTTACATATAATATTGCACATAGATTTTTCTTTGCTTTGAGTCTAGAACTAAAATAGCTATGTAAATATTTCTTTGGTGTGAAGCAATGAGAATAACACTGTATAAAATACAGTTTTTGGGAATAAATTGCCGATTTTTGCTTAACAAGTAGATGTAAGTAAAAAACTTTGTAAACAATTATAAATTGCGTAAGGAATTGAGATGCAATTGTACCTAGAATGTTCAAATGTGTAAGTATAGTATTTTTTTTTTTTTAATTTTTTAAAATTTTTGCACAATTTATCCAAATTTTTTCAAATCCTATCGCAGACTATATATAAAGTAAAAAAGTAGGACTGACCTTGATTAAAATTACGATTTTTGTTTAAATGTTATTCCATTTTTTCTTTTTTCGTTTTCTGGGAAGCCACATAACTTAAACTGCACACACTTCTCTCCTGGGAGGTTGACTCGTAAACTGAGTTATGTTTTGGTTTTTAGGCATGCATAGTGGGATGAGAGTGGAGGGTAAGATTTTTTTCCCCTTTTTAGGGATTTTATTTGGAGAAAGAAAAGGATGTGCTGGAGATGGCTGGACTGTTAGGACAATGAGGAGATCGTAAAATGTAACCTGAGACATAACGGTTCCGTCGCCACATTTTTGGGTCTTTTCAGAAAGTTTGTGTATTTGTGTATTTCAGAATGTTTTAATATGAATTTTGAATGGTGTTAGACTTGGTTGTTTAAAAGAGGGAGATAAAAAACTGATAGATTTTCTGTATCAGTCCTTTGATTTACAGAATGTGAGGTACTGGCTATGTGGGCCATTTCTAGAATCATGCGTTTTTTGTAGTTATCCGACCTGTCTAATATTGTGACTTCATCAAAATTAAATTTGTGATCTTGGTGCCATGCGTGTTTTGTTAAGGCAGTCCATTTTTCTGGAGGGTTGTAGACATCTTTCTTATGCTCATGGATTCTGGTTTTTAAGGGGCGTTTGGTCGTGCCTATATAAGTAGCTTGACAATCTGTGCAAGGTATATTGTAGACGACATCAGCGGCATCAAGCAACGGGATCGGGTCCTTGGCTGATTTGAAAAGGTGTGATAGGTCGTTGATATTACGGGGAGCAATTTTTATATTAAATGGTTTTAGGATACCCGAAATTTTTTCAGTGAGTCCTTGTACGTAAGGTAATGGTATGTACTTTGAAAGTTGACCTGCTGTGCTGGAGTGTGTCTGTGATTGTGTCGCTCTTGGGTAGTTTTCGTGTGTGTGCGTTTGTAACAGAGGCTTTTTTCGATAGGTAATTTAATCTTTTTTTGATCGTTGAATTGATGATTTTTCGTGGGTAATTATTTTTAATCAAAGTCATTTTTATTTTTTGAATGTTTTTTGTGTGAAAGCTTTTGTGTGCTAGAGTAATGCCTCTGTCGACTAAATTGTTAATTATGTTGATTTTGTATTTGAGCGGGTGATGTGAATGAAAGTTAAGAAGGCGGCTGGACCATGTTGGTTTCTGGTACAAGTTGGTTTTTATGTTTTCTCCGTCTCTAATAACGAGAACATCAAGAAAACAGATTTTGTTTTCCGATTCTTCTTCTATTGTGAATTGTATTTTATGGTTATGGCTGTTGAATGTATTTTTATTGTGTCGATTTCGTTGACTGGTACCGCTGTTAATATGTCGTCCACATATCTGAAATAAAATGGTAGTTGAAATGGAAGAGAATCTATGCATTTTTTCTCGAGGTCGTCCATGACGATATCGGCAGCAATAGGAGAAAGTGGGGAACCCATGGGAAAACCAGATTTTTGTTTGAAGAAGATGCCTTGGAAATTGAATGCTGAGTTTGTGGAACATGTTCTGATATCTTTTTCAAATTGGTACCAGGGCATTTTAACGTGAGGTTGAATTTGGGACCACCTGGCCTTGATACCTTTCATAGCAAGACCAATTTGAACGTTGGTGAAGAGTGAAACTGCATCCAATGAAATGATTTTGTAACCAGATGGAATTTTGGTGTTTTTGACTTTTTCAATGAAGTCAAAGCTGTTTTTAATTCGTGACATAGGAGGAGTTATGTTCTTTGAAATAATGTTATTGTAAAAAGATGCTAGATTATAGGTAGGGCTGCCACAGAAAGAGACGATGGGTCTGAGTGGGTTGTTAGGCTTGTGAATTTTAGGTAAGCCATAAAATCTTGCTGGTAGGGGGTTGCTCGACTTCAATAAATTGGACATGCTTTCAGTGATATAATTTCTATTCTTCCACAGCTTTACAAGATCGTTGACTTTTTTGTGGGTTGTGTTCGTTGGGTCTCTTTTAAGGGGTTCGTATGTATTTTTATCTGATAACATGAGCTGGACGTCATCAATATATTTGTTTTTTTCTATAGCTACGGTTGTGTTACTTTTATCCGCCTTTGTGATCAATATGTTTAGATTATTTTTCAGGAAAGTGTTTGTTAATTGTGAATTTTGAATAATTTGTTTTTGGAAGTCATTTATACGGTTTCTTATTTGATGTGAATAGGTGTTGAAGCAGTTAACAAGTTTCAGTCTTGCTTCATTTCTGTCTCCCTCATTAATTTTGTGGATATTGGATTCAAAATCGGCGATTATGTGTTTTGTGGGAATTGTTTTATGGCGAAAGGGGATACCAAAATTTTTACCCAGGCTAAGAGTATTTGCCACTGCAGGCGGAAACTGCGTGTCAGTCAAATTAGTGAACCAGGATTCGACGAGATCGTAGCAAAAGGCGTTGTCATTTGCCAAAATATTGTTTTTTTCTTTGATAAGATTTACAAACTTGGATTTTGTAAAACTCTGAGTTTTTTATCAACCTTGGACCCTAAAGCCAATTACCAACATCAACATATATCTTCAATTATTAATTAAGGGTCAATGTAAGTCCAGAATATGAGTATTTCTTACATTCTCATCATGGATGAGAAGGTATTGGTTTTATGTGAAAAATGACTTTCGAAATTTTCATCAAATCTTTACGTTTTGAGACCCCCTGAGTCAGAAAAAAGGGTTTTTACGAAAGTGTCTGTCTGTCTGTCTGTAGTAGTTCGTGTGCGGCATAACTCTCGATAGAATTATCAGATTGAATTGAGATTTGGCACACTTTATCGGAGCCGAAAAAGTAAGGATAAGTTCGTTAACCAGCCACATCCGATCAAAATTGAGGGATTGAGCACTACTTTTGTGTTTTTTAAAATATTCGATATATGTGTAAATTGGCTTTAGGGTCCAGAAATGATGAAAACTCAGTTCTTACATTCTTTCAAACGTTTCGACTCTGGTTGGAGTCCCCATCAGTGAGAATTTATTTCTGTTATTTTATTACGTAGACATACAGCGATTTTTTACTTGAAAACTAAAACCCGTGTGTCAGGATTTATTTGTTTCAAAATTATGTGTCTATCTTGTTTGGTACGAAGGAAAAGGAAGAAAAAGGGAATTTTTGTGTTCATTTGGATTAATCTTTTTTATCATCGCTGTATGTCTACTTAATAAAATAACAGAAATAAATTCTCACTGATGAGGACTCCAACCTGAGTCGAAACGTTTGAAAGAATGTAAGAACTGAGTTTTCATCATTTCTGGACCCTAAAGCCAATTTACACATATATCGAATATTCATCAAAGGGTCGATACAAGTCCTATCTATAATTAAGTTTTTGAAAATAACTTTTTGAAAAAATCAAAAATTCCAATACTGGTTTTTGATAGTGCTCATAAATCTCTAAAAATTATCCTGATAACATTTTTTGATTAAATCAAAATTAGAAATGTTACAGCATATTCAAATTTGAAAAAAGTCAATATAAAAATTCCATTTTCCAGTTAAATTATACGAGATACGAAAAAACGTTATGATACAATATTATTTTCTACATAAAGACCTACAAATTTGAATTGTAACATTTTTTCATATGATGCATATTTTTCTTTTTAATTAAAAAAAAAACTATTGAAAATCCAAAATTCAATTTTTTAACAATAATATTCGAAATACGAAAAAAACGTAAGAATACAAAGTTGTTCGTTTCAAAAAGATCTACAAATTTTGTCTCACACAGTTTCTGATAAAACATATATTTTTCGTTTCAATTCCAAAAAATACGATTAAAATTCAAAAATTCCATTTTTTAGACAAAATATGAGAGATACAAAAAAAAGCGTTTAGATGGAAAATTGTTTGCCTAAATGAGGTCTACAAATTCTCATTAAGACATTTCAGGACAGGATGTATATTTTATGTTTTGATTATAAATATTAAAAAAACTCGATTTTTAAGGCTGATAGAGCCTTAAGTAAATTAAATTTCCTGTTTCACTTAAATTCAAAAAAAAATTGAGTGACTTTGAGAAAATGTGTAATTCACATCATCTGTAATATTATTATAAAATTAGTTTGAGCTTCAGTATCAAATTATAATAAATAAACTTAAATGTATGCGAAGAGCACAAGACCGAGCGCGAAGATTAAATCGCGCGCCCTAGGCGCGCTTAAACTTGCGAGCCTCTGGGATCAATATTAACAACAACAACTTATGTAATAAACATTTGTGCATATATTCCTGAAAAAAAGCATGTAGGTCGAACTGGTTCAGTCACAACAATAACATTTTTGTGTGCGCGCGCGCACTACGTATAACGCCTAAGTCCCGCACTTAAACGCGCTTTTTATTCTAAAGCCGTCCATATTGTTTTTTGAATGAAAGAATAATGCTACATTGGCGAGTAACTTTATTTTATAATATTGATATTTATTATATATTGATTGAAAGTTAACTTTAGCCCAATCATACAGATTTTTGGGTTCTGTAATTTTTGTCTGATTTTTATTTTGGAAACTTTTACAAAACAAAAATCAGACAGAAATAACAGAATTTTTATTTTTATTGATTGATTATTTTGATTTTGTAAACTTTTACAAAATATAATATATAATATAATATAAAAGGAAAAGAATTTTCATTGGCAACTTCTCCCAACAAAATATTTTTATTTTACAGAAAGATAAATAGAGCGTTTAATACAACCAAAAGAAAATATCGCACATTTTTTATATTTTGTCGGTGCTTAAAAATATTAGTCGCAATATTTAATCTCAGAGATAAGTCGTTATCTATATTCAACTCTTAGTAATTACATAATTTTAATTAGCTCTATTGAAAAAAATAACTTTATTCAAGTGAAGTATACTTGGATCAAAGACGGCATAACTTAGATTAAGTCCATTTCTTTGCTAATAGAATTAACTAATTATGCTCTTGATTCAAGTGTATCTTTATATTTCGTGTATGTATATTTCATGTACAGATTATGATAAGAACTTATAATACATATATGAGCTAGAAGTTTCACAGTAGGAAGATTTAAATTCTTTTTGAATCTTGAATATTATAAACGCCTAACACATGTATAATTTTTAAACGGTTTTAAAAGTTTTTAAACCATACCTTGAAATGAATATACATTTCAAAATGCATATTATGCAGAAATAACGCTGATTTCGATGTATATAAATATAAGTTTTTAACATTAAATTATAAATTATCTTTAACTTTTAATAATAACAAATACTATGGGAAACGTGTAAGGCCATAAACTCCTCTAAAGGCAAACGAATTAAGTCATTCGTTGATTGCGTTGATTTCCTGAGAGAAGAGTAAAAATATTTTCATGTTCAATTATGTAAACTTTAAGTTAATAATTGCGCCACAATAATAGCAACTTTTTTCGCACATTGCTGACACCATATGGCGTCAATGTCACTGAAAAGGTTAGGTTTAAAATACAAAAATATAATATGTATTAATTTAAGTTCAAGTTTGATGAAAATTGTTTTCAATTTTTTTATTTCAAATATGGACGATGTTAATTCATCACTATACCGCTTTCTTTTTATAAAATTGATTTTCTTTTTAATCAATAGGAAATAAATTGAAAACACATTTTGATCTAATATTAATAACGCATTAAGAGATAAACAGTACACTGAGAAAAAAAAACATGACTCAGTAGCGTCCGGAAAGGAGTGGTTCATGACCGAAGACGAAAATTGGAAATAGACATCACTGTGTCCTCGCTAGACATGAACCACTCATGTCCAGAGCGTACACACTAATGTCTTAGGCATTAATAACACGCACAGGACTCAGCTCTGTCTAGACAGTAGTCAGTCATGTCCAGCACCGAAACGACAACGCGCTAAAAATTACTGTATATTGTGTCAGTGTTTGAATATGGAAAGTTTCGTCGATTGTGTCTATTGATGATTAGCAGCAAAAATTTTCAAATATAAAGTACAAAAGTACACTAAATTTAGTGCCACGTGTTTTTCATGATTATTGAGTTTCGAGAGCACAATTTCAATCATGGAAACGAGAGGTAAGTTCGAAATTCCTCCCATAACCTCACTTTTTTGACATATGCCAATTCTTGTTAATGACAGAATCATTGGAATATTCGCCGAGGACGGACACTTCTACAAAATAATAATTAACAATTTATATATATATATATATTTGAAAATTTTTGCTGCTAATCATCAATAGACACAATCGACGAAACTTTCCATATTCAAACACTGACACAATATACAGTAATTTTTAGCGCGTTGTCGTTCCGGTGCTGGACATGACTGACTACTGTCTAGACAGGGCTGAGTCCTGTGCGCGTTATTAATGCCTAAGACATTAGTGTGTACGCTCTGGACATGAGTGGTTCATGTCTAGCGAGGACACAGTGATGTCTATTTCCAATTTTCGTCTTCGGACATGAACCACTCCTTTCCGGACGCTAATGAGTCATGTTTTTTTTCTCAGTGTACTTCAATAAAAGTTGTTTTTTACTCAATACTGAAAAAACTAGGAAACGGCTTTTTTAAACTAATCAGTATTGGAGAATATATTTTTGAAAGAATTAGATTCCATTAAATCTTTGAAAAAATATTCTGCCAATTCAAATTTATAGAGTAGGTGTTCACTCATAAGCGATTTGTATAGTCAAAAAAAGAATAAAAATAAATTTAAATAAGCAAATCCGATGATGTAATTACAAGCTTTCTTATCTAAATATATACATATATTGGAGTAATAATAAGAAATATTATTTTTCTGGAACGCTGTCGAGGTGTAGAATTGTGGATGTTATTCTCGTTTCCATTGCCGAAGAGGATGGACAATTCTAAGCAAAGATACCATTGGAGCTTCGAAAAGCAGACTAAGAAATAAGGACGCTGCGTAGGAAGCGATGAAAACACCAAAAAAGATAAATGCCTAACAAAATAAAATTATTCTTAGTATTTTTTAATCTCATGATTTTCATAAAAACTGGAGGTTTTATTGACCAATTCAGCCTCATATTCGAAATACTTTATTTTCACTCAAATTTAAAGAATTTAATTTGCATTTATTTGCGATATAAGAATTTGAAATTGTCTACGAGGACACCTGTCGGCAACGTATCCTATCTGATACGCGACTAGTGATTCTCCGATAATGTAGGCAGTGATAGAAATTTCAAACTCAACTAATTAATTTGAAATAATTGATTTTTACTTGTATTTTGTTTCTTAGAAATGTTTTACATCCAAATCAAAAACAAATAATGCTAGCCTGTTGATAGTCTTGATCCAATATTTAGGTAGACTATTATTTGCAATTTGGATATTCATGAACGAAATATTTAGAAAATGACTATTTTCAACATATTGTAAGTCAGGCTTGACGTCAGATGATTAATGATTATGACAGTTAGCACTTCCGCATGAGAAAGTGAAAAAGTGTCTATTTGAACTCTTTTATGCAATGAAGAAGCGATGAGTAATTATTTCTCTTTTAGATTGAATAAAAACGGAGATTTTCACTGATTAAGTATTAAGGAGATCATAAATTGAAATTTCCAATTATTGTTATACTGTAAAGCACATTTTCAAAATTTCGAAACAAATTTTCTTCAATCGATGTTTTCAAGTATTATTCAAAAGTATAAAAATAGGGAAAGCGTTCTCTGAGGAAAAAGAAACGTGATTATTAGAGTCTCAAACTTTCTCTTGTGGTAAAGTGTAAACTATCGAAATCTCACGCTTGCAAGTGAAACAACAACTTTATACGTTTCTCAGATCGGTAATCGAATTACGCTACAGAAACTCATTTAAGTCTTACTTGATACAATACCGTTAGTCTATAATAGAGTTCAGATTGAGAAAGAAATTCTGATGTAATGTAAGCAATCTTTTATTTTATCTATACATATACTAAGGTAAATGTCCCAGTAATCGGTATCTTAGTTTCAGTAATCGGCACACAAATAATCTTACAATTTATTGGATTATCATTGATTTTGACAATTTTTTATAATCCATGTTACTAAGTCTTACTACCAGTTGTTGTAAAATACTTCAATTAAAATTGTTTTTCAGTACTTTGTCAGCTTTCAAGAGTAAAATGACGATCACTGGTACACTGACGATTACTGGGTCATTTACCTTAACAAACTTCAGAAACATGATTTTATTATTAAAAATTCTCGTGAATTTTCATTTTCGCGTCTGTGTTTTATATTTCATGAATAATTTTTATGTTGTTATCTTCTTGTAACTTTAATCACTAAATGTTTTAAAAGTGAAATAAAAGTGAGTATTGTACTTTACCACGAGTCCATGTGTTAAATGCAAAGAAGTTTCGCCTTTGAGAACCATCGCTCGTAATATTGCGGGATGTACTAAGTAGGCGCAGTATGTCAGTCTGGATATTGGATATAAATACTTCCACGAAAGTATTTTATTTACAAGTCCTTTAAATGAAAATTGATCAAGTATTTGTTCTTCAGAACTTTAATTTTAATTTAAAGGGGTATTTTACTCTGTAATCACTAAAAAAGTTAAGCATTTTTGACGAATTTTCACTAAAATAGTACTGCATCCCGCGAAAAAAAAGTTGATCTTGTTAGATCTGGTCAGATCAAATTCCCAGATCTAACCAGATCTTGATTTTGTCGAGATCTGACCAGATCTACTTCAGATCTAACCAGATCTGCTTCAGATCTAACCAGATCTGCTTCAGATCTAACCAGATCTGCTTCAGATCTGACCAGATCTACTTCAGATCAGACCAGATCTACTTTAGATCTGATCAGATCAACTTTAGATCTGATCAAGATCTGGTTAGATCTAGGAATTTGATCTGACCAGATCTAACAAGATCAATTTTTTTTTCGCGGGATGTAACGGCACAAAAATTTTTTTGACTAAAAGATCTACCCTAGAAGAATAAAAATAAAAATACACATTTATTTATTTCTAAATGAATAGACTCATGAAAAAAATTACTCTTGCTGACGCAGACAATTTCTCAAAAACAGCTTGACCAATCGGGTTAGAATTTTAGGAACATATTCAGCATAAACATGGCTATCCTCCGTACCTCAATTATGGTAAAATTTTAATTTTAACTTATATTTTCGCCCTAATTATGGCACAAAAAACGTATTTATTTAAACGCGTTTGCAAAAAAATGCTGCCATTTTGTTAAATCATAATATTAATTAATGATTGAGGTAAACGTATGATAGTAACGCTTATACAGATTGAGAACCTCTTTGAATTTATTGTTTCCGATCACCTGGAGGGCTCCAATCTCCTGCGCCATCAAGATTAATTTTTTTTATTTTGTTTCTATCTTCCTATAGAATACGCCTTTCAAGGAAAAAAAGTTTGTACCGTCACATACAGTTTTGTTTTAGAGAAAATTCGTTTAATATGCTTTATTTTTTGAGTCGTCACAGTAGAATACCTCCTTAATTTTAGTTTCGTGTAGAGACAAATAATTATTTTGCGATTATAAGAGCTCGTTTTAAATTCCTAATTTTATAATATATAAAATGTGTCGATTATTGCATTCGATATTGGAATAACTATTGATTATTCTTATACTAACCACCATATCCTGTAACACATGCAATCAGAATCCAGGCAATGCTCACTGCCCATCCTGAATGTGATAAAGCTGTATACAGTGCTGATAAAACTGGCCCAAATTTATTCCCATACAAGCCGTAAACAATGCTTGTTAGAGTTAAAAGAGAAAGTATCCAACCCAGTACGACAATTACCTAAAATTAAGAATTTAGTATAATTTACATTCATTTTCCATAGATAAGAAATATATTTTTTCTTGATTTACAAAGATTAATGATAAAGATTAAGAGATAATGATATTTCATTTAAATTGACTATTCTGTAAATATTACCTTATTTATTCTAATTTTGCAATTAACTTTGAATAAGTACCATCCAGTTGCCATTCCAATTAAATATGGACCAATTCTGGTCCATGGTTTATCATAAAGACTTTCGTAATGAGCAAACGGTTCTTCTATGCTGAAAATTGAATTAGTGAGTATAATCAATTTTAACATCCGATAATGCATTACTCCATTAATTATGGTAAATAATTACGATTTACCTTGGTACGTGATCAGTATGAAGAGTAATCAAAGCAGTAGTTATCCAAGATGCAATTAAAAATATCACTACGAGAGCAGCACCAACAGAGAAAAAACTATAATTTCAAAGTAATAATAATAATAATAATAATTAGACTTGTAATGACTATTAAAAATTTAAGTATTAAATCAAATTTCGTTAAAATATAGCTATTCAATACAAAATATTAATTTTATAAAAACTACGTTACACTAAATCACGAAATATGAATTCAATGAATTATTAATCACTAATTAATAGAACAATACCTGGCTGCAATAATCATAATAATTATCCCTATAGTGTAAAATTGAGTATCATTTGCAAGGTACCAACTCCAAACCATGCACTAGAATAAAAAATTATTTAATCAATTTTTGCACCAATCTTTCTAATTTTTTAATTTAAAATAAACACACGAATGATAGATAAATATTGTATTTCAATTATACCCTGTCATCCATATCGAAATAGGTATTCACATAAAGTGCATTTCTCCACCAAAATTTATCACAAGTCTTGTAATCCAAAGCCGGTAGCTCAATAATTGCATGATCATGATACCATTTCATAGAAACTTGAATTAAGCCAATTACTAAGAGATAAGGAGATGTCAGTCGTACATATCTGTAGCCCATCATTCCTAAAAATTGCATAACTTGACCGCAACAGCCTTTCGTTATTTTCATCTTCTTGATCCTCTCCTTTGCGATTGTCCGAAAGTAGAGAAATGAAACCAAACATCCACTAAAATATTACACTAAATTATTTATTATTTTGATTATACATGTGTGTATATATTTTAATTTTTAATTTTTTCACACCTGATAAAAAAAAAAGTATCAACTGCATAAGATCCGTTGCTGATGGTTTGATACAAAAAATCGTTTTCTGCATTTGATCGCCAGATCTTGTTATCTGGGAAAAATTATTAAATTGATTTAATTAATATAATACAATATATTTTTTAAATAAAAATGAATACATACCAGAAACTTCATTTGAGGTCAGACAACTGTGGACCATCATGATCCATAACATGGAAATAAACCGTAAACCATGAACAGGTGCTAAAGTATCTGGTCCAACATCTAAGCTTGCAAGCTTTGAAATATTCAAAAGTAAACTAAATGATAGCAAAGCTTCTGAAAGAGGTTTTGGTACATTCTTTGGATTGTAGACATCTGCAATACAAACAATATAAATACTAAATTAATCAAAAATATGGTACAGATAGTAAAATAGAAAAAGAAACAGTACCTAAGGAACCATTATGTCCATTCACTGCCCACAATCTTGAAATCGTGATTTCGTCGTAGAAATTTGATTTTAGGCTCATCAAGTCAGCGATTACACAATTGTTCATTTGTTTTTTATTCTGTTGCCTCAAAACTTTATATCTCAATAATAAGTCATATCCGGTACCTAATATCACAAGAATAATAACAATCGCGAAAGTTCCCCTGTAAATAGATTTATGGTTATTCTAAGATGTAACTCGAGTGGTCTACTACTCAGGCTCACTTTTCAATTCAATCATACTTTAAAATGATTATAGAAATAAAAACTAATGCAAAATATTCAGATTATTTAGTTATAATATTATGTTTGAAATTGAATCAATTACACTGGTCGACAAAGTATGTGTTTTTTTTTCGATTTTTACAATGTCTGATTTTGTTGAACAAAAAAGTAGCATTAAATTTTACGTGAGGAATGAAATTTCTGCTGCAGAAACGTTAAGGATGTTACAGAAGGCCTTCGGTGACCAGGCTCTATCGAAAACAAGAATATTCGAGTGGCATGAAATGTTCAGAGGAGGTAGAAAACGCGTTGAAGACAAAGAGCGCCCCAGACGAGAAAAAACATCATCTGATGAACAACATGTCATGAATATCAAAGATTTGGTGCTTAAAAATCGTCGATTGACAATTAGAGACCTTGCTGATACTATTGGCATTCCAAGAGGATCAGTCAACACCGTTTCAAAAGATATTTTGGGCAGACAACTCGTGGTTTTTGCATCACGATAATGCACCGGCTTACATTGCATTGATTCTTCGAGACTTTTTCACCAAAAATTCAACTCATATTTTTCAACGACATGAGTTAACAACTAATAATAAAGAAGGTATATTTTAAAATTTGTAAATACTGTTAACTCTGTGAATATTTTAAATATTGCAAATATCGAAGACTTTAATGCACAGAGGTACAAGAAACAGTACAATGATTCGCCTCAAGTACTTGTAAGGAAGAGATCATTTCTCTGCCATGTATCTTTCGAACAGTTATAGCTGGAACTATGGACTTTTTTGAAATTTTTCTGACATTAAAAAGAGAAGGGAATGACGTGCAGTTGACTTAAAAAAATTATATTCAGTTAAATATAAGGTTTTTTGTAAAACCAATTTTTCGTACTTTTTTCAATATTTTTTTTCAATTATCTCAGAAAATGTATAAGATATCGAAAAAACAAAACCATCAATGGATTATACGTTAAAAAAAGCATCAAAATCATGTAATGCTTTTCGTTTAAAACATTTTTTACACCTTTTTATCATACGATTTGTGATTTTTCGAAAAAAAATGTAACTCAAAAAATGTGGAAAAACCTGACGTGCTGGGAAAAAACGGAGGCCAGATTTTGATTCAGCACAGAAAACTACTCTGGAAATAACATATCTTATTCCATGAAGAAATAGGTCATATTTTGTTGACCAGTGTTATTAATAGTGATTTAGAGAATATTTAATAAGTTTTTGGAAAAATGTAATTCAATACATACATCAAGACGTAAAACATCTTATCTTCCCAAATAACATAACCCTTGGAAAGATTTCGTACATGATCAATAATAACTTTCCGAGGGAGATTTATCCTCAGATTCGTAGAAAAATGTAAAAGTTCTTCTACATCCTGTTCCGTGCAGCTGCTAGGTAGACATAATCCGAGTGTTATGTTGTGTGTCTGCAAAGACAGAGATCAGAAAAAGTACAGAAAAACAATAAAAATATATAGAGAAAGCTTAAATCTCAGGTTTAAACGATAAGTAGAACGAAAAAATTTAAAGGAAGAATGTATTTACAAAACATACCCCCCTCATAGTAGGCTTGAGTATTTCAAGAGTGAGACTAACGGAATCAACGCTCACTGCGAAAGGAGGTCTTTCTTTGTTTAAAGAAATGTTTCCTTTTGTTTTCCATTGGGTGAAATCGCGTTCCATTTCTCGACATTGATCCGGTGCTCCCAACCAATACCTGTTACCGGAAAAGAGTCCCCATGTGTGCTGACCACTGGCATCAATCACTGAATAAAAATGATTAGTTTCGTAGATTTTAAACAATTTATTCACATTCATTTTTAAAATTTATCTTTAAAGCCACGGGTCAACCAGACCACGTGACTAAATTCCTGTAAGATAACTGTTTTATTTATAAAAAATATCTTCCTAAAAGTTTGAAAAATACAACAAAAGACGATAAAGTACATCTGTCAACTTCATTTGAGTGAAAATTTCTAAAAATTTTTTACAGTTAACTGTAATTATTGATAAATTTTCTAATTTTTTACAAACGTTTTGCTCAATAGAAGATAACAGACGTGCTTTATTGTTTTTTTAGGTTTCCCAAATTTTCAGAAAGATATTTGATAAATTAAAAAAGTTACCATACATGAAAAATTTAATGTATATTATTCAGTCACATGGTCCGATTGATCCATGACCTTATAAGGGCTTGCGATACTTGAGTAACTGACAAATTTGAATCATTTTAGATTTCTAAATGTTTATGAGTAGAATAAAAAGAATTTGAGAATAGGTGTTGAACATGAAAAAGGACATAGTTATAGTCTATTTATGGTTTGGATGGTAGGGAAAAATATAATTTTAGCAAATTATCGATTTTACGTTGAATGACATTTTTTATCATCAAGACTATATGTTGTTTGCAATTGAAAAAAACCAATTCAAAATTTTACAAATTCATAAATTATATTATTTTTTATTGAACACGGAAGTGTAGTGGAATACCTGAGAAATATTTGTAAAATCGCTGTTAAAAAACTTATAAAAACTGTAGTAAATATAGAATGTTGAACAAAATTCTTAAATTTAAAGCTAAATTTTATATTCAACAGTGTTTTATCACTAAAATCTAGCGAAACACCTCAAAACTCAGAGTTTCTCGATATTATATTAATTAATATCTCAATTTTTGTGACACAATCTCTCCACCGGCAATCTTTTAAAAAGTATCGACAACTTCGTAACACATAGTCTCAATGGGAAATTTGCGATGGGGCCAAGACTAGGCCAAAATAGGCGGTCAATCTGCCAATGCTGGAATGTCAGTAGCCACTAGTGTTGGGACAATATTGGTGGGAGCAATGGTCGTATATACACTGTGTCAAAAAAGTACCGGGAATTCTTAAATGAAACGCACAATTTTCATTCAATCATAAATATTTATGTTTTCGCCTTCAAAGTGGACTCCATTTAATGCAACACACACATGTCAGCGTTTTTCCTGTCTTCGAAACACTTTTTAGACACTTTCCATTATGGTCTCCAGCTTCTTCCACGAATTTTTTGTATGGCTTCAATCGAGTCAAAACTGGTACCCCCGAGCGGCAATTTTAATTTCGGGAACAGAAAGAATTATCGTCGTGTAAAATCCACCAAATATTCTTCCACAAATTGGTCCGTATCTGATAGATTTTCTCACGCGAACGCTTCAATACAGCAAAACAGTATTCTTTATTGACCGTCTGTCTCTCTGAAATGAATTTGTGATGCACCAAACCACAGATACTAAAGAAAACAATGAGCATCATCTTGACTCTTGAGATGTTTCGGCTCGTCTTTTGTCCACCATTCTGATGGAAGGGAGGCTGTCGGTCAGGCAGTGGGCGCACAACTCACTTCTGACACGATGGTCTCTCTCATGCTCTAGTCTGAATAGTTATGGATGTTTATCGAGTCATTCGTCACCCTGGTGATGAAGACGAGGGAACTCGATAGGCGTGCAGAGCGTGGCAACAACGGGGGCCAGTAGAAATCGCATCGAGGCCTGCATCCGCGGTCCTGCGTCTTCAGCGGACTTGGCTGTCCGCGTCTACTGGGGGAGGAATCTTCTTATTTCTCCCCTGGTTAGCGCGGCTAGTCGGCCTGCCTAACGGGCGTGTGTCCGCGGATGGGAGTCCCGGGCAAACGGGTGACGGAAGAGTCGTACGCGACTTTAAGCTGGAACCAACCACCCGTAAAGTTTAAAACCGAAAGGCGGTTTCGCGGGCGGTGCATTGGTTCGAGAGAGGGGGTTGTTTGGTTTTAACAGGTATGCCTAGACCCGTCCTAGGAGAGTCCTGTACAATGTCTATAAAAGATTTCGCCATTTTTCCTCCTCACCAAAAAAAAAAAAAAAAATACATAATTATACACAATAATAATTGCTTAATTTCTTTTTAGTGTTGTTTAACCCAAAATAAACGAGTTCATAGATCGTTGCAATATATTGCTGGTTTTATTATTCGCACCTGAAGATTTCACTGATTCAATAAGTGAGTTCAATCTATTTCACTGAATTATCACTCGAATTTCACTGATTCTCAGTGAAAGACTTATAGCTGCTACCATCAGTGAATAGCCACTGCGAATCAGTGGCCGGTCACTGATTCCGGTTTAGAGAGTAGATTGGCGGACCATTTAAAAAAATGTTCTGTCTCTGAACCAAAATTTATAAAATTGATTAAATTTTGTTATTTGAATTTCGAGGGACCGTGGTACATATCACGTGACAGTATTTCAATCCCGATGCGAGCCTATACTAATAAATAATTCCTCATTACGGGTAAATTTGTTCCAATCAAAAATATGTAATTATAATTAGTGATTAAATGATATTTTAGATAGAAATTTTAATTTATCAATCTACCATTGACATTTGAGGAAGTGAACTGTTTCCATGAACTCTGAGGGACAAGACAGCTTTCATTTTAGATGCATTAACCACTTTACATTAGAACTTGGTCAAGTGAGTCATTCATATTCATCATACGCGTGCCATTACATCTTAGACTTTTACAAGTTAGCTTTGATTATCTGAATGAAGTAATACTTCAAGTGTGGTAAACATTATTTATTTGCAATTATTTTGGATTAAAGTTACATTCAAATAGTGTCACGGACATAATTGACATTTTTGCATAAATTATTAAAGTACACTTTTAGAAAAAAGTTCATATTCATATGTGATTAAATTTAATACAAAAGTATATTAAATTTAATCATATGTCATGTTAAATTCATTATAAGTGTATCAATTGTAATATTTCGCATCTCCGCATTAATTGAGATATTAAGTTAAAACTTTGAGTAATTAAGTTCCTTAGTGCTTTTCACTTGATTACTCAAAATTTTAACTCGAAATCTCAATTGATGTACCGATCCATTTATGGCTTTTTCTATCTCGGTTATTCCATTCAACAAAGACTATATTGATACGTCTGATGTGTACATCCGTTTTTTTTCTTGTTTTGTTAGTTCGGCTTATATTTTCATGCGGTCAAATTTTTGAATGAACGTTTCGAAAACTGTAAAACTTTCAGAGGAACTCAAAAATTGCAATACGTTATGCAGTACGAGAATTCCAAACTCAAAGTCAAAACTTATTCTTCATATCCGGAATTCGAAATCATCAGTTTTTCGAAATTAGAGCCAATACGCACAGTTAAACGAAAATCGTGTTAATTCAAAAATATGCTGATGGTTTTCGATGTTAGAAAATTTAAGAATATTTGTCTATCGTACAAAACTTGTAAGCAACCATAGTCGTTGTAAATTTAATTATTGTAGGCATCGATGAATAAAATAAAGCTCGACTATGTCTTTGCAATTATTTATAAAACCGAGATAGAAAAACCCAAAAAGGAATCGGTAATCTGGACAAAACCAGCCATTTAGTGCGCTTGGAGGCACCAACTCTACGCCTCACGAAGCGAGACATGTCGGTCAGCACATTGTACATAAATTCGAATACTTCGGAAACTATGTATCGGCCCACTCCAAAATTTTTACACAACCTTCCTTACACAATAATAAACATTTTTAAGGCTGAAAAATCGAAAAACCATATAGTCCGACTTTGAAAAAATCGTATTTGTTTATAACATTTGCAAAATTTTCAGCTTAAATAACAAGAAAAATTTTCTGTTCATATTTTTATGAAAAGTTTATACGATTAACAACCTTTTATTATCAGTAATTTTTTTTCTACGACGAATAGTTTTTGAATAATCAGTGATTGAAAATTGTTCGTTTTTACAAAATTCAAAAAAAATTAAAAAATACGTGTCGATTATTTTGCTCTAGAGAATTCTAGAAAAAAATGTTGTCGATATTAAAATTTCAGTTGTAAATCTGATGTGGAATGACCCATATGTATTATTTTTTCAAGCAATTTAAATATTTTATTTTTTAATGCGTAATAGATAATTCGAGCCACAACTTTACTGTTTGGAAATAAATATTTTATTAAAGGATTTCTTAATTTTTATAAAATTGTAAATCAATTTCTGCATTGACGTAAGGTTTCTATCCTCATTTCTGTCACTATAGATTACGAGCATATAAATTTTTCACAGTATCAGAGTTGATATCTCCTTGCATATGACCAGTCAAACCACTTTCTCCCTTTCTACAGGAAGCATTCTATTCTGCGGTTCTCATTTCATAGCTTAACTATAAGATTTGCAAATTGTCTAAAAGACTCTTATCTATAATAATGACTCAATGACTATCGATTATTTTGCATTTGGCAAATCATAAAACACAAGAAACGATAACACTAAGGATCTTTTTAAACTATTCATGCATATTTAAATTTTGTTCATCTTCCCAAAAGACGAAAATTTAAAAATCAAATACATAGAAAGAAAAAGCATAATAAATCCCTAAAAAAATATTTTTAAATAATAATCTATAGATTTTTATTTAGCTATACAAGTTTCTTGTTACATTGATTATGTTTAATGCGATATGTGAAATTATAATACATACTAATTATTGTTCTAGAAAATCCGATAGTAAATTGATCAAGATAATAATTATTGAAAAATTAAATTATTTATTCTTCTACATTAAAAAAGTTAGGCTTATATAGTGCAAATTAGAAATTAGATTGTGAACAGTCGATGCATTCAAAAGAAAGCATGATTTGCGCACGGCAATCTGTTTATGTAATAGAAGTATTATATTATACGTATTACGTACATTATTAACAATTCTTCTATTACAGCAATTACGTGTGAGTACTTGAACTGCTTGTTTTCTAACCACTATTTTGCACACTGAAGTGTACTTTCTTACACGTATTCTGCTAAAACTTCAAAATTCTCATAATTATTATGAAATTACTCTCACAATAGCAAATGCATAACCTAGTTACATTTTATATAATCAAAGTTTCAATTTTATATTTTCAAATATATTTTTTATAAATAAAAGTGTAGCTAATTCAAAATTTAAAAGAGAATATAAGTAGAGAAATGAATAATTTTTATTAGAAACGTCGCGTCGTTTTGATTTTTGTCGTTTGACTATAAAAAATACGAAATAAACTTTTTTTGCAATGCACTGAAAAAATAGGTAGTTGCGCCAACTTTATTAGTAAGAATTTCTACAAACTTCGCGTAGTTATCTTAAATATTTGAATATTTGAAGTCACTATTCACTTTATTTCAAACTAAAAATTTGAGCAGTTATATCAATAAGTTTTTTTCAGTTGTGATTGAGAATATTGAATGGTTGCTGAGAAGTGAACAATACTATGTATCTGACTACAAGCTTGCTTATTACATTACAGGTAATGATAAATCATGAAAAAAGTTTCATTAAAATTCCCTACCGCTTTTACAAAGCAAACTTCATTGTAAAACACGATATATGTCCATAAGTGCATAACCGTATGCATATTGATACATATTGTTAATATGTTAAACACTTTCGCAATTTCTTTCCTTTACGATGCATAAATTTGTCTCGTCATGTTGTATTTGATTTTTTCACCACTTAAAAGTGCGCTTTAGCCTCATGCAAAATCTCTTTATCTTTTTCTAACATGCACATTAAGCCATTGTTATTTTTAAATTTTATTAATATTTTTTAATCATTTGAATATATATTTTTTACAAATATTAAAAAATCTTCATGTAAATAGTCCAATAAATAAATAATTATGATAAATAAAAAATTAAAGGCAAAAATAAACATTTGCTTCATTTCGTTTAATTGCTCTTATAATAAAATTAAATTATGTTCGTATATTACAGAGATACTTGCATATAACAATTTTATTTTCAACCTTATTTTAATTTGGCATATTTGAACAACAAAGAGCTGAATTTCAATATAAATTTCAAAAATGCAATGATTCATTTTAGATGTAATTGAAGTTTTGAATTTTCAAATTAAGGCCATGGATTAACCAGTACAGCTGACTAAATCAATAAATTCAGTTCCGCCAAGATTTTTCCACAATAATGCATTTTTTTAGCTCAAACTTTAGTAAATAATAAAGGACATATCAGCGGATGGCTGTAGATTTTAAATAGTTTTTAACAATTAGAAAAATAGTAGTGTCGGTAAAATAGAAATATTTTTTTTGTTTATAACTAATTGAAGACTACAGCTATTTGCTAATATGTCTTTTATTATGTCCTAAATTTGTAACTAAAAAAATACGTTATTGTGGAAAAATATTGAGGGAAACTGATTCAACTGATTTTATTGATGATTCATAACATATTTCTAGTTAAATAATATTTTAATGTAAATCATTCGAGTAATATCTGAGTTAATTGTGGTTTTCAACCTCAAATTAACTAAAATTAATTGGGTATCAATAAAGTTTCAAATTACAATTTAACTAATTCAGGTTTAAAGAAAAGGGTATTTTGAAGCAGCTATAATATTCAAAACTTACTTCTTAATGCCCAATTTTCTCCATTGGAAACCCCGGTCAAATATAAGGAAATGTCTTGATCACATTCATCGGTAACAGTGAGATTTTCAAGAGTCCTTGTATCCCAAAAATTGATAACATTCCTTGGATTCCATATTTCGAGAATTTCTTCCATGCCAACTTGATATTCTTTAGAAACATCCACACTTTTAATCTCGTTTTCTCCTAATGCATATTTCTTTACAAAATAAGCACTATTATTTTTAACTGACAGCTTTTTTGAAAAATCTTTACTACTATTTTTATTTAAGTCAGTATTATTCACTGGTAGAATGTCTTCAATTGAAAGATGAGTAGTCCTTTCTGTTACCGAACACAATACTGTATAAAACAATAAAAATAGGCACGCTAATTTTGCACTTGAATCCATTTTTCACATGGAAAATTCAACTACGGATTTCATTGCCTTAAAATCGAAAAAAAAAATTTTTTCATTTAAATTGCATATTGATTTATATTTTATATTTTAGAACTAAAAATAATCTTTTTAAAAAAGTAAATTAATTATACATTTTTGGAGTAATAAATAAAAGTTAAAGTTTTTTTATTTTTAATAGGGTAGGAATGAAAGTATTTAAAAAAATGGTTATTTCTTATTATGAGGAGAGCAAGATAGACCATTTACTCAAGGCGTTACTCGTGTGAACACTGTGGTCACTCGATCAAATGCATGTTAGATATATTGTGACCCCATCTCCCTCTCTTTTGAGGTACGTCCAAATAGTGCATTATGCAGTCTCACTTTCAAAAACATTGTTATTGTAGATTGAAGAGTTTCTTATATTTTTGTTTGGTGAATCTATCAAGTGCCAATCTTTTAAAAATATAATTTTCAAAATATGTAAGAATACACGACAAAAGAGAAAAGAAAAAATGAATATTTATTATTGATCTTCATAAAAACAATATTTGAAAATGTTGTGAAAAATATTTCACTAAGAAAATTTGCTTAAATTTACTTTGATTTTAAAAAGTAAAAACAGCATAGTCAAAAATTCGTTTGGGTATATACTTTTATTATTTTTTGTAATTACTCATGTAAATTTTTATAAAAGATTTCAAAATCATCTGTAGAATTGATGAAAATTGCTCCTGAGTATAGTACCTGGCATATTCATTATTTTGATTTTACTTTTAAATATTTTTTCACTTTATAAGAACACTTTGCTTTCTTATGGAAATATAAAGAAGAACAAGATTGTTGCATTCCTACAATTAAAAAACTTTTTGTTCTACAAATGTTAAAAAATTTGCAAAGCATAAATTAGCATAAATTAATCAATTTTCTCGAGTCAAAGTATAGTAATAAATAGTAATATATAGTAATAAATAATAATGAAATATTAATAAAATAAATTAATATATAATCTAGTGCCCTTTAATTTTTTGAAATATGTACCAATTCCCATTTTTGCATGTTTGGTGGTCTCAAAATGGACATTTTGTTAATTTTACTTTTCATAAGCAAAATTTAATTATAAAGATGTCATAGGATTTCTAGACTGATTTAGATTTTGTTTCGACCTCAATAAAAATAGTTCTATAGAAAGGTTTAAAACTTTTACTTTTTAATACTAATAAGTAAAATTTGGATAGTTTGGTGTACTTAGTTGGCTTTAGGGTCCAGAAAAAATGTAAACTCAAGGTTTCATATTTTCAAACGTTTCGACTCAGGTTGGAGTCCTCATCAGTGAGAATTTATTTCTATTTAAAATACAAAGGAGAAAAAACTTAAAAATTGCCCGTGTGATGGATAAACATTGTGGTAAAAAATGGTGTAAAAGAATTGCAAGTATGAAAATATAAAATTGGACTAAATAATTATATTTGCGATAAAGTAAAACTGTACAAAAAATGTTTTTTGTAAAATTACTAAGGGGAGAAACTTAAAAAATAGTACGTGTGACGGATTACATTGTGGTAAAAACGATATGGATGAATTGTACTTGTGAAACTATAAAATTGGTCTAAACTAAATTTACAAGAAAATAAAAACTGTACAAAAAATTTGTTCTGTAAAATTACTAAGGAGAGAAACTTAAAAAATAGCACGTGTGACCGATAAACATTGTGGTAAAATGATATGTAAGAATTGCACGTGTGAAGTATAAATAACTAAATTTACAGAAAATAAAAACTGTACCATAAAAATGTTTTTCTATAAGAATACAAAGAGAAGAAACTTAAAAAATTGTACGTGTGATGGACAAACATTATGGTAAACCCATATAAAACAATTGCACATGTAAAACTATAAAAATAGTTGAAGTAATTTTACTCAACTGTGTCGATTAAACTTAGGACATAAGGACATTTCAAACATTTATTAAATCCTAGTCGAGTAAAATGAATTTGATAAATACCTAATTCGCCCAAAGTGAATGAAAATAAGCGTTACATAGGAAATAGTAAGGAGTTGAGTAAAACGTTACCGACAACAGAGCATCAACATACGTCAATGGGTTAACATGAAATGTATAAGTATATCACCGACGCTTGAGGAGTTTCAAACCGAAGTTGAGTAAAATGAGCATCGGCCGTATTATTTCAACTGGAAATGGTATGGTTCTCTTAAATAAAAAACAATTCTTACCTCGAGCCTGCCAATAGTCATCCGGTACATACATAAACAACTTACAAATACATTCACACCATTCAGTCGTAGCCAATCATATTTTAAATCACAAATACACTTGAACATATAACCTTACATATGCAGGGTGATCCACCAATAGTCATAAAGTTTTGAATGTCAATCTCTTTGTTAAAAACCAAACAAGAAATCGTATTGACAAAATGGTGTGCCAACAATAGTTTTCGAACTATTAAGCATTGCAATTGGCCAATAGAAACTCACTATTTCCGCGCGCCCATAAGCTTCCTGCGCGAATTTTTTACCAAGATTCACTGTAGATTAGTAGAAAAATATTCTCAGCCAGACAAGAGACAAACTGTCACCAAACCAAAATGAAGTTGAAAACACTATATTAAAAAAAATTTTAATTGTATGTACCACTAATTAAATTTCAAAAGGCGTTATTTTTTCCTATGTATGAAATATCCAAACTCATGTAAAATTCAGTTCTCTTAATTTTAACTTTTCCTTTTTATTTGTTGACAAGAACACATTGAAGTGTGATCATTTAAACAAAATTTTCATTTTTTTCACTCGCCCTGTCAAGGATTCAGCAGGCAGTAATATCATTAGTACTTCCAAATTAAACAGTTTAGAATTATTTGTATCTTTATTCGGCTAAATTATGACTTCTGGAACAAAACGATGCTCTCAGAATTGCATTCCTGAATACTAGAAAGAATTCTAAAAATCGTCAACAAAATTTTTTAGAATGAAGTGTAAAATTACAGTGTTTACTCTCGATTCAATTTTATTGATGTTTAATCTTATTTTTCATTAAGGTCCAATTGATCAGTTTTTTTCTTCTGAGAAACTACTAGTTAACTATTGATAATATCTTAATATCTTTTTATTTAGAAAGCAATTTTTGTATTTCGTATTTAAATCGTGGGAAATCTATAAACAATTGACGGTGATATGGTTTCCAAATTCTTGTTTGTCTCTTATCTAGCTGAGAACTATTTTTCTACTAGTCTAAAGTGAATCTTGGTAAAACATTCGTGCAGTAAGCTTATAGGCGAGCGTGACACCCCCAAAAAGATGCTTAGAAATAGCAGTATATGTGACCACGGAAGTCCTAGTCGTTAAAACTACTTTTTCTTTATGTTTTCGAGGTCGCTGGATACGAATTTGAAATTGTTTTTTCGATAAAATAGGTGGAACATTGAAAAAAACGACAATTTAGCGGAAAATGGAAAAAAAATGAATTTTAGGTTTTTCAATGTTACTCTCGCTATATTTCAGACGATTATTAATATATCTTCATGAAATTTTTTTTGATTGTTGTGCAACTAAAGAGCTAAATAACAAGCCTACTTCGATCATTCTGCATCTATTATTACTTGCTCGGTAAATTTTCAAATGTGTACTACTACCAATTCCGAGTTTTGTCATACAATCGTAAAAGTTGAGTGACGAAGTTTCGAATTTCCAATAACTAATTATTGAGTATTAAAATATAATACATAAAGGAGTTTTTGGGAAAATTTCAGCTCAAAATATTAAAATAGAAAAAAAGCTGTGCTATTTCAAAGTCGTGTGTCGCGTCAGAATGCACGGAGCGCGCTAGCACGCAGCAATCGTGCGGTGCGTAAGTCCCTCCGGTGTTCGGCCGCGAAGGGCAAAGATCCCGTGAAACCACATGTTAATCTGGGAAAACCGCTCACGATCCTACTGTCTGGAGCCAATGTCGGGGTTGAAATCATGGACGTCCGGGCGCAGGAATGAAGGATTACCTAGTCAGTATTTCCTTATATCCGACGCTGCGTAGGATAAATCGCACACCGTCTAGTCTGAAGTCCGGGTCAGGTGTCGGGGCGGACATGGCACCGATCGCTCGATAGGGGTGACGTTAAACCTTTTGCATCATTATGGCGCGGGCCTATCCCGTAACCTTTTTATTAGCTTCACTAAATGTGCCGATAGGATCGACCATCCGATAAGCCGCTTCTCGGTTTCGGCACACGCAATTAGGGATTTATACAGGCGGGGATAGTAGTCCTACTGCGGTAGGGCTCCCATGATGGGCGAACCGTCTTAATGGAGGAAAATTACTTAATATGATGTCAAACAGTTCCAAAAAAGAAGGTAAGGAGAAAGAGGAGGCGCCAAAGACGCCAACATATGCTGCTGTCGCAGCCCCCACGCAGGGCGCAACAGCAGCAACGAAGGAGGATGTGGCGACACTTCGACGCATAATTGAAGAGTCTGAGAGGAGGAGTGAGGAGCGCATGCAGGAGATGCGTGCGCTTATTAAAATTATGACAGCTGCCGTTTCGCGGCAGACAAACGTCAGTAAAGACGTAAAGAATGCGCTTCCACGATTGGAAGCGATAATAGACCACCTCGAGGAGGCCAAAAAGGACGAAAACGAGGCCAGGAGAAAGCTCACGTCGTTTGCCGCTATAGCTGGAGGAGGCAGCTCCAAAAGGCAGGCCTCCACCTCTCCATTGGAACCAGCAGAGGGTGCCAAATTGGCAAAAAAGAAGAAAGGGAGTGCGGCGGTACAGAAACCGCCCTCCGACGAATGGACAGTCGTTCAAAATGACAAAAAGAAGAAGAAGAAGGAGGGAAAAGGGGAGAAGGCGGGGAAAACACTGCCAGATCCCAAAACCTCCCGAAAAAAACGAGCGAAGAGGCGGCTTCGCCCTGAGGCGATCGCGCTCAGACCTGTGGAGGGAAAACCTACGCCGAAATACTGAGCGAGATTCATAGCAAGGTCGACCCCAAAGAGAGCGGAACGGAAATCAAGGCCGCTCGCAAAACTAGGAGTAGCGACGTCCTTATAGAGATAAGGAAAACGACGGCCGAGGGGAAACAGGGCTTCACCGATGCCTTAAAGGAAGCAATCGGAAAGTCGGACAGCGTCCGTGTGCTGGTCCCCAGGACGACCCTGGAGATCAGGGACATGGACAGTTGCACGACTGTAGAAGAGGTGGAGCTTGCCCATCGAGAAAAGCTGCAGAGTTATGAGGGGAGGCTAGAAGTGCGTCTGACCAGACCAAATGCGGTTGGGCAGCGCATGGCTGTCATCTCCATAGAGGAGGAGGCAGCTGCGCGCCTCCTTGAGTCAGCACGCATATGCATTGGGTGGATCAGCTGTAGGCTGAGGCAGCGAGAGCAGATTACACGCTGCTTGGGCTTCGGCCATGAAAGCCGGACCTGCAAGGGGCCACAGGTGTGGCAGCGGGGAGCATAAGGTGGCTGACTGCAAAGCCAGCCCCAAGTGCTTCCTGTGCACAGGTGTGGCAGTAGGGCACGTAGCGGGGTCGGGAAATTGCAGGGTCTTCCGAGTAGCCCTAGAAAAATATGGCCGCTCCTCATATAGGTTCTGCAGGGGAATTTGAATAGAAGCAGGACGGCCCAGGACCTGCTTGCTCAGATCTGTCTCGAGAAGAACGCTGACGTAGTGATCGTCAGCGAACAGTACCAAGACAGCACTGATGCAGGCTGGTTTCGCGACGTCCTCGGTACAGCAGCCATCTGGCTTCCTGACACACGGCGACACTTGGTGTCGCATCACGGGTCGGGAAGAGGCTATGCCTGGGTGAGATGCAGCCATATAAATTTTATCAGCTGCTACCTCACCCCAAATGAGATCATAGGCGACTTCCAGGCAAAGCTAGATTGCCTGGAAGACGCAGCCATAGACATGGAAGGGGAGCTGATAGTGGCCGGAGATTTTAACGCCAAAGCCCTCGAGTGGGTCGAAAGGCAGCCCGACTCAAGAGGCGGACGTGTCCTGGACATGGCGTCCAGGCTGGGGCTAGTGGTTCTAAACACTGGCTCCACGTCCACCTTCAGGAGGGCTGGCTACAGGGAGACGATCCCGGATGTCTCCCTGGCGACGGAAAGCCTGGTGGCGCATGTGCGGGACTGGCACGTGATCGAGGACTTTACGGCCAGCGATCACCAGTACATCACGTTCCGCGTTCCTGATTGAACGCCGTCCCGGACTGCTGCACAAAGCGGCCCCCCCCCCCCCCCAGGTGGAACGTCAAAAAAGTGGATATCGAGAGGCTGTCTCTAGCCCTAGAACGCGGTCAGCAGACCCTAGCCGAAAAAGAGGATGGAGCTGTGCCTCCAGCGTGGGCCGAAGTGGTGACAAGCATGACAATGCGATTGATCCACCAGGCCTGCGCGGACGCTATACAGAGGAGCAGAGCACGCGATAGCAAGCGTCCTGCTTATTGGTGGACAGATGAAATTGCGGGGCTCCGAAGGAAGTGCCTAAGATGCAGGCGCGTGGCTCAACGAGCAGAAAAGAGCGACCGCAATGCGGCCCTGAGAAGAGCCGAATATCTGGTGGCGAAGAGAGCCCTAGGTCGGGCCATCAAAGCCAGTAAGCATCGATGCTGGAACAGACTGCGGGATGATGTGAACAACGATCCGTGGGGACTAGGGTATAAAATCGCGATGCGGAAACTCGGGGCTTTCGCTAAGAATGCCCCGATGGAAGCAGAAACGATGGACAGGATTGTCGATGCCCTATTCCCCACTCATCCAAAGCGGTCTGAGGATCCACGGAAACCGGATGACCTGAAGGCTCCACCATTCACACTGGTGGAGCTCAGAAGAGCTGTGTGTTCATTGAAGAACAGAAAGGCTCCGGGTCCGGATGGATTGCCGGCTGAAGTGCTGAAGGCAATAGCGAGGAGTCATCCGGAGCTCTTGCTTAACATGTGCAACTCTTGCCTTAGGGCGGGTGATTTTTACTCCCGCTGGAAGGAGGCGAGGATTGTGCTGATAGGAAAGGGCAAAGGACCAGCAGATGCACCGTCGTCTTACAGACCTCTGTGCATGCTGGACACTGTCGGGAAGCTCCTGGAGAAGCTGGTGAGACGGCGTCTCCAAGCCGCGCTGAAAGCGGCTGGAGACCTGTCCGAGAGGCAATACGGCTTTCGGACGGGTAGGTCCACCGTAGCTGCTCTCCAGGAGGTAGTGAAGGCTGCCAAAAGCGCGGAGAGGGGTAACCATTACTCCAGTCCCGTCTGCCTCTTGGCGACGCTAGACGTCAGAAATGCCTTCAATTCCGTGAGGTGGGTTGACGCGCTGAAGACTCTGAAGCGGGACTTCCAGGTACCCCAGTACCTTCTCCGACTTATCGGAGACTATTTGAAGGACCGCTTCATTGTCTATGATACAGAGGATAGCCCAAGACGCAAAGAGCTCACGGCGGGAGCAGCCCAAGGCTCTATCCTGGGAACCGACATATGGAACGCCTCCTATGACGGGATCCTTCGCATGGAAATGCCTGATGGCTGCTTCCTGATCGGGTACGCGGACGACGTGGCGGCTCTCATCTCCGCAAGGGATGTAGTGGCTGCCCAACTGCGTCTCGGTCAGGTAATGTGCCGTGTTCGCCGCTGGATGCTAGACCATGGGTTGGAGCTAGCGATGGCGAAAGCCGAGATCGTGCTCCTCACGCAGAAGAGGATTCCCCGCTTGTTTTCTGTACAGGTGGGCGATGTCACGGCCCAGACAAAGGCGTCCGTAAAATACCTGGGGGTGATGGTAGATACGAGGCTCACCTTCTGGGAACAAATACGAAGAGGGGCGGACAAGGCGGCGGAGGTGACGGCGTCTCTCAGCAGGGTGATGGCCAACATTGGTCTCGGAGGCTGCCGTCCTGGTCATCGCGGGGGTGATCCCCGTGGACCTCCTTGCTCAGGGCCGAAAGTTTGTCCACCAATCGAAGGGCAAACTCGGCCATACAAGAAGCCGCCAAATCGCAAGAGACCAGGCGCTATGCGCCTGGCAAGGACGCTGGATGGAGGATACGCGCGGAAGATGGACGGCGAAGCTTATTGGCGAGCTGTCCCCGTGGTTCTATCGTCGGCATGGTGAGGTAGACTACAACCTCACGCAAATGCTGACAGGACACAGGCTCTTCTGCTCGTACCTCCATAAAATGGGGAAGGTAGGGGACCCGCAGTGCTTATACTGTGGGGACCCCAAAGACGACGCCCTCCACACCTTTTTCAAGTGTGAAAGGTGGGCGCAGGAGCGCCATGATTTGGAGACTGCCCTGGGGCAGATATCGCTTGAAAACATCATTAGCGTCATGCTCCAGGGCGGGAAAAATTGGACGACGGTCGCTGGCTTCGTCCGGGATGTCCTGCGAAAGAAAAAGCAGGACATACCGGATAGGACCAGCCAATAGCAGAAAAGAAGCCAGAAGAAGAGGCAGAGGATGCCAATAGATGGCCCCCACCCTGAAGTAATGCCTAACGGCGGTTCCGGGGTGGGTTTCCATGGCCTAGCGATAGGGAGGGAGTTTTAGTGGGTAGGGCTGCGTAAGCAGCAGAGTCCCACACACCAGGGGGGCACGGAGTCCCCTTGAAGGTGCATAAAGCATTTCTTCCTTCCTCAAAAAAAAAAAAAAAAATTTATCTCATTGATATGTTAAAGAAATAATTTATGATTTGTTTGGAATGTAAATAAATTAGGTAAGTTCAGAATATATTCACTATAAACATCATTGTCTAGAATTAATACAATATATCGATATGTGATTTTATGTACGCGAGTTGGACTTTATTGCAACAATTATTTTTTATAATGTTATCAAATTCTTCTAATATTTGGCGCGGTATTCACCACGTGACAATCGTTATAATAAACTCATTTATTTCTTGCCGTCTAAACACGCAGTCACTTGTTTATTACGGCTTCTGTTTTGTGAAACACGTCGGAAAACTGTCGGAAAAAATTTGTCGATTCTCTGTACACTTCACATTTTCAATGGATTGTTCTTCATTACAATATTATCTATGTTGATAAATATATGGTTTTTGATTTATAAAACTCAATTCGGTACTTTGTTTCTATGAAGTACTTATCCCAATAGACAAATTTCGAAGTATAATAAAATTTGAGGTTAACTCTATATTTTATAATTGGAGAAGCTTTATTTGTTGATGATCCATACATTTATTAAAATTAACAGGGAATAATGTCTATTTTTTAATATGGACAGACCTTATAATCATGAGTCACAGTAGAAAAAGGTCGAAGACAGATTCGCGAGATGCAGTATCGAGGAAACGAGCCTGCGTGCAAGAATCGTTTACTTCGAGTTCAGCTTTTGATTGGTTGAATCTGTGCCTATTGTGTTGTAAGAAAACTTGAAAAAAGGTATCAAACATATGAGTGTATCTCAATCCAATTCTAATACTGTAAAGGAAAACATACTGCACGCAGCTAAGATAAGAAAAGACGCTAAAATTGGAAGTCTACTAGCTAGTGAGATTGATCCATATAGTATAAATGCACGATATCATTTACAATGTAAACAGAATTATGTTTCTGAGCGAAGTCTTAACGCAATTATTTCAAAAGATGACGATGTATTGAAAGCAAAAAATATATCTTTCGAGAAGATCACCAGTGACACGGTACTATTTTACAAGCAAAAATTTTATGATGGTGAATTCGTTATATTCCCTTGTATGTGCGAATATTTTAGAAGCAAAGTAATGGAGACTAAACTGAAAAGTGCTGAAGAGGCTATGAATATTAAATCGGGCTTTATCAAATCAAAACTCGAGAAAGTTATTGAGTGTAAACTGGAATTTTATTCTTATTCTGGCAAACCACACCCCCGTTGTTGCCGCGCTCTGCACGCCCATCGAGCTCCCTCGTCTTTGTCACCAGGGTGACGAATGACTCGATAAGCATCCATATCTGTTTGGACTGTAGCATGAGAGAGACCATCGTGTCAGGAGTGAGTTGTGCGCCCACTGCCCGACCGGCAGCCTCCCTTTCCGCGCCACACCTGGCGCAGACAAAGAGTGTGTGCTCTGCATTTACCACAAGGGAACGCAGTAGCCACACGACTCATCGTCTCTTTTCTTGAAGCGCTTCAGGTACGCATTAAAGCAACCATGGCCCGAAAGCGCATGCGCCAGGTAAAAGCCGGCTTCCCCGTGCTTTCTGTTCAGCCAGATGGCGAGCTCCAGGATCAGGCGGTAGGTCCATCTCCCTGTCTGCTCACCATGCCATCCCATCTGCCATTTCTCGACGAGTCTGCGCCTTCCATCCTTGCGGATGGCCTCCTTCGCCCGAGCGATTTCCTGCAGGTTTGTTAAGCAGGTGAGCTCCTTACGGAGCTGAAAGGTCTCCTTCCTTTCCTCCGCCAATAAATCTATTGGTGGAACGCTCGCCAGGACCTACAAAACGCTCGTCGACACAGTTCGGTATGCTGAGACAATTCTCATCACCACACCTCTCTGTGCCGAGAACAGCTTCTTCAGGATAGCATGGTTATTAAGGGCACTTTTTCAGATCGGAGCTGCATAAAGCAGCTTCGAATTTACCACGCTCGCCACCAGCCTCCTCTTAGCTTCCCTGGGTGCACCAATGTTGGGCATGAGCCGAGTCAGGGCGGTCCCACATTGAATAGCTTTGGCAGTCGCGATCTGCAGGTGTTCGCCGAAGCTAAGCCTTCGATCCAACTGCACACCCAGGTACTTAATTCTCTTTTTCCACTCGATTTCATGTTCCCCGAGAACGATCCTTGGGTATTTGAAGGATCTGTCTATGACCAGTAAAGCCTCGGTCTTTTTAGGGGCCATTTTCAGGCATCTACTATCCAACCAACGCTTTGCCCGCCACAGACTATCATTGATCCTCAGCTCCAGGATTTTGACGTCGTCAGCGGCGCACACGACAAGTGCGTCATCCGCGAAGCCGATGATGCTCAATCCAGCAGGCAGGTCGATGCGCAGGAAATTGTCGAACATGTCGTTCCAAACGAGTGGACCCACCCGCGACCCTTGAGGGGTGTCACATGTCATCTCTTCCTTGAGAGACCATTTGTCGCCCTCGTATATCACCCACCTGTCGCTCAGATAGTCATCTATCATTTGCAACAGGTAGTCTGGAACCTTTTTCCGCACCATCGCCTCGATGCAGTTTTTCCATCTCGTGGTATTGAACGCATTGCGCATGTCAATGCTGATCAAGGCGCAGAATCCCTTACGATTACCAGTTTCTCTTCTTGCTTTAGTGGCGATGTCCACCACTGCCTGGATGGCGTCAACTGTGGACCTGCCTTTTCAAAAGCCGAACTGGTTTTCCGAGAGACCATTCTCGCGGACCATGTGACCCTGTAGTTTATGTAGGATCATTGCCTCCAGAAGTTTCCCGACCGTATCCAATAGACATATTGGTCTATACGATGAGGCATCCCCTAGAGGTTTGTTGCCTTTCCTCAGCAGGACCAACCTCTGCTTGTTCCAGTCTGCGAAGAATCTCCCCTCCCGCGGAAAGGAGTTAAAGACTTCCAGGAGGATCTCCGGCTATGCCCCGATCACCTCTTTGAGGATCTCGTTCGGCAACCCGTCGATCCCCGGCGCTGTATTGCCATGAGCCTTCCACCCGCTCTCTTTAGTTCTTCGAGAGTGAAGAGTTCTCCGCGCCGGTTCACGCAGGAGCTTCGGTCCTGTCTTTGGAACGGCTTTACATGCGGAAAAATCTTCGCACGATGTACTTGACTCGATCGGGATTATCCAGGCTCGGGTTCTTTCTTCTAGTCACCAATATCTTGTTGACTATTTTGAAGGCGAGACCCCATGGGTGCTTCTTGACCTCACAGATCAAGTCTTTCCAGCACTGAAGTCGATTTTTCTTTATGCCTTGCGTCAGAGCTGATTATGCTTTTTTCCATGCCTCGTGTAGCAGAGAATCGCTATCTGAGCGGGTGAATCTCTGCCGCGCTGCGAGGCATTCCCGACGCAGGACAGACAACTGGTCGTTCCACCAGTACATGGAGTCCCCGGTACGCCCATGCCCTCGTCGAGGCATCGAGTGGTCACATGCTGCGACCACTTTTCGTCTCGCCGCCCGCACGGTGTCCTCCAACGAGCCAGCGGACTTAGCCCAAACGATGTGCTGCCCTTTCCTTTCTTTGGGATTCGCTCCTCGGGGGGAGAAGGCGCAACCCTCTTCTCCCCCTTTGTCAGCTTCTTCGGGGTATCTCCCAGAGACGTAGAACGCGGTCTCCGAAAGATACCCATCCTTTTCGAGGCAAGGTGGAATTCTCTAGCCTCTTCTGGATTTCCACCCCACTTTCTAGTAGGCACTTGTGGGTGTTGAGCATCCCGCTCAACACCTCCGTAGCCTCACTGACACTGTCCTTAACATGGCCAGGGTTGTTTCTCAGCATACCCTGCTGGATAACGCTGAGAGCCCTGGCCAACTTCTCCATTTTCACACTTTGCTCCTTCAGGAGCTGAAGGACGTCTTTCCATCCCTCAGCCCCTGGAGAAGTGTGTGACGGCGTATCTGACGCCTTCACCTCTTCACCTCCTTTATTTTGTATAGAATTCATATTTATTACCGTCGTCTCTTAAGACGGTCCGCCCATAATGGGAGCCCTACCGCAGTAGGGCCACTATGCCCGCCTGTATAAATCCCTAGTTATTTGCGCCGAAAACAAGAAGCAGCTTATCGGATGGTCGATCCTATCGGCACATTAAATGAAACAAGTGAAAAGGTTACGGGATAGGCCCGCGCCATGATGATGCTAAAGGTTTAACGTCACCCCCATCGACCGAGCAGTGCTGGGTCCGCCCCGACACCTGACACGACTTCAGGCTAGACGGTGTGCGATTTATCCTACGCAGCGTCGGATATAAGGAAATACTGACCAGGTAATCCTTCATTCCTGCGCCCGGGCGTCCATGATTTCAACACCGAAATTGGCTCCAGACAGTAGAAACGTGAGCAGTTTTCCCAGTTTAACATGTGGTTTCACGGGATCTTTGCCCTTCGCGGCCGAACACCGAAGGGACTTACATTTACCCATATTACTTCCACAGAGGTAAGGTACTGACATCGTGTCCGACCCTGGTCGGGAGGCTACTACTCCTCCCTTGGCTAATCTATCGGGAATATCCATCAGGCGCCGGCCGCAGCCCATTCACTCAGCAGTGCATTCATTCTGTTATGTGTGGGTGTCGGTATCGTGCATGTGGTTGTGATGTGACCGCGAGAGGGCACGAGGGTAGTTCAGCGTCAGTGCCGCATGCGCATTTGGAGAGATACCCCGATTTAGGGGACCCCCGCATTTACACCATGTCCACTCATGCGGCATCAAAGAACCTATTCAAGGTCCCCTGATGCTTTTGCTCCACACCGCGTCCTCACGCGCTTAAAGGTATCGGCCAAATTTTCGACTTTGTTTTTATTTCACAAGCTTGTAGACATGTTGCAACGTACTAGTGAAAATGTTTACACAAGAAGCGACAATTGCATCGACGATGATAGCGTTTCACTTCACAAAGCTGCTGCTATTGTACGCAAATAAATAGAGCAAATTCCTCGAACCGATACGTACTTTCTTGCGCAAGAAGTTTCATGACAACACTTAAGACAATTTGTTCCAAATACATTGCGAAAATTAATATGTTGGATAATTGATGAAACTTCATTTCACCACGGACTACTACCTGTAGATGATAAGAATCACAAATCTTTGTTACGACGTACTCTAAGTATCTCTGAAAGCTTGATATACTGCTCCAGACGAAAAAGTAAAGATTCTATTATTCCACCTTTTCACTTCGGTTTAACTTTACAATTGCATCACATTTTTGGGAAGAAATCATTGATCGATATTTTGAATTCCCATGGTTTCTGTTGTTCAAATGACGATCTTCGTTGTTTTCTTACCTTGGCAGCTGAAAAAGAATTAGAGAAAAGTATAACTGTGTATGTACCATCAGGACTTATTAGCAAAACAAGTGGTGGAAATTTTATTCAAGAGGGAGACGATAATGTTGCCATCATGCGATGGCCAGAGTTATATTTCAAAAGAGAGACGGAAACGAAATCATAGAATCCGAAAGGCTAATTCGAACTAGTCAGAAAAGAGCGCTAAGTAGTGATTTCACAGATCCATTTCAAGTTTTGCATTATCAAAAACCAACTTCTAGACCTGAGCCTCCCACGTTTGAAGAAGCTTTGGTTGCTGTGCAAAATTTACTAGACCAGGGAAATTAATTGTTTGTTAAAGATCTTGTGTGGGCGATGTTGAGAAACGTTTCTTGCGGTATTTTTCCTAAAGAAAACTTAGGACAAGTTATACAAATTATACCTTCTTGGGTACCCTTTAACACTCATTTTGCTGAAATTGATACAAAATTCACCAACGTAATATACATTCCGGCAATTAACGCAAAACCAAGTGACCTAAGTACAGTGTATACTACATTGAAGAGAGGCCAAGAATTGATGAACGCTTGCTGTCAAGCATACTGCATTCATACATTTGATTAACAAATATTTGCAATTGCTCAATACGTAATATTTGATCGCCATGAAGAATTTTGAAATGTTATACTTAAATTAGGAGGGTTTCATACACATACAACACTAACATCTTGTATTGATATAATATGGGGTGATAGTTGTTTGCGCAGTATGCTCGCCGATTCAGGTGTATATGCTGCGAATACGGTTGACCAGATGTTACAAGGAAAGCAATTTCATCGAGGTCAACGAGGATTAACACTTTGCTACGAAGTACTTTTGCATGTTCTCTATGAGAATTTTTTGCATGGTTAAGCGAAACCAATGAACCATTTTTGGACGAATTATGCAATTTATACACAGATTTTAATGCAAGTTACTCTAATAGGATCTGTAATAAGGAAGCATTCGAAAAATTAGTTATAGCTTCCGAAAGATTAGTAGCTCTTCTCAATGAATTTCGTGAGTTAAGAAGTGCGCAGTCGCCAACGTTTTATTACTATGATTTGTGTTTACAATCTCTGCAATTGTTATTATCAAGTAATAGAGCACAACGAGAAGGTAATTGGAAATTAGAATTGTCTTCCCAAGTTCGTAAGTTGACATATTTCTTTGTTTGCAATAAGCTTCTTTTAGAGGCTTATGAAGCGATATGGCCGTAGAAATTTCTGTGATTAAAGATACCAAAAGCGACACTGGTATTGTCGGTTTAACAAGAAAAGACTCAACTGTCTTACGATGGTCAGTTAAACGAAATATATTGGGCGCTTTTTCGTCAGTCGTGTCATATCGCAGCGGCTTATCAAAGGATACTACAGGTGTAGAAAGCAAACACGAAGGAGAACGTCAGCATGAAATTTCAAAGGATGAGAATCATTTTTGTATGATGTTGGATTACGTGAAAAAAAATATACTCGACCCATTTTCGACTGCGATACAAAACGAATTGATTATAAATATGAGTAGCGGCCTTGTAGCAACTCCAGAAATCCATTCATTTTTGTACAATTTTTTAGATAAAGGTAAGAAGAAACTGACAGAATTTATCTCAAGTCAACTAGAAAATGGCACTCAAGATTGTAAAAAAGTTTCATGATCCGATAACTAAAACAAACATAAAAACATTCAGTGATTCTAAAAAAAAGACAGTTGCTACAGTGAATGGTAAAATTTTCAAGAAATTTATATCTCCGGAAGTAATTTATCAAAGAGGTTTAGCTGTTTCTCAAAACCGCAAAGACGTTGATTTGAAACTGATTCTTAGCACTCCTCTAACAGCTATACCATCTGCACTTTTTCAATCCGATGGATGCAGAAGGACAACAGACAAATCTGATTTCATGCATGCTTTGGAACAAGAAGTAGAATCTGAAATTGTCACTTAGTTACCGTTATCTGAAGAGCCTGGTATAATTATCATCGATGGAATGACTGAGTTACAAGCTTTATGATGAACTACTTAACCAATTTTTCTAAATCATTTCAGTCGATTATTTCGATCATTAGAAGAGTGTATCACTCTACGTGATAACGGAACTCTACCATATCGACCATACCAACCTGTGATTTAGAATTAATTTTAACGTCTCGTAAGACTAGATGGAATTTTTTCAATTTAATTTTTGAAGAAATTTTCTGTGAAAAAAGGAACTCCGTTATCACGTAGAGTGATACTCTTCAAATTATCGACATAATTGACTGAAATGATTTAGAAAAATTAGTTAAATAGTTAATCATACATCCGTAGCCGAATAGGCGTTAACAAGATTCTGTGAGAAAAGTTGTGGAACCTCCGCAGCTCAGATGATAGAGCATTCGACCGGCAATCGAAAGGACCTGGGCTTGATACCCAGCGGAGTGGAAGCGTTCCTTTTTTCACAGAAAATTTCTACAAAAATTATATTGAAATAATTCCATCTAGTCTCACGAGACGTTAAAATTAATTCTAAATCACAGGTTGGTAAGGTCGATATGGTAGAGTTCCGTTATCACGTAGAGTGATACACTCTTGTAATGATCGAAATAATCGACTGAAATGATTTAGAAAAATTGGTTAAAGAAAATGTTATCAAATGACCAAAATAAGTCGAATTTGACCGAATTTCTTTGCAATTATCTGAAACAAAACTTACCTAAATGTGATATCATGATTAAAAATCCGAATAAGAAAGTCTATCTATCTGGAGGCTTGGAACTACGGAAATGTGCGTTTACAATAAATTATCAAGAGTGCAAAGTCGATCCAGATTTCAATTCGAATCATATATATGCTGATACACGCTTAATTTTTCATGTACGAGGTATTCAACGCAGAATGAGTAAAAATTAGCTAATTATTGTTGAATCTCCTGATACAGACGTTTTTCTATTGCTACTTTTTCACTTGCAAGTTTTTAAAGTTGTCCTCAGCTATGTTTTTTTACGGGAAATAGTATATTACGTGCCTAGGCGCACTATGAGGATATTGCGTGACGAGCGACAATGCTCGCAGGAGATCGAAGCCGAGGTGCGATCAGTCCTGCGAGCATTGTCGCGAGTCTCGTAATTTCCCGAATTGTGTGCATTGGCACGTATTCTATTGTATGTGACTTCGGTGCGCATACGAGTTTTTATGCGTACACCCGAATCTAATGTAGTATTGTAGTTGTTTGCGGTGCTAGTCATTACACTTGATGTGTCACGACTAGTCCCGACCATTTTGATTTTATCGATCTTGTGTAGTAGTAATGGATTTTAATAGACGCATGCGCAGTTCAAATGTACAAGGCTTTGCCAGTAAGGTGCTAACGCTGTGCGAAGAAGAAGAAGATTGTGCTCCGTTGCATGACTATAGGCGCATGCGCAGTTCAATTTTTACATTTCATTCCTCTGTAGCGCAATATACTACATTGCGTTACTGTTAACTGTAGCGAAAAAACGATTTTGCGCACCGGTGGCACATAAAATATCTATACGCACTGATTTGAGAAGGTACATACCTATTCACAGCTTAGTAAAAAAATTGTGAAATAATATATGCTCATTGTTATTAGCTGCGCACGCTCTGACTGGCTGTGATACCAATTCATCGTTATTTTACATTGGCAAAACAAAAGCAAATGCAGCATTACGCATAATGTCAAATGATGAATTGAACAATGTATCGGCAATAACTAATTTAGACATAAAATCTGCACAAGAAGTAGTCAGTTTCTTTGCATCTTATTTGTACGATCCGAAGAAGAAGTCCAAGGGTGTACGTAGCGATATGAATTCGTTAAGATATAAGATACATAGGTATAAGATACCAGCGCTGTCTAAACATATTTTACGAGCTATTTGGAAAATAAACGAATGGAAACAAGCAATCGAACCTATTATTATTTCCAAAGAAATAACAAAGTTTGGATGGTTGACAGAGAATGGTAAATTGGCTTTTGATTATTACGATGGTCCCACTGCAATGGAAGTATTGCAAGAGTACTTTTGTTCTTTACTGGTAAAAATGCTTGTAAAACGGACGTTTGCCCCTGTAAAAAAATAATTTGAAGTGCTGTGATGTTTGCAGTTGTAACAATACGTGTGCAAATCAAGATGTTATATTAGATGTAAATGAATAAATGAAATTTTTTTTAATATTCCAATGTTTTTGATTTTGATTTAATAAATTAAACCCGTATTTCAATCTCATCAATAGTTGTTGCCGCGCCGCACGATCACTGTGTGCTAGCGTGCTCCGTGCATTCTGACGCGGCACACGACTTTCAAATAGCACAGCTTTTTTTCTTTTTGCTATTTTGAGCTGAAATTTTCCCAAAATCTTCTTTATGTATTATATTTGAATAATCAATAATTAGTTATTGGAAATTCGAAACTTCGTCACTCAATAATAATAATTGACGCAGAATAATTGAAGTAGGCTTGTTATTTAGCTCTTTAGTTTTACAATAACCAGAAAAAATTTCATAAAGATATATTAATAATCGTCTGAAATATAGCGAGAGTAACATTGAAAAACCTAAAATTCATTTTTTTCTATTTTCCGCTAAATTGTCGTTTTTTTTAATGTTCCACCTTGTAGCATAGATGTTACCATGGCGTGGTAACGGGAGGGCGCGTGGCTGCGAGGGACAGCCCTGGGCCCGAGAAAGCACGAGGATCCCCGAGTAGCCTCGAGAAGACGAGATGGACTCAGTCTGTCGTTCGCTTGATCGATATAGGTTGTCGCCTAATGGCTCGTGCTCCGTTATCTCGCGTGAGGATTCAAACCCAAGAATAATCGTACTTACGATAATCTAGTCCGTTTTGGTTCCTTTTGTGACTTGCCTGTTATCGTCGTAAGTGAATAAAGTGTTTTATCTTCAAGTGTTTTCCCCTGACTTTCGGCATCCTTTTCCCCATTTCCCTCCCTTGGATAATATCCCAGTTATAACCTATTTTATCGAAAAAACAATTTCAGATTCGTATCCAGCGACCTCGAAAACATAAAGAAAAAGTAGTTTTAGCGACTAGGATTTCCGTGGTGACTAGAAGGTCCGTTTAGGGGTGAGTCCCGCTCGCCTATTATGGGTGCGCGGAAATAGTGAGTTTTTATTGGTCAATTGCAGTGCTTAATCTTTGGAAAATATTTTTTGCACAACATTTTGTCAATATAATTTTCTGTTTGGTTGTTAACAAAGAATTTGACATTCAAAACTTTATGACTATTGGCGGATCAGCCTGTATAAACCTAATAACTACACTTATATATAGTACGAGACGCTTTCGTCGAATCACGCACACGCTTGCTTACAATGCTGAGACATAAAATTTGGAACTTTTTTATATAGTGACTGCAAGGGTTATTCAGAGCTTGTGGAACAGTTTCGTGACTAGAGTTCTTGAATCTCACTCAAGTAAAAATAAATCAACTTTTTTCATAAAATTGTTCTGAAAATTAATATAATTAATCAATTATTGTAAGTATGATTATTGATATATATAATATAATTATTAAATTATGTTTAGTATAATACATTTTTATTATAACCACGTATGAAGTTTAATGAATCTAAATTTTCAAATGTATATTAAAAAGTTGCATTATTATCAAAAAGTATCTTGTGTAAAAAGATTTATAACGCTCTTTTATTTTCTGTGTTGTATATTTTCAAAATATGGATTTTACAATTGTTAATTCGAAATTATTATTGTGCCTAAGAAATTTATGTGAAATCTAAATCCTGTGTAAATTTTTCAAATTTTATGTAATACACTTGTCAAGACTTTTGATGTTTAAATTTTCATAAAATCAATTTAATTTCAAAATCTTAAGTAAAAATGAGGAAGTAATTATAAATGAATTAAGAAAAAATTATGAATTAGGAATTTATTAAACTTACAGAATCTATATAACTAGATTATGTGAAACTTTTTAAAAAATTATATAAACTAGCAGACAATCACTAAAACAAATAGTGTTTAAGGAGGTTCCCTACCAAAATCATAACGAACAGATTTTGCTTAAACTTGGACTAATGCTTCATTATTGCGTTTAGCAACACTCATTGAAATTTCAAGTAGCCTAGGTAGTTAATAACGGAGAAAATAGTGTTTGATTTTTACATGTGTTCTTATGGGAGCATGTAATAAGTCATGCTTTTTTAATCATTTTGAATTTTTTTAGTAGAGAAGCAACGATTATATTTTCATGAAACTTTGAGCACATATAAACATATATTTTGTAAATTTATAGTATTTTTTTCAACAAATTCAGTAGCTATTATAAATGCTGTAGTAACCTTAATAAAAAAAAAGTTACCAGAGCGGCTGCTACGCACGCCATGTTTGTAAAAGTTTTAGATGATTTTTTGCTCGCACACATAAATAGCACATTTTTAACCTTCCTAAACTAACGTATGGTTATGCTTTATCCAGTTTGGTTCTTTATGACACTTTTTCAATTACGTTACTTTACATCTATTATTGTGGTATGAGGCATTGGTATCAAGTACTCTACGGTGCCCCGAGCAAACATTGGAATATATTTTTTCAGAAATCCAAGAAAATAATATAGTTGGATCGTGAAAATATAGTTATCTATTCATTTCTAATGCATAAAAGAATTTATAACTTACAAATTACCGCATGCCACAAATATCATGCCCTTGCGTAATGCTCCTTTTTACTGAGCCGTACCTGCACTAGGCAACCTCCTTAACACTGCGGAACATGTACGAAAACTTCGTGACGAAGAGACAAAACACGATCAGACACGACTGCAGTACGATGAATGTTTAAAATCACTATAGTTTATAAGTATGTAGAATCCACTATTAAGTAAGTGGTTCATTACGCACTAGACAAAACATATATATAATATATATATTTAGAAATTTTTAATGCATGCTTTTAAACTTCTCCCTACACTTCTGAATTTTACTCAACTTTGATTCATTTATGAACATTTAATATATTACAAATAATTACAATGATGCTAAATAACTTCTAACTTGCCCTTATTACCCAAATTTGATTGGAAGTTGAGTAAAATTACTTCAACTATTTTTCTCCGTGTAAGAATATCGAACAAAGAATTTATCTCAAATTTTGCATTGAAAATGGAATTTCGTGTGCGGAATCTCTGAAAATGTTACAGAAGGCTTACGGCGAATCAGCTTTATCAAAAACACGTGTATATGAGTTGTACAGTGGATTTAAAAGCGGCTGAGATGTGGTAGGAGATTTGCCTCACTCTGGTCGGCCATAAACGTCTTCAACTGAAGTTAACATCGCTGAAGTGAAGGAAATAGTGACTGAAATTCTTCATTTAAGTTTAAGAGGGATAACCGCTGAACTTTCTGTGTTTCACGAATCGATTCGTACCATTTTGAACGATTTATGGAAAAAAAATTCTTGGATTTTGCACCACAAATTATTTTTAAACAACTTAGAAATCATAATATCATTTTCTCGTACTTTCAATTTCTCGAATAGTCATAATATTTAGTATTTAAAATACTACTTTATCTTCTTCATGTATTAAAGACCGTTATGACCTAATATCAAACTTCGATGTCATAATATGAACAAGTCTAATAAAGCCTCGACTTTCCCCATTTTGAAACGATATTATACTAAATTTTGATTCATCTTTATCATTTACTCTAACGAAAAGTCTCTCAGTGTAGACTACTTTTCGTTTTGAAAATGAAAAAAAAGTTTAATTGCTCTTATTATACTGTTTTTATTGATGTTAGTTAACTATTTTAAAATTATTAATTAATATTCACCTTATTTTATATTCTATTTTATTTAATTATTCATAATGATTTCCAACTAATTACAACTCTCATCAACTTCGTTCCTTGTTCAGAATTTTTCATTTTTTTCGATTTTTCAACTTAATTTTACCTCAAAAAAATAATATAAATGCAGTGATATGTAGAAAATTAAATAAAAAAATTTCAGAAAAGTTATTATGTAATGCCATAAAGGAATAAAAGAGATATTAATATTTAAATATTAATATCAGCTGAATATTTCAAAATAGTTTTTGTACGAGATAAATATGAATAAAAAGGGGAAAACTTAATTTAAAATATTCAAATAATATTAATATTCAAAGTCTGATCTATTTTATTTGTTTATGGTAATATGCTTAAAATTTGGACGAAAATTGTCTTTGTAATTCTGGCTGGAAATTGAAATCAAAGTTCTGTTATCTTCGTTTTAACATTAATATTTACATTGTGATTATTAAATAAAAATACAATATTTATTTATATTATCAATATTACTGATATTATATCAGTCTTACATATTATAATAGAAAAATTGGCTATTGGAATTCCATCAAATTGAATTATAATACGGGTATTAATTATATCATCTTGATTTTGTTAGAAAAATTAGATTTTATTATAGGACATTTTTTATTTTATATTTTAAAACTTCTCAGTAATTGAAAAAATTACATTTTTATGAACAAAACTTTCACATAAGGAATGAACGTACATTTGAAAAAGTAACAAATATAAAGAATTTATAAAATTCCTTTATAAGTATTTGAAAACACTAAGAACAAAGATGTTTGTAATAAATAATAATCAACATAATATACTATATTTCATAATAATATAACGGATATTTAGATCTCATATGCACATAATTTATTATGTGTATTTTATCTATAATTAGGGATGGGCGATCTCGATTCGATTCTATGGAAATCGATCTTTTTTACTCGATTAATCGGTTGGATTGATATTTTTTTTCGATCTTTACGAACGATTCTCCTTTCTTTTTTTCCCGTTTCCTATTTCTATGAACTGTTCCTATGAACTGTTTTTTAGTTTAAAAGTGAGATCAAGGGGTCGACCACGAGAATATCCTTAATGTGATATACAAAGTATATTAATATTATAAACTTTATAATAATACTTCATATTTATGCCAGAAATTTTATCAAAAATAATACTTTAAGTGATATGCAAAGTTCAAAGTATATTAATATTATAAACTTTATAGTAATACTTCATATTTATGCCAGAAATTTTATCAAAAATAATACTTTAAGTGATATGCAAAGTTCAAAGTATATTAATATTATAAACTTTATAGTAATACTTCATATTTATGCCAGAAATTTTATCATAAATAATACTTTAAGTGATATGCAAAGTTCAAAGTATATTAATATTATAAACTTTATAGTAATACTTCATATTTATGCCAGAAATTTTATCATAAATAATACTTTAAGTGATATGCAAAGTTCAAAGTATATTAATATTATAAACTTTATAGTAATACTTCATATTTATGTCAGAAACTTTATCACTAATAATACGCATTGCTTTAGAAATTGTGCACTTTCAAAAAATAAAAAACGTTCCTGATTCGCAAATATAGTGTGTTTTTTAAGCCTAATTTCCTTTTTTATTGATATAAACACTTTTTTATTTTGATAATTTAAATTCACAAAATATGCAAGTGACAATTATATCTCCAATTGTTATAAAACATTTTAAAAAAAGGTTATTTTACAGAAATTTATCATTTTCAGAAAAAGGTATCGATTTTTGAAGATCGATTCAAAAATCATCTTTTTAACCGATTAATCGATCAAATTGAATCAATTCTTTTTTTTTTCAGAGCATTACGTGTAGCCTGTTTTGCAACCTACAGCAACAAATTTCCGCATTTTCACTTAAATTTTTATATCACCGACTGTTAAAACCATTCCAATTTACCTAAAAAGCACACAAAAGCACTTCAGACGCCAATTTTTCACAAAAAACGTTAAATTTCAATGTTCTATAAAGCTAATCTGTATAAGGTCGGCCTCATGAACAGCCAGCGCCACGGTGGCCAACGGTCAACATCTGTGACATTTTCAACTCCAGAGATTCCGGGGGCTGGTCAAGTTAGAATCGTGAAATACGGGCTGATGCATACGGCTGCTACGCATGCACTTATACAAGTATCATGGGCCCCACACACTGATCTCTATAATACACTGGATGCACAATGCCAATGGGAAAGTCCACAAAGTCGTGTGCCCAATTGAAGGCTGAGCCGCCATATTTACTTAGGTTGATTACAAAGAATGTTGCGGTGAATTCAAATATAGTAAAAAGAGAAAAGTGTAAATATTAAAGTAACAATATGAAATCCATGCTTTTTTACCGGTATTAGTATTGATAGTATACATAATTAAACTAATGAATTTAAATTTATTAAATAATACTAAAATATAACTCGGCAATATTTATTAGTATGGTATATAATGTTGTATATATTTAAATAGGCATATGTATTTATTTCTTAAGTATAATTAAATATAAATTTATTATAAATTCATCAAATATAGATTACAGAATTCAACAAGTAAACGTACCTTGGAGTAGTGTAAAAATTATCTCACGTTCTGAACGTGAACTATTAATAATAGTCACATATAATAACTATTTTTAGTATAAATTAATTCGCGTTTCATAATTCAACCCTTATGTACCTGTATATTAACGGTTTTGAAAACTGGAAAAAAGCTCCATCCCCTTCTGTTTAAAAAAATGTTGAATTACTCGATCTTGTTGGTGTATTTCATCATACGTCTAAATTGCTCAGGAGTAATAATTTGCTCCAACTGAAAGAAGTAATAGAAATAATTTTAAATATATACAGAAATTATAAACTATTGTATTTTGGTCGTTTACGAACATTTTAATTTATCAGAAAATAATAAAATTGGAAAAGAAACAAACCCTAAAATATAATTATTACTGAATGCAGATATTACATGAAAATTAAGTATGTAGATGCTGTGACTAGTATGTTACTAAATAATAGAATCCAATTCTATAAAGACCTAAGTAATAATATAGAAGATTATCACTAAATAGTACAAAACATCAGGTACGAAAGTACTTCACAAGCAGCAAATCATTTAATTTAAAATCACCAGAGTATCACAAACAAGAAGTTTTAAATTTCAAACTAAAGTAGTGACTAATTCGACACCTTAATTTTTAAACTACATGCAAAAGTAATAAATAAACAATTCTTAAAAGAAAAAAATGATTTTATTTATTATTTTTTTATTATTTATTTATTCTTTTATTTATTATTGTAATTATTATTGATTTTTTTCTGTTAAGAATTGTTTATTTATTACTTTTGCATGTAGTATAAAAATTAAGGTGTCGAATTAGTCACTACTTTAGTTTGACATATGAAACTTCTTGTTTGTGATACTCTGGTGATTTTAAATTAAGTGATTTGCTGCTTGTGAAGTACTTTTGTACCTGATGTTTTGTACTATTTAGTGATAATCTTCTATATTATTACTTAGGTCTTTATAGAATTGGATTCTATTATTTAGTAATATACTAGTCACAGCATGTACATACTTAATTTTTATGTAATATCTGCATTCAGTATTCATTATATTTTAGGGTTTGTTTCTTTTCCAATTTTATTATTTTCTAATAAATTAAAATGTTCGTAAACGGCCAAAATACAATAGTTTATAATTTTTGTATATATTTAAAATTATTTATATAACTTCTTTCAGTTGGAGCAACTTATTACTCCTGAGCAATTTAAACGTATGATGAAATACGCCAACAAGATCGAGTAATTCAACATTTTTTTAAACAGAAGGGGATGGAGCTTTTTTCCAGTTTTCAAAATCGTTAATATACAGGTACATAAGGTGTCACCTCCCGCAACTCTACCGCCACAAGTAACAAGCAGATTAAGAAACCAATAAAGGGATCAAGACAGCATTACAGCGAGTGTGATTTTATCGACGCAAGTTATAGACAAATCTACAGATCAATAGGATGATCAATATGAAATTACCATGTGTCGTTATAATACCCACACATGAAAACAAATCGACTGACCCAGAGAGAAAGTGAATGAAGCCCTACAATATCAACACACTACCGTCACAGCATGCGACTTGTAATAGCATGTGACTTGTAATAACATGCGACTGATCATAGCATGTTACTCGTCATACTTGATCTTTCAAAGTTCTATAAAAAGCGAAAGTTCCAAGAGAAGTCAGTCCAGTACCATCGTCTTTACACCGCGAGTTCAGTTCAGTTAGTTAGTCAACGTCCAATTTCTACAATGTAACCAACGCGAGTCCAGTCCAGTGCCATCGAATCTATACTGCGAGTGCAATCCAGTCAGTCTAGTCCAGCTTCACCAGATTTCTACCGCTACTCAACACAAATTCTAACTCGACGCTGAGTTCAACGTCTCTTAAAAGTGAAGGGGAATCGCCTTCCAAATTCTCTCGAAACTGGGATCAAAGAATCAACTAGACCAACCGTCTGGACTACAAATTAACTATATAACAGCAACTATCTCAAGATTACAACGGAGACTCAACTGACCACATTCGCCTTACTGGACTCAATTAATCATCAACCAATTTACAACTCAGGCTAATTACGAGGGTATTTCAATTTTCAATTCAATTTCCTTTTTCATGGTGCTTACCCGATATAATTTTAACTGTCAATAAATATATTTTATATCATTAACCATTCTCAATCACTGACTATTCCTCATCCCTTAGAGAGGATCCTTCCGATCCTTACATAAAACGAGGAGATCTTTTAAGAAGAGAAATGTTACGTTTCTGACGTAACATACCCAATCTCTTTTTTGGTGCATCGGCTGCGAATCACTTAAAGTCAGTGAATGGAATATTGAAATTTTATAATTACTAGGAATCAAAACTTGATAAAACACAATTATATTTTACCTGATTACACATATATTGGTTAAAATAAAATAAATTTGATAAAATCACGAAAGGATTTGACCTTGAGGCTAACTTGAGTGATTAAATAATCATTTTATTTTATTTGAAATTTTATACACATATCTTGTTAAAATAAAATAATTTTATCAAATCACAAAGGGATCTGACCTTGAGACTAACCTAAGTGATTAAATAGTTATTTTATTTGAAAAAATGTTTAATTTCCTTATTTCTTGTTATTTTGTACAAACTGTGCTAAAATAAAATAAATTCTGTTGACTCACGTAGGGATTTGACCTTGAGGCTAACCTAAGTGATCAAAAGACTTATTTTATTTGAAATTTTATTATCTGAATTTCTGAAAGGACAAGGATTACATAGGATTTTGTGCTTGAGTCATGCCTGTCTAATCTCGTACTTCTTTAATTCTAAATTGTTGACTAAGTTTTAATTCGAGTTAAAACGAGAAAAAACATCACTCGAGACTATAAGTCCTTTTTAGATTCGTTGAACGGTCACCATTTGATTACGATCAATGGGGTAAGGAAAAATTCAAGTGCACATGCAGTATCGTTTGAAACTTCTATTTTAACTCTGTTAACTAGAAGAATATTTTTATTTGCAAAGATTGACCAAGATGTTGTGCTTGAGTCAGGCTTGTCCAATCTTGCATTACTAAAATTCTGTATATTTTATAATTTTGTTTATGTGTGTATAATAAAAAATATAAAAAAAAAAAATTTTTTTTTGTGAGTAACAATTATTTAAAACCCATTTGTGACCTATACCATTTGACAATTATATAAAAAAACAAAGTAAAAAAAAAACATACCAAGTATCCCAGGTAAGACAAAGACCAAAATTAGTTTCAATAAGAATAATTTTGAAGCAAAATTCTAAATGAATATTTTTCTGTAAGCACATGGAAATTGGTAGAATTAAGGCATATTATTTTAAGAATTCTGGTCGCTGATTATAAGTTTACCTGACTCGGAGCATTGAGATAAATTCATATTTTCTAATATCAAATTATCAATCACATTTATTGATTACAAAAATATTTTAAAACGAAAAATATTTGAAAAACTTTTCTGTTGATCCAATTGAAAATTTATGTATTGTAATTTTAAAAGTGTCTCCATGTACGTATCAGTAAATTTTATTTTATAATAATCTATGTCGGGACCCAATCCCAGTGAATTAGATGTTACGTCCAGTGACACACGTATTTTAACACCAAAAGGTGTAATGTTTTATTTTCAGGTCAACGCTCGCGCGCTATAACTTAGGAAAACGACCGAGAAAACGTGCAGAAAACTCTAGAGCAAAATGATCCTAGACTGGAAATACCAAACGCTCGAAACTGAATTCAGGCGTGTGCCCTAAATAAACCGTTCGGATTAACGGTTGAGAGTGTTACGAAATGGTTGTAATGAACGCTGTTACTACCTGTAAATTAATTATACCAATCTTTCATGAAGATATTACGAATGACGATCCATGATTCACCTTTGGGTGGTACTTAGTATATTCGGCACACTATTTAAAAAATTAAAATTGTCAAATCGAGAATAATGGCCTGGAAATGGTTCACACACCCAGCACATTATTTAACAAATTGAACAGACAGAGAATAATGGCCTGGTAGTGATTAACACACCCAGCACATTATTTAAATAACAAACAACAGAGAATAATGGCCTGGTAGTGATTAACACACCCAGCACATTATTTAACAAATTGAACAGACAGAGAATAATGGCCTGGTAGTGATTAACACACCCAGCACATTATTTAAATAATCAAACAACAGTGAATAATGGCCTGGTAGTGATTAAAACACCCAGCATATTATTTAAATAAGCAGAGAACAGAGAATAATGGCCTGGTAGTGATTAACACACCCAGCACATTATTTAAATAAACAAACAACAGAGAATAATGGCCTGGTAGTGATTAACACACTCAGCACATTATTTAAATAAACAGAGAACAGAGAATAATGGCCTGGTAGTGATTAACACACCCAGCACATTATTTAAATAAACAAACAACAGAGAATAAAGGCCTGGTAGTGATTAACACACCCAGCACATTATTTAAATAAGCAGAGAACAGAGAATAATGGCCTGGTAGTGATTAACACACCCAGCACATTATTTAAATAAACAAACAGCAGAGAATAATGGCCTGGTAGTGATTAACACACCCAGCACATTATTTAAATAAGCAGAGAACAGAGAATAATGGCCTGGTAGTGATTAATACACCCAGCACATTATTTAAATAAACAAACAGCAGAGAATAATGGCCTGGTAGTGATTAACACACCCAGCACATTATTTAAATAAACAAACAACAGAGAGTAATGGCCTGGTAGTGATTAACACACCCAACACATTATGAAAAATAGAGACAAGTGAAGAGTGGACATTCAAAAGGGCGTAACACACAATTTTTCAAAAATCGTTTTTTTGGCGAAACAAATTCTTGAGGTTAATGCCAATATAATAGCGCAAAGGATATATTTTTTTTCCAATCGGAAATATTTTTATTTTCGATTTGGAAATCAAAAATCTGTATCTCGAGGTGTCGAAATGGGAACGTTTCTGTGCCGCCGTGTAAAATTTCAGAAATGTGGGTTACGCCCTTTTGAATGTCCACTCTTCAAGTACGCTTGCAGTCAAAGTTGAGCGATTAAAGTAATTTGAAAATTGGTAAGAGTTGCAAGAGATTGTGAGTTTGAATAATTAAAAATTGAAATGTTAAAAATAGAAAAAAAATAATGTAGGAAGGTTTGAAAATGATTTTGAACACTTGAAATTTGTACGTACTTTTAAATGTTTATTGTAGAAGCTTGAATTCTTTGACAAAGTTTGAGGGAATCTAGCTAAGGTAGTTTCCTTAAGCTAGCCTTAGAATGCACTGCCAAGATGCATTTTCGGCGGCCTTTTATATCCAAAATTTTCCATAGGTTCTATTAGAAAGAGAGAAAGTGTAGATAAGAATTTCATATCTATGTACTAGTGTTTTCTTTATCTTTTACAAATTGTTACTTTTTGTTAAATTTAGTTGTACATAATGTTTCCTTCTGACAGATTGCAATTTGAAAAACTACGCTGTGCCAATTTTGGCTTTTTGCTTACTCGGTTGCTAAATTTGACTCATTTGGTTGTGCGGAATTTACGGTTTATATTTTCCTTTTGAAATACCTTTTTGTTTGGCAATGTGGTTGATTGTTAAAAAATAGACATAGTTTATTTAATAATTCTTTGCTTAAAAATTATTTAACATACATTTTTGTTAGGGTTTCTAGACGAATTTCATCAATTTATAGGCCCGGAAGTTATTTGGTACTTTTCTTTTCTTAACAATAAAAATAAAAAATTTTAATAAAACATGAGTTGAACATATAAAATATTAGGTTTTTAACTTTTTAAAAAATAAACTAGGAATGTTTGAGTTAGTTAAAATATTCAACTTTTATCATTCACTCTTATCTCAGGTGCATGTTTGCTCCCAGGCGCCAGTTACCAAATTCCATGTCTCGAAGAGATTATTTCCGGATCTACAGAGTGATGAAATCTCTAATGTGCATCGCTTTACAAAAACTGTTAAAAAAAAAATTTACAATTCGAATATATTTTAAAATTTGGTAGGACATAACATAGGGATATCACAAATTCAAGAAAATCCTATTACACGCAGTCAAGTCAAAAAAAAAATATTGAACTTGCAAAATTTGTGGCACAAAATCAAACTGGTCCCCTTAAACCAAAAAGAACAGTTAATGTGAATGAAAAGGTAACTAAAGATAATTTTGAAAATATTTCTAACAAGGACAAAACAAATATCAGTTTTCAATTAGATAATATTTCTTTAGAGAAAACCTTAACGTTTGAACAATTCGAAACTGCCGGAACAAGCAATTTATCTGACTCGAATAATTGGCTTAATTCAAATTCAAAAACTAATTCAAGTATTATTTGTGGATCAATTGATCAGGACGAAACATTAAAAAACGAAACTACTTATGTTGACAACGAAAATATAAGTTTACTTAGTTCAAGGATAATTCCAAAAAATACAGTTGAAGAAAGAACTAAAATAAATTTATTAGAAAAATCTCTTACTCACGAAACAATTTGAAGTAATCACGATAGCGACGATAATAATACCGACAACGAACAAATGGAACAAATTGTTCACAACAATCCTGCAGAAAACGTTAATCCAATTAGAAACAACGAAATGGTCCTACCTAATGATCAACAAGTATCCTTACGCGACACGTTAGAAGTAGTATTGAAGGATGTTATGAGGCAAAGGGATTGCTGCGAACACCCGCAGCTCAAGAAAATTTAGGACGATTATTGAGAAGTAAATTATCAGGAGAAGCGAGAAAATGTATCTTTGGAACGACATATAATAATATCGAAGAATTAATTGAAAAACTCAAAAGAGTATACGCCCCAGAAAAAAGTGTGTATCAGTTACAAGGAGAATTGTGGAATACCTATATGTGGGAAAAAGGGAACGTACTTTCCTATGCAGCTAGAATTAAGGAGATTGCCGACAGAATCGAAGACGCTCATAGACTCAACAATAATGGACAAGTAGATAATACCTTCAAACAGAACCTTCAAAAAGACGTTATTCAATGCTTTACTCGCGGTCTGCGTCCTGAATTAGAAATTCGAGTAAAAACAAAGGAATCATTTAAAGAAGTTTTCAATGACACAATCAACGTAGAAAGAGATTTGGCAGCATATTCCGCACTACGGAGAAATAAAAATTAAGATTATTTAAAAATGGATGATTCTATAAATAATATAAATAATAAAACAACTCGGTTCAATGTTGCACGAGATAACAACATAAATTGTATAATATGTAAGAAACCAGGTCATGTTGCTGAAAATTGTTATCATTTAACTAAAGCACAAGAAGCAGTATCTAGAAAACAAAATCCTAATTTTGTTATGCAAAATCAACAGCCTAGTAATAATCACCAAAGACGAGAAAATATTTACAATAATTCTGCAAGAAATAATTACCGGAATAACCACTTCTTAGGAAACAGACATAACAATTATGATAATAATAACTATCCGAATAACAATTTTTCAAGGAACATGAACAACAATTACAATAACTTTTCAAGTAACAGAAATAATTATCCTAACAGCAATAGATTCCATAGTTACAATAATAATAATAATTTTTCGAGAAACAGAAATAATGACAATAGACAAGAAAATCTAGATCACAACAGGTATGCAAATTACAGACAAGTTTTAAATCAAAATAGCCAACGTGAAATGCGAAATCAGCAATTAAGTAGAGCAAATCAAAATTATCCACAAAAGTCAGAAGTTATATGCAACTATTGTAAAAAACCAGGACATATTATAACAAATTGTAACGTTAGATTAAATAAACAACAATCGCAAAATTCGAAAAACTCAAACGCTCTCCCCAGTACGGATGCACTGAGGAAAGCATAAGGTAAGAACCAGAAGCATCCACTTTTAACGATCAACCGGCTATAAAGATAAGAGTTTCCAAAACAAGTACAATTCCATCGATAATGATATGCGCAGAAGGTCTTCAAAGCCCTGCTCGCATGATGATAGATACCGGTGCTGGTCGAAATTTGATCAAACAAAATTCCGTAAATCCTAATTTGCCAATAAATGAAAAAATACTGTTAAAACTTACAGGAATAAATAATTTACCACTTTTTACAATGGGACAAATACAAATAAACATTCTAGGATATCCAACAATATTGAATATAATTCCTAATGAAGTTCCAATAGATGAAGACGAAGTTCTAGATTCAGAATTTTTTCGAGAAAATAAAGTCAATATAAATTATGTATCAAAATGTCTAGAAATACAAAATAGCTTCTTAAAAACCGAAAATTTTTTCAACAATCCATGCAGATTTTTTAACATAACAGGTGAAGAAAGAATAGAATGCATCAAAAAACTTCTTCTTTTGGATCATTTGAATCAAGACGAATACAAACATGTAGAAAGATTAATTATTAACAGTGCAGACAGATTTCAAATCCCAGGAGAACCACTTGAAGCTACTAACGTTTTGCAACATTCAATTCCAACTACAGATGATTCTCCAATTTTTTCAAGACAATATAGATTTCCCCCTGTTCATAAAGAAGAAATTACAAAACAAGTTGACGAATTATTAAAAAAAAAAATAATAAAACCTTCACAATCACCGTATAACACTCCAGTTTGGATTGTTCCTAAAAAACCAGACTCTAAAGGTAAAATAAAATGGCGAATGGTTCTAGACTTCAGAAAACTTAATGAAAAAACAATCGGAGATTCTTACCCACTACCTAACATAAATGATATACTCGATTCACTCGGATCTGCCAGATATTTTTCAGTATTCGATTTAGCTACTGGTTTTCACCATATAAAAATGGACCCTAAAGACTCTCATAAAACTGCATTTTCTACAACTCATGGCCATTATGAATTTGATAGAATGCCCTTTGGTTTAAAAACCGCTCCTACAACATTTCAAAGGTTAATGGACATTACTTTAACTGGATTAATAGGGACAGAACTCTTTGTATATCTTGACGACATAGTCATATTTGCTGATACACTAGAAGAACATGAGAAAAAGTTTAATAATTTAATACAACGTCTTCGAAAAGCAAACCTTCATCTACAAACAGACAAATGTGCATTTCTACGACCTGAGATAGGATATTTAGGTCATATAATTGATAAAAATGGAGTTCGACCGGACCCCAAAAAAATAATAGCCGTAAAAGAATTTCCAGTTCCAAAAACACAAAAGAATGTCAAACAATTTTAATTTTAATCAACTTCTAAAAAAGGATACCCCTTTCATATGGACCGATAAACAGCAAACAGCTTTTGATATTTTAAAATCAAGATTATGTGAAGAACCACTTTTACAACGACCCGATTTTTCACAACCCTTTGTTCTCACAACAGATGCCTCAGGATACGCAATAGGAGGTATATTATCACAAGGCAAAATAGGCAAAGATAAGCCAATAGCATATGCTTCACGTAGTTTAAGGGAAGCTGAGAAAAAATATGACACATATGAAAAAGAAGCACTTGCAATAATATTTTGTGTCACTCATTTCCGTCCTTATTTATATGGAAGAAAATTTACCGTAGTAACTGATCATAAACCACTAGTTTGGTCTAAAATCTCTAAGGATCCTTGCTCACGAGTTTCGCGCTGGACGTTAAAACTCGCTGAATATGATTTTGATGTAGTATACAAGGTAGGAAAAATGAATGTCAATGCAGACGCTCTTTCAAGAAACCCTATTATCAATGAAGAAAAATCAAAAAATTTACACGAAGATGATGAGGATACCTTCATGATATCTCAAGAAAAAATGAATCTTGAAAATGCTTTTATAAAAATTAATCAAGAAAATAATATCAAAAAAGGAAATACTTCAAAAAATAAATATCTTAATTCAGTATTCGCCGAAGATGATGCGAATGACTTTAGTGAAAGTTCAGAAGGACCAATATTCGATGTTAATTTGAGGTTATCTGATATTTTCAATGGAATCTTAAATGAGAAATTACTTAATGAAATTAATAAAGATATAGTCAAATATAAAAATTTATTTAAACTACTACACGGAAAAAAATTTGGTAGAAATGCTGCACTATCTATGGTGCTCCTGCGCCACTACAGTGGAGGGCAACTGCAGCGCTCTTTATAGGTTAGCAGGTTTACTTTTTTGTGGACTAACTGCTCTCCCACAATTGCGGGAGAGCTGCTGCCCCACAGGAGGGAATGCTGCGGCGAGTCATATGAACTGATATTTGACTATACTTTTCAATGGACAATTCAATTGTTTTGATATTTCTGAAATCGTCGTTAATTATTATATCTTTTGAAGAATATGTTTAATTTCTTAAAATGGTGTGAAATTATTTAAAATCTCAACATTGAGGTTGGGTTATTTTTAAACAGATCGTAATGAACCAAAAAGTACTTCTATATATATATAGGAAACATCATTTCAATGGGTACTTTCATGTAAATACATAAAAAACTTAAAATTTGCACTTTCGCCTGCTTTTGCATTTGCCTGCCGATGCGGTGCTACTACACTCCCTACCGAAAGGAGCGCTGTGTTCCTTCCACGTAAGTCAACTGCTCCCCCAAAAAGGGGCAGCTGCTGAAACACAGAGGGAACGCAGCATACCCAAATGCATAGTCGCACAACTCTCCTGCACTAAACGCAACAGCTCCACCGCTAGGGGCAGCATCTGCGTCAAATTTTTTTCCGTGTATCTTCAAAACTTCCTGCTATAAATTATGACAATTCGCCATGGAAAACCATGACTACTAGGGGTAAAAAGAAAAAACAAGAACAAATGAAAAATTCAAATCAGCATAAAAATCTAGAAAATTTAAATCAAAATGAAATCCAAGAAAAATTAGACGAAAATTTTTCTTCTAAACCTCTTGTGAAAAAACCTCGAGGTAGGCCAAGAAAAAATCTACTTACAAATTTAAAAATTATTCCCTCTCAAACATAAGGAAAGAGAGGTAGACCAAGAAAACAAATATATGAAAATGAATCACCAGAAATAAATATGCAAAAAGGAAGCTGAAAAAAAGTAGCATCAGATTCCGACTCTAATTCTGATTCTGATCCTGAATCGAATCCTGAATATTTGGACTATTTAAGGGAAATCCAAGCAAAAAATAAAAGAAATAAAAATGACAAAAAGCCTAAACAATTTATTATGCCTCAAGAGGAAAAAAGCGAAAATTATTTTTCTACTTCTGAAGACGAAGTAATTGATATGGAACCTGAAGATGAAGAGAGCTCTGAAAGTTCTTGTATTGAAGAAATTTTTGAAAATGAAAATATCGAAGACACTTTTAATGAACGAAATTCTGAAATAAACAAAAATCGACAAATAGAAACCAGGGAAAATCTCGAAAACGATAATAATTCAGAATTCGAAGAAAACCGTCGACCCCCAGAGCCCCCTCCAACCAAATCAAAATCTACCAGGCAAATTTTAATGAATAATTGTGTATATTTTGTTACAACAAATGGAAATCCTCGAGATAATGGATCAAAAAGTCTAGAAAAACGTGGAACCTTACCAAAATTTAAAAACTTACAAAAGGGAACAGCGAAAGAAATTAAAAAAGGAAACTATTATCATTTTGCTCTTCCGATCGAAGGGGAAATTCAAGACAATTTATCTGAAACCTTAAATAATATAAAATTGTCAATTTATTCATTACACGAATTATCTCAAAAATTTAATTTACGATCAATTAGTATTTCAAAGACTTCAAAAATCAACCATATAGCTTGGGAAGATATCAAATTAATATTTGATTTAGTTTTTGCAAATTCACTTACGAAAATAATAATTTGTAATGGCATAACGCAATATCCAACAAAAGAAAAAAGATCACAATTAATTGAAGAAGCACACTCCTCAGCATTAGGAGGCCATAAAGGCGTCACAAAGACCTATAATCGAATTCGCCAAAAATTTTTTGGGAAAATATGAAAGTTGATATTCAAAAGTATATTCAAGGCTGTTTACAATGCCAAATAAAACAATTTGTTCGAGTTAAAACTAAAAATCCTATGGTTATTACTGATAAACCCACTACTACCTTCGAAAAAATATCAATGGATATTGTTGGTCCACTACCAGAAACAAAATCTGGAAATCTGTATATTCTTACTATACAAGATAATTTTACAAAATATTCTCTAGCAATACGTCGTCCTAATCATCAAGCTGGTACAATAGCAGACGCATTCGTGAAGAAATTTATTTGCATATTTGGATCGCCAAAAGGAGTACTGACGGATCAAGGCAGAGATTTTTTAAGGAATTTATTAAAAATATTAGCAAAACGCTTTAGAATCAAACAATTTCGTACCACAGCTTTTCATTCTCAATCCAATGGATCACTTGAACGATCACATCATGTCCTAGGTGAATATCCCAAACAATTTGTAGCAAAAAATTCAGAATGGGACGATTGGCTAGAATTAGCAATGTTTTCATATAACACAAGTGTGTACGAAGCCACAAAATGTACGCCTTACGAATTAGTGTTTGGCAAATTAGCCCGTGAACCCTCTAGTGAACCTCTATCACAAAATGAAAAATTGCAAACCTATGATGATTTTTGATCAGCTTTGTCACACGACTGCATGAAATGCGAACACAAGCAAGAGAAAACCTCATAAAGGCAAAAGAAAAATCAAAATTGTACCACGACAGAAAAATAAATCCCTTGGAAATAAAAATTGGGAATAATATATTTTTATTAAAAGGAGGAAAAATTAAAAAGCTGGATAATCAATACACAGGACCTCACGAAGTTTTAGATGTACTAGGAAAAGGAAATGTAAAAATCAACATAAAAGGAAAACCGACAGTAGTTCACGTCAATCGAATAAAAAGATCGCACATAAATATACAAAATTGATTAACTGAAATTAAATTCAAACTTAAAATAGTATAAACTTTGCATAAAACCAAAGCGTTTAGAATAACTAAACCAGGAAATGTTCTAAACAAAAAGATCTTTTGAAATTTTATTCTAATCTTATTTTTCTATTTCAGAGATACGAGAAGCTCACTGTACCTTTAAATAGCAATCAAAAAATTTCAATATATTTCATGTTTTTTTCAGAGTAAATTAAACTTCTCAAACTAGCAAGTATTTATCAAATGCATAGAAATTTGCCAACTTTTCTCTTCTGTTCAGCAAAAACTAATAATCTAATATCACCACAAAGAAATTATATTCCTTTAAAATTCTTATGAGTACTTTCTTTACATTTAATTTAATCAATTTTATTTTTGTTCACCAACCTTTCAAGAAACAAGAAAAGAGAAAAGAGAACTTTAATCAAAACAAAGTTATTTGACTTACCAGTTGTTTTTGATGAGGTGGCCTCTTGAAAGCGATAATCCTTTAAGTTCTGTTTATCCTCTGCTAATCGGGTACCTCCCCTAATTATCCTTGTTGACCAATAGTGGCAGGTCAATCCTTTGTTTAACCGGTATCCTTATTTTGATACCTCGATTACAATGACACTAAATCCAGTTTTATCGAAATTCATTCCGTTGTTATTGTATTGGTTTTCCCGAACACGTGGAAATTACGGCCACTTAGATTTATTGCGTTACGGCGACGAAAACCGGTTCTAACGATGCTGCTTGATCGTACGCTCCCTTAGACTCCCTTGGACTAGGCTTAGACTCGCTTAGACTTGCTTAGATTCGCTTAGACTGGTGTTTATGCCTTGCAGCCTGGCTTATATTGTCGTCTGTACTCTCAACTCGTAGGTAGAAAGTATGGGAATTTGAGTTCCATGGTTTCAATAGCTTTTTCGAAGTCCATTAGAATCGTAGGTGTCAGTGTGGTGAGTTGAGACTATGAGCCAGTTTGCTGGTGTGCTGCTTTGGTGAGCTTAGGGACTCACACCGATTTTCCAAGTCCGTGTGGGTCATGCTTTCGTAGTGTGGGTGTACTCACATCTTCTCAAGGGCTGTGTAAACCCGTACCACCAGGTTTTTAGGTAGATTTAGTCGTAAAGGTCAACGACATTATTTGTATAAATCTGTAATATTTATTTTGGCTTGGGGTCAGTTTAGTTTCTAATTATTTATGTCATAGAGAACATAAACATTAGGAAGGCAAACGTTTCGGCCACAAATGGGGGCCCTCTTCAGTGCCAATTAGCTTAATTGTAACCTTTAAATATTTATTAACTAATACATGCAATTTAAAAATTATTGTATTTTTTGTAATTTTGTTAACAATATAAAATAATAATAATTGTTACGTACGAATAACTAAACTTAATATAATAAAATATTAAGTCCGATTACTCGCCCGTTTGAGGCTCCAAACTGCCAAATTTTAAATTTAGGAAATTATAAATTAAATAAACCAAAATTTGTTTTTAATCTGGGATCGTATTTGCCCTCTCCTCTGACTGAGGAGGCTATACCCTTTGCACAAGAAAATCCCCTTTTTCTTGAAAATAAAACTGGATGAAAAGATAAGCTCAAAAATTATCAATTTTATTTTTCCACACAGGTGTAAATAAAATACATATAGAATTGGAACGATACCTTACATTGATTTCTTCTTAATTCTACCAGTACTAGGAGGGAGAGAGAGAGAAGTTTACCCCTGGGCTCCTTATTCGTCCTAGACTGGGCGGAGAGGTTTCCTATTGTTGCTCAAAACACAACTTGAGTCTTATTGGTCGGTCGCGCGCAATATGCGCACACAAAAAAAAATACCGTTTCGCCACTTGCTTTTTCTCGTTCTTTCCAATAAATTTTGGACTTTAAATTAGCCTGCCGAAGATTAATAAACTATGTTAAAAATATAGTTTATTATTTTACTCTACTGCTTCCGTTCAAATGAAGACTTCTATATTTTACGTCCGCCCAAACGCGATCCCCAATTTGAAGCCCTGACCCAGATACTTTACGAATTAAATCAACTGGTCAGGTGATAAGACGCGATTCTTCCGAACCGTGGACGGGCACGATGAAAGAAAATTATATTTCTTTACTATTCTGAGGTCTGAACCCGGTCAAGACACTTAGAAGACTGCAATTTTGGATGTTCTCGACTCGGCTCATAAACTCATCACCAGGTGAGCACGGTAGGGATTTTTGCCTATTAAGAAGATTAGGATTGGACGAAATAAAAGTGGTGAGGGTGCGTGGGAAACCATATAAATGCTGATTTTGTAATCCGACTTCATGCTGACCATTAGGTGCCATTGGATACCTTCATCCTTGCCATTATGGCAAAAGGAAGTGGCTTGCAACTATCATTTGATGCATATTCATCAAGAATTTTAGAAACGATTTTTTTGTTTCTCTCATTTCAGTTTGGGTTGAAATATTATAGCTTGTCTGAATTTTAATTGTTATTTATGATGATTGTATTAATGAAATTGTTATTGAAACAATTCCATTGTTCAGACAAGTTTTATTTGATGTCTTAAAAGCGTGTGGCTTTTGTTATGGTAGGTCAGTCGGCAAAGCATTTAGGCTCGGATTGGTGCGGGGAAGTGAAAGGGATAGGTATATGCTGGACCCGTGCTGAGCTGCAGAGTCGGATCGTGGCAGTCATAGAATCAGATAAAATATATGCGTATATTTGCTTTCTTTAGTGCGCGCCTGGGCGGACGAAAGATGGAAGAAGCAAAAGCAGAAAGGTGGTTTTAACGCGAGATGCTAGCTTGAGCTGCAGGGAGATAGCTCTCTCTCTCCCTCTCTTTCGTTCTCTTTTTCCTATTCTATTCTTTACATCTCTTTTCCATTTCCTTCATCTTCCCTATTTGTTCATTCTCTTTTCTTCATGATATGATTTTCGTGTGGCAGGCATGCAGTACACATATATATATGCATATATATGTACATATATACACACGTGCATGTCACATTAATTTCAATGCGTGCAACATAGTTTGATTCGCAAAAGTTATCCCATTCAGAACCCATATCGAAAAGCTTCTCGTACATGGCTACATAGGTTCTGAATGAGGATAACTAATCGTCCTGAAATTTATAAATTGGGATTTTGACGCTCTTGAAAAAAATTCTTTCGAGTCGTACATTATATTTAATCGCTTCTCCTTACTCTTATTCGTAGCGGTGGGACGAGCGTGTTACATAGCATCTCGATCCACTTCTACCTTCCCGCGCTCTCTCATTCTTACAATTCTGCGCTCTCTCATTCTTACACTTTTGCGCTCTCTCATTCTTCACTCGCATTTGCCTCGAACCAACTCGCCACCCCAGAAATGTTGAGTCGCGGTGGTTATCAGGAAGGCTCAGGTTACGAGCGATTCAAGTGTAGACTTGCTTTATCGTAACTCATGAACCAATGTCAGCATTAGGAATAATATTTTATACTGACATTAGTTCAGGAAAAAGATTTTATTTTATGGATTCGCACGTAACAATAATAGTGATTAATAATAATTTTAAATACAAAGGTTGAAGTAATATTGTTGTTATATAACATTTGTTGCATTTTGTTAATTGTTATTATTAACAATAGTAATAATGATAATTATTAATAATAAAAGGTAATATTTGTTGTAATTAGTATTTTATCAATCAAATCAATTGTTTATTGATATTTTAGTTAATAGTAATAGTGAAATTATTTATAAAAACAATTACATGTATCTAGCAACAATATTTATAACAACAATAAAACGTGTCATATGATATAATAGCATAATAGTATTATATAATTATAATATATTATAAAGCTGTCATCGATACGTGACACAACAATAACAAATTGAATATTTACTATTCTTCATATGTTTCATGCACAAATAACTCTTTTAATTTTACAAGAAAGATTAGAAAAACAATTAAAAGTACAAGAATTGTAGGAAAATCTATCACCCTGTTATTATGTAAAATTGTTTTTCTTATGATTATTTTATTCATTTAATAATACACCAATGAAATTGAAGTTCATGAAATTAATTTTTAGAAACATGTAAAAGTAATAATAAGCAATAGCAATGCATGTTTTCAAGAAATCAATTTTAGATGTAACCAAGTTTTTTCTCTTTAATGTACCAAGTTACGACGTCTATTAATTAATATATGTAATCAACAATCCTAATATTTTTTTTAATCTCTAGTAATATTATATATTTCAATCTCTTTTTATGTATAATCAATAATTTATAAGGCTTTCCAGATTATATTTTTACCAATGTATACATTAACGATCGTCATTCTTGGAAATTACTCTTTAGTATTTTATATCTAATCGATAAAATTTTACAATTTTAATCCTCTTTTCATCAACAATCATCATGTTGTAAGTTTAAATAGTTATTATAAATAAATAAAAATTCGTCAAATTACATAATTACCTCTATAACATATGTAATCAATGATTCTAATAATATTTTCAGAATTGTATCCTCTGTTATTACCATGCATTTATGTAAAACTTGTTATAAATTTTTAATTCGCTACAATAATCTAAAATGTTAATTCCTATAATTACGTATAAACGAAAGTTTTATGTTATGAATTGTTAAATAAAATTAAAAATATGTTCTTGATTGAGTAAGCATCCTGGATTAAAAATGTATTCTTCTACCGAAGTTTCGATCGCGGATCGTTAACTCCCCGCGTTCGAATTAAAGGGGGAAGGTGTCACGTCCCGCAACTCTACCGCCACAAGTAACAAGCAGATTAAGAAACCAATAAAGGGATCAAGACAGCATTACAGCGAGTGTGATTTTATCGACGAATTTATAGACAAATCTACAGATCAATAAGATGATCAATATGAAATTACCATGTATCGTTATAATACCCACACATGATAACAAATCAACTGACCCAGAGAGAAAGTGAATGAAGCCCTACAATACCAACACACTACCGTCACAACATGCGACTTGTAATAGCATGTGACTTGTAATAACATGCGACTGATCATAGCATGTTACTCGTCATACTTGATCTTTCAAAGTTCTATAAAAAGCGAAAGTTCCAAGAGAAGTCAGTCCAGTACCATCATCTTTACACCGCGAGTTCAGTTCAGTTAGTTAGTCAACGTCCAATTTCTACAATGTAACCAACGCGAGTCCAGTCCAGTGCCATCGAATCTATACTGCGAGTGCAATCCAGTCAGTCTAGTCCAGCTTCACCAGATTTCTACCGCTACTCAACACAAATTCTAACTCGACGCTGAGTTCAACGTCTCTTAAAAGTGAAGGGGAATCGCCTTCCAAATTCTCTCGAAACTGGGATCAAAGAATCAACTAGACCAACCGTCTGGATTACAAATTAACTATATAACAGCAACTATCTCAAGATTACAACGGAGACTCAACTGACCACATTCGCCTTACTGGATTCAATTAATCATCAACCAACTTACAACTCAGGGTAATTACGAGGGTATTTCAATTTTCAATTCAATTTCCTTTTTCATGGTGCTTACCCGATATAATTTTAACTGTCAATAAATATATTTTATATCATTAACCATTCTGAATCACTGACTATTCCTCATCCCTTAGAGAGGATCCTTCCGATCCTTACATAAAACGAGGAGATCTTTTAAGAAGAGAAATGTTACGTTTCTGACGTAACATAAGGGTTGAATTATGAAACGCGAATTAATTTATACTAAAAATAGTTATTATATGTGACTATTATTAATAGTTCACGTTCAGAACGTGAGATAATTTTTACACTACTCCAAGGTACGCTTACTTGTTGAAGTCTGTAATCTATTTTTGATAAATTTATAATAAATTTATATTTAATTATAGTTAAGAAATAAATACATATGCCCATTTAAATATATACAACATTATATACCATACTAATAAATATTGCCGAGTTATATTTTAGTATTATTTAATAAATTTAAATTCATTAGTTTAATTATGTATACTATCAATACTAATACCGGTAAAAAAGCATGGATTTCATAGTGTTTCTTTAATATTTACACTTTTCCCTTTTTACTATATTTGAATTTACCGCAACATTCTTTGTAATCAACCTAAGTAAAGATGGTGGCTCAGCCTTCAATGAAGCCCACGACTTTGCATTGATTGTGTATCCAGTGTTTTGATATGGCTATTTGCAGAATTGCAAGCTGCCACAACCAAGAAGAAGAAGAAGAAGTGTATCCAGTGTATTATAGAGATCAGTGGCCCCATATGCTGCTTCCTCTTTCTATCTCGTTGCTAGATGTCTGAGTCGCTTTCCCCCTAGATTAGTCCCTATTTTCCACTAAAAAAAAAAATTCCACTAGATCCTGAAATTTTTTTTTTAATAGTAAAATTCTTATATGTACATGATAAATTTTTCTTTTTTCAACATTTAAACGCTTTGTATATATTTTTTTTTAAGAAAAAGAAAGAATTTCAAAGGAATTTCTGAAGAAATTCGAAAACGCTCGCTTTTGGTAGCTATGCCAATCTAACGTTTAATGACGCGCGTTTTTAAAATGAGGAATTTATTTCAAAACAGAAAATAATGAGAAATTATATTGATTAATATTTAATCGCTGGTAATGTCTTTAAAAGTGTTGACAAAATCAAAGAATATTATAAATATGGTTTTTTTTTCAAGAAATTTTATTGACTATTTAAAGTAAAGAACATTTATAATTTACTTGTGCTTTGTTCATTTTTGGAACATTTGTACAATAAACAAATTAAATTGAGCGTTAATACTCGCCTAAGAAGATTGGAGGGTATTAGAGATTTTAAAATAAAATAAGATAAACCCATAAAAATAATCCTGAATAAAAAAAAACCATTAAATTTTCCTTGGCCAGGAGTTGTAAGACGCCACCAAGGTGCCTGGCATGCGCAGACAGGGGCGACAAAGATGTCGCCCATGTGTCAGGAAGTGGCTCCTGCCCGGTCTTCCGGGAAGAGCTTCGGAGGTTGAGAGGCAGGAATTGAAGTTCCTGCAACTCAACCTCGGAAGGGGGAAGGATGCCCAGGACCTCCTGATGCAGACTGCCAGGGAGAGGGGGGCCGATGTGCTGCTCATTAGTGAGCAGTACAAGTGGTCCGTAAACTCTGCTTGGTATCAGGATGCATCAAGGAGGGCCGGCATCCTTGTTTGTAACCCTGATTTGGGCATCGGGGACTTCCTGGAGACCAACGCGGGGTTCGTTTGGGTGGAGGTGGCGGGTGTGCGTGTGTACAGCTGCTACTTCTACCCCGGCGATCCCTTCGATGTCTTTGAGACCCAGATCCTCCTCCTTGAGGAAAGCCTCCGTGAGGCCATCGGGCGATCCCTCATAAGGGGTGACTTCAACAGTAAGTCGCCCGAGTGGGGTGAGGCCCGCCTAGATAGGAGGGGAGTCTTGGTTGGCGAGATGGTCGCTAGGAACGAACTGATCGTCTTGAATCACGGCGGGGAATTTACGTTCAGACGAGGAGCGGGGGGGTCAATAATTGATCTCACAATTGCCACACCTCGCCTCGCTTCAAGGATAAGCGACTGGTCGCTCCTCGAGGTAATAACCTTGAGTGACCACCGGTGCATCGAATTTAAACTAGAACAACGGTGTCAGGCGGTGGATAGGGGTAGGGGTGGCGAAGGAAGGAGCACCTCCTGGAACACGAGACGACTCAGCAGGGAAAGACTTCGCGACCCCCTATGAAACCAGGCTCATCGATGAGCTTGGTTGGGTCTGCCCTGCTGGGTCGTTTGAAGCTGCTGTGCGCTCGGTGAGGCAGAAGGTGGTCGCGGCTTGCGACTACTCGATGCCTCGCCGTGAGCGCAGGCAAGCCAAGGGTTCGATGTACTGGTGGAACGACCAGTTGGCAGCCCTACGTCGAGAATGCCTCGCAGCGCGGCGAAAATTCACCCGTTCAAAGGGGGATGCTACGCTGCACGAGGCATGGAAAGGGGCAAAAACAGCTTTGAGGCGAGGCATAAAGAAAAGCCGACTTCAATGCTGGAAAGACTTGATCGGTGAGGTCGAGAAGGACCGATGGGGTCTCGCCTTCCAAATACTCACCAAGAGATTGGTGGCTAGAAGAAAGACCCCGGGCCTGGGTAATCCCGATCGAGGCCAGTACATTGTGCGAAGCTTGTTTCCACACGTGGAGCCGTTCCAAAGACAGCACCGAAGTTCCTGCGTGGTCCAGCGCGAAGAACTCTTCACTCTCGAAGAACTAAAGAGAGCGGGTGAAAGGCTTAAGGCAAATACAGCGCCGGGTATCGACGGGGTGCCGAACGAGATCCTCAAAGAGGTGATCGGGGCATACCCGGAGATCCTCCTAGAAGCCTTTAATTCCTGTTTTCGGGAGGGGAGGTTCTTCGCAGATTGGAAGAAGCAGAGGTTGGTCCTGCTGAGGAAGGGCAACAAACCTCTAGGGGTTGCCTCGTCGTATAGACCAATATGCTTATTGGATACGATGGGGAAGCTTCTGGAGGAGTTGATTCTACAACGGCTTAAGGCTCTCTTGGTCGGGGAGAACGGGCTCTCGGAAAACCAGTTGGGATTCAGGAAAGGCAGGTCCACTGTGGACGCAATCAAAGCTGTGGTTAACATCGCCACAAATGCAAGAAAAGGAACTGGTAAGCGTAAGGGATTCTGTGCGTTGATTAGCATTGACATACGCAATGCGTTCAATACCGCAAGATGGGACATCTGCATCGAGGCGATGATGCGGAAAAAGGTTCCAGACTACCTGTTGCGAATGATAGATGACTATCTGAGCGACAGGTGGGTGATATACGAGGGCGACAAATGGTCTCTTCAAGAAGAGATGACATGTGGCGCTCCTCAAGGGTCGCGGGTGGGTCCACTCGTTTGGAACGTCATGTACGATGACTTTTTGCGCATGGACCTGCCTGCTGGAACGAGCATCGTCGGCTTCGCGGATGACGCACTTGTCGTGTGCGCCGCTGACGACGTCAGAATCCTAGAGCTAAGGATCAATGAAAGTCTGTGGCGAGCGAAGCGCTGGTTGGATGGCAGAGGTCTTAAAATGGCCCCTGAAAAAACCAAGGCTTTGCTCGTTACGGACAGGAGATCCTTCCAATTCCCGAGGATCGTTCTCGGAGAGCATGAAGTCGAGTGGAAAAGAAGCATTAAGTGCCTGGGGGTGCAGCTGGATCGTAGGCTTAGCTTTGGCGAACACCTAAAGACCGCAGCTGCCAAAGCCATCCAATGTGGAGCGAACTTGGTCCGGCTTATGCCAAACATTGGTGGACCCAGGGAAGCGAAAAGAAGATTGGTGGCGAGCGTGGTCCATTCGAAGCTGCTTTATGCAGCTCCGGTCTGGGCCAATGTCTTGCAAAACCATGTTATCCAGAAGAAGCTGTTCTCGGCGCAGAGACTTGTCGCGCTGAGAATAGTTTCGGGATATAGAACTATCTCGACGAGCGCTGTGCTGGTCCTGGCGAGCGTCCCGCCAATAGATTTATTGGCGGAGGAAAGGCAGGAAACCTTTCAGCTTCGCAAGGAGCTTAGCTGCGCCGACCTGCAGGAAATCGCTCGCGCGAAGGAGGCCATCCGCAAGGATGAAAGGCGCAGACTCGTCGAGAAATGGCAGATGGGATGGCATGGTGAGCAGACAGGGAGATGGACCTACCGCCTGATCCCGGAGCTCGCCATCTGGCTGAACAGAAAGCACGGGGAAGTCGGTTTTTACTTGGCGCAAGCGCTCTTGGGCCATGACTGTTTTAACGCGTACCTGAGGCGCTTTAAGAAGAGAGACGAGGAGAGGTGTTGCTACTGCGATTTCCCGGTGGATAACGCAGAGCACGCACTCTTCGTCTGCGCAAAATGGGGTATGGCTATGGAGGTCCTCGGTCAGGCGGTGGGTTCAGAACTTACTCCTGACACGATGGTCCCTCTCATGCTCCAGTCTGAACGGCTCTGGACGCTCATCGAGTCATTCGTCACACTTGTGATGAAGACGAGAGAACTTGATGGGCTTCGGGAGCGAAACAACGGGGAGGGCCAGTAGAAATCGCATCGGGGCCTGCACCCGCGGTCCTGCGTCTCGGGTAGACTTGACTGTCCGCGTCGTTCGGGGGAGGAATCTGTTTGTTTGTCCCCTGGGTTGCGCGGCTAGTCGGATATCCTAGTGGGCGTGGGGCCGCGGATGGAAGTTCCGAGCGAACGGATGACGGAAGAGTCGTACGCGACTTTAATGGAACCAACCACCCGTGAAGTTTAAAGCCGAAAGGCGGTTCCGCGGGTGGTGAATTGGTTCGAGAGAGGGGGTTTTTTGGTTTTAACAGGTATGCCTAAACCCGTCCTAGGAGAGTCCTGTACAACGTCTATAAAAGATTTTGCCATTTTTCCTCCTCAGAAAAAAAAAAAAAAAAAATCTAGTGGAAAAACCCCTAATCTCGCAACACTGACTCTATCGATTTCTCGGCCAGGGGCGTGTCTGAATATGAACAGGTAAAAATTTCTTTGTCAGTATAAGACAAAACAACAATTTTCGAAAAAACCAGCCGTATGCATCAGCCCGTATTTCACGGTTCTAACTTGACCCAGTTAGTGTCCTAAGTTGAATTCCTAAGTTAGTTTGCCGAACCGTCGCACGCGGCGCTAACTGTAACATCACTTCCTGAAAATTCACAGTAGCATGCGAAGAATTTAATATAAAATTTTTTTTAAATATATTATTCAATGCCATAAACAAATAAAAGAGATCAGACTTTAAATATTAATATTATTTTAATATTTTTAATTAAATTTTCCCCTTTTTATTCATATTCATCTCGTACAAGAACTATTTTAAAACATTCAGCTGATATTAATATTTAAATATTAATATCTCTTTTATTCCTTTACGGCATTGAATAATAACTTTTTAAAAATTTTTATTAAATTAATTAGTTGAGTTTGAAATTTTTGTCACTGCCTACATTATCGGAGGATCACTAGTCGCGTATCAGATAGAATACGTTGTCGACAGGTGTCCTCGTAGACAATTTCAAACTGTTATATTGCAAATAATGCAAATAAATTTAATATTTTAAAGAATTTGAAAATCTTTCTGTGGAAAAAATGACGCTTTCGACTGCGCTGGGATTCGAGCCATCGAAAGACCTGGGCTCGAATCCCAGCGCAGTCGAAAGCGTCAATTTTTTCCACAGAAAGATTTTCAAATTCTTTAAAATATTAAAAATTTTTATATTTAATTGTCTATATATCACTGCATTTATATTATTTTTTTGAGGTAAAATCAAGTTGAAAAATAGAATAAAAATGAAAAATCCTGAGCAAGGAACGAAGTTGATGAGAGTTGTAATTATTTGGAAATCATTATGAATAATTAAAGAAAATAGAATATAAAATAAGGTCAATATTAATTTATATTTCTAAAATAGTTAACTAACATTAATAGAAACAGTATAATAAGAAAAATTAAATTTTTTTTCCATTTTCAGAACCAAAAGTATTCTATCAACGTCCGTTTTAATCTTCTCTAACATTCAAGATATTTTTTAACAACATTTTTTATTCTATTTTCATTAATTATTCATAATGATTTGCAACTAATTACAACTCTCATTAACTTCGTTCCTTGTTCAGGATTTTTCTTTTTTTTCCATTTTTCAACTTGATTTTACCTCAAAAAAATAATATAAATGCAGTGATATGTAGACAATTAAATATAAAAATTTTTAAAAAGTTATTATTCAATGCCATAAAGGAATCAAAGAGATATATTAATATTTAAATATTAATATTAGCTGAATGTTTCAAAATAGTTCTTGTACGAGATAAATATGAATAAAAAGGGGAAAACTTAATTTAAAATATTCAAATAATATTAATATTCAAAGTCTGATCTATTTTATTTGTTTATGGCTTTGAATAATATATTTTTTTATTTTTTATATTAAATTCTTCGTATGTTTCTGTGAATTTTCAGGGAGTGATGGTATAGTTAGCGTCGCGTGTGGCGGTTCGGAAAACTAACTTAGGAATTCAACTTAGGACACTAAGGGGGTCAAGTTAGAATCGTTAAATACGGGCTGATGCATACAGCTGATGTAGAGGTGTAATTCCTCCTTTATTGTGCATTTATACCTTCTGTGTGTCGGTTGTCTACAGGCGGACACAAAAAAGGGACATATAAGTAAAATGGATAAAACAGAGATGAACAAAATTCCCTATTCTAATGAATTTTCGCCCATCTCACTCTTGATAATTTAGAATTATATGTCCTTCTTTCTTGTATCTGCTGGCAGACAATTGCAACCGATCAGCCCCCTGTATCTTGCCACCAAATGCATAAGAAAAAAATTACGTGTAAGTTGACTGCCGCCGGTGGCGGCACTTACTTCATAGGCCCTAGATTCAAAAAAATGCATAGGAAAGAGCATAAAAAATTAATTTTCTCCTAATAAAAACTATTTTATCGCATTTTCTTATACATGACAATAACCTAATAAGATCTTCATATTTTTCACAAAACTTTATTCTCTTCGAAAAGGTTAAGAAATTCACTTTAGGCAGAAAATCTAATTTCTAAATTCTGGCGGGAATTGCATTATTTGTATCATGTTTTTTATTTTATTATTGTTTTGCGTTTATTTAAATATCAGTACTAATAATTAACCTCGTTACAATAAAATTTGATAATTTTTCATATTATATAACACATATATAATATAAATTATAACAAAAACATATAATACATATACTATATATTACTACTGTAATTAAATGAAACTCCTTTTCAAAAAAAACATTTCAAAAATACTGTTTGGAATTTGGACTAAAATTTGTTAATATTATACTATGAAATATATTAATAATATATTATTATAATTTCAAATTAATTAGTTGAGTTTGAAATTTTTGTCACTGCCTACATTATCGGAGGATCACTAGTCGCGTATCAGATAGGATACGTTGTCGACAGATGTCCTCGTAGACAATCTCAAACTCTTATATCGCAAATAATGCAAATAAATTCAATATTTAAAGAATTTGAAAATCTTTCTGTGGAAAAAATGACGCTTTCGACTGCGCTGGGATTCGAGCCCAGGTCTTTCGATTGCCGGTCGACTGCTCTAACCACTGAGCTACACAGGCGTCCGACATCTCTTTCTCCACAGGAAGATCTCCTTATATCGCCTAGTGGCTCAGCCTTGCGGCTGTAAATGATTTCAAATTAATTAGTTGAGTTTGAAATTTTTGTCACTGCCTACATTATCGGAGGATCACTAGTCGCGTCATTTTTTCCACAGAAAGATTTTCAAATTCTTTAAATATTATTATAATATATTATAATTCAAAGCAGTGAAATAGTTTTAAAACAAATTGCACTTAGATTATTGTATAAATAACATCGAGTAAAAGTGATTTTTTAATTGACTGGAGTTTATCTAATAAAAGTAATTCTCTGATAACTTATATTAACTAATTAAAATAGTACACGGAGAAAAATGTATATTGACCCATAATATCTAGATATTGAGGCACAATGTCAGTAGCATTCAACTATGTGACAAACATTTAGATATTCTACTTCAATGCCTGCAGATATTGAAAAAAAGATATTAACCACCAGTATCTCAGATATTGAGCTTGATTATCTCAGATAATAAAAATGAATATTCAAGATACTAAACTTCTGGATATCCTCGTTAGTAAACTTGAATGTCTGAGGTATTAAAGTTGAATATCTCAGATATTTAACATCACTATCAGGTATACTGAAAAGGTAAATTATAGATATTACAGCTCAATGTCTAAGATACTCAAAAAATTATTTTAAAGGTTATGAAATAACTACATATTCAGTTTTTAGAAAAAAGTCAAATTATATTTCATCATGTACATAAGTATATAGCAGATTTATACTTCGCTCTCATTTTCATTATTTGGCATGTCTAAAATTAATTTAATGTTCTTGTTAGAAAATTAACCTTAACACTAAGTAGGTTAGATTTCATTCTCGGCTATAAACCACATATATAGAGAAAATATATAACTTATATCTTTTACTTACTGCATCTCAAGTTAAACACCCGATCTTTATTCCATTAAAAACACTTATTAGAATTTTTACGAAACTTTCAAAATTTTTCTTTACGGCACGCTGCAAGCATGCAAGCAGATTTCAATGAGTGCGAAAAAGTGATCACATGCGACCTTTATATATATGCGCGCGCACTTCATGCTTCAATATCTAAACTATTGAACTTGAATATCAAATGTTACTTCTCGGAAAAATGTTATATATTGAAAAAAAAATTTTAATATTGCATGTCAATATCTAGATATTATGGATGAATATCTCTTATTTGAATATCTACTTTTCAATATCCATTTTTCTCCGTGTAGATTGTATGTCTAATTTTTTTGTTTAGATGATACGGTGTTCTCATCCATTTTGAACATCTCATAAATATAATATTTGGTATGTGAGCACATTATTAAGTTAGGCCTCAGTCAGCTTTGCTGCCTTTTTCTTTTCAAGATTGGCCTTCTTTATATCAGCCATCTTAATTTTTTTTAAATTATAAATTTAAGTTTTCAATTCCTATTACTTTAGGAATTCTATGTAATTCAGTAAAACTATGAGCTATAAAAAGTAAGGAATCTAAATTAACAAAAAATCTAAACATATTCTTTTATAAAGTTCAAAACTTTATTTTAATAACAAAATTGTTAGAAATCAGAAAATTTTTTTCCATTTCAACACAATTCAATTTTAACAGGCTCGCATTAACTTTAATTCAGAATTTAAAAAAATATTCTTTTTCATCTATTCTTTATTTCAGTCACTTTCATTTATTTATTTTTTAGCTTCTATCACACAAAATGTTTGTAACTGAATTTGTTTGAGATAAGTATTTGAGAGACATTTATTGCGGGGCAAAAAAAAATTCATTGCACAACTAGATACAATTAATTAATATTGAGACATTAAACTTTATTATATTATGAAATTAATTGTTAATATCTCTATTAAATAAAATGTTTTATTTTAAACTAATTAAGAAAATAAACAATGTGTTCGATGTACTTACTCTTCCCAAAACTGTTACTCCATCGGGCGTATAGGTTAACCCCTCTTGAAGAATATCTTCTGGCTTAAATTGCTTTTCGCAAATCGCATGACCTGCATTTAATTTGATGTCATCACGAAGGATAGCAATTTGCCATAATTTTATCGTATTTTCATCCTTCGGTACAATGAAAAAACGAACTTTGTCAGAGCAAGACTTACATCCGGATTTACACCCAAAACAGACACATTTCACCATTTTTTACATCAATTTTTTTGGAAATTTGTTTCTAAACTCGCGAACTTTATCTCACTACCGTTCAAGAACTCGACAATTTGAAAATTTACAGAGAAAAGCTTAAAAAACTATGTTTTGTAATGTGATTTTCGTGTAAGTCGGCCCAATGAACAGTTAGCGCCACCATGGCAGCCAGTCACAATTCATTTCATTTTCAACTCAGAGATGCAGGGGGCTGCAAGCGATCAACAGAAGGTGTACATAGCATAGAGATATTATAGATAGAGCAGACAAGCCAATGGCCGCTCTGTAAGTGGCAACCACGGTAGTATAGACAGGTCTGGCAACTCCCGTGGTGGGGGATGTTCCCTTATCGTAACGAATAGTAGTTTCGAAAGTGACCGCTTGGGCAGCGCTGCAATCGAATAGTTAAAGGAATACGTAGAGTTCTAAATTTCTCGGACATTTAAAATCCGGTCACGTTCTCGTGACTGAGACCGTCATTTTAAAACAACTTGAGAATTTACAGAGAATTTAAGGGAATTTTACCAGACCTTCACCAATATTTTCTTTATCATTAAACCTTATAATATTGTAAATTTATTTCCAAACACTATGAATTGCAATAGTGAAGGTTTCATAAAAATAAACTACAAAAAATGTCAAGTTTTATCGGAATTCAATATCAAAAAAAATTTTTTATAGCCATTATATTCAATTCAAACATAAAGAATAAGTAATTCAAGTTTTCTTCGCACAAATTACGCTTTGATTTAAATAATTGTTTGACAGTTTCGGGACAGTTTAATGTACTTTTTTATGTGCTCTATTTGTCGAGTGGCATGCTTTCTGTGCATCTGATCACAGTATTTGCACTTGAAAGAAGCTTTATTTTGTTTATCAATAATTTTAAAAAAAAAATTCCAAACTATATTCTTTTTTTCCATTTTTATTGCGCACGTTACACAAACTTCCAGAAAAAAGCATTTATCAAAAACAATTGAAAGCTTGAACCGTTACGGAAAAATATTTTTAAATTCTCATAAATTCTCGAAGAGCACATTCATCAGAGAAATTGTCAGTCATATTCCCGTGCTCCCAGACATATTCTCGGTCACATAAACTCTTTAGAACTCTAGGAATACCTGTGGTTTACAGACGGCGGTCACAGTCATTCGGGCCACTACTCGATACTAGCGCTATCCGTGGCAAAAATATGAAACATTCTGACTACAAGAAGGGAACATCCCCCACCACGGGAGTTGCCAGACCTGTCTATACTACCGTGGTGGCGACGTCAGTCTGCAAACTCGGTGAGAGCGAAAGGAGGTTATTCTGTCTTTGTCTATGCCTAACCCACAATTCACTTTCGCCCGAGCTGACAGGTTTCAGGCTGGCTTGTCTCCCCTATCTATAATATCTCTATGGTAAATAGACCCTGAGCAAAAGGCTTGCTTATCAGTGATCCCAGAATGCGTAAGATTTTTTCTCCGACCACGTTTCCCGCGTGTAAGCAATACATATAAACGTGGCGTGTCGATATATCCCCGCTCCATCGCTTGTTAGCACGCTCGCAAATCGAGAATTGGATGATAGCCACTGCTTCTTCGTTTTCTCTCGGCTTCGCTTCGGCTCTTGGGTTCGGTACTGTTCGTTCGTCGAAAGTCGAGAATTGCCGAGAATGCACGATTGCAACTTGTATTTTTTCGCCGGCTTGGCTAATTTCAAGAGTTGGAGGTTGGGGTCGTATTCTGTCACTTTTGTTTACAAAATTTGACAACTCCAACAAAGTCTTGAAAACATTGACGTTTGAAGTCTTGAAATATGATATGTTAATTACTTTCAGGACATTTTACAGGATGTTTTCGAGTGTGTAATCTACAGACAATATATGATAAGTTACTGGAGGTTTATAAAGTTGTTATATATTCAATATATTACATAAGAAAAGTGGAGGTTAGGTTTAAAATATATATATCATTCTCAAGTCTCAAGTGGTTTTAAATGTTGAAATTTCGTGTTTCATTTTTCAAATGATTTAAAATATTGCAAATTTAGAATAATACTAATTATATTTATTATACATTTATTCAGTTAGTCAACATTTATTTTAATGATATTTTTGCAAAGAAGCATGAAAATTAAAAAATTTGTAATTTATAACAATCTATTAATATTTAAAAATTTTTTTTTGCATGAGTACTTTCTTAAATTTTCATTAAATTAAATATTAAATATTTATAATATTTTCAATGAAAATAGAGCATATATATGAAATAATAAAAACCACAACTTTGAGAGGAAAACTTATTAATATAACTACAAGTTTTTGTATTAAAACTTTACAAAACTATTAATTGCTTAAAATTCTTATATCAGTATAGGGATAAACAATATTATATTTCATATATATGCTCTATTTTCATTGAAAATAATTAACATATCATATTTCAAGACTTCAAACGTCAAATTTTGTAAACAAAAGTGACAAAATACGACCCCTACCTCCAAATCCTCCAAATCTTGAAATTAGCCAAGCCGGCGAAAAAATGCAAGTTGCAATCGTGCATTCTCGACAATCCTCGACTTTCTACGAACCAACAATACCGAACCGACGAGCCGAAGCTAAGCCGACAGAATACGAAGTGACAATGGCAATCATATTCCATACAATCATGAATAAATTAAAGTACAGCAATTAATTTTTTTAATTAAAAATTTGTACTTAGACCACATTAAATTAATATTAAATTTAAATGCAAATCCGGTGTAAACTATATTGTTTTTCGACCTGAGCAACATTTCTAGACTTTGAATTTCATTGGAAGATTTTTCGATTAACGTTCTAATTTTTCAACAAATTTGCCAGATCAGCCAATTGCAAAAGTTTTCAAAGTATTTAATTAAAATAATTACACGTATTTCTCGAATATTTCAAAACAAAAATGGCCTAAAATAAAGATTTATAAGATTTTGTAAAATTATGGGATAATTTGAAATGTCTTATTAAATAAGTGGTTGATCTCAAGATCTTGAAAATCTTTCACTTAATATTTCGATTAGAGACATTGAAAATTTATAGACTTTGGATTAAGCATAAAAATTTGTTTTGGAGTTTTAAAATCTTTTTAAAATGTAACAAGATGAACCAAATACTTTAATTTTTCTGCATATAGCCGCAGAATAAGTACGTTTGTAGTTAAATAATAGTTTGGACACTACAATAATTTTTTCCAATTCCAAACAGCAAGACATTTATTTTAAAAGGTTCGCATACAAAAAATTTGCTTCTGGTATATATACAAAGGATTTCGTCTACTGAAATTATAGTTTTCAAAACTGTAGAATATACAGAATTTTTTTTTGTACAAAAACAGATAGAATATAAGGAATATACATTTTTCATCTGCAGAATCTACGACATAGTCCGTAAACTGACTAACTGTATTTGTAAAATTAATAGATTGAACTAATAGAACATACATTTTCCATTTGTATAATCTGTATATTTAATCTGCAGAATTTACCGATTTTATCTGCGAAATTTACAGGTTTTTATTTGCAATTAGACTACTAAAACTTGAGATGAAAATATTTCTAACATAAAACTAAGAATGTAAATTTCAAACATAAATTTTATGTACATCTCTTCTCAATGGAAAATAGCTTGCCAACTGAAAATTGTTTAAATGTACGAATTTGTTAAGAAGTATGGAAATTCGTAATTACTAATTGAAGCTTTGATTTTTGAAAAGCTAAAAATGTTTTAAATGTATATATTGATTGAAATTTTTCACATTTAACGTGTTAAAACCCTTAAATAATTTGACGGGATTTTTCAGATATTTATTTTAGGGATATTTTCTAAAAATTTCAAAAAAATAAATATAATATCTTAAACAACATATTTCATATATTTAAAATTGTCGTATGTTTCGCGCCTCTATTGCACGATGTCGAGAAAGTTGAGAGAAACACAATTCTCAATTTCCACTCAATAACCGACAGCATGAAATCTGAAAATATACGTGTTACAATCGTGCATCCTCGGCAATTCTCGACTTTCGACGAACCAACAGTACCGAACCCAAGAGCCGAAGCGAAGCCGAGAAAAAACGAAGAAGCAGTGGCAATCATCCAATTCTCTATTTGCAAGCATGCAAACAAGCGATGGAGCGGGGATACATCGACACGACGCGTTTATATGTGTTGCTTACACGCGGGAACGTGGTGGGAGAAAAAATCTTACGGATTCTGGGATCACTGGTCCAGATTTGACACGCGAACGTTAAGCACACAACGCCAACAGCAGTACGTACGAGAGAATGGTTACGCGCGCACTGTAGTGTGTCTTCTGTACGCAGTTGTTTTCTTAGTTTCCTCTGGTTGAAGGCTCCTTGTCAAGGAGAGAAAACCAAAGAAATCTCAGAGGACCACTGCGAACAGCAGACACATTACGCTGCGCGCGCAACCATTCTCACGGACGTACTGCTGTTGGCGTTGTGTGCGTAACGTTCGCGTGTCAAATCTGGACACGCTGTTGCTTATTTCGGCACCACGGTAGTATAGACAGGTCTGGAAACTCCCGCGGTGGGGGATGTTCCCATATTGTGACGAGTAGTAGTTCCGAAAGTGGCCGCTTGGGCAGCGCTGCAATCGAGTAGTTGAAGGAATACCCGTGGTTTACAGACAGCTTTCACAGCTGACTACGTTCTGGGTATATCTATATACATACATGCTACGGTGCGGTTATTAGGGCCACTACTCGATACTAGCGCTATCCGTGGCAAAAATATGAAACATTCTGACTACAATAAGGGAACATCCCCCACCAGGGGAGATGCCAGACCTGTCTATACGACCGCGGTTTACAGACAGCTTTCGCAGCTGACTACTTTCTGGGTATATCCAGCCCCCTGCATCACTGAGTTGAAAATGACATGAATTGTGACTGACTGCCATGGTGGCGCTCACTGTTCATTGGGCCGACTTACACGAAAATCAAATTATAAAATGTAGTTTTTTAAGCTTTTCCCTGCAAATTTTCAAGTTCTTGAACGGTACTGAGATAAATTCCGCGAGTCTAGAAACAAATATCTGAAGAAATTGGTGCAAAAAATGGTGAAATGTGTCTGTTTTGGGTGTAAATCCGGATATATGTCTTGCTCCGATAAAGTTCATTTTTTCATTGTACCGAAGAATGAAAATACAATAAAATTACTGCAAATTGCTATACTTCGGGATAATATGAAATTCAAAGTAGGTCATGCGATTTGCGAAAAGCATTTTAAGCCAGAAGATATTCTTCAAGAGAGGTTACCCTATGCGCCCGATGGAGTAAAAGTTTTAGGAAGAGCAAGTACGTGGAACATATTGTTTATTTTCTTAATTAGTTTAGAATAAAACATTTTATTTGATAAGGATATTAATAATTAACGACATAATATAATAAAGATTAATGTCTCAATATTAATTAATTTTATCTACCTGCGCAGTGAATTTCTTTTGCACCGCAATAAATGTCTCTCAAATACTTATCGCAAATAAATTCAGTTGCAAACATTTTGTGTGATAGGAGTTTAAAAATAGATAAATGAAAATGACTGAAATAAAAAAGAGATGAGAAAGAATATTTTTTTAAATTCTGAATTGAAGTTAATGTGATCTTGTTAAAATTGGATTGTGTTGAAAGGGAAAAAAATTTCTGATTTATAACAATTTCAATATTAGAATAAAGTTTTGGACTTTAAAAAAGAATATAAGTTCAGATTTTTTGTTAATTAAGGGAGGATTCTACTTTGTTGGTGATTGTGATTCACTTTTTGCACACAACCCTGATACACATTTGTGCCAAATTTGATAACGATTGGTCAATTAGAACGTCTTGAATTACTTCCGTTAGGTCGAAAAACGTGGTTTTGAGATAAACTTGTTTAAAGTTTTTACAAACAGTTTTGTCTTACGCAGGTACCATTATAAATACAGCTATATTATATTCTTTCTGTTTCGAATTTCTTAACAAAATTTTAGGGCAGTATTTCTATAATACTCAGTAACATTTTTACGTAAAAAAAAAAATCGATTTTTTTTACCCAAAAAAGTAGAATCCTCCCTTAAGATTCCTTACTTTTTAATGCTTATAGATTTACTGAATTACACGGAATTCCTAAAGTAATAGAAATTAAAAACTCAAATTTATAATTTTACGATACATGAATTTCAAAATAAAATAATTCAACGAAGATAAATAAAAAAGAAGTAAATAAAAAAATTAATAAATGACAAAAAATTGATTAAATATGTTATGAATACATAAGTAGAAAAATAAGTAAAGTATAATTGTAGATAAAGAAATTTATTCAGAGCACTTATGAGAGACCTCAACTATTTCACTGATTTGAACTATAATATATAATAATAATAATATATTATTAATATATTTAATTGATTAATTATTTATTTCATAGGATAATATTAACAAATTATCAGTTCAAATTCCAAACAGTATTTTTGAAATGTTTATATTTTTTAAAAAGTTTCACTTAATTACAGTAGTAATATATGTTATATATACCATATTATATTTATTGTAATTTTATAATTACGATGTTCATTATTAATATTTATATTCAAAGTAACTGAAATCAATTATAAACTAAAGAACATGACACAAATAATGCAATTCCCGCCAGAATTTGGAAATTATATTTTTGCCTAAAGTGAATTTCTTAACCTTTTCGAAGAGAATAAATTTTTGTAAAAAATATGAAGATCTTATTAGATTATTGTCATGTATAAGAAAATGCGATAAAATAGTTTTTATTAGGAGAAAATTAAATATTTATGCTTTTTACCACGCATTTTTTTGAATCTAGGGCCTATGAACGGTCAACGCCGCCACCGGTGGCAGTCAACTTTCACGTAATTTTTTTCTTATGCATTTGGAGGCAAGATTCAGGGGGCTAGGTATATTTATATACGGGGCAAAATTCTTCAAGTGTACCCGCCTAAAAACTTTTTGTCCAATTTCCTTGACAGTCCGCGAAATTATTGTCCTAGTGAACCTCTTTAAATTCCCCTAAGAGAACGTCTCTAGTACGACGGGTTGTCATTATACAGGGGCTCCAATTTTCAACCTTTTACCGCGCACGCTAATACTTTATTAACTATAACTTCTACAAAAAGTTATCCAAATTAATTTTTTTATGGAGATCTTGGAAACGTTTTTTCATCAGCTTTACGCTGAAAGCAAAGGTTTTAGATAAAAAAAATTATGTGAACTTAATTTTTTAATTTGACACATATTTTTGAGTTTTTCTCCAAGTCCGGCCGCTAATTTTTTTCCAAAATTATGATTAAAAAAAATCTTGAATTATTCCTTTTAAACTGAGCCTTGATCGAAAGTGGTGCGAAAGAAATTGGTCTGTCTGACCGGTGCGGACAAAAAACACATAAGAGCAAAAAAGACAGACGTTTTCTTTTTGTCCAACTTCACAGTATCTGTCTCCATTACTCTGATGTATTTTGTGTCCGTAGCCAGACAAAGGTATAAATGCACCATAAGTTTCTGTAACATATACATTTGTAAGTAACCTGCAATTTTCAAGAAATAGGGGAGTTAAAAATGTTCTCATACTCAAAAGTAGTTTAAGATTTAAGGAGTAACTATATATAATCATTTTTTAATTTATTAGGAATTATTGTAAGGCACTTCTTTTAACACCTAAAAGTAAACAAGAACTTTTATCACATGTGGTGACAATATATAAAATTCTTTGGATCTCTTAACATGGAATGGCTTAATATTAAAGTAATTATAAGCAAGAAAATTATTATGAACGAAAAAAAAGCAATACACATTTTTCTTTAATTTTGAGTGTAACTTTTTATTGCAGATATATGTATATATAACATGAATGAATAAAAAGTTAATAATTATAATGTAAAGAAAAAGTACTTTTTTCTGAACTGAAAACTATTACTTCAAATTGGAGAATAATAATATTATTTGACAAATTTAAAAACATACTTAAAATTCAATTAGAATTTGTAACATTGAAGAACGCGAAATGTATAAAATTTATATTGGAGAACAATACTTATGGACGATGCAAACTTACATCCCAGGTTTTAAAGACTACTTTTTTAGAAACAACATTTACGAGGAAACTTGTGAAAACGTTCGTTTACGTAATTATCGATTTTCGGATAATAATATTTATTGTTGCAATTTGGAAACTTGCAGGAGTACTTTAATCTTCCGATTGTCGACTCCATTTTTATCTATGCAAGTAACAAGTGTTAATGACGCTGTTATAGTGAAAACTAAACTTTCTATTTTTGGATAGTAGTGACATCAAACTGATGTCACTTTGTATTTTTTATTCGTGAGAGATTTTAGAGAAGAACTGACGAGGCCTGCCTGAACCTCTACATATATAGACAGCTAATCCTAGGAGGGGCAGGTCATCAACCTCTACATATATGGGTAACTAAACCTGGGGGAAGGAGGTCATCATCTGGCCTGGTAACACCCCCCTTTTTAGACACAAATTAACCCTTTAATTTCTAGATTTTACCCGTCTGTTTTAGACATGAATTAGTCTCTTAATTTACTAAACTCCTACCCTCCTTACTTTTGGTATTTCGGTGGTTACCAAGGGTTGCAAGCTAGAATTGTACGTGACAACGTTCGTCGGCGTTGTTACCTTTGTTTTTACACAGAATATACAGAGTTTTTTGGGCATACACTTTTGTATGAATTCGAGTATTCCTAATCTGTACAGAACATAGGCTGATCCTAATCCTAGCGCTGCGTAACCTAAATAGCTTAACCAATCTATAGTTGTTTCTCTCCATGTTCTTAGTCTTCTGTTAGTGGCTATTGATCTTAACATATTTTCTGCATCGTCTAGGCTTAATTTGGCTTGTCGTAATTCATTGTTATCTATAATTTTAGGGAGACGTATTAATTTACTTTCTAAGGTTGTTAGATCGTCGTTAGAGTAACTAATGTTGTAGGTCACATTGAATTCGTTGTAAAATTGTCCCTTTAGATTTTTGCTAAGGTACAGTGCGTCCATTCCATTATAGATTTTACAATTTGAGCCCGTCAGTAGTGAGAGTTGTTTAATCTTTAGGTGTTCTATTCCTGTTTTGCAGCTAATATCTAAATCTACCTCGTTCATTAGTACTATTATGTATCCGTTTAGTACGGGTATGAAGGTTTCTTTGTGTAAAGCAAAAGGTGAAGTTTTACATTTCTTCTCTGAGTATCGCTTGAATATCGTAGCTTCGCATGTTTCACTGTCAGTCAACCTAAGGTTTGGTTGGTTTCTTTCGCAAATTTTATATTCGCTTATCGTTGTACATTTATTTATTGTTTCCTTGTCAGTAATTACATATGAGTCTCTAAATTTTATTAAATAGTCATGGTCGAGAATTACTGCAAAATATAGGTTTTGGATAGGATAAGGGATAGGTATAATATGTTTGATGGTATCCTCTTCCTGTTCTATAATGGGAATTTTGACGGTTGTAAGGAGTTGGCTTTACAGTTGGCTATTGCTGCTATTAGAAGTACTAGGGTCCTCATCTGAAAAATAAGGCATACACTGATCTATGTGTACTCTCAGTATTTTATCTTTATTCCTAATCCGTAGATTATTATTTTCTAGGTAATCTATAACTTCGTAAGGACCTTTCCAGGATTGTTCTAATTTGTTTTATTTGGTGTTATTTAAGATTTTAACTAGGTTCCCTGGCTTGTATAAAGGATGCGTTCTTGTTATTCCTTCATCTAATCTTTTCTTAGTTTCTTCTAATTCCACTTGGATTCTTTCTTTAGCTTTTCTGATGCTTTCCTCGTGTTTTTGCCTCCATTTTCTAATCAGATCTTGATGGGTTAAATTGGGTGAGTTTTCAATTTGAGATGGTATATTTGGTAATCTTCCAAACGTGAGTTCAAAGGGTGTGAATCCCGTGTTTTGATTTACTGTTGAATTTATTGCGAATGTTACATATTTTAGATTTTCGTCCCAGTTATTCTGATTTTCTGCCATGCTAGTTTTGATCAGATTATTCAGGGTTGAGTGCATTCTTTCAATGTTTCCGTTGGATTGTGGATGGAATGCTGTAGTTTTAATATGTTTGATTTTCAAAGCTTTCTCAAATTGGTCCATCAACTCAGATAAAAAATTAGACCCTTGATCAGTGAGAATTGTTTTAGGGGATCCATAAATGTAAATATACTGTTCTATCAGACCTTCTACTGTTGCTGTTGAAGTTTTACTTTCTAACAGTATTAAAGTGGTGTATCTGGTCAATCTATCCTGAATACTAAGTATGTATTTGTTACCTCTAGGTGTAGTGGGTAATGGTCCAAAAATATCCAGTGCTATTTTATCATTTGGATTGAGTGGTATGTCGGGTATTATACTTTCTGATTGATTCTTATTTCGCGTGGTCTTTTGTAGTTGGCATATAGGGCTTTTTTGACATAGTCCTTAATGTCTTAGTCCATGTTGGTCCAAATTCCGATTTTCTTGGCTTTTTCGATAGTATTTTGTTCTCCAGTGTGATCCCCATGAGCTCCTTTAATAATTTGTTTTCGTTCTTCCTTAGTTAATTCTCGGGTTGTAGAGAAACAAATGTGGAAATTCTTATCTGGATAATACTTTGATAGGAATTCCATTATTTCTTGAATTACTTCTCGCTCCAATAATGTAAATAGAGGATCTCCAAAGGATAATCTAACAATTGAAAGTTTCCTCTTAACGAATTCTTCGATAAACCAACTTAATTTATACAGCCAATCTTCTTCGTTGTGCATAGGCATTTCATCCTTAGTTACTTCTTTCCAAATTTTGCCGATAGGGTTAGGCTTTGTTTTAATTTTGCCTTTGACTGGTTGTAGTTTCCAATTTATAAAATCCGTATATAAATTAGTATTGTCTCCTGGTGTTTCCGTGATTTCTTCTTCCGTTTCTGTGGTTTCATTTTCTGATGGTTCTCTCATTGGCCTCACGGTTAATTTGATTTTTTCTTTTAAAATTTCGTCTTTTGTTATTCGCGGTGTTTCGAATGTTTCTATTTCCGGTGACTGGTCTTCCAAGCTTGGTTCTTCTTCTTCAGTACTAATTCCGGTTTTTCCATTGCTTCTCGTAATGTGTCCTTAGTGATGGGAAAAAGTCTGGATAGACAATCCGCTACTTTATTTTCTTTTCCTTTTACATATTCTATTTCGTATTCGTATTCTTCCATACGAAGTCTCCATCGTAAGAGTCTTGAGCTAGAGTCTTTCACATTGTGCAGCCAAACTAAAGCACGGTGGTTTGTTTGAATTTTGAATTTCTTCCCGAGAAGATATTGTCTGAGGCGTTTCATAGCCCATACAATTGCTAAAAGTTCTTTTTCAGAGGTGGTGTATTTTTCTTCGGCTTTGTTCAATGTTCTTGATATAAAAAGACAAGGGTGCCCGTCTTGGCTCAATACTGCTCCTAATCCACAGTTGGATGCGTCCGTAGTTAGTATAAATTGTTTGGAAAAATCAGGGAATTTTAAAACTGGTGCGATTACCAATGCGTTCTTCAAATCGTAAAATGCTTTTTCGCAGTCTGGGGTCCAATTGAATATTGTCTCTATCTGAGTTAGCTTTGTTAAGGGTCTCGCTATAGTAGAGAAATTCTTGATGAATTTCCTATAGTAACCTGCAAGTCCTAAAAATGATTGCACATCTTTTACAGTTTTCAATGGTCTGGATTCTTTTATGCAGTTTATTTTTTCAGGGTTGGGTTTGACTCCTTCTTTGGTTATTATGTGTCCAAGGTATTCTAGTTCTGGTTTAAGGTATTCACATTTTTTCGGTTCTAATCTTAGTCCTAACTGGTAGATTCTTTCCATGACTGCTACTAAGTTCTCATTATGTTCCTGAATTGAGCTTCTGAATATCACAATGTCATCTATGTACGCAAAGCATTTTGTTCCGATTAATCCTCTGAATGCATTATCCATCATTCTTTGGAAAGTGGCTGGTGCGTTCTTTAAACCGAAAGGCATGCGATTGTATTGACGGAGGCCGAACGCGATATTGTAAAATGCTAAAAGACTTTTTGTCATTTGTTGTTCAACGCTTTTGGGTACATTAAAGCACTCCTTTAGAAAGTAGATATTATTTTCAAAGGGAAAAGCAGACGTTGCCCACAGCGGACCGGACTGTCTGATTGAATTTACTAAGTGCATTATAGCATGCACGTTGAAAGTCATATGTTGAACACCATAGAATGTTTCATATCTGGCAACGAACGTTAACAAGTCTTGCTCGCATTTGTCAAGTTCCTCTTCCATAATATCCATTTTTAATAAAGTAAACATACTATTAATGAATAAAGCGAAGTGTTGTAAAAGCTCACTTGAAATAAATTTAGAGCATATTGGAAGACAAAAATATAACATCCACGCTTTCCAATTTGTTGCTTTCCAAATACTTCTGTTTGATATTTTTTCTGTGCTTCTACGTAAATCTCGAGGTGGTTCTATGAGGAGGAGAAGATCATCGACAGCTCTACGCTGCGCAGGAGTTAGAATAATTTTACAATTATTCCACATTTGTTCCGTTACACCAAACAGCGCATTGTGTAAATAATCAAGTGGGAATCCCCACACCATATCAAAATCCGGTATTTTATTAAAAGCCGATTCTCCTTTAACCCCTCGGAAGAACAAACCTCGATCTACTGCTTCAGCCAAGTCTGACATATGGGACATGTGAGTTCGCAGCTCTGGTTCCTCTTTTAGGAATGGATATTTCATTCCCTTATCTTTCACATGCAAACCACCATGATAGCAGTAACTACATCCATAGTATCCGTTAAATTGCAGTCTATTTTGCAAAATGGGCTTTGCGATGGAATCAGCTACAACAAAAATTGGTGTAAAATGCAAAGTGGTTATTCTCTCTGAATTTTTAGATTTAAATTTAATCCCTTCAAAATGCAGACGACCCCCTTGCTTCCAGAATTCATCAATGAAGAGGTTCATGAGATTTGGTTTTGGTTCTGTTTTGACGATCATGATGCCAACTAAGAGGACAAATTTAAAACGAAGATGCACAGGCAAATTGTTCAGCAATATTTGTAAAGGCCAGAAGCCTCTTTTGGATATGTGAAACAAAGGAGCCTTGTCTGTACTAAGGATATACGTTATTGTGATATGAAACGGCTTAATTGGATTTTTATACAAGATACTGTCATGAACATCGTGAATACCTTCGGTATTTGTATTTGTGCTCAGAAATTTATCACTTTCAGGATTAAAATATTCCGCGATTTCATCATTTTCCATCAAGGTTCGCAGTTGGTATTCGAAATCCACTAACACAAAATTGTTTGGATTGCTAAGTTTCATACAATGTTCAATTTTACAAATGTTACATAACACGAATTGACCTTTAATATGCTTCTTCTCACTAGACATTAGTATTTTCTTAGTACACTGACCAAAATAAAAGTGATAATTTATATTCTCTGACGGAGGATCAAATACTTTAGATAGTTTGTAGTTAGATAAATTCAAATGTTTAAAGTCCGGCCCCGTGCATATTTTAAACATTTCGATTGAAGCCTTTCGAGCTTCCAAGGAAGAGCCAAATCTCAAGTGATATGCTATAATCATTTCTACATCATTCACTGTTTGTCCGGATTTCTCGAACATTATTCTGTCACCATCTTCAACACTAAACGATCTTCTCGCATCTTCAGAATTGCTGGGTTCATTCTTGAAATCAGAATGTGTAGCATTTTGGAAACGTTGATTGATGTCATCTTCACTTTCTTCTGAGAAATCTTCATCACTCATACCAAATTCAAATGAGTCCTCCTTAGACATCTCTGCTTGTTTGTAAACCGAAAATTCTCCAGGCTGTATCTCATCTTCTGTGCTATGCGCTTTACCTGAAAACATTGAAAAACTTTAGAGGTTTCACATAAAAAAATATTTAATGAACTTTATGAACGCATATAACAATTTCGAATTTTATTGAAGGAAAAAAGTTTTTAATTAAACTTACTGAAATAAAGAAATATATGGAATTTCATACTTAGATTAGTTTTCAAAGAGATACCATAAAGGAATAGTTATTTCGAGGAGCTGTTCACTCTTGCATCTTATTTTCAAACGTTAAAATTGCTAAATTCAAGAGTGAACAGCTCCTCAAGTTATTTGTGTAATTAGAGGAGAAAACTATCCATTTCGTCAAGTGTGGAGCTTACGGCACGATATGCAACCGACTTTCTTCTTATGCTGCACACTTAATTTTTTTTTACATTTGGGGAAATGTTCGATTTATGAAGTCTCGTCTTGTGCCAAAAACTTCAACTCTTGGCGAAATCGCCTATTTTCTCCTCTAGCTACACAAGTAACTATTTTAAAACTACAAAAAGCAATGTGATCTCAAAATTTAAAACTAGAATAATTCTAAAGTAGAAACCTTGTACATATTTGTAACTTGAAATTTGTTCAATTACAACATACAATTTAAGAAAGGCCGTAGTCTGATAAGCATGGTTGAGCTGCCTCACCTTCAATTTGGTTTATTTTTTGGAGATAAGTTTTCACCATTATAGATTAATTTATCCTAAATGCAACCTATAAAAAAATTTGATTATAAAAGTTATACAAAACATCTATAACATAAAACGAATTTGATTTTCTAAAAATTGGTTAGACCTATTTTCATGGCTGAAATGTACGTTGTATATGGTACTGAGCAAGTTAAAAAATAAAATTGAAATAATTGAGTTAAAAATTATTGTTACTTTCTGACTAATTTTTTAAATGGAACGCTGCCATTTTTTTCTGTTATATAATCATGTCAAAAATAGTAACATACATTTCTTGGGATAAGATCAAAGAATTACTTATGATTAAAAAAGAAGGAAATGTCTTCATTTTTTTTGTCTTATTCAGTTCTAGGCTATTAAAATAAAATAAGGTTTTAGCTCTCCATAAAACCTTTGGTTTATAAAAAATTCGTTCAAATATCTCCAGTAGTTGACAGAGAAATAATTAATGAAAAAATATTATTTCTCTAATAACTTCAAAAATTTTAATTTTTAATTCATTAAATTACTTTTTCACTGCCCCCCCCCCCCCCCCACACACACAATTTTATGATAACAAGAATTCAACTGGTCTTTGGTTAAAGTTATTGAGTGTCAATTTTTTCTTTTTAACTGCCTTTACTATTCCGTGCAGCATATATTTCAGCCATGAAAATCAGCTTAGCGAATTTAAAAAAAAAACAAATTTCTTTTTATGTAAATTTTTTAGAAGTTTATATGTAACGTCCTGTCACTTAGCTTTCACTATTTTATTTTATTTCATTTACATTCATTTACATTTTATTTCGTATAATTAATACCTTCCAAAACATATCGTTTATGCATGTTTTATTGCGAATAAAATTATGAGATTATAAATAAATAAATGTTAATGGTCACACGACGTGACATATATTTGGGGTAAATTATCTTATAAAATGGTGCAAATTTATCTCGCAAATCGGAACCAAATTCAAGCGGGGCCAAATAAACCACGCTTATCCAACTACGGCCTTTTAATAACAGAACCTCTAAAAAGTTTATTACTAATTCAGAAAAATATAAACAATATATATATTTCTACCCTTAATCTACCGAAAAAGTGGACGGTCAAGGTCATAAGCTGAAGAGAAAAACATTATTCACTTCTACAATTCCTAAAATGTTAAACAATTATTTATGTGAAGGGACCATAAGAAAAATGTCATTGAATTCATAAAAGAATACTCACATTCGTCTTTCTGAACAGATGCTGTATACATTTGTTCCCAAGCTCTTTGAGTTTTTTCGGAAGTCAGTCCAACCTGGTAATTAGGATCCAAGGCCATACTATGAAATCTTCTCTTTTTCGGAGCTTTGTCGTCTCCCATGATCTTTATTTGAAAAACAAAATGTTACTTAGTTATGTAAAGATCCACTCCTCCGTTGTGGTCGCTGCAATTTTTAAATGTTTAAAATCTTAAAAATGAACACATTTAGAGATTTATGAAGGGTTGAAGTTATAATAATCTCTATGAATGCAATCTTTTGATTTTACTAAAGAATTATTGGTCAAAAGTGCAGTTTACGTCCCTTTGATTTGTAGTCAAGTTCAGATACAAGGGACATATTACTGTATGTAATTAGATATTACTTCCCTTTATATAGTGGTTCTAATTCTTTGATGTGGAAATAAGATCACGAAAGAGAAGAAATATTCAGTTTTCAAGATTTTTGCGTATAAACCATATATATTATATATTATGTTATAATCTTCCTTTCACTTACCTCTTTCTTGCAATATTCATAAAAATGGTGTGCAACCAACGTAAATGAAATTTCCTTTCACAATAACTTCATGTAGTACTTTTCACGAATGAACACAGAGGTTTGTTTATTTACAGCAGAAGCCTTCGATCGAGATTTAGATTCAATCGTACTTATTTCTTGCGTAAATAATCAAATAATCGCTTAAAATATTCATGCAATGAGTGTAATAAATAAAAGAGGAATTACACCTCTGCATGCAGGCATTATGCATGCAGCTTACCATGGTAACATATTAGTGGGGAAGAAACAGGAGAATTGTCGGTCTCTTTCTCTCTTATATGTTACCATGGTTTTGTTTTGATCACATGAACGCTTGTGTTACCAGCATGAAATTCTTGAATTTCATGACCTTTTTCTGAAGATACGCCTAGATAAAGATATCCTTCGTCTTCACTGTCGCCCGTAAGTGCAAAAAATATTCCTCGCCATGGAGCAAAATGAAAAGTTTGCATTGGTGTTAGAGTGTGAATCTCAAAACTCGTGGTCAGTGCCAGTGAAATATATCCATAATTTTGATAAAGCGAATCACACACCTTTGCAGGCATATAAATTTGATCTAGATGGTGATGTTTTATACGGAACTATAAGTTTCATTGCAAGTAAGTGAAAAAATGTCATTATACAATAAAAAAGACGACATGTTTTAGTGATTCTCTTGTGGACTTGATGAACTTTTGAAGTCATCCAAGCGACAACGGAAACCGCCGAATAGGTTTATTTTGCCACCCCCTGATACAACAGAAATAGATTCAGACAACGAAGGCGAATTAATTCAACGAGGAGCGAAACGTAAGGTTTGTTTAATTGATTACAAAAATTATTTTTTACTTCAAGCAATATCATTTAAAAGGGCATGTAATACTTTACCATGGAAGCAGCTTAGTTCCTATAGGTTTTCTCCTACAATTTAAAATTTATTAAAAAAATAATTGTGCACAATTTTTTCTTCAATATAATTAAAAATTGGAGGAAAAACCTGGAGAAACTGAATTTATCATGTGGTAAAGTATCACATGCACTTAATACTTTGTTGAAGATATTTCACTTCCGAATATTCTTGTAGGCTGGCGAGGAAAAAGAAGAATATTTACAGAAGCGATTAGCACAATTGAAAGAGGAACAATTGACCAAAAAACCGCGTGAAAAATCTGTGCAGGTATGCTTTTACTTTTTTTCATAACCTTATTGTAATTGTACACTTTCATTAATAGTCGTATATTAAATTACTCTTTTAATGTAAAGGATTATCGTGAATATTGCTTGGAGAATGCATCCTTTTCTCCTATACGCAGCGAGTTTAATCGGTCAAAAAATTCTAATATTCCCAAAAGAAAAGTGGAATCTGCGAAAATCGTGAACTCTGCAGCAGCACAAAGAATCAAGCTTGCTGGTAAAATATCTAGAACTGGAAATTCTGCAAAGGAAGTTGAATTATCAAATTTTGCAGCTTCGAGTACATCAAAGATCAATAGGGTTAGCTCTCAGAAATCCGTAATTGAGATTCCTATGGAACAAGTGGAATCACAAGAATTTCTGAACTGTGGGATACTGCAGGAAAAGAACTTGGCCAAAAAACCCCATCTTCCTCCTAACAACAACGGTCGAACGACCTCAGGTGTACAAATGACTGAAAAGACGCCCACGAATTTGATTGCAAACGATACTTTCACACCTCCAACATTGCCAGCACGCAACAATTCCTTCATCCAAGCTGTGGTAAGGAATTAGAAAAGTCACTTTTGGAGAATGCAGTTACATGATTATATTTTTTGGTATAATTCGTTATTTTGTACTTTTATATGATTTGCAGGTCCAAAGAAGTCAAAAAACCGCTAATCAAGTGCAATTGAAGTATCAATCGGCAAGTTCATCACTGGACATATGTAGAAAAAAAATTGGAGAAAGCTAACCTACGTGAAAAAGAGTTGATGCAGGAGCTGGAGGCAACAAAATCAGCATTATTGAGATCAAAGCAAAGTGTTAACGTACTTCAAAAAGAGTTGACAAGCGTTAGAAAGTTGAATCAGCAATGGCAGGAGGTATCAGTTGATAAATACAATATCATTCACGGTACGTATCGTATCGCCAGTGTTGGCTCCAATCGAATTTATTTCGCACATCAATGATTATAACTTTAGTTTAACGATGTTAATCTTAAAATTGAAAATTTATTCCCTAGAACTTGTGATGATTTACAATTTTATAAAATAAATCGTTGAATATCTTTTAAAATCGTAAATATCTTTTAAAATATTTCATTGTAAACGAACAGTGAAATACTTATAAAGTTCAAAAGATCATTTTTTTTTTTTAAATTGGAAATTAGGAATCTTTCAATTTGGAAGGTTTTAAATTTTCTAGTTCCATCCAATCTACAAATTTGAAACATTTGAAATCAAGACTGAATAATCAAAATTTTTAAAAGTGACATCTCAAGTGACTGAAAGGTTTTTTTTGCCAAAAGTTTTTTTATATTTTGGTCAAAAAATTAATTCATTGACATTATATCTTGGTCCTCACTAGTCATTTTTGGATTTTCTGGTTCAGCGGCGACCTTCTTATCGCATTAAACTGAAAATTATTATTCAGTTTTCCATTTAAATGAATACTTTCCTTTTGTACATAATTTAATTTTGAGAAGTTCCTATATATAAGTATTGAATATTCTTCATTCTTTAGCAATGTTTACCGAATGTAATAAAACTCTCAAAGAACAAAATAAAGGGGGATTACATGCGCCGGTTGGCCATGAAACTTCAGATCGGGTAGGTTCCTGAAGCATTTCGTATTTTTCATTATTCTTCTGTAGTTACTTATCTTGATACATTATTTACAATGTTTTCTCAAATTCAGATTCATTTGGGACAAGGTATTTGGCTCGCCAAGGAAACTTACCTATTGGCCTCCCCTAACATAAAAATAACGACCAAGCAGAAATTCGTTCGAAATATTTTAATAGCAGTCTTCGGATACGATGTACTTGCCACAAGTACAATAACAGGACGTGCCAGTAATAGAAACAGAGAAAATGAGAAACCCAGTGGAGCTCTGGATCCTATAAAACTACGTGCTGAGAAAGGTGCAGATTTCAACGTTTACGTCAATTCTCTGTAGATGCATATTAAGATTCTTTCACTTTTTCATCACAGAAATCTACCGGCACTTCCTTGTTCAGGAACTGGGAATGACTCCCATTTATGCTGAAGAGGAGTCGGATAAAACTAATCGTTACGTCATGAAAAAAATCGCTCAAGTGAAAGAAATATACAAAAGTAAGTACATTTATTTGTAATATTCAGGAAAACAACTCAAGGGCTCATAGTATTTCAGAGCTAAGGTGAATATAGGGGTATTCGATAATTTCGTAATGGTTCAGATTTCCTGAAACATTAAATTTCATATTTCCTTTCATTACGACTATCTTGGGCCTGAAAACTTCACCTTCATAATTTATCTTTCTATACTAATGCATAATGTTTGAAACTTACCAATACTGAATATTATACATAATTGAGAAAAAAATTTTACATTATACAAACTTTAATTTACAGAACCGAACAAAACAGGTAGGCAGCTCTTAGGCGCTGCGGACGACTCTAATGAGGGTGACGAATCTTCACCTATCAGGACGGTTCCTTTTCAAAACCTAAATGCGGTCGAGGAAATGGATCGAGCTGAGGAGTCGGATGCACTTAAGGAGCTAGAAAGCCTTCAGAACTCACATGTATCACAGGAGAGAAATGAGACTGAAAACAATATCGGATCTGAAGTAGATTTTACAGTGTTAGATGACAACAATTTTCTGCAAGAGGACACATGCCTACGTGCAGATGAAGGCACAGGCGATGTCATTATAATTCTGAATAGATCTCAGAATAGAGAGCGAGAAGATGAAATATACGACTCATCCAAGGATCTACCAAGCCAGGAACAAAATGATAACATAAGCAGAGTTTATGAAGAAGCCATGAATACTTTTTTCATGGTAATTATGATATTAACAAATAAACGTCAAGCTATCCCTAGCGGACCCGGCTGAGAGAACGGTCATAGAATACTCTGACCGTTCTCTGACCGTTCTATGACCTCGCATTATTACGGCTAAGAACGGTAAAAAAACAATTAAAACATTGCAATTATGATTCCGTGGCAAAATTTGGAATAGAAGGCGTAGGAATAAATACAATAATTTTATTTTTCAGCGATAAAAACTAGGAAAACATCATGTACCTGTCATTGAAGGCAGTGCAGTGGTTCAACATTTGCGGAACGTCTCCACCGTGAAGGTTTACTATTGGTGGAGATGTTCCGCAAATGGTGAACCACTGCACTGCCTTCAATGACAGGTACATGATGTTTTCCTAGTTTTTATCGCTGAAAAATAAAATTATTGTATTTATTCCTACGCCTTCTATTCCAAATTTTGCCACGGAATCATAATTGCAATGTTTTAAATGTTTTTTTTTACCGTTCTTAGCCGTAATAATGCGAGGTCATAGAACGGTCAGAGAACGGTCAGAGTATTCTATGACCATTCTCTCAGCCGGGTCCGCTAGGGATACGTTTTTAAGTATCGATTCTTTACAATCTTATTTCGATGAGAAAGAAGCAGTATTTCATTATATAAGTTTGCGAATTCCCACCTCTCTAAAGTAGATCTTGAGATCGGTATTGCAATGTATTTAAAAAAAATGTTTAGTAATATTGTTTCTACATGATCCTTAGATCGAAATTTGATATTTAAATGAGCTGATGTTGAATTCTTGTAAAAAAGATTGTTTGTAGATGTCGATAGAAGTTTACAGAATTGCGTATACAACACATTACAAAATGCTTTTAAAATAATGGTTTGAATGTGAATACAGTAAATATTCCATCGTTGAAAATTTTTCGATCAAAATTAATTTTATCGCTTCAATAAGTTCAAGTTGTTCCTTTTTTAAATTTAAAACGTTTAACAAATAGTTTTATAAGAAGACTGTGCAGGAGAAGTGATTTATACTACATGAGACTGCATTTTTACAAATAATCTCAACATAGATCTAAGTTTTTTGACCAGTCATTGAAATTAGATAAAATTATTATTAAACACGTAGGTGATGCTCAGGACTTTAGGTGTTTCATTTCATTCAAAGTTTAAAATAAAAAAGTATGTACTGTCAGAGACCGTCAAAAAGATTGAAATGTATAAGGAGGTTGCATAATTAGATATAGGTTTGCGAATACTCAACTATGTTTTCCAATTCAAAAGTGGTCTATATTTTATAGTCTTTTTGAGTTAATCAATGAAACTCATTACTTTTCATATTTAGAGCGTTTAGCAATGGTGTTAAAAGAAGTCTGTCCAAAATAAGTAATTTGTACCACATTAGCCAACATATTGATAAATATATCGTTTCAATACAGATGTAAGTTCCTGGAGCGTCTTCGTAGTAAAAATAAAAATTATTATAAAGATTAAATGAAAAAATGTGTTCACAGAATTTTTATTTTTTGCTTCTTTACCTTTAATTTCCACTCAACAAAAAATTAGGATTATTACCCAAATATTTATTTGCGTAACAAAAAATCTATTCTAATTCCTCAAAGCAGAATAAAATTTCTATTACTTTCTTCGCTCTCTCGTATTTTTTAATTCCTTTAAATTCGCTTCCTTTTATTTTCCTAAGTGAATTAACATGAATTGGATTTTGCCTTTTTTCTTTTACCACTAACAGAATAAGACGCAATGGAAAAATCAGGTATTAAATGGAATTCATTTTGTTAATTCTATTCAATTCAAACCTTCTTACTGGGTATCAATCCTTGAAATTTCAAGTAAATCGCGGAAACATGGAGTCCTGAACCCGTCCGATTTGCCATGAAACCCACCATATATTCTTGCAATTAATATATATTTAATAAATTATTTTAAAATAATTATAATTATAATCCAAACCACTTCTATACCCTCTTTATTTTATTTTGCAAATTCTTTTCCTCAACTATAAATTTAATAAAGTTTGGTAAAAATTTAAAAATGAAAGTAAGTAAATAAATTCTTTTGACAATAATTTTAATCAACTTGGAGTGTCGGGAAAATTAAATTAAAAAATCAAAACAATTGAGTAAAAAATAAAAGTATTAAATTCCATACGATATTACTGCATTTTTGTATTTGAAAGTATAAATATGGTTTATAAATAACAATTCTTATATTTATTCCATCGTAACTCAAAATATTTTCATTATTCAATAAAACAACTCGCAATATCTTCCAATATCAAAATATCAGAACTTCCAATTTCGAGAACATATTTTCTATGTCTCAAATTGACATGTTTGGTAACATGTCTATTATTGTATTGACCCAAATTCATATAATGTTTGTTCATTTCTTTGGCATAGGGTCAGTTTCTTCTTATTTTCTTTGATTAAAATTATTATTACATTTAAAAATGCGCAAAAAGAAAGAAAGGCAAACGTTTCTGCCACATATGGGGGCCCTCTTCAGTGCCATAAATTCAAAGATTAATTCAAAATTTCTGTAAAGAATTACAATATAGAAGATAATTAAAAAAGAATTATCATAAAAATTAAAAACTTATCACATAGCTTGCAATTCAAAATGAAGTAGTCCAGTATGCACCATCACGAATTGAAAAATTACTTGAAGTTCACTATGAATAAAAAACCGGATAAAATGAAAAAATATAAAAGATTTTGCACACGAACCGACCGGAATTTTTTTCAAAAAATGTTTATTATTAATGAATGTTGCCAAATTGGTTCACAATGGCAAAACGCGAACAAGTTTTACATTCATGAAAACTTCTCGTGAAGACTTTAATACCGGCGTCTCTCACAGAATGATCTGAACCATTTTTAAATTTCAAATTGACATGTTTGGTTTCATGTCTATTATTGTATTGACCCAAATCCATATATCAAAGAAAATAAGAAGAAACTGACCCTATGCCAAAGAAATGAACAAACATTATATTTTCTATGGTTTGAATAATTTTCTTTTTGGTTAGAGCCTTTCTTTGCGAATACATAATATATATTTCTTTCTTTCTATTAAAATAATGAAAAAAATTCATAAAAATATTTCTGGTTTATTATTCAGTACATTAATAGTCTTAAATATAAATTTAACTGAATTTATTCCTATTGTTTTAGTTTCAATCAAGTGTTACGTCACAAATACGAAAATACATACTTTGATCGAAGATTCCTCGTTTTAAGTTAGGATCGAATGATCCTCGCTTAGGGATGAGGATAAGTCAATGAAAGACACAATGATTATGAAAATAATACAAATTGAATTTATTTTATTGGTTAAAAGGTCAGAATACACATTCGTTAAGACAATTCTTATATAATGTAGGCACAGGCTGGTTGGTACGTGGGTGAGAAAGAGACAAAGAATAAAGATAGAGAGAGAGAGGTTCGGTACCTTTATGTTGAGGGTTAATCCACACGGCGGTGAGTAGTAAATACTGGATCCCCGCAGGTGTAGTCCAAGTGTGTGAGAGAGACGGAGTTATAGGCCGCACAATTATATTCCGTAAAGGGCGGTGATCCAAATTTATGACACTGTTCGAAGATCTTTACAAAGATCTATACAAGTCCACGATGACTTTTACGACTCCCGAACTTGGATTTTAAATTGTCCCGGTCGAATTTTATTAATCTCAAACTCAGAGATTTTCGAAGTTAAATTGAAATGCCGCACTGGACTATTGTCGCGAGACCGGTTATAAATCCGAAGGAAAATTTAAGTGTAGAACTAGACGAAGAATTTACTGACTGCTTGCTCTTGGTGTGGGCCTCTTTTATATTTTTTTATACAAATTGACGGTCAGCGAAAATCGTGACGTAGTCATATCTTCTTAGAGGAGAAGGGGCCCTATACTGCTCCCTACTTCCCCTACTCCCTATTCCCCTTTATCGACTTTCTCATAGATTTCTTAACTCAATCCAGCCTGTGTGTATTATATACATTCAAATATGTCGCGGGACGTGACACCTCCCCCTCAGTTCGAGCGCGGGGAGTTAACGATCTGCGATCGAAACTTCGGTAGAAGAATACATTTTTAATCCAAGATGCTTACTCAATCAAGTACATATTTTCAATTTAATTTGCCAATTTATAACATAAAAATTTTGTTTATACATAATTATAGGAATTGACATTTTCAATTATTGTTGCTAATTAAAAATTTATAACAAGTTTTACATAAATGCATAGTAATAACGGAGGATACAAGTCTGGAAATATTACAATCATTGATTACATATGTTATAGTGGTGTTTCGGTAATTTAACAATTTTCTCTTTGATTGATAATAACTATTTAAACTTACAACATGATGATTGTTGATGAAAAGAAGATTAAAAATTGTAAACTTTCATCGATTAGATATAAAATAGTAAAGAGCAATTTACAAGTATTACGATGGTTGATGTATACATTAGTAAAAAGAGAAAATGACATATATAATATTAATAATACAGATTAAAAATAATATTTAGATCGTTGATAACATATATTAATTAATTGACGTTGTAACTTGGTACATTGAAGAGAAAAAACTTGGTTAAGTCTAAAATTGATTTCTTCAAAACATGGCATAGCTATTGCTTATTATTACTTTTACATGTTTCTAAAAATTAATTTCATGAACTTCAATTTCATTGGTGTATTATTAAATGAATAAAATAATCATAAGAAAAACAATTTTACATAACCACAGGGTAATAGATTTTCCTACAATTCTTGTACTTTTAATTGTTTTTCTACTCTTTCTTGTAAAATTAATAGTTACTTGTGCATGAAACATATGAAGAATAGTAATTATTCAATTTGTTATTGTTGCACATTAATTTCTATTGGAAAAGCAATTTTTACATTAACAATTTTGTAACGCCATCGCATAGTATACATTTACAGACTCAATATTTGTAGAAACTGTTCTTCCAATAGGATGGGAATCAAGAAAAGTTCCCTTGATGGAAGAAAAAACAAAATTGAAATTATATTTATGATGGCACCGATTAAGAAGTGCTTATTTATTCTTGTCAGAAAAAGTCTTTTTTTTCATCCAAAAAGAATAAAAATACAAATATTTCTATATTTTTCTTTAAGTGATAAAATATAATGTTGACTCGAATGAAAACTAGCATTTGTCTTTCTAAAAAGGTTATTAGTTTGTTTTTTGAAAGGTGGGTGAACAAAAATAAAATTGATTAAATTAAATGCAAAGAAATTACACGTAAGAATTTTAATGAAATATAATTACTTTGTGATGATATTAGATTATTAGTTTTTGCTGAACAGAAGAGAAAAGTTAAACATTTTTGATTAATTTGATAGATACTTGCTAGTTTGAGAAGTTTAATTAACTCTGAATAAAAAGACACGAAATACATTGAAATTTTTTGATTGGTATTTGAAGGTACAGTGAGGTTCTCGAATCTCTGAAATAGAAAAATAAGATTAGAATAAAATTTCAAAAGATCTTTTGTTTAAAACATTTCCTGGTTCAGTTATTCTAAACACTTTGGTTTTATGCAAAGTTTATATTATTTTAGGTTTGGATTCAAATTCAGTTAATCAATTTTGTATATTCATGTGCAATCTTTTTATTCGATTCATGTGAACTACTGTCGGTTTTCCTTTTACGTTGATTTTTACATTTCCTTTTCCTAGTACATCTAAAACTTCGTGAGGTCCTGTGTATTGATTATCCAGCTTTTTAATTTTTCCTCCTTTTAATAAAAATACATTGTCTCCAATTTTTACTTCTAAAGGATTTATTTTTTTATCATAATATATTTTCGATTTTTCTTTTGCTGAAATAAGATTCTCTCTTGCTTGGGTTCGCATTTCGTGTAGTTGAGTTACGAAATTAATTAAATAATCATCATACGTTTGTAATTTTTCTTGTTGTGATAGAGGTTTGCTGGAAGGTTCACGAGCTAATTTACCAAAAACCAATTCATAGGGTGTGCATTTTGTGCCTTCATGTACACTAGTATTATACGAGAACATTGCTAGTTCAAGCCAATCATCCCATTCTGAATTTTTTGCAACAAATTGTTTGAGATATTCTCCTAAAACATGATGTGAACGTTCTAATGATCCGTTTGATTGAGGGTGAAAAGCTGTGGTACGAAATTGTTTAATTCTAAAACGTTTTGCCAATCTTTTTAATAAATTACTTAAAAAATCTCTGCCTTGGTCAGTAAGTACTCCTTTTGGTGATCCAAATATGCAAATAAATTTTTTCACAAAAGCATCTGCTATTGTACTAGCTTGGTGATTAGGAAGAGGTATTGCTAAAGAATATTTGGTAAAATTGTCTTGTATCGTTAGAATATATAAGTTACCAGATTTTGTTTCAGGTAGTGGACCAACAATGTCCATTGATATTTTTTCAAAAGCAGTAGTGGGTGTGTTTGTGATTACCATAGGATTTTTTGTTTTGACTCTGATTAATTTTTTCAGTTGACATTGTAAACAGCCTTGAATATATTTTTGAATGTCTACTTTCATATTTTCCCAAAAAAATTTTTGGCGAATTCGGTGTTATAGTGAAAACTAAACTTTCTAATTTTTAAAGGTAGTGACATCAAACTGATGTCACTTTGTATGTTTTAATTCGTGAGAGATGTTAGAGAAGAACTGACGAGGCCTGCCTGAACCTCTACATATATAGACAGCTAAACCTAGGAGGGGGAGATCATCAACCTCTACATATATGGATAACTAAACCTGGGGGAAGGAGGTCATCATCTGGCCTCGTAACACTCCCCTTTTTAGACATAAATTAGTCTCTTAATTTACTAAATTCTTACCCTCCTTACTTTTGGTATTTCGGTGATCACCAAGGGTTGCAAGCTAGAATTGTACGTGACGACGTTCGTCGGCGTTGTTACCTTTGTTTTTACACAGAATATACAGAGTTTTTTGGGCATACACTTTTGTATGAATTCGAGTATTTCTAATCTGTACAGAACATAGGCTGATCCTAATCCTAGCGCTGCGTAACCTAAATAGCTTAACCAATCCATAGTTGTTTCTCTCCATGTTCTTAGTCTTCTGTTAATGGCTATTGATTTTAACATATTTTCTGCATCGTCTAGGCTTAATTTGGCTTGTCGTAATTTATTGTTATCTATGATTTTAGGGAGACGTATTAATTTACTTTCTAAGGTTTTTAGATCGTCGTTAGAGTAACTAATGTTGTAGGTCGCATTGAATTCGTTGTAAAATTGTCCCTTTAGATTTTTGCTAAGGTACAGTGCGTCCATTCCATTATAGATTTTACAATTTGAGCCCGTTAGTAGTGAGGGTTGTTTAATCTTTAGGTGTTCTATTCCTGTTTCGCAGCTAATATCTAAATATACCTCATTCATTAGTACTATTATGTATCCGTTTAGTACGGGTATGAAGGTTTCTTTGTGTAAAGCAAAAGTTGAAGTTTTACATTTGTTCTCTGAGTATCGCTTGAATATCGTAGCTTCGCATGTTTCACTGTCAGTCAGCCTAAGGTTTGGTTGGCTTCTTTTGCAAATTTTATATTCGCTTATCGTCGTACATTTATTTATTGTTTCCTTGTCAGTAATTACATATGAGTCTCTAAATTTTATTAAATAGTCATGGTCGGGAATTACTGCAAAATATAGGTTTTGGATAGGATAAGGGATAGGTATAATATGTTTGATGGTACCCTCTTCCTGTTCTATAATGGGAATTTTGACGGTTGTAAGGTGTAGTTGGCTTTACAGTTGGCCATTGCCGCTATTAGAAGTACTAGAGTCCTCATCTAAAAAATAAGGCATACACTGATCTATGTGTACTCTCAGTATTTTATCTTTATTCCTAATGCGTAGATTATTATTATCTAGGTAATCTATAACTTCGTAAGGACCTTTCCAGGATTGTTCTAATTTGTTTTGTTTGGTGTTGTTAAGGATTTTGACTAGGCTTCCAGGCTTGTATAAAGGATGTGTTCTTATTATTCCTTCATCTAATCTTTTATAGTTTTTTCTAATTCTACTTGGTTTCTCTCTCTAGTTTTTCTGATGTTTTCCTCGTGTTTTTTCCTCCATTTTCTAATCAGATCTTGATGGGTTAAATTGGGTGAGTTTTCAATTTGAGATGGTATATTTGGTAATCTTCCAAACGTGAGTTCAAAGGGTGTGAATCCCGTGGTTTGATTTACTGTTGAATTTATTGCGAATGTTACATATTTTAGATTTTCGTCCCAGTTATTCTGATTTTCTGCCATGCTAGTTTTGATCAGATTATTCAGGGTTGAGTGCATTCTTTCAATGTTTCCGTTGGATTGTGGATGGAATGCTGTAGTTTTAATATGTTTGATTTTCAAAGCTTTCTCAAATTGGTCCATTAACTCAGATAGAAAGTTAGACCCTTGATCAGTGAGAATAGTTTTAGGGGATCCATAAATGTAAATATATTGTTCTATCAGATCTTCTACTATTGCTGTTGAGGTTTCACTTTCTAACGGTATTAAAGTGGTGTATCTGGTCAATCTATCCTGAATACTAAGTATGTATTTGTTACCTCTAGGTGTAGTGGGTAACGGTCCAAAAATATCCAGTGCTATTTTATCATTTAGATTGAGTGGTATGTCGGGTATTATACTTTCTGATTGATTCTTAATTCGCGTGGTCTTTTGTAGTTGGTATATAGGGCATTTTTTGACATAGTCCTTAATGTCTTGGTCCATGTTGGTCCAAATTCCGATTCTCTTGGCTTTTTCGATAGTATTTTGTTCTCCAGTGTGATCCCTATGAGCTTCTTTAATAATTTGTTTTCGTTCTTCCTTAGTTAATTCTCGGGTTGTAGAGAAACAAATGTGGAAATTCTTATCTGGATAATAGTTTGATAGGAATTCCATTATTTCTTGAATTACTTCTCGCTCCAGAAATGTAAATAGAGGATCTCCAAAGGATAATCTAACAATTGCAAGTTTCCTCTTAACGAATTCTTCGATGAACCAACTTAATTTATACAGCCAATCTTCTTCGTTGTACATAGGCATTTCATCCTTAGTTACTTCTTTCCAAAGTTTGCCGATAGGGTTAGGCTTTGTTTTAATTTTGCCTTTGACTGGTTGTAGTTTCCAATTTATAAAATCCGTATATAAATTAGTATTGTCTCCTGGTGTTTCCGTGATTTCTTCTTCCGTTTCTGTGGTTTCATTTTCTGATGGTTCTCTCATTCGCCTTGCGGTTAATTTAATTTTTTCTTTTAATATTTCGTCTTTTGTTATTCGCGGCTTGTCGAATGTTTCTATTTACGGTGACTGGTCTTCCAAGCTTGGTTCTTCTTCTTCAGTACTAATTCCGGTTTTTCCATTGCTTCTCGTAATGTGTCCTTAGTGATGGGAAAAAGTCTGGATAGACAATCCGCTACTTTATTTTCTTTTCCTTTTACATATTCTATTTCGTATTCGTATTCTTCCATACGAAGTCCCCATCGTAAAAGTCTTGAGCTAGGGTCTTTCACATTGTGTAGCCAAACTAAAGCACGGTGGTCTGTTTGAATTTTGAATTTCTTTCCGAGAAGATATTGTCTGAGGCGTTTCATAGCCCATACAATTGCTAAAAGTTCTTTTTCAGAGGTGGTGTATTTTTCTTCGGCTTTGTTCAATGTTCTTGATATAAAAAGACAAGGGTGCCCGTCTTGGCTCAATACTGCTCCTAATCCACAGTTGGATGCGTCCGTAGTCAGTATAAATTGTTTGGAAAAATCAGGGAATTTTAAAACTGGTGCGATTACCAATGCGTTCTTCAAATCGTAAAATGTTTTTTCGCAGTCTGGGGTCCAATCGAATATTGTCTCTTTCTGAGTTAGCTTTGTTAAGGGTCTCGCTATAGTAGAGAAATTCTTGATGAATTTCCTATAGTAACCTGCAAGTCCTAAAAATGATTGCACATCTTTTACAGTTTTCAATGGTCTGAATTCTTTTATGCAGTTTATTTTTTCAGGGTTGGGTTTGACTCCTTCTTTGGTTATTATATGTCCAAGGTATTCTAGTTCTGGTTTAAGGTATTCACATTTTCTCGGTTCTAATCTTAGTCCTAACTGGTAGATTCTTTCCATGACTGCTACTAAGTTCTCATTATGTTCCTGAATTGAGCTTCCGAATATCACAATGTCATCTATGTACGCAAAGCATTTTGTTCCGATTAATCCTCTGAATGCATTATCCATCATTCTTTGGAAAGTGGCTGGTGCGTTCTTTAAACCGAAAGGCATGCGATTGTATTCGAAATGTCCTTGGGTTGTAGAAAACGCAGTGTACTTTTTGTCTTCTTCCTTCATCGGGATTTGGTGGAATCCAGCTGAGAGGTCAAAGGCAGAAAAGAACTTAGCTTTTCCTAAGTGATCTGGTATATCATCGATCATTGGTAATGGGTAAGCATCTTGATCCGTGTCTTCATTAATCTTTCTGTAGTCAATTACCATTCTTAATTTATTTCCTTTTTGCGGTACTATCCATAAAGGTGAGTTGTATGGTGATTGGCTTTCTCTTATAATTCCCTTTTTTAATAACTTTTCTGTTTCTTCTAGTGCAAACTGTCGGTGTTTTTCGGGTAATTTGTGGGATCTTAGATTGATTATTTTTCCATTTTTAAGTACTATTTGATGTTCGGTAAGGTTAGTACATGGAAGTGGGTCTGATTCTAACGTGAAAACTTCCGAGTATCTGGCTATCATTTTTTTGATGAATTCTCTCTGGTCTTTTTCTAAATGATCTAATCTTGAAGCTTTCAATAATTCATTTAGTCGAAATGTCATTTGAGGTCCATTACTTTCATTTGTGATTATTTTTAATATAGGTTCGTAGCTAATCTGGAGATTTACTTCTTTAGGGTAATCCTCATTATTTTTCAATGGGATTTTTATTTGTCCGTTTCGTATAGTGTAGAGTCCGTCGGGGATTTCCTTATCATCTATAATGATAATATCTTGATCTTCTGCGTCAGTTGAAATGGTACATATCTTTTCGGATTTTCCTGGTATGAAATCATTGCTTAGGTGCAAAGGTAGCTTTACCTTATTTAGCACGAGGTGACTGTTCGTGATCGCATATCTTGGATATTTTTCAAAGAATTTAATTCCAATTATACCTCCTTCTGCTAAGGGAAAATCGTTGGGTACTATGTAGAAAACGTGTTCTTGTCCAAAAAAGTTTAATTTTGTAGAATATTTAGAGATATGCCGATCGTTACCCATTAGGAATGTTTTGTGGGTAGATTTCCTTTCGTCTCTATCATCCAATATTTCTTCTTTGATTATGTTTATAGCAGCTCCTGAGTCTACTAATAATCTGTATCTTCCAGTTTTTCTTCTGGCATCGATTGTTCGTAATCTTCCGCATATGGAAGAAATTCGGCTGATTCCTCGAAGATCAGTTGCTCCGTTATTTCTTCCTCTGTCATGTTTTCCGCTTCTGTTTCTTCCTTTTGGATTGCTCTTACCGGAGGTGGTCGCTTGAAACCATGGCCTGGGGGAAAACCCTGCTTCACTTGGCACTGTGAAGATATATGACCTATTTTGCCGCACTTGAAGCAATTCATTTTAAATCTGTCACTCACTGGTATGGTACTATTCTGTGCTCTAGGTGTAGTATTTGCACTGAGTCGAGGTGGTCCGGGTGATTTGGCGCATATTTTTACTGGTGGTTTGATAATTTGTCTGACAGGTTGGCTGTCTTTTAACCATGTTTCAGTTTCGATGGCTAATGCTTGAGCCTCGTTTACTGTGTTCGGTTTTAACAGACGTACCTGCATTCCAATTTCTCTTTTTAAATTTAATAAGTAATGGTTAACGGCTTCTTCTTCTTCCAATTCTATTTTAAGTCTTCGTTTAGTGGGGTTTACGTGCTGGGATTGGACTAGGTAATTTATTTCATTTGTTATTTGTCGAAACCTCGTCGTGAAGTTCTGAACCGTTTCTGTTAAGCCTTGCTTGCAGCTTTCTAATTTAGATTTTAATGAAATTAATGAACTGGTTTGTCTCAAATTTTGTCTGAGTGCCGCGTATAAATCTTCATAGGAGTTTATTTGCATGTATCTAATGGCTTTTTCTGCCATGTGTGTAATTTTCTTTGCTAAAATTAAATCTAAAAGAATTTCTGGTTCTTCGCATCTTATTCTAGCTCTCTTTACCGTTTTTATAAAATATTCTACTCCCATGTCGTCCTGACCGTTAATTGGCTTTATTGTTTCAATTGCTAACTTGGCTCCCATTTTCCGTTCCTCGTGTGGTGCTGTTGGGACAGTTGTTGGGAAAAATTGTGATTGACCGTAAATATTTTCCTGTCTTGGTCTAAATGTTTCTTTTCCTTGGAATGTTTTTTCTTCGACCGAAGAATGATCGTCTGTCGCTTCTGGTCGTTGCTGGGATTCACTATCTGTTTTTACTGTCCCTGCTCCTCCTAATTTCTTTGATAATCTTGAAATTTCATCTATCCTATTTTCGTTATCTTTTTTCAGGGCGTTGAATGAGATAGTCAGAGTTTCCTTCTGGCTGAGAACCCTTACTAGTAATTCGTCAGTGGTGTAAGAGGGGGACTGGGCCCTGACGGGAGATTGTGCTCGAGACATGAGAGTGGTTGTGATTGGGAAATTTAAAGAGGATGAGTCCGTATCGTAGGATGAGTCAGTTTGATAGAGCGTGCTATCTCGGTGTTTATCAAACGCCAGTGTACCTACTTATCTATTGTTTGTGACTCGGGTGTAGAATGTCGCGGTAAAATTTTAAATGTTTATTTTTTAACACAACAAAATGCAGTATAAGTTGCTACAAACTGCTACTGATTTTGAGGTAGTGATACTTAATTTGTTAAGGGTGGCCAGTGCTTGTGAACACACAGAGTATAGCCAACCCGATCTTGCCTCAACTTTACCTCACCTGTACCGTAGTACAGTCGCCGTGCAACGTACGTAAAGAGGATTTATACTCTAAGGCCCAAGATCGATTGAGAAATGTTTACAATACTTTCACTTTCTAGAAGTAATGCTTACTGTGCTACTCGTGGCCTGATGTGGGATCCGTAGACCGCCTGCCTTCCTTGACGTGTCGAAGAGATGAGTCAGCTTACTGTTGAGAACCGGTTGCCTGGCTGGGCGTTGGCTGCTTACTTACGCAGATGCGTCTTCCGCCTGATTGCGGGCCTCGTTCAATTTTAATGGAATCTTTCACTGATAATTTACGTGGTATAGTGGCTACTAAATTCACCAACTAATTTTTATTATCAGCTACTTATTCCTGTTTTCGGGCTTACCGTAGTGAAGTCCGGAGTTCTTCTTATTTTTAAAACTTCGTAAAGTTTCTTTAGCTTCTTGGGTCCGTGGATTCCAAGTCTCGCACAGGTCCGTGTTCTATGTGGATTTTCGTAGAAATTAAAAACCGAGAACTTAAGCGGATCGTGGCAGGATCGCCAAAATGTTATAGTGAAAACTAAACTTTCTAATTTTTAAAGGTAGTGACATCAAACTGATGTCACTTTGTATGTTTTTATTCGTGAGAGATGTTAGAGAAGAACTGACGAGGCCTGCCTGAACCTCTACATATATAGACAGCTAAACCTAGGAGGGGGAGGTCATCAACCTCTACATATATGGATAACTAAACCTGGGGGAAGGAGGTCATCATCTGGCCTGGTAACATCGGCTATAAGTTTTCGTAACGCCTTTATGGCCTCCTAATGCCGAAGAATGAGCTTCTTCAATTAAATGAGTTCGTTGTTCCTTTGTTGGATATTGCGTTATTCCATTGCAAACTATAATTTTTGTAGTTGAATTTGAAAAAATTGAACATTGATTTCACTTCTTCCCAAGGTATATGATTAATTCTGGAAGTTTTTGAAATACTAATTGATCGTAATTTAAATTTTTGAGATAATTCATGTAATGAGTGAATTGATAATTTCATATTATTTAAGGTTTCTGATAAATTGTCCTTAGTTTCTTCTTCAATTGGAAGTGCAAAATGGTAGTAGTTTCCTTTTTTAATCTCTTTTGCTATTCCCCTTTGTAAATTTTTAAATTTGGGTAATGTTTCACGTTTTTCTATAGTTTTTGATCCGTTGTCGCGAGGAGTTCCATTTGTTGTAACAAAGTATGCATAATTATCTTTTCGCATAGTTAATTGATCGCGACATTCAACTAAATTTTTCCTTGTTATAATTTTTTCTGTTTGAGAGTTTATAGGAGGAGGTTCTGGGGGTGGACGATTATAATTATCATGATCTTTATCGATTTTTTCACAATTTATTTGAGATCTTCGGTTTAATCTCAAATTTTCTTCAAAATAAGGCTCTTCAAATTCTTCTTCCAATTTTTCTTCTTGGTTTTCTTCAAACTTCTCTTCAAAATTTTCCTCAAGATTGTCTTCAAAATTTTCTTCAGAATTCTGTTCGAAATTCTTTTCAAAATCGTCTTCAAGATCATCTTCAAAATTCTCTTCCCAATTTTCTTCATAATTTTCTCCATCATTTCCTTCGTGTGAGGTTTCAATGTCATTAATTTCATCTTCTGAGGTTGAGAAATAATTTTCACTGTCATCACTTTCGAATTCATTAATATTTTTTTGCTTTTTGGCATTCTTCTTCTTCTTTATGTTTTTTGCTTGAGTTTGTTTCAAATAATCTAAATAATCAGGATCAGAGTCGGAATCTGATTCTACTTTTGTTCGGCTTCCCTTTTGCATATTTATTTCTGGTAATTTGTTTTCAAATATTTGTTTTCTTGATCTACCTCTCTTTCTTTTTGTTTGAGAGGGAATATTTTTTAAATTGGTAAGTAGATTTTTTCTTGGCCTACCTCGTGATTTTTTCACAAGAGGTTTAGAACAAAAATTTTTGTCTAATTTTTCTTGAGTTTCATTTTGATCCACATTTTTTGCTTTTTCTTGCTCTATTCTCTTTTGAGCTCTTGTAGTAATATTTTTCCATGATAAATTTTCGTATTTTTTGGAAAACATTTGACTTAATAAAAATATTGTCATAAAAATAAGTCTTGAAGCCATATTTTTGAATAAATTTGTGTATTTTAAAATATTCTTACCAAGCTCACTAAATGATTCTTCACTAAGGAATTCTTGTAAAAATTCTGGAATTTTTGTGTCAATATTTAATATTTGGGCTTCTGGAATTTCGCTAAAATGATCTACGTCGTCTGGTACCATTCCTGGATTCAAGTTTTTTCGTTTTAAAGGTCTTACCTCATTTTTAGAGTTTTCTTGTTTATTTCTTGTAAAAGTTTTCTTGAAAAACGTTTCTTCTTGAGAAGTCATGAAAGTATCATTGTCATCAACTTGTAAATATTTTGTTTTTTCCTGGCTATCATCAATAGGGTTTCTTGAGAGAGCATCTGCATTTACATTCATTTTTCCTGCTTTGTAAATTACATCAAAATCATATTCTGCGAGTTTTAATCTCCAACGTGAAACTCGTGAACAAGGGTCTTTAGAATTTTGAAACCAAACTAGAGGTTTGTGATCAGTCACTAAAGTAAATTTTCTTCCATACAAATAAGGACGAAAATGAGTTACACAAAATATTATAGCAAGAGCTTCTTTTTCATATGTATCATATTTTTTCTCAGTATCACTTAGACTACGTGAAGCATATGCTATTGGTTTATCTTTACCTATTTTACCTTGTGATAAAATACCTCCTATTGCAAATCCTGAGGCATCTGTTGTGAGTATAAAGGGTTGAAAAAAATCAGGTCGTTGTAAAAGTGGTTCTTCACATAACTTTGCTTTTAAAATATCGAAAGCTGCTTGTTGTTTTTCTGTCTAATTAAAAGGTATATCTTTTTTCAGAAGTTGATTTAAAGGAATTGCAATTTTTGAAAATCCATCAATAAATCGTCTATAATATCCGGCTAAGCCTAAACATTTTTTAACATTTTTCTGTGTTTTTGGAATTGGAAAGTTTTTTACAGCTATTATCTTTTTTGGATCTGGACGTACTCCATTTTTATCAATTATATGACCTAAATATCCTACTTCGGGTCGTGAAAATTCGCATTTGTCTGGTTGTAAGTGAAGATTTGCTTTTCTAAGTCTTTCTGCTAAATTGTTGAATTTAATTTCGTGCTCTTCTAGAGTATTTGCATATATAACTATGTCATCAAGATATACAAAAAGTTCCGTTCCGATTAATCCAGTTAATGTTAAATCCATTAATCTTTGAAATGTGGCTGGTGCAGTTTTTAAACCGAAAGGCATTCTATCGAATTCGTAATGACCGTGAAGTGTGGAAAATGCGGTTTTATGTGAGTCTTTTGGGTCCATTTTTATATGGTGAAAACCGGTAGCTAAATCAAACACTGAAAAATATTTTTCTGACCCTAGAGAATCAAGTATATCGTTTATATTAGGTAGAGGATACGAATCGCCAATTGTTTTTTCATTTAATTTACGAAAATCAAGAACCATTCTCCATTTTATTTTTCCTTGGGAGTCAGGTTTTTTAGGAACTATCCACACTGGAGTGTTATATGGTGATTGTGAGGGCTTGATTATTTTATTTTTTAATAATTCATCGACTTGTCTTGTAATTTCTTCCTTGTGAACTGGGGGAAATCTATATTGTCTTGAAAAAATTGGAGCGTCATCTACAGTAGGAATTGAATGTTGTAATACATTAGTAGCTTCAAGTGGTTCTCCTGGGATTTGAAATCTGTCTGCATTATTTTTAATTAATTTTTCTACATGTTCATATTCATCTTGATTTAAGTGGTCTAATCGAAGAAGTTTTTTAATACATTCTACTCTGTCTTCGTCTGTTACATTATAAAATTTGCATGAGTCAATTAGAGAATTGTCAGTTTTTAAAAAGTTATTTAATATTTTACTTGATAAATCTTCGTCATTTGTTTGTTTGAAATTAATTAAATTTTTAATTTGTTTATAACATTCTTGTTCTTCAAAGTCTTCTAAATTAACTAATGGGACGGATAATGTAATTGGGATTTCATTTGTGTTTGCAAATTTTAAATAAGCTTTTCCTCTGTGATTTTTTACAACTGCGTCACCTACGTAGACGCCATCTTGGATATGTAATCGAGGTACATACCCTTCACTCTTTTCTGTATTTTTTATATTAACATAAAATGTTGTAACTGTTCGAGCTGGAATAGTAAATGTATTGGTAGATTTAAAAGGGTAACAGTGGTTCTCAATTTCTAAGCATTTTGAAGTATAGTTTATATTCACACTATTATCTTGAAAAAATTCTGATCCTAATACTCCATCTTCTTCTACTGGGACTTCATTGGGAATAATGTTAAATATCGTTGGATAACCAAAAATGTTTATTTTTACCTGTCCTAACGTGTAAAGTGGTAAATCATTAATTCCTGTAAGTTTCAATACGTTTTGTCTATTTATGGGTAGTTCAGGGTTGAGAACCTTTTGTTTAATTAAATTTCGAGCAGCACCAGTATCAATCATCATGTGTGTTGGGTTTTTTAAACCTTCCGTTGATATTATAATTGATGGAATTGAAGTGGACTTTGAAATATTTATTGTTGTGGTTGTATGATCGTTAGAATTGGATGCCAGTGGTTCTCGATTTATGCTTTCCTCAGTGCACCCGTGCTGGGGAGAGCTTTGGAGTTTTCCTGATGAGCTGTTTGGGATTGGCTATTTGGTCGTATCTTGCAGTCTCGTACTAAATGACCGGGTTGTTTACAGTAATTGCAAATTATTTCAGTGTAATTTGAATTTTGTTGAGTGTTATTATTTTGTAAAAATCTATTTTCATATGGTTTATTTCGATTTTGAAACTGTCCTGAGTTAAAGTTTTTATACTGTTCTGGATTCAATTGTCTATTAGTATTATTAACATTATTGTTATTATTGTAAAAATTTCTAAGAAAATTATTATTATTGTAGTATCTTTGTTGTAAAAAATTATTATTGTTGTTTCTATAATTGTTATTTCTATTTTGTAAAAAATGATTGCTGTTATTATTAAAATTATAATTTTTATTTCTCAAAAAATTGTTATTTGGAAAATTATTGTAATTGTTTCTTGCAAAATTATTATTATTATTATTATTACTTCTTTGACCATTGAAATTACTATATCCTTGTTGGTTAGGATGCAAAAATTTTTTTTGTTTATTGTTAAGAACTGCATCTTGAGCTTTACTTAAATGAAAACATTTTTCAGTTGTGTGACCTGGTTTTTTACAAATTAAACAAATAGTTTTATTTTCAAGTGCTACGTTGAATCGGGTGGTTTTATTATTTTTATTATTATTAGTTAATTCTTCGGTTTTTAAATAATCAGTATTTTTATTTCTTCGCAGTGCAGAACTTGCAGCCAATCTTCGTTCTATGTCTATTGTATCATTAATTACTTCCTTAAATGTGTCCTTTTCTTCCACACGAATTTCTAATTCAGGACGCAAACCGCGTATAAAATATTGAATTACATCTCTTTCTAAATTTTGTTTAAAAGCATTATCTACCTGACCGTCATTATTAAGTCTGTGAGCATCTTCTATTCTATCAGCAATTTCCTTAATTCTAGCAGCATAGGAAAGGACATTTTCTCTTTCCCACATAAATGTATTACCTAATTCTCCCTGCAATTGATATACGCTTTTCGCAGGGGCATATACTCTTTTCAATTTTTCTATTAATTCCTCTATTGTTGCATACGTTGACCCAAAAATACATTTTCGTGCCTCACCAGACAATTTACCTCTCAATAGACGTGCAAGATTTTCTTGGGCAGCAGGTGTCGGCAGCATTGCCTTTGCTTCCATGCAAACCTGAATAAAATGGGACAATGGGAGGTTACTTCCGTCGAACAAAGGGACCACCTCTAGCGCGTCGCGTAAGGATACCTGCTGGCTGTTAGGTATGGCTACGGCCATCTCTTCGTTGTTTACTATTACGGGATTATCCTGATTTATGACTTCTGTATCGCTTTTGTCGTCGTCGCTATCGTTGTTACTAATTAGAGAGTCGCGTGCCAATGAGGTTTTCAATTTTTCTTTCAAAGTTCTTTTTTCTATTGTTATTACCGTTGAGCTTAGCAAATTAGATCCGTCAAAATAAGATAACTCGTTCGTTAAAGTTTGATCTTGATTACTAGATCCTGTCACAATGCTCAAATCTGGACAGAAACTTGAATGAAATCCGCTAGTATTACTAGAATTTTCACTTGATATGGTTTGATCATTAATTAGTCTTGTCGAAACGTGAATCGTCTAGCTGAAGAGTGTTATCTAATTCTTGTTCAGCAGAAAAAGTGTTTGAAATATCCTTGTATTTATTATAATCGACTAAATTTTCTTTGATTTTACCTGATCTTTTTAGTTTCAAGGAATCTATTTGATTCTGATCGACAATTTTTGCGAGTTGATTGTCTTGTTTTGCTTTACTACGCGTAATAACTTTTTGGGCGGATTCTACAGGGGTATTTGAATTTGACATTGAGTCATTATAAATTTACAGTTTCTTTTTGTTGAGCGTTATCTTAGATTATTTATTGTTAATTATCGATTGCTTATAACAATTTAAAAAAACTACATGTAAAATTTTGTTTGTAAATGAAGTGAAATTAGTAAAAATATAATTTTAATTTATAAAAATTCAAAAAAAAATTATAATAATAATTTCAAAATATAATTTAATTATTTTTATTTGTTTATAACAATAATTAATATTTTTACTCTTTAATTAGGAAATAAGATAATAAAATAAAAATATAATTCTATAAAATATTCAAATAAATAAATAATCGCTCAATTTTCGTAAAATTATAATGTTAAATAATACATTTCTTAAAATTATAACAATATATATATATATATATATTTTGTACCAACCACGTGCGTCTTATAAATTATAATGATCTATTTTATTCATTTATTGAATTATAAATTGTTTTTTAAATAAATAAAATTGTTTATAACAAGGATCAGATAAGATTCGAGTTATGCACAATTTATTTTTCTCTAGACTGGACAAGTTAGGCTCAAGCTCAGATCCTTGGACAATCTTTGCAAATAAAAATATTCTGTTCCTTAACAGAGTTAAAATTAAAGTTATAAACAATACAATGACAAGCACTTCGAACTTTGCCCTACCCAATGATCGTAATCAATGGTGACCGTTCAACGTACCCAAAAGGGACTTATACTCTCGTGTGCTGTTTTTTTTATTTGTTTTAACTTAAATCAAAACTTAGTTAACAAATTAGAATAATTTTTTAAATAAGATAAGTTACTTAATCACTTAGGTTAGCCTCAAGGTCAGATCCCTGCGTGATTTTTCAAACTTATTTTATTTTATACAATTTATATAAATTATAAAATTTCAAAGAAATGATTTGATTATTAAATCATTAAGGTTAGCCTCAAGGTCAAATCCCTTTGTGATCTAACAAATCTATTTTATTGAAATTTCAAGTTACAAGTTGAAATAATATTTCATAATCATTTATTTATTCACTAGAAATAATCAATGTGTTAATTTTCAATTGACTTGTGTTTCCCGGGCCGATGCACCAGAAAAAAGGAAGTATGTTACGTCACAAATACGTAAATACTTTTTGATCGAAAGATTCCTCGTTTTAAGTTAGGATCGAATGATCCTCGCTTAGGGATGAGGATAAGTCAATGAAAGACACAATGATTATGAAAATAATACAAATTGAATTTATTTTACTGGTTAAAATTTCCGTATATACATTCGTTAAGACAATTCTTATATAATGTAGGCACAGGCTGATTGGTACGTAGGTGAGAAAGAGACAAAGAATAAAGATAGAGAGAGAGAGGTTCGTTACCTTTATGATTCGTAAGTTGTGTTGAGGTTTAATCCACACGGCGGTGAGTTGTAAGTACTGGATCCCCACAGGTGTATTCCAAGTGTGTGAGAGAGACGGAGTTATAGGCCGCACAGTTATATTCCGTAAAGGGCGGTGATCCAAATTTATGACACTGTTCGAAGATCTTTACAAAGATCTATACAAGTCCACGATGACTTTTACAACTCCCGAACTTTGATTTTAAATTGTCCCGGTCGAATTTTATTAATCTCAAACTCAGAGATTTTTGAAGTTAAATTGAAATGCCGCACTGGACTATTGTCGCGAGACCGGTTATAAATCCGAAGGAAAATTTAAGTGTCGAACTAGACGAAGAATTTACTGACTGCTTGCTCTTGGTGTGGGCCTCTATTATATTTTTTTATACAAATTGACGGTCAGCGAAAATCGTGACGTAGTCATATCTTCTTAGAGGAGAAGTGGCCCTATACTGCTCCCTATTTCCCCTACTCCCTATTCCCCTTTATCGACTTTCTCATAGATTTCTTAACTCAATCCAGCCTGTGTGTATTATATACATTCAAATATGTCGCGGGACGTGACACAAGTAATGTTAAGTGTAGAATATTTAAAGAGCGATATTTTGACGAACTTTTTTCATTGATTATTTCATCGAGAATTTCTGTATAATGAAATTTGTCACATAGATGCTATTTGTTGCATTTTTGAGCGGGATATGCTTGCTAATAATTTTAAGTTCTGTTCTATACTCTATATATAATTTTGTTGTAAAAAAGGAAGTCTAAGAGCTATAAAGAGGAGCTATAAAGTCGTAAACTTTCCAACTTCGGAAAATAAAATTTATATGCCTCGACTTCTTTGCTTAAATAATTTTATTCGAAGTTCAACAATTTTTAAATTTAAATAAAAAAATAAGACATTTTATGCGAAAATTTTAAGTTGAAGTATATCTGAATCTTGTTGTTTACAAAGGTAAAAAAAGTCTATAATTTCTAAGATTATCGTCTTATTTTAATATTTTGATATCTCTTCTTAAATGCTGTTTTGAAATTGTCTGTAAAAGGGTTTAAAAAATATTTTTCTATTATTGTATTTTTTTTATAATTAATCAATTAATTTGAATACCATATTGAGATATAAGTAGAAATTAATAGTAGTATATTTTTAGAAAAGATTTTCTTTGAGGTCCATAAATGATAAAATTAATGTCAATCTGACATTTCAGCTTAGATCGGAACCCTCATCAGGGTTTTTTTATTTAATTATGAAAATATACAGAAAAAGTCGGTTGTTAAATTGACGTAACTTTTTTATATGACAATTGTAATAGTTTGTTTTTGGGGTTCACTAAGTATACTTATTCCAAGAAATATAAATATTCATTTATTAAAATGATTGATTAAAATTAAAATTTATTTATTCATTAAAATTTAATACTTGATTTTTAAATTTATTCATTTATTAATTAAAATTTAATAATTTATTATTAAATTATATTTAATTATAATATAATTATAATATAATATTTAATAATTAATTATAATTTAATATTATAATTAATTAATTAATGTGTAATGACTACCAATAAGCTTCTGATATTAAAATCAATAAACAATTCAAAATCAAACTCATCATATTATACGCCCAAATGTTCAACATCATATCTTGCGTTTTATCGCTGGACTTGAATGTTTTCAATTTATACAGCTTAAGCAAATGTAAGCTTGTCGGTATTCGAGAGGATTGAGGGGTACGGGGAGAGTTGTGGACAGCGCTCCTAAGGTTTAGTTGGCGAACTACTTCGATCGGTCAAATCCTCTGGCAGAGGTTGTCGGGGGGACCTGAACATTTTCGCCGGACGCGCCGTCTACAATCTTCGCGGGGAACTAGGCCTGCACCGCATCTAGGCTTATAATATCTTTGCCAGCACTATTTGACTTTGATCCAATGGATACAATCCATAATCTTTTATGGACTAGGAAGATGTAGGATGTTTTACTTCAAACTCTCTGCGCTCATCGCGCTCACTGCTACCATACTAGCGGCTATAATATTACCAGTAATCTCAATCTCGACTGACCTAAATTCTCTAGAAAGGTCCCTAGGATGCCTGGCAAGGAAATTCACAGCTTGTTACCGGAAGTGCCCATAACAGCTTCACCCCCATGATTCTGCATACAGGTGCATACAGATTACCATAGCAACATACAAGAGAATGAGACCGACAATTTTTCTGTTTCTTCGCCACTAATGTATTTCCACGGTAACCTGCATGCAGATGTGTAATTCCTCCTTTAGCCAAGAATTGTTCCATGGAGAATAGATATAAGGAGACCAATCCCTTATGCATGAACTTCACAAAAGTTGAGTACGTTTTTGATGGAAGTAAATGGAAAAGGTATAAGAACTTTCCGATTGATGATGTGAATGCAAGTGGCGTATAAAATTGCCGCTTCCTTCTTTTCGCTCAAAATATTCTAACATAACCGCAAATTAAAGTTAATATTTGTAAATTTTTGTAAACATTTTTTATTTGAAGTATAAAATTGAAAGCGTTAGTGTATTTTTTACATAACTAGTATGTTTGAGGTTATTTAAAAAAAGTGTATAGTGAGAGTGTAAAATAATGTGTCAATTACGTGAATCCACTATTGTGTTTTGTATACGTGTATATAATTAAAGAACAACAAACAGCAGTTATTAATATGAAATAATACCATAACAACCTGCATGTATAGGTGTAAACCAGAGTACCCGACGAGTTCATTTTTTGTACGCTTGTGATGATCGCACCTGGTGCGCTCATATGTGAATTCGCGAACTACCTTAAACCAAACGGTTGGTAATGCAGAACTCTTTGTTCCCTTTAATTAATAACGGGTGAACTTTAAGGCCATGGATCAACCAGATCACGTGACCAAATTCCTGTAAAAGTTCGTGTAAGATAACTTTTTTCTTTTACAAAATATCTTCCTGAAAATTTGGAAAATACTACAGAACAGGATAGAGAACGTCTGTCAACTTTGTATGAGTGAAAATTTTGCAAAAAATTTTACAGTTAACTGTAATTATCGATAAGTTTTCGAATTTTGTTCAAAATTTTTACTAAAAAGTAGTTAAGAGACGTGCTTTATTATCTTTTGTTACGTTTCTCAAATTATCAGAAAGATACATTGTAAATTAAAAAAGTTATCTTACATGAACGGATAAATGTATAATTTAGTCACGTGGTCCGATTGATCCATGGCCTTAATCACCACTCTTATTGTATAATTGTATAATTACTTGAAATCTTATTTCATATGTAGAGAAGGATAGATTAAATGCCTGCTTGAGAGAAAAGAGAAATATATTCTCTGTCAGAATATGTTATGCTATTATTTTAATATTTACTTTTCAGATCTTCAAAAAATACCCGCTACAAATCATGTACTTATAAAAGAATTTATTTCACTAAATTCTTTATAAAATTTAGAAATAAGAAATTAATTTAAGATTAATTGTACAGGTCTACAAGAAATACCCTCTACAAAAAACATGTACTTTTTATAAACTAAATTACATTTTAGTGGAAAAGGGATTGAAACTGGGTCTTAAAACTGTAGACTTTTATCGAATCATAAATTATAAAACAAATAGGACTCTAATTCACATAAAACCAATTTATCAGTACTACTTTAATGAAGCTTTTCTCCAAGAAAAGCTATATTTTGAGACCACTTTAAAACAGTTGATTCTAAATAATAAATCTATTTGATATTAAACAGAACTCTTTGAATCAATGTGAGAAATAATAATTATTCCAATTCTGAAAATTCCCTAAAAACCAGAACACTCTATTTTTATTATCTGAAGTAACATAAAGTTAAATGTGAAATTAGAATTTTTAATGAATTTCTTTACTCTCATAAAGAAATTCTAAGGTCTCTTTCAGAACATAAGAGCAATGCAGAAAACTATAAAAGATTTTGGTAACAAATTTGACTAAGAACTCCAAAACAAGAGAACTCGTAGAAAGTCGTTCTGTTTGATTTAATACTTTAATAAAAGTCCAAACACAGTTCAAGATCTATACACTAGAAACCTAGAAATTGTAGGTCAATTAACAAGCTTGCACTTTTACGACCTTTCTCAAGTGCACTTGGATTTGAGTTCTCGGAACATTGGGCCAGAGGGTTAGTGAAATGGATCATGTGGGGCGCTTGAGACCATAGAAATGTCACGGAATCAAGGAGATTTTCATTGGCAGAAAAACTATAAAAATCATGCATACTTGGCCACTGTAAACACCCTCATTGGTTAAAGATCATCCTCAACTTTTTCTAATTTTTATTCTTTTGAGTGGGGATTTCAATCCTGAGGTTCCGAGATTGCGCCTCCACATTTGGTTAAGTCAATTATGTTCGGTTTTCAGTGAATTTGCCTTCTTCTCGTAGAAGAAATAGCGCCGGTCACTGAAAACTTAAACGATTCTCATATAAAATAATACGTTTCGTTCTCGGTCAATTGTATCAACTAAAGTGTGTTTTTGTAATTTGAATAAACGTCTAAGGATATTAATTCAATAATAAATTAACAGTGTATTAATTTTTATAATATATTTACTATTAAACCCGAAACCTATCTTTATAGACGACTAAATATCACCGCGCGATTATAAATCAAAGCCATCATCACATCAGTCAATCAGACAGCTTCGGCGCCAGAGTTCTAAAGAGTTTATGTGACCGAGAATATGTCTGGGAGCACGGGAATATGACTGAGAATTTCTCTGATGAATGTGCTCTTCGAGAATTTATGAGAATTTAAAAATATTTTTCCGTAACGGTTCAAGCTTTCAATTGTTTTTGATGAATGCTTTGTTCTGGAAGTTCGTGTAACGTGCGCAATAAAAATGGAAGAAAAAGAATATAGTTTGGAATTTAAAAAAAAAAATTATTGACAAACAAAATAAAGCTTCTTTCAAGTGCAAATACTGTGATCAGATGCACAGAAAGCATGCCACTCGACAAATAGAGCACATAAAAAAGTACATTAAACTGTCCCGAAACTGTCAAACAATTATTTAAATCAAAGCGTAATTTGTGCCATCTCTTGGCAAGTACTCGTCATCACTCAATGTACTTCTGACAAAAAGATGCTCATTTTCAGTTACACAGGGTGCACAGTCTCACCCTTTTTTTCAACGTTTCCCCCTTTTTCCCCTATTCTCTAAAATCTTCCCATTTTTCCCCTTTTTTAATTAAAAATACATTATTTGAATTACGCGGAAAAATTCTCTTCGCAGGCAAGCCCGCACAATGACTAATTACCATGAACTCAGTTTACGTAATACTAATAAATATATTCGTCTACATCGAGGACCAAAAAATGTTAAATGTATTTTTGCTAGATGTATAAATCAGTTTTCAAGGGATATTTCTGTTTCCTAACATTGTGGACCAAAAAAATGTTAACGTACTTCGCTTAGATTCTCAAATACATACAAATTCCTTTAAAATGTTAATATTTCTCTAAGTTGTGAACCAAAAAATGTTTTTGAATATCTATATTTCACATAGCCTCATAAAATTCGTAGACTGAATTAAGAAAAACGTGTAGAAGTTTTCAAAGGAGGCGCTATGAAAAATAGTATGCATTACTCGAAACAAAACACAGCGAATGCAACTCGTGTGACTGCAGCCCTCGCTTCGCTCGGGCAGCAAACTTCACACTCGTTTGTAATCGCTGTGTATCGTCCCTTGTAATACAATATACTATTATTCTTTTTTACATGTAAAAATTAATGTTTGATCTTTCCCTTTTTTTGGTGATATAAATATACAAGTTATAAACTTGCAATTATTGAGCTATCAGAAAAAAATCTAAATCGCATTTAAAAAAGCGCGCGACTTCATGTTCATGAGTGGTTTATGTCCGAAGACGAAAATTGAAATCAGACATCACTGTGTCCCCGCTAGACATGAACCACTCATGTCCAGAGCGTACACACTACTGTCTTAGGCATTAATAACGCGCACAGGACCCAGCGCTGTCTAGACAGTAGTCAGTCATGTTCCGCACCGGAACGACAACGCGCTAAACATTACTGTATATTGTGTCAGTGCTTGAATGTGGAAAGTTTCGTCGATTGTGTCTATTGATGATTAGCAGCAAAAATTTCCAAATATAAAGTGAAAAAGTACACTAAATTTAGTGCCACGTATTTTTCATGATTATTGAGTTTCGAGAGCACAATTTCAATTATGGAAACGAGAGGTAAGTTCGAAGTTCCTCCCATAACTTCACTTTTTTGACATATGCCAATTCTGCTTTGCTTATAAATTGTTGTGTATTATTTTGTAGAAGTGTCCGTCCTCGGCGAATATTCTAATGATTCTGTCATTAACGAGAATTGGCACATGTCAAAAAAGTGAGGTTATGGGAGGAATTTCGAACTTATTTCTTGTTTCTATGATTGGAATTATGCTCTCGAAACTCAATAATCATGAAAAATATGTGGCACTAAATTTAGTGTACTTTTTCACTTTACATTTGAAAATTTTTGCTGCCAATCATCAATAGACAGAATCGACGAAACTTTCCACATTCAAGCACTGACACAATATACAGTAATGTTTAGTGCGTTGTCGTTCCGGTGCTGGACATGACTGACTAGTGTCTAGACAGCGCTGAGTCCCGTGTGCGGTATTAATGCCTAAGACATTAGTGTGTACACAGTGATGTCTAATTTCAATTTTCGTCTTCGGACATGAACCACTCCTTTCCGGACGCTACTGAGTCATGTTTTTTTCTCAGTGTTATAAATGTTTTTTTTTTACACATAATACATTTTTGACGTATACGTAGACGTAAAAAAACCTCGAGTGACGCATCACTGTACAACCCTGGACGGTACCCTTAAGTTTTATGCGTGCATGGAACGAGGTCGTAAGTACACGAGAAAGAAAGAAATAGAAATATCTTCCATTTCACTTTTTCTTATGTGCCCGCGATTTCGCGCAGAGGTGTAATGCACCTTAAAGAGTAATCACCAGAGATGACAGCCAATTGCGGAGCTTCTAAGGATTACTAGATGTATTTTATTGGCTAGAGTCTAGTTATTTCACGCTTTACGTAAAAAGCCGCTTAAATACGTTAACATCCGACTGCACCTTTAAAGTTCAGTGGTTTTTGGAACACAAGCATGTGAATAGACCTCGGAAGTGCTCGGGACTTTGGTTTTTCAATTTCTCGATACAAAAAATATTTTCGTAGTAGAAATAATTCAAGTAGTGTGATAATTAATTGCACCACAAACTCAGATTCAATGAGTGCCTGATTCAATCAGACACCCATCGTTTTCCCATACAATCGCGATAAATTGAGCCGTGCTTGGCTGCTCCCGCGATTCTGAATTCTCAACGGTGTTCTGTGGCTGGTACATTTCATGTGATTATGCGTGTTTAAGACATCGCGTCTAACTTACATATTCCGATTCTATTCGGGCGGTCACAATCAACTTTCTCAAAGTCACGCCTTGATTGACACTTGGTAGTCGAATTTAAAGCGCCAAACTTGTTCGCATCGGCGCTTTTTTCAGCCCCAAGTGGTATCAATGTTGTCTGGCAATGGTGTGTAAGGAGAACGTGGTATCATGGTTTGGAAATCTATCCAGGTAATTACTCTTATTATTATAATATATTTTCCTCCATTCATCATGAAAACATTCCAAATAATCTGCTTTTTCATTGTCTCTGTGATTCACACACCACCCATTTGATTTTTCTCAATCCTGTTAATCTCCCATATTCTTTCTGCTAGAGATTCAGCGCTCGCTGATGGTCAGATTTTACTAACTTGTTTCTAGAAAAGACCTCCTTTCATCCTAATAATTGACCTCCTAAATCTTTGACAATGAAGGGAAAGAGAAAATTCAGTTACTGGAGGCTAAAATTAATTTCTCAACTTTTCACATTTCCATACGTACTAAAGCGTCATGCACTAAATTAATTTCGAGTCCGGCTTTTTTATATCTTCATGAATTTACAGTTTGCAATTCGAAGAAAAATGAAAAATTTCGCCAATGCATTTTCGATTTTTTTAATGGAAACTTGTTAATAATTTCAGTATTCAACATTATTTTATACTGTTGCATTTTTACATCCTATTTCTTCTTTGTTTATACACTAGTTTTACGTTCAGTATTGAATAAAAAACATCTTAAAAAGGTAAGAGAATTGAAAGTCCAATCAAATTATAAGTATTTTCTTAAATTCGTGAAATCTGTATTATCATTAAAAAAATAATTTAGGTCATTCCACAGATTACTCTAAGAATAAATTATAATTGTCAATGTTTGAAAAAAGATAAAATATAAGTTAAAAAAAATGAAGAACCTTTTTTATAAGTCAGTAGGATATATTTAAAGGTTTTGTAATGTGAAATAACTGAAATTTAAGTATATTTGAATTTAAAAAGAATAATTACAAATGACTTTTTTTCAAATATCATTTAATATAACTCAAATTAAGAGTAAAAAATGAGGCTCAAAGTAATCTGTTAATATTATAGTACCAAACTTTCTATAGCCTTTTCATTTGCAAACAATAATAAAATATTAAGTAGATATAGAACGAAATTTATAATATAGAATATTCATACGATTAGCATAATATGTTGATAAAGTTTATATATATCTGATAAGACTCGTTCATTTAATAAGAAAAAATTTAATGAATTAATTTTTTATTATAATTTATCATTATTTATCCATCTAATCTGTAATTATATAAATCTCTTTCAGTTTTTGGAACTGTATAACTATATTTTATAAATCATTGAACGTTTTAAAATGGTGTAAATATATGTTAAATTGAATTTTGATCTGTTTTAGTTATAAACGTATCGACATGATGTGCACGCTATTAAATATGTGCCTACCGTTTGAAATACGGTATATTGGCACCTGCGTTGAGGACCGCGGGAAGCGTGATTATAATGATCTACGCGAAACAGAGCATCATGCAAACAGTGTCGCGGATATAACCGAATTAACTGCCCAAAGTGTTTCTGATAAGCGTACACGAAGAAAACTAGTACTTTATATGGCACTATTACATTCATGTAACTACGCTTGTGCGGTAGCTCTGTACAAAAATCTAGCAAATTTGGACGTCCAAGAAGCTATAAATTTATTAAACGAGACCAGCTCAAATCAAGATGATCAACCTCTTGAGGAGCTTCTTCTGCTGTATGCCATGGCACTTAATCATCCCGCATTTACCTACGACCAGAAGAACACTTTTGGTAACATTTTTGTCAAGCTCCAGGAAGAAGAAGCACGACTTAATGCTGATAAGTCCAGTACCCTGACGTCACATAAATCGACCCAGGTAATTAAAATAAACTACTTCTGTTCTTTATCGTTAATAATCAATTCAAATTTGTCTTCTAGTTGTGTTTGAGTAGATTATATTCTTTCGAGATAATGTTTTTAATTTCAAAATATATTTCACAGAATTGTTTGCCTTGTGCACCAAATGACCGCATGTCAGAGTCTGAAGTCCCAACCAACTGTATGGTTCCTTCACCGATGCAGTCCTACCCTGGTAAATATTGTCTTCTAACAATTGTCTTATTAGTCCAGGTTTTTAAAATTGTAAGAGTGAAATTTTCTTGTAACAGAAATACAAATGCGTGGGAATCCAATCTACACAGGTATTCCTCTAGGTTTAAATATGCCACCTCCAAGTTTATGTTTGCCTTCGTCAGAACAAATTCCAATGGGATCTGGCATGGGTACGTACGTTCATCTCGGTTTCCCGACGATGAACCACATGCAGCCGTGGGCAGGTCAATTTTTGATGAACAATCAGTTGGTATATCATGCAGGTGAATCGTTGACTTATCCACCTTCTCCTTCAGTCAGTCGTCAATCATCACCTTCCCAATCTCGATCTCCTAGTCGCAACAACTCGCCAACCCGCAGGAATAGCACCGTAACCCGTACTTCCTGCCAAGTCACTCAACCTGTATCAAACACTCTGACGACATCATCAAGTACCTCTAGTAATCAAACAAATATCACCAGTTCCAATACATCTTCCTTACCTCCTCTTCCGACAACTGCCACAAACAGAAACCTTCCTAGTCAACCACCTTCACTCCCACCGAGATCTAACCCACCACCGATAATTAGTACATCCTCCTTTACTCACCACAGTAGTGTTGAAATGACAGCTGCAGGTCCAACATTACCTCCGAAGAAACCACCACCACCCCCTCGATTGAGGTCTTCCATTTCTGGTGACTCGCTCAGAGAGACACTCGGAAAAGAAATGCCTAACTTCAAAGGAAACTTGCAGAATCTGTCGCTCGATGAGGTAAGTTTCAAATGTAAATCAATCACTTATTTTTCCTTAAATCTAATAACATTGGTTGCCCTCTTAGTAGGAGATTGGACTTCTTCAGTTATTTCTCCTACTTTTTGACCATGAAGTCCCCATCTGTTAACAAAATTTGTCATCACATCTGGACTTTAAAAGATTAAGGGGGTATTCTACTGTGACGACCTCAAAAGTTAAGCATTTTTTACGAGTTTTCTCTCAAAAAGTACTGTATATGACAGCATAATTTTTTTTCCCTAAAAGGTATATTCTAGGAGAATATAAAAAAATGTAAAAGTATAAAAATATGTTTTTAATTATTTGTACATGAATAAACTCATAAAGAAAATTAATCTTGCTGTTGCAGGTGATTGGAGCCCTCCAGGTGGTCTGAAACAAAAAATTCAAAGAGATTTTTAATCAGTATGGGTGTGACTATCGTCCGTACCTCAATTATTAATTAATATTATAAATTAACAAAATGGCGGCGTTTTTTTACAAACGTATTAAGAAAAATAATTTTTTTCTTGCGGCATAATTGGAGGAAAAGTATGAGTAAAGATTAAAATTTTACCATGATTGAGGTACGGATAATAGCTATGTTTGTGCTGAGTATACTCTTGAAATTTCAACGCTATTGTTTAAGTCATTTTTAAAAAATTACCTGCACCAGCAAGATTAATTTTTTTATGGGTATATTTATGTAGAAATGAATAGATAAATATGTATTTTGATATCATAAGTTTTTTTAAATATTCTCCTAGAGTACACCTCTCAGCGGAAAAATAAATTTGTGCCATTATATGCAGTACTTTTTGTAAGAAAATTCATCAAAAATGCTTAACTTTTTCGTTCGTTACAATAGAATACCTCTTAAGGTCAAATGTGCCAATAAAGATGTTTTTGGATATATGTAAAAAAGTGTACCAGACTGTACACTTTCCCATGAGTTTGAACTTGACGTAAATGCATGAGCACATACATTCTTTTGAAAAACTATAACATTTTAAATTCATTCGCGGGAATACTTTAGTCTAATATACAATAATGTACAACAATTAAGGTTTAATGTAAGATCTTTTTGGAGAATCTAGCACGTGGGGCCCCTTTGACCATCTGGGAGGTCCAATTTGCATCTAAGAGATTGATCAGTTTAATTGTAATGATTGAAAACTTTGATGAAATGACCCAATTTGTTAGAAGTAAATTTTAGTTCAAAATTAATGCTATTAGAACTCAATAACTATAATGATTTTATCTGTTTTTTATGTAATTTGTAGATTAGACGAATGAGCGACGAGGACTTGAGAGATATTGGGTTAACACCGAATGCAGTTGGACAATTAAGGAACATTATTAAAAGTCAGATGACCAATGGCTTGAACCAGGTGACCGGTGAAAAGAAAATAGAGAGTCCTAGTAATACATCGAATCTCGGTGACCAAATAGAAAACGTGGTAATTATTACTTTTTTGGCATAATTATTAAATAACCAACATGCATTAAAAATATAATTCTGAATTTTCCATATTCATCGGACAGATGGGACCAGGCCTGGAAGTCAATGATGTTAATATGAATGCGAAGTCGATGCAGATGCCAGAGCATCAGCCGATTCTACATCATCAAGGTCATGCAACTGCACCCAATATTCGGCGATATCCAACTATGCCACCGATGGATCCTACGCCAATGCAAATGTATACTGCACCCCAACCAATCTACGCAACTCCAAATGCTTCGTGCTACACGTGTTTCGCTGTTCCATTTGCGGGAGTCCAGAACCGCTACTCGAGGTAATTATTTCTCCTTTTGTTTATTAACAATATTGTACTACATGTATTAATTATTAAGGGTCAATATAATTCCTGATATTAATAACACTCTTATAAATTAATTGAACATTTTTAAACTGTCAAATATGTAAATTGAATGAAAAATAAATAAATTTCAGATGCAGCGCTCAACATGTTTACTGTATGGGGGGTCAACTACAGGCCCTGAGATTGGATCCTGAAAGCAGTAGGCATTGTTCACAGAGCAGCAGTTCAGAAAGTACGGGGAGTCGTTCACCACCCGAAACTCCTCCAGCGGCTCCATGGGTTAGCGGTGCTGAAGTATCCATGCCACCTGTTACTGACCATCTCGGTTCGACGCCGCTTCACTCCGTGGCTCAAACTCATCCTTCCACCCAACCGATGCCACCACCTCCAGAGAGGCAGCGGAACAAGAAAAGTCAAACACATGTGATGCGCCACAAAAACCAAGTAGTGAACGGAGGTGGGCCTCCAAGTGTACAGCACTGTATGTCTTTTCCTGCGCCACCGCCTCATTCTCAGGTCACGTATTTACCACACGGGCACTACCCGGCCATGAGACCGAACCCTGGTGTTTACTCAAATTTCCCACCGGCATCTTATGCTCGACCTGCATTCCCGCCTTCGTATCAACATAATGGGGAAATTATGTATCCATATCCCAGTCATCCCGGATCCGGAGGCACACCGCCTCCTCCTCAGAATTCAATGCAGCCTCAACAACCCTACATGCCGCCACCTCCAGTCGTAACTTACACGCCTGCCGTCCCACCTGCGAAGATATCATGTTACAACTGTGGCAGCAATAATCACCTAGCGACTGACTGTAAGGATCTTACTATGGAGGACCTCACAAAAAGAGGTATGTTTTAATATGTCTTTTCACTCAGATAATTCTTATTCTCTATACCCGTAGAATCGATAAGAGGTAAGGGAAGGATTAAGGAATGTGTTGGACGTCAAAGGTCACATGAGACATCTCTTTAAACGTCGCCTCATCCTACACGCTTTTTACATACGCCTAGTTTCTTAATTCGACAACTCGTTTATAACGCTATTTCGTTCAATTTTTGACGGATTTTCATTTTAAATATCGTGCTTTATTTTGATTTGTATTATTTATATCGGTAGATATATTTTCGGAGATCAGTTGTAGTATATTCAGCTGACTTTACTTTGTGACAACTTAGTCACTGTGATTTGGTGACGAATAGAATTTCAATGACGATAGCAATATTTCATTGTTCATTCTCAATTTTCAAAAGTTCCATTATCCAGTAAGTAAAACGAGCTATCTACGAGCTGGAGAAAATACCAAATTTAATTTGGAGATATTATTTTAATAATGTTTCAAAGAATATATTTGCTGGTCTGATTGTAAGGTATTGAGAAATTACAATTTCATCGAACTTTGAGAGAATAAATGGGTGATGATTTTACCTGTAAATATATCACCTGAAAATAGAAACAGAAAAGAATGCAAATTAGATTAGTAGAATGTATGTAGGTATAGTATCAAAAGTAGCAGCAAAAAGTAGTTTGAGAATGCTACAGGGAATAATCTTCAATATTTAAAATCATTATTGTTTTCAGTAATTGAAGGTAAGAATTAACGAGTGACAAACTTTGCTTTGCTTCTCTATCGTGGCATATTAGTCTTTATTATTAAAATTGAATAATTTGCTTGCAGAAGGATTTTTGGTGCTGTTGCTTATTACCTTGATTCACACTTTGCATTCGCTGACGGCAATTTAGTTAGAGCAAAGTATATACGTGGAAAGTAAAATATCGCTCTAAACATAATATCTATTGTTGAGAAATAGGAATAATTCAAATATCATTAGGACTGTTTTTCAATTAACCCATTACTTATTTGAATGATCATCACTTGACTTCTATTTTATTCTCGATGTTAATTTAACAAAATCATTGCTTCTTCTAATATTCAGGTTAATAAACTATATTAATATTATTTTAGAATAACATCTTAGAGACCGCGTTTCCTTTTCATTATTGGTACGAGTTCGTACCCATGTGCCCTTAGCGACTGAAATAGTGATTCAATTTTCGGATAAGAATAAAATGTTGGTTTTTCTGCTGGGAATTCCACTAAGCTGCGTAATTTAAATGTCTATTGATAGAATAACTATTTTGGAGTATGAAAATATGGGAAAGTTACAAAATAAATGTTGGTCCAAATTTATGTGTTGTAAATTACTTAAATGATTAATTGATATTGAAAATAAACTAATTTTTCAGGGTGTCCAGTGGTGGTCAGGGGAGTAAGGGAAAATTCGGGAAATTAATTTTGTCAGAGAAAAATCAGGGAAATGTCAGCGAATTTTTGTAGTCAGAGAAATTTTCCTTACTTGAATGAATGGATGCCATTAGACTGCTAGTCCAAGCAACAGGGAATTTGTTAGGACATTATTTATTTCAGAAAACGGACTGCGCCATCAGAAGAAAGGTTGGTCATGGAGTAATTGTGTCATGTTTTGGACAACGAAATATGATTTATAAATTTTTTATTAACATTTAAGACCAAAAAATCACACTTCTTTTAGTTTTTTGTTTATAACATTAAAGGTAATTATCGAATCTTAAGGACATCAATTGAAAAGTTGTAGACAATTGAATTGCGAATAAAATGAGCTATCGCTTGATTTGATTGGATTGTTAGAAGCGGAGAAAATTTGGAAAAACAGGAAAATTTAGCTTTTGTTAAACAAATTAATATCTCACTTAATTTTTAACTTTTAAGGTTGAGGTTTGGTGGAAAAGTAGCAGACTTTATGCTCTTCAAATGTGTTAGAAACGGACACTTTTAGATAATACGTTTCTGCGCTATTGACACTTTAATTTATTTAATGCGTTAATTGTAAAATGTCTGCTTGCCGCAGAGGTGGTTCGATTTTTATTTCGAAAACGGCTTTTAAAAATATAAATCAAGCACAACAGAACGTCAATCTTAGTTTTTCGCTAAAATGTTGCAAAGTTTATTAAAAAACGCCCCAAACATGGCTTCAAAAGCTTGAACGCAGCAAAGTGACAGTGGTGGGGGGAGAAGGCGAGTAGGCTCACTGAGTCACTTTGCTGTGTTCAGACGTTTGAAGCCATGTTTGGGGCGTTTTTTAATAAACTTTGCAACATTTTAGCGAAAAACTAAGATTGACGTTCTGTTGTGCTTGATTTATATTTTTAAAAGCCGTTTTCAAAATAAAAATCGAACCACCTCTGCGGCAAGCAGACATTTTACAATTAACGCATTAAATAAATTAAAGTGTCAATAGCGCAGAAACGTATTATCTTAAAGTGTCCGTTTCTTACACATTTAAAGAGCATAAAGTCTGCTACTTTTCCACCAAACCTCAACTTTAAAAGTTAAAAATTAACTGAAATATTAATTTGTTTAACAAAAGCTAAATTTTCCGGTTTTTCCAAATTTTCTCCGCTTCTAACAACCCATTAATTCAAGCGATAGCTTATTTTATTCGCAATTCAATTGTCTACAACTTTTCAATCGATGTCATTGAGATTGGATAATTACCTTTAATGTTATAAACAAAAAACTAAAAAAGTGCGATTTTTTGGTCTTGAATGTTAATAAAAAATTTATAAATCATATTTCGTTGTCCATAACATGATACAATTACTCCATGACCAACCTTTCTTCTTATGGCGCAGTCCGTTTTCTGAAATAAATAATGTCCTAAATCATTCATAACAAATTCCCTGTTGCTTGGACTATGCTGTTTTGCACTGATCTTTATGATACCTTTAGATCGGAAATAATATGCAGCTGTTCCAAATTGACGAACCTGCAGCCATGTTTTAGGAGGTAACTTTTTATCATTTTTGCGGTAAATTAAAAAACGAACTAGTATAAAATAGTTTCTGCTGAAAAAAATTTTTATCAAAAATCTAAAATATCTCAAAAACGGTGAAAGATACGGAAAACTGACAAAATTTTGTGAGTTTCCTAAAGGTATAGGTATTAAAAAGAGCTAATAATACCTTATTTTATAATTAAAGTAATACATTAATATAACATGTAAAAATTTCCGTTCTATTATATTTCCGTTCGTTAAAATAAAAATCAATGTCAATACAATTATTTCAGCTCAATGCTATATTTTTTTATTACACGAAAATACAAACACTTTTCAAAAAAAGTCAGGGAAAATTCAGGAAATTTCAAATCTGGACTTGGCTAGACATCCTGATTTTTGTTGTTTTGTATTCACTTTCTCTTTTCATACGTTAATTTAGAAAAATTGTCTTTACGATTGAGTTGAACATAATATTAAAAAGTAATTTCTGAATTAGACAATACTCTTTGGTACAACGAGTCAGGAAGTAGGGAATCGAAAAACCTTTCATACATTTTCATTCATAATTTTCACACTTTAATTTTATTTTTTGTTTGCTTCAATAAGAACAAAATTGTCCATTGTTCCGTTAAAAATTGTACTGCATGCCAAATATATCCTGATATATTGTTTTCCCAAATTTTTAAATTTCTTTTGTTACCATCTAGGAATCACGGAAGAAAAAAGAAAACTTACTAAACTTTCTCAAAATTGCTCAGCACTGTGAGTTAGACAAGAAGTCAGATTGATTTTCTTGTATTCGCGTTTAATTTTGCTTTAATTTTAACTCATTTTTTGTACTAGATACATTCTATTTATTTCGTGACATGTTTGTAATTATGTTTTTTGTCTTTATCTTGACCCAAATTTAAATCTTTATAATATATAGTTTTGTTTTTTTGTTTTTATTTTCTTAAAAATAATACTGCTCCAAACACAGTGTTTCCTGAATCAATTATTCCTAATGGAAATTGATCATGGTAGTTTGACCATTTTCATATACATAGCATTTTTCAAATGCATATTATTCTACGAAATCAAAATGAAATTGATCTTATTTTTAGTAGTAGTTTAAAAAGGTATTTTAATAAACTTCACGACATTAACCATTTTTTCAACTGTTACTGTAATCTTTCTTTTCTTGACTAAAAAACTAAACTTAAATAGTTCTGGAAGACACTATCATAAAATTGAACAAAAATAAATAAAAATTTTTAACATAAACACTCTGTTTGGTTGAAATTTTACATATACCGTTGTATTGAGAAAATTAAAAAGGTTTATTTTTTCCAAAGTTAAAATAAAATTTTGACAGTTTTTCAAACATTTTGTAAAATTTAACAATCTCTAATGTGCATTTTACAATATTTCACTTTAGTGATCAAATAAAAATGAGAAAATAATAAAAAAAAAAAAAAGGTATATCATTTATTTTACGTACGGTATAATTTTAAATTCATAAATTTTGGGCAAAAAAATACTATTTAAAGAATTTGAAAATTTTTCTGTGGAAAAAATGACGCTTTCGACTGCGCTGGGATTCGAGCCCAGGTCTTTCGATTGCCGGTCGACTGCTTTAGTTTATTTGTGCAACTAAATTCATAAATATGTGTTATCAAAAGAGACATGACAGTTGAAAGTTATATTGAATCGACAGGATAGAAGGGTTCATAATGACAAGCGAGCAATGATGGCTATTTTTTGAACGACCGAAACAACGTCTAATATTTCAAGTCCAAAATATAGAGGAAAAAAGGAAAAGTGAATATATACATTGTTTTGTTAACTATCCCAGATTTTCCAATGATGTCCAGCACTTTTTTCTATTTTCTTTACTAACACTTAGATGGCACAAATTGCTTCTAATTTCAGCCCATTATCGAATAGACTATTCGAATACAAAACAGCCTGGAGAGTGCTCGAGTTCAGAAAAGTGATCCCCTGCCATGGATAATCCATCTGCTGTTCATCATCACTATTATAGTTACTATTGTCATATAATTTATAATATTATATATGTAATATATATGATATTATCACCCCTGATAATATGTATATAATATATATGTATAAAATATACTTTTGTAAATACGGTATATATAATATATATTATATATATATTATGTGTATATAAGTTTAGAGTGTGAATGTCAGTACCAATGCTACCATGACATAATGTCATTAAAACTCTACACCACCCTGCCTGAGAACCAAATCAAAAACTGAATACTGTTCCTCGTGCAAGTTTTTGATGAATTTTGTAGACACTCCTTGTACATTCAGGATTATCATTTTTTAATATCATCATGTCATAATTCACGGTATCAGGTATACTTTATACAGTTTCTTATTTATAACAGTGATTATATTATTATTGCCAAGAAAACTCTATATATTATATTATCATTATTATTATTATTATTATCATTGTAAATACGACGACATGTGGCATCGTGTACAAAGTATAACGGAATTTCATATTCTTATTGTCTATGTTTTTAGTATATGATTCAGAAATTAAGACAAAAAAAAATTACAAAAAAAAAAATATTTCATTATAGGTATTTTCTCGCGATTTTTCAAGAGTACCTCTAGCGACGATTTGTCCTGTTCTCTAGGAATAAAAGATAATGAAATGACGCGACGAAAGACTCCGGTTTAAACAGAATACCATGTTTGGTTATAACTATATATTTAAATACTTCCACTTCTATTACTATTGCTATTGTTATTACCACTTCTGCTATTACTGCTACTATTCTGCCGTACGCTTCGCATAAACTTTTTACCACAATTCAGTCCGAAAAAAAAGTACGTTGAAAATCCAATAGTAAACATTGCTTTTAATTAAAAATTTTTTTGAATTCGAATACAATTTGAAAAATTGCAAAGGAGATATAAATTCGAATGTGTTCAGGTGAAAGATAATGTTAATATAAAATGTGATGTGAATGCGTTAATTTTTTTAACTTTATTTTAAATACATTTTTATTTAAAGTATTATTTTGAATAATTGGAAAAAAATGAATTCATCAAATGCAGTACAAGGTGTGATTGAAAATTTACTGCGTTTCTTGCAACACGAAAAATAAAGAATCTGATGAAGCAATACTGTGATTATAATATTATGGGTATTTTAATAATAGAAAGCTGCATAGTAATTTGTAGCTTTTAAGTATCAGAATTCTAGGGAAGAAATTTAAGTAACAATGATGGTTACGTGAATCTTACGGCAGAATTCTATTACTATTACTACTATTTCTATAATTGCTTACTACACAAATAGTACTTTTTATGTACCAATTTTTTAATTTTTCTGTGAGAAAACCATAAGTGTTCGATTGTCTAGCTGCCGTTGCGCTCCTATGTGTGTAAAACTAAATACTGCTCATTATTCATTTGTGGAATTCTAAACTTTTGGCTCAACTAGCTAATTTTTGTACTTTCGCTCGTTAGCGACTGTTGATCAATTCAATCAAATTTGTAAAATCTTTTTTCTGTCGCTTTTTCATTCTTGAGCCTAAGGGAATACCTTGTAAGTTAGAATCTTATTGAATGATCTTTGAAAGTTACAGGATAAATAGAAAATCATTTTTTCTATGAAAAATCTCAAATTTTTATTAATTTTATATAATCAGAAAATAAATTACTATAATTCAGCTAGATTTGAAGAAGTTATATTATTATCTTTTGAATTAAGCAAGCAGGGAAAACAGAATTTGATCGAGGTAAATTAATGAAAAATTCAAGGATTATTGAAAAAAAATTCCAGTCGTTCTTTATCACTCATAGTAATAATGTAGATCATCCATTCAAGAATTCAATGAAATCATAATTATTTGAGACGATTTTCCTCTGCGCTTCAACTAAAACATATAAGAATGAACACAAAAATTTCTAAAAAAACGAAAAACTGAACTACGTTTTGAAGAAGACTAATTAATTGTAACCACAGTATCAACATTGATTTTCCTGTAAATTACAATAACTTTGTTTAGCCACAAAGACCAACTTCTTAAATGTAATTTTTTATGGCAGCTAGTCACAAAATACTGGCAAACTACGTTGCTAATTTGCCCGAGAGTAGATCCAGACATATTAAGAGACGTAATCATCTTCCTCTTCAATTTTGAATCTTTAGATTTGTACAATTTTATCAATGATCAATAATCTTCTCTCTAAACCCTCTGGTTCTGCTTTCTAGGCATCACATTAGTTGTAATTTGAGCAAGATAATAAAAGCTCTTTTTAGAATGAAACGCTCAACGATGATATGATTGGCAACAAATTTTTGGATATTTATACATGGTTAATTTTTCCCTCTTTAGATTAGATAGAGAAAGTTTGTGCGATGCGTATGCTTCTAGTGCCATTTTAATTTGCTCGGTGGCGAGATCATTTTTTAACTAGTCGCATGTGATAGCTGTATAATTAGAATTAAATTTGACACACTCATCAATTCTGTTTAAACGAGAGGAAATTTTCTAACGAGAAATTTGCAAAAGTGAGATAACTTCAACAATGAAATTATCAAGATTTGATCGAATTTTAATTTTTTTTGCTTTTATTATTTTTTTTTTTTTTGTATCTTTCAACTGATTCTAAGTATATTGTTTCCATTTGAGATCATTTCTAAATGATTATAAAATTGATTAGCTTGAAATGAATCACGAACATATAGCGAGCTTCGTTAACTTAATCCGACATAATTTTGAATACAATTCATTAATAGGTAAATACAATGTAATATTGCCAGTGATAATACCCAGTGACAAAAATCATCAATGCATGGTTAGTTATACAATCTAAGTTGAACACTCAGAAAATAATAAATTATAATTAATACTTGGATCTTGCATATCGACACTAACTTTCTATTGTTTAATCATTTACAAAAAATTATATTCTAAAATTGAAAATAATCAGCTTGTGTGACTAACTATGTGTTAACATATTTTATTGGACAATTAAGTTGTATTTTTATAGTAATAGTGGTTGTGATTTCTTCATCTTCCCTGCAAGATGTTGAGCGATAAGCGTGCAAATGTTGAAAAAAACAATATAACACACAGAAATGACGGGCAAATTTTGGTCTTCTTAGTTTCAGAATATTGAAGGTTGTATCAATGTTTCTGTAGTTAAAAATTGATGTTTAAAAAAATCTGAATCAAATGTAAAAGATACAGAGATATAAAAAATTTGAAGGTGTTTTGATTTGTGTAAAAATCACTTAGTACTATTGAAAGAATTTAATAAACTTGAATTAAAAAAATATTCTAATATAATTCTTTTAAAGTTTGAAGTGGACACTAGTAGCTTATTATTATAGTTTATTCTCAAGTAATTATAATTTTTGTCGTTTTTGCAAGAGTTCAGGAAAATGAATTTTCCAGTCATTATGATACCATAAATTCACATCTTAATTTTCGTTCCAGTTAGTGTCTTTTTAATAATTTTTAAATTTGCTTTTAAGTATAAACTTTGGTTTAGAGTTTGATTGAAACACTTTCACAAAGTATCTTTGATATTCGAATTCTCATAAATGGAAGATAGAAGAAGAATAGGTAAGATTAAATAAGCACAATTGCAATATAACGCAGAGTGCGACAGATTTGAAACATTAATCTCTTGATAAAATCAGTATTACGCATTTATAGTTAAGGAAATCAAAAGTCGAAAATCATATCATGCCCAATGAAACGGAATGAAAGGAAAGGAATAATAAGAACATTAAGAATAATAAGTAATTATAGCGATAATTATTGTAGCAATAGAATAATATCATTGTAGTTCTCTATATACAGGATATCTCATTGGATAATCTCTGATCGACAATGTACATGAAATTAAAAGTGACTCTCGATAATAATTATACCAAAGATAATACACGTGTGTATTCATAAAAGTAGCGCGTCGTCGATTGCTTTCTTCTCTTTAAATTCAAATTGTATTTACGATTTATAATTCAAGAAAAGAAATTCTATTTTTATATCATTTAGCTTATCAACAATCAAAACTTAATCTGAAACTTAAATTTTAAACAAGTTCTCAATTATTTAAAATGTGAAATCTTATATAATAAGTTTGTAATGAAAATGTTCGCTCGCATTATCATTCGATTAGACTGATATTAATTCGCCTTGTAATTGCTTTTAGTTTTCTCACTGTAGTGATAAAATGTGGTACGGTTTAGAATTTAAGTAAGAATTAAATCATAGCTTTAGTCTTAAGTGTTTCAAAAGATAAGAAGAAAGTTCGAACTATATATGCTGTAAGAAAATATTAATTACGAGAAGATTACATGGGATATCTTGTATGATAAGGACAAGGATTCGTTTTCATTTTTTATAAGAGGCGAGTGTGTCAATCGGCAGCAATCCTTTTAAATTTTATATGAAATTTAACTTCGTTCCAATGTGGGCGTAGCGACTTACTGTCATAGGGACGTAATTACTTGCTCTTTTCGAAGTTGTGATCTCATGCAGGGTCGTACTGGGGTAGGCGTTTTAAATTTCAATCTGTACTACGTTCTAAATTTTAAGTAATTTTCCCCCAGCGTAACAAAACTGCATTCAATTAATATAAATAGTTATTTCTTTTTGTCAAATACTTATTCATTGCAAATAAGTTTTCATTCACCTAGAGCAATTTTCAGTTTCCTGATTTAAATATTTTGAATTGGTATCAAAGTAGAAGTTTTATTGGCATAAAAATATCTGTTAATTTAATTATAAGTTTGAATTTGCTTATGATAAGAGAACTTACTAGGCCGAGACTCCGATTCATAACTGGTCACATTAAGTTGATTGTAATTAATTAGTAATAAATTTAGATTGAAATAAGAATTAGCTGGCTGAACTTCAAAACTTTAAACTCCTTCTATTTCTATGATTATTTATATGATAATTCAAACTTTTGTTTTCTCCATATTTTGTACAATTTTATAGTTAGTATGTAACTTGCTTCTGAATTCAGCTGTCACGAATTTATATTGATAACTGCGATAAATTGATATTGTTATGCATTGTATTATGATGTATAATTTTAACGCAAGAAGAATTTTCTTCGCTAGAAAAATATGTTTAATCTAAGCAACGTTTCACTTTGCGAGAGATAGATTTTCGTACTTTTTCCAAAAAATATTCCTTTTGATTGGTCTACCTCTGAACTCATGAGTAGTTGTTCCCGATTTAATTCGAAATTGCCATATAGATTTTGAAATTAGTTACGCGACTTTCATAATGTCGAATATAAATTGCAGACAATATTCATTTTTTAATCTCGGAACGGTTGACGCCTGAAAGAATCTTTAGAGACTCAAGAATGAATGAAAACGAATTTAGTTTTTACGAAAAGGTGATTTTAAGTATCTCTATTCGATTTTGATTTCTTCGTGTTGTATAGTTAAGTGCGAGATAAGTGTGTCTGATACTTTTCTAATGGTTGTGTAAAGCATGCAGTGTGAGTTAAAAAGTACAACAAAGCCGAAAGCGACAAGAAATTTGATGACAGAATTAATTTTGTGTTAGAAAGTTATTTGCGAGATGAAACCTCTGTTGTATAAATTTTTACTGCTTCTTTGGCAATCAAAAATCATTCGAAACTAATGTACTCTTGATAGTAGTTGCGCAAAAAAAAGTTTCACGTCAAAATGTGTGAAATTGTGAACACGAAGAAAAAATAATAATCCGCGTACGAGTCTGTGCCACTCTAGGTCATGTACATATAAAGTTATAAAAAGTTTACATACGAACATGTGATGTGTATATACACACTATACATATATATACGAAAATATTGAGATATATTTGTAAATTCTGTTATCTGAATGCATTATGAATATTTTAACCTCCTGTAATAAAATATTTAATAAAAAACGTTACCAGCCAAAGGCATCTGCAAGTCTTAAAAACTTGTATACTTGTAAGAACCTCTATCTACTCCCTAGCCTTAAAATATCTAGAACAAATATTTTTATACTCTGAAATTTTAAGAAAGAACTTATTCATATTTGGCAAATCAAGGAACAAAAATTAATTTAAAGGATCATGTGATTAGCAAAATAAAAAAGCATTACACAGATTAGAAATAAATAAAAAATTTATATAAAATTAAAGCATACAATTTCTTTGGAGTAAAATAATTTAAATTAAATTTTGAAAATACGGACTATTAAAATGATGCACATATGGATTCAAAAGTGTAAGTATAAACAGAGGAGGTTGGTTATTTAAAAATATATAGATTGTATGTACCTAAAATTAAATACAAAATCACTTATCAAATTTTTTCATTTAAATAAAGAAAAATTGAAATGGTGTGAATACTGCCGGCTAAGAAGAGGTGAATTGAAATGAATTGAACGGCATTTAAAATGTCAAAAAAATCAATTTATATGAATACCGAACCAAGTCAGTTTCTTTCCGAATTCTAGTTAATGCCTTTGACTGAATTCAAGTTGTTTCATTTCAATCCAACCCACTCCGCAATACAAATGAATCATTTTTAATACCATTGACCAGAATTGAAACTGAGACAAAGCCAATGCGATTCAATGCTGATAGGCGTTTTTAAAATTGGATGCCAGTCAATGCGTTTTGAGGAACTGAAATTGTAAGACAGTAGTTGCGATTGAATGCTTCCAAGCGATCTGAAAATTGAATCCCAGTAAAAGCCTGTTATGGATTCGAATTAAATGTTTTGAGTTTTAATTAATTTATTCTACTCCTTAAATTTGCTTGTATAAAAATTTTTCTTTTGAAATTTGAAACACTATTATAAATTAAATAACTTTTATAAATTTTCATTAATTTTCAAATTGAATTCCTGTAGGTGATAAATATTTTATGTTCATTGACAGACTGATTCCACGCATTGAGTGTTCTGTCCTACTGCTATAACCTCTAACCTGTCATATGATCAGTCATGGCCGTTAGTTGTTGCAGTAATTCTTCTTCTTCTTGCTTGTGGCTTCTTGCAGTCTAGCATATAGCCATAACATAACACAATTAAAACTACAAGGCATAAAAAGAGCAAATAGACAAAAAGTAATTAGGAAGCCAGGAAACGAAAAAACCTTGGTCTGCCCTCAGGCAGAATCAAACATCCGTTGAATAAATGCGTAAAGTCCTTTAGCTCCGTACCTTAGCCTACATCCGGATCTCATCCCATTCTCCTATAATGAGTCCCGGTGCACACATGTGCAGACCTCAGGCGAGTGACCAGGCTGATATAGCCCCTAGAGAACTTATAGCCCATGATGGTATTCAGACAAATTCCACTCAGCAGCCACGCTCCTAGATGAGCGAAACAAGGTGCAAGATTTTAAAAACGTAAGGGGACGTCTGGGAGAAAGAAAGTTTGTCCCGCAAGTGATACATAGCGTACATCGAGTCCGTGAACACCATAGTGTAAGGTAGACTTATACGATAGGCATATTTAAGAGCGCAAAAAATGGAGTAAAGCTCGGTCGACAAGACAGAGATGAAGCTTGAAAGGCGAATGACGAACCTATAGTTCCCGACCAGTTCCCAAATCGAGTGAGACAGAGATGGTGAGCTCTGCTCATGTGTAGCCAAAATACAAGGGGTGAGTTGTACGGAAACAGACACCCGAAACACCACAGAAACCTTCATAGGCAGTTAGTAGGCCACATCTCGAAGGATTGAAAAAGTTCGAAGACGAGGAATTGCAGGCGTTATTGGATGAAGACCCAACCCAATCGCAACAACAATTGGCACAAACACTAAATGTGACCCGAAGCGGAAAAAATCATGGCTTTCACCTGGTGAGGTCGGCTCATCGACTCCAAGACCAAATCGCTTTGGCCGTAAGACAATGCTCTGTGTTTGGTGGGACTAGTGTGGTGTGGTGTACTTCGAGTTATTAAAACCTGGTGAGACAGTGAATACGGATCGCTACCGACAACAAATTATCAATTTGAATCATGTGTTGATCGAAAAACGGCCTGAATGGACCCGAAGACATGGCAAAGTTATCCTACAACATGACAACGCTCCGTCTCATACCGCTAAAGTGGTGAAGAACACATTAAAAGCATTGAATTGGGAAATATTATCGCACCCGCCGTACTCTCCAGACCTCGCCCCGTCCGACTATCACCTTTTCGCAACGATGGGACAATCACTCGCAGAGCAGCGCTTCGCCAATTTTGAAGAAGTCGAAAAATGGCTCGTCGAATGGTTTGCCTTGAAAGAGAAAAAGTTTTTTTGGAATGCGATGAGAAAGTTCTCGAAATTGACAATTCTTCCAAGCGCTCCTATCTCAACGAGCTGACGTATACGTTCGCCAGAAAGGACTGCATTGAATGCTCCTTTAAGATCCAGAGCCAAAGTACCCTCCAGCCGGCCAAAACCCTGCAAAATTTCCGTAAACACAAAGACAACACAGTCCATAGACGAACGGCCCCTTCTAAATCCAAACTGATTGCCAGGGATCCATATATTGCTCTCTGCAAGAAATTCAAAGCGCTTTTGGATCAGTCTCTCAAAGGTCTTGCAAAAAGTGGAGGTCAACGAAATGGGGCGAAACTTAGCGGAACCAGTCTTTGGAACGAAAGTTACCAGGGCTTCCCCCAGGAAGGGGGGAAACCTGGAGTCAACAAAAATCCGGTTGGAGAGAGACAGAAGGAAGCTCCTGGTCCGCTCGGACAATCCCAAGAGAGCTACGGAGTTCTCTTCTCATTTGCTACGGAGTCAATGCCATCCAGTCCAGAAGCGGAGCGCACATTGCAAGACCTCTGACATCATCGGGACCAAGACTGGGGCCATCTCTGAGCAAACCAGGTCCTCTCTGAGAGCTCACAAAGCTGGGGAGTTCTGGTTCTGGTCCGTGTCCCCCCACAGGGACAGTGGGCATTGAAGTCTTCACAGAAGAGTAGTGCATCGCATTCCGACGCGCAGTCAATGAGTGCGGACTAGATATTGGATTAAATTCCTGTCTCCTGTGGAGCATATACTGACACAATGGCCAAGAAGCCCAAAGAGGTGGTGACTCTAACGGCGATAGCATCCATCCGAGCCTTCCAAGGGCCATCAACCGGGAGGGGAAGATTAGCAAACGCATCACGAACTAGAATGAGGGAACCACCTCCCCTACCCTCGGAACGGTCACATCTATAATTCAGATATCCATAATACTCAAAGACGTGATCCTCGGTGAGTCAGGATTCCGAGATACAAAGGACACGCTATGAGTATTCCATACAGTGAATCTAATTCCACGACAGGGGGAACACATGATGAGCAACGAACTGATATAATAGAATTGAAGATAAATAACTACAAACAACAATTTAAACACTAGAACTCATAAACAATATTTAAAGAATTTGAAAATCTTTCTGTGGTAAAAAAGACGTTTTCGACTGCGCTGGGATTCGAGTCCAGGTGTTTCGATTGCCGGTCGACTGCTCTAACCACTGAGCTACACAGGCGTCCGACATCTCCTTCACAGAAAGATCTCCTTATATCGCCTAGTGGCTCTGCCTTGCGGCTGTAAATGATTTCAAATTAATTAGTTAAGTTTGAAATTTTTGTCTACGAGGACACCTGTCGGCAACGCATTCTACCAGATCTAGAAGTATGAAACCGAAATTTCACTATTGATGGTGCTTGCTATCAGTTTAGGGACCGTACGACTGCTTCTGCAGCGCCATCTTCTCCCTCTAGCAGCTGAGAAAGATTTTCAGTAGACAACAACCCAAGTTCGATATACCAGTGTATTTACTACAAGCATCAACATGTCGAGTTTTGTGCCTACGAACTACGATTTGCGGGCAGCACTGGTTTTTTGTTATCACTTGAAGAAAACTGCTGCAGAATCGCATCGAATGCTTGTCGAAGTTTACAGTGAACATGCTCTTGGCAAAACACAGTGTTTCGAGTGGTTTAAAAAATTGAAAAGTGGTAATTTTGATGTGAGAAACGAAGATCGTGGAAAACCACCAAAAAAGTGTGTTTGGTGGGATCAGAAGGGTGTTAACTATTATGAGCTGCTAAAACCTGGTGAAACTGTCAACACGAATCGCTACCAATAGCAAATGATTGATTTCAATCGAGCATTACAAGAAAAACGACCGGATTATCGAAGAAGGCAACACAAAGTCATTTTTCTTCACGATAATGCCCCATCACACACAGCGAAACTAATAATAATACTTATTGACCTTAAGCGCAAACTGATATACCGCGCACTCTCGAGAAAAGACACGTGATTCCCATAACATTTGGAGCAAAAGGCAGAACGTAGCCTATTAGGGCAGGAGTCAGTACGGTTGTGCTCCAAGCAGAATTCACAGATGGGCTACGAAGTGCTGTACTGGTTGGAGATGTGCCGAAATCGCTGGCAGGTGGATACATTGTCTGAGTGGTGGAATAGCCGGGGTCAATAGATAAGAATAGCCCGACAGACGAATATTACGCAGACAAATATAAATCTTGACCTGATTTTTTCCGCTGTAGAATATAGTTCTACCACTACGAATGGCCAGGTCAGCACACTCAGCCAGAGCTAGGCGGTCGTACTTGTCCAGGTTCTTTCCAGGTCTGGTACTTTCCATCAAGATAATGTATGGTGGAGGGGAGGAGTCCGGGAAGACATCATTCGAAGAATCGTGAGGCTTAAACCACAGAAGACGAGCAGAAGGGTCACAAAAAGGAAGGTCGAAAAATTCGTCAATACTCCTCTGCAAAATCAGACACATCATCCTGGTCCAAGTCAGATCGCTGGCTGGAGATAGACAGCAATTTGTTTTTCTTAGAGTGTTGCAGAGCAGAATTGTTTTAATTGTGCTTAAAGATGTGCTTAAAGATAAATATGGTAAGCAAAGAAAAGACAGTGAATTAAGGAAAAACGATTTTATATTACCAAGAAAGTTCGTGACAGGCAGGTCCGACCATAAATACCAGAGAGAGTAAATAGTGGTCATGTAGATAAACACTGATTCTATTTCAACTCCTAACATGTACAGGTAGCAAAAATTGTAGCCAAGTAAAATATGTAATCCTTATATACCTCCAAAAGTTTCTTTTTGAATTTATTCCATAGCATATGTTCCATAAGTTTTGAGAATACATTCGGTCGTTTATTAAGTTGCATCAACGAATGCGAAAATGTTAACCAATGCAAACAAAAGACTGAACGAAGTATTAACGTAACCTCTGAATGCGAATGTCGCAAAAATTCATTTCCATTATGGCATACAAACTCTATTTATGAAGGTCCATCCCAAATCTTTCTGGCAGAATGAATTGGCGCCAGATTCTTCAAGTGTTTAAAGACAAGCCAATCTCACGTGCAATTATTTTTCGTGTTTTAAAAGATTGTCGAGATGGTAAAAAACAAGAAAAAATAAAATTATGCCATAAAAACGAAGTTTAAGCTGAAGGTGTTGGTTTGGTTGGCGATTTCATCTAAAGGTATTTCAGCACTAGTTATTCGACCACGTGCTGCAAAAGCGACCAATGCCGACATTTATATCGACCAATGCTTGCCGAAATAGAAGGAATTCATCGAAAGAAAGCATACTCAAGACGAAATCATGTTTTGGCCTGACCTGGCAAGCAGTCATTATGCGAAAGACACATTGAATTGGCTCACTGAACAAAATGTTCCATACGTACCGAAGAAAGACAATCCTCTAAACGCCCCACAAGCACGTCCAATCGAAGATTTATGGTCTGTTCTGAAACGTAAGGTGTACGAGAAGGGCTGGAAAGCTCAAAACAAGCAACAATTGTTCAGAAGAATAAAGCGAAAATTGAAAAAAATCGACCCATTACTTTGCCAGAGTATGATTTTGAAGGTTCCTTATTTGCATCGAAAAATTGAAGACAACGGACCATTGAGTGTAATTTGAATGCAACTTAGAGCCAAGGACGTACTCCACAGTACGCCCACTAACATGTTTTTTATGAGGATACTTAAAAAAGTGAAAATGAGCATCAGCGCCGCCAAGTTATGATAGCAAGAACTAATCTCAATGCAAACGAAACCCCCGTACTTCGCAACCCGATACCCATTAAGAAGGTGGGCATTGAATAACATTGAAGTGTCAAAGTCTGGAAAAAGACGGAATGGAGAATGCAACTTTTAAATTCCTTTTAATGCCTAGGAATTAAAATGCATTTAAAAGTTTCTTTCTCAATTCTATTTCTTTCCAGATTTTGAGATTTCAATGCCATTCAATGCCCACATAGGAGAGGACCTACTGTGGCGTACTGTCATGTGAAATCAACCGCCAATAAAAGCCAATGAGTGGTCACCATTTAACGGAAGTGAAGAGTCGACATTCAGGCCACCCTTGATATCACTGAGTCGCTGTGATAGTGTCACATGGTGTCATATACGAAAGTGCCAATTACTTTGTAACAAATAAAAAATGTGAGTGTCAGTAAGACAGGAATTATTTTTTTTTATTGTTTAGAACTAATTGTAGTCCACAGCCATCCGCTAATATGTCCTCTATTATGTCCTAAAGTTTCAGTTTAAAAAATTCATTATTGTGCAAAAATCTTGGAGGAAATTGATTTTATTGATGCCATAAATTGATGTACCTTTTCCCACGGATAGCAACTGATTTTTATTAATTTTTCTATTTTTTAGGCTATTTTAACTCACAATGAATTTAAAAGCGTCTCTTTTTAGCCTGGCGTTAAAACTGAAACGATTCAATTCCGTTACAACAATCGAATTCTTTTGAATGCGTTTAAGTCTCGTTTAAAGGATTGAGGGGATTCGATTAAATCATTACTTTGTTGAATTGTGTTTACGCTTCTTCCATTCGCATAAATTTGTTTTACTGATGTTAATCGTAATTTCACAATTTGATTGAGATAAACAATTCATCAAATGTATCTTTTGATGATTCAAATTTTATAGACTGTCGAACTACGACTCTACGCCATTGGAACAAATTTATACGATTGAAATGTCCTGAAAAAAATTCAACAATGTTTGAATGCAATTGTTTTCAGATAAAACTGTAGCTTCAGAAACCTTTAATCGTAAATTTTCCTGAGAATCCACCTCTTATTACCGGGGGCTGAGAGATCTTTTCTTTTTCGGTTAGCTATTCTCAAACAAACATTTAAAACACTGTGTATACTAATGCGTCTCTTAATCTGAGATCGTGACCGACGCTTGTTTCGGTTTCGCTTGAAATCGAATCGAGGGCCCAAGAACAGGCCACTGGGCGTGTCTTCAGGTTGCGAATAGAGGGACCCTGTATTGAAGCTTACTACTGAATATAGATACAAAGCTATTAAGCAGTTGCGGTCAATATTCCAGAGATGGTCCTGAAGGAAAACCCCCTAAGTCAAGGTGTTAACTACCGTGCCGAGGGCACCTGCATGGCACCAGGGAATTCTATAAAAAGCCTCATTTTTCAGAACCTTGAAGTCTTGAAGTACTATTATCCCTTGGGGGGAAAATTTTTTTGCCTTAATCAGTACCAGTGCATCTGGGAAATATGTCATGTATGGACTAGGAATAGGAAACTAGTACCAAAGTGCTGTAAGTATCAGATATTTGTACTTTTTTCATACCCGAAACTTTAAATGTGTTTCCTAAATAGTCATGCTTTTCAAAATTGGTGGGCAGGATTAAAAGAAACGACTTCTACAATTGGCTTCTAATACCGTACACACCTTCACAGATACAAACCATAGTCGATATACCTAAAATTGTAATTTAAAAATTTAATTAAACAATTTTTTTTTGCATAAACGAATAAAAATTTTTTAGTGAATATCGGACACACTAACTGAATTCCTATAAATTCCTTGATTTTGCACTATTTTTTTTAAATAGGTATATCGACAATATAAACAAATATTAGAAAAGATCATTCCTTTGGTATTTTGTGTAAACCCACTCTATAGTTTCGTTGTTTTGGTTGTGTGAAAATGTCTGATTTTGTGAAACAACGTGCCGTGATTGGTTCCGTCGCTTCAAAGACGGTGATTTCGATGTTGACGACCGCTCGCGTGAAGGAAGGCCAAAAACCTTTGAAGACGCTAATGTTATTTATTATGAGCTGTTGAAACCGAACGAAACCATCACTGGGGAACAATATCGAACGCAATTGATGCGTTTGAGCCGAGCACTGCGTGAACAACGGCCACAATACAACCCGTTAAAACCTACCTGGAAACGCTCAAACTGCAAGTCCTATCCCACCCGTCGTATTCCCCAGATATTGCGCCGTCCGATTATTACTTGTTCCGGTCGATGGCACATGGTCTGGCTGGTCAGCAGTTCCGCTCATATGATGACATCGAAAAATGGCTTCATTCGTGGATAGCCTCAAAAGATGAACACTTTTACCGTAACGGTATTGGAGCTCTACCAGGAAGGTGGACAAAAGTTGTAGCTAACGATGGGCAACACTTTGAATATTCATTTGTAACCATTTTTTCACAATAAAGTTGCATTTTCATCAAAAAAACAGCGGGAACTTAGTTGCGCACCTAATAGTTATTACAAAAAAAGAATTTTTTTGCATATTATTTTAACGATTCCAGCCACTGAAAACTTTATTTTTATAATTGGAAGCAGTAGAATTGTAGAGAATATTTTCTTCGAAAAGATAAGTCATGGTTTATGAAAATCTAATCATTTGGAAAAAAATATTATCACAAGTCCTAAAATCAGAGCAAAACTTTTTCTTCCAGAGGCCTCATTTTTGGCACGGTAACTATTAGGTATTTTTCCAAAATTTGAGGCTTTATTATTAAAAAGTGATTAGCTATCTATGATTTAAAGTACTCTCCGTCGTTAGCCACTAATTTTTTCTATCATTCTGGCAATTGAGTGTCTCCGTGCAATAACCGTTTAGGCGCGCGAGACATCTTCCGTTTCTCTTTTCGCGAGGCAAAGTACCGGAAAAGTATTGTCCCAGAGAAAATTTCGGAAAATGAAGGAAAAAAAATATGAGCCTATAGAATATTAAAAAAGGCACAAATTATGTTTAAGCAATTTTTCGATCTGATTTGTCATTTACGAAATAAAAAATACAATGTGCTTTACAAATTCGATCGAAATCAATACTTTTTTTGTACTTAACTCGTCAAAACTTTTTTTTTCATCGATGAAATGAGCTTAAATTTGACACACTAGCGTGAAATACGTTAGCGATGCTCACGAGACTTGATTTGGGACAAAAAAAGTAATTTCTTAATTAATATTTCAATGTTTATCAAAGCGCGTTCAACGTGTGAGAGCGACAAAGGAAACGCGAAAACGATTGTCTTTTGACTTTGACGAAATAATTCAATCTTTTGTTGACATTTAGGGAAGTCAGGCGCATTATCTATCACGCAACAAAATATCAAATCATATAGTACACGTATCTTCCAGAGCTTCGTAATCACAAGTTTCTTTATTTGATGGCCCAATAATTCCCAAAGAAAGCCATTTGAAAATGTCGAATCAAGACAACAAATTAAATTATTTTATTTATAATTATTTTGAGACAATTTTTCCTTTGCCGTTTTACCGAGATTCGCAAAATTGTCGTAGATTGGTGTGAATTTTTGAAATTTGCATCAGTCGATCAAATTATGTGAAATACTTCAAATTTTTCAAAATTCTAGAAATTTCTAATCCTTTTATCTAAACTGCGATATAAATTTCGAAAATTCTCAGCATTCATTAATTGTTGAAAAATCCTAGTGATAACTTAGATAATTTTGCAACTTTCGGCAAATGACAAAGGAAAAATAGTCTTACAAATGCGAATTTGTAAAGCACATTGTATTTTTTATTTCGTAAATGACAAATCAGATCGAAAAATTGCTTTAACATAATTTGTGCCTATTTTGATATTCTATAGGCTCATTTTTTTTTCCTTCATTTTCCGAAATTTTTTTCTGGGACAATACTTTTCCGGCACTTTGCCTTGCGAAAAGAGAAACGGAAGATGTCTCGCGCGCATAAAAGGTTATTGCACGGAGACCCTCAATTGTCGTACACCATCTCGAAAAACAGATGCATTCGATGAGCCTCAGCCGCAGTTTTCTTCAAATGAAAGCAGAAAATCAAAACTACCCACAAATGACGAGAATTTTGCTCGAAAACTGACATTTTCGATCGAGAATAAATTTATTATGCAAACACAAATTCATTAGTGTGGTGCTATCGTTATGTTGACAGTTGTCCAAACTTGCTGGGTAACAATTTTGATCTGCCTATTTCAACCAGCACATACCGCTGCAGCTATGTATCGAAAAACGGCAAGAGCAAAGTTGTACACCTAGTACCTTGAGAAAAATAAGTGATTTGCTTATAACATGATCATGTATTCCATGTGTTCATTGATCGAACCGCGACTTAATATTCGATTGTAATTTAACGCCAAAACTTTTTCTACATTACATCATAAAAAGAATAAATATAATCTAAAAGTAATTATCTGGCTATCTCAGAGAAGCACAATTTCTAATCCGCACAAAGAAATCAATCAAGGTGTCAAATAACACTTTGGGATACTTCGGCTTCCATAGAAGTTTCATGGTTATTTCTTCGTTACTCGGAAAACTCGTCGATCAACGATTTAAAGCAGTTAATTCAGGTTTTAAAAGCACATGTTTCTCGTGTAACTTCACTGAAAACATGGTTAGTTGATCCATCTATACTACTTCGCTTTGTGAAATATTCCACTATTAAAGGGTTTCCCAATAAGGGTGATATGTTTTGAAATTGAAAAAAAAACACTGAATATTCATTCGGAATTGATCGAAATCTTTTTTATTATATTGGATATTTTATGCCATTTACGATTTAAACAATATATCGGCCAAATGTCCCCCGAGACTTGAGCCAAAAATGCGCCTCATCAGAAAAGATGATTTTTTTATGAAAATTGGGATCATTTTCAATTGATTCCAGAGCCCAATCCGCAAACTCCCGACGCAAACGATGGTCATTAGGCTTCAGTTCTTGGGCCAGAATCATCTTATAGGGATGCAGGCCAAGATCCAATCGCAAAATACGCAAGGTAGTCATCCTGGACAGGCCCAATTCCTGAGATCGGCGTGGCACGGACAATTCACGGTTTTCCTCGATACTGGCCTGTACGGCGGCTATATTCTGTGTAGAACGTGCGGTACGCATACGATTTTTAGGCTTAGTATCCAATAGAGTAAATTCACTCTCCAACTTATCGATTATTCGACGAATTGAGAGCGCGGATGGAGCAGAATGACGACCATATTTTGCACGATATGCTCTTTGAACACCGACAAAACTTCTTGAATTTTGATAAAATAATTGGACAATTTCCAAACGTTGTGGAAGCGTGAAACTACTCATGATTAAATGGCAAACGTTACTGATGACAACTGACAGCAGACGTCAAAAATTTCAGTTCAAATGAGCCCGATAGGGACATTCAAAATCATATCACCCCTATTGGGAAACCCTTTACTTTATTGGCAAATACAAGTATTTTATTTGTTAATGTTACTATCAGGACGACGAGCTTGCCAACTGAAAGAGGTGAAACTTCGGCTCCTACGCAGAAGCAGGAGAACAAAATAAAAATGTCAGGACCGAATGTAGAGATAATAAAACCAGCAGAAGGCAAAACTTACGCCGAGATTTTCGCAGAAATAAAGCAAAAGGTTAAGCCGGAAGAAACGAAGACAAGCATAAAAGCTACCCGTCAAACTTAGACGAGATGCGTTCTGCTAAAGTTGGGAAACAGCTCGAGGAACAAAATGGCTTTTGCCAAAGCCTTAGGGGACGCCCTGGGGAACAACGGGAAAGTGGATAGAGAGTGCCAAAAGTCTTATTGGAAATAAGAGACATGGACAGCCATAAGATCGTACAGGAAGTACAGGAGGGCCCTGAGACGCGACTTGAAAGAGCTAGCAGGGGAGTTGAAAGTTTTGCCGACAAAACCAAATAACAGGTCACAAATCATGGTCATAATAGAGATGAGCGCAAGTTCAGCAATTGGACTATTCAAGACAGCTAGTATTAAAATCGGATGGGTTAACTGCAGAGTGAGGAGAAAAACCCTTTTTGAGGATAGAAGTAAACTCTGCTACAAATGCGAACAAACGGGACACAAGGCTGTCGCGTGCACACTAAAACTGAAGTATGTACTGTGCGAAGAAATGAAGGCAGACCAGGACGAGTTAGCTCACGTCCCAGGATCGGGAAAATGCCAGGCGTTTAGATCCGTGCTAGAACGGGATAGAATAAGGTGGATGAGGAAGTATTTCGTGGTGTAAATCAAATAATTTGGCCGTTTCAATGGTACTCGTGTAAGCTGGTGCATTGTCGTGGTGGAAAAGCACTTTTTTTTCGCCAGATGGGGCCGCTTTTCCTTCAACATGGCATCAAATCGATCTAATAATGAGGCATAATACTCTCCTGTAATAGTTTTTCCCTTCTGTAGATAATCGATTAATATTACACCATGTGAGTCCCAAAAAATTGTGGCCATGACGTTACGGACTGATGAAAGCGTCTTCGTTTTTTTGGGCGCAGATTCGCCAGGCCTAGTCCACATTTTTGACTGATTTTTTATTTCTGGCGTATAATAATGAATTCATGTTTCATCGACAGTTACATAACGTCGCAAAAATTCCTTTGAATTACGTTGAAACATACCCAAGCATTGCTCAACGCAACCACACGAGCTGAAATGTTTACAGTCTCACTAATCTCACGAACTTTCAATCGACGATCGTTGAGTATGAAGTCGTGGATTTTATCGATCATTTCTTGAGCAGTCAGCTCTTTTGGACTGCCAGGATGCTCAGCATCGCTTGTACTAATACGGCCGCAACAAAATTCAGTGAACCACCTATAAACCATGCCATGCGATGGAGCAGACTCCTTATAATATTTTGCGAGCTTTACTTCAGTTTCTTTGATTGATTTTCCTCGTAGAAAATAATGTTTAATAAGCACACGAAACTCGTTTTTTCCCGTGGTTTTGTTTTAACAATGAAAAACTAAATTCAACTGGCTATAAACAATTTTCTAACCAACATACTGACTTGAAACTTTGTATACGCACTGATATTTTTTTTTTTTTTTTTTTTTTTTTTTTTTTGGTGAGGAGGAAAAATGGCAAAATCTTTTATAGACGTTGTACAGGACTCTCCTAGGACGGGTCTAGGCATACCTGTTAAAACCAAAAAACCCCCTCTCTCGAACCAATACACCACCCGCGGAACCGCCTTTCGGCTTGAAACTTCACGGGTGGTTGGTTCCATTAAAGTCGCGTACGACTCTTCCGTCATCCGTTCGCTCGGAATTTCCATCCGCGGCCACGCGTCCACTAGGATAACCGACTAGCCGCTCCACCCAGGGGAGAAACAAACAGATTCCTCCCCCGAGCGACGCGGACAGCCAAGTCTACCCGAGACGCAGGACCGCGGGTGCAGGCCCCGATGCGATTTCTACTGGCCCTCCCCGTTGTTTCGCTCTCGACGCCCATCAAGTTCTCTCGTCTTCATCACAAGTGTGACGAATTACTCGATGAGCGTATAACCTGATATTAGCACTGATATTAGATGGTATTCTCTTAGAGTACTAACATATTTACGATAACAGCACCATCTTTCGAGAAGTCACGGACTTATTGAACAGCCCTCGTACATCAGTGTCAGATAGACCTTCAAGCTGATAAACCCCTAAAAAAATTGTAGGGATAATGCTTTTCAACGCAGAATGCTGGGAAGAATTAGTGACGTTTATAGAAAAAATACCACGACTAAAAAAAGTCAATGAGGGCAAAAAATTCTGAAAATCCTAAAGCAGGAGATTGACAGAGAGGGATGACGATGTCTCCATGGCAAAAGAAACGGTACCCCCTGAAGTAATGTGAAAGCGGTTCCGGGGGACATCCCTGCCAAGAAGGAAAGGATGGTCTTTTTTAGTAGGTGGAAATCCCACACTACCGAGAAGTGCGGACCCTCTTGAGTTTCTTTTAAAAGATTTTCCACCATTCCTTGCAAAAAAAACTATGGGAACTCAGGTAGAAACAATGACTAGAAATGTAATTGTGCTAACTAATAAAGTGGCAGTGGCATGTACTTTGGATCAAAATTTGCCACGTGGTGACAGTAAAAAATTACATACAACATTTTTTGCATTTTTTTGTAGCATTAGGACTAAGAAATATGTAATTCGAGCCGTTCAAAACTTATAAAGAAATGCAATTTTTTGCATCCTTTATTTATTTAAAATCAGCACCCAGAACAATAAAAGTTTTTCATCTAGATATTCGCGATGTTAAGTCACAGTAGCGCTGCGGTGTAGACATTTCATAAACTAAATCTAGTCCCAATAAAAGTCGTTCAGTTTGTTTACAAAGTTAAATTAAATTTGTGCTATTAAAGCTCATAGTCTATTTTTTTATATTTATCTGTATTTTTAGTGATAATTACTTTAATTTCATGTCGTGAACCAAAAAAGTCACTTGATTTCACACATAAAAAAATTAAAGTCGTTTTTTGACATTTTTTGCATCTTTAAGATATGACTAATGATGTCCTTAAGCAATTTTCATGAATTCAACCTAATTAAAGTGTGACAGGGCGCCAAATGTTACAGGAAACAGATAAGCTGCTGGCGCCTATCTCTAGGGCCACGCGGTTAGAAATAATGTCGTGAAAATGAGTGAAAACTAGTTTTTCAACTGGCTTTCAGCTTGTTGATGATTTTTCATGATTGTGTGCACAGCGAGAGCTTCTACAGGATCAGGAAAGGGAAGTTTATGGTCCTGGTATTGCAGATTAAATGTGAGTCTACAATACAAAGTTCTGTTGTGTTTCCAAACTTTAAACGCGTTTTTCTAGAAACCATGTTTTTGAAATTTGTGGGCAGGATTAAAAAAAATCTACTTAACAGATTGACTTGAAATTTTAACTGACTAATTTATAGAGATAACTGAAGGTACCCATGTAGCGGTTTTTTTTTTAATTTTACAGCATATATTATATCGATAAAAGCATGAAAATAATTAATTTTTATGAAAAGTACTGCCATTTCTTCAATTTATAAAATTTCGTCAAAATGCTACGTCAGTACCTCGACAACATAAATAGAAATAATATTTTTTTTACTTTTTGTGTTTTAGATAACTGGTTCGAGCGGAATCTTGCCCACGATTTCGGTATTCCATTTTGAAGGGGTCACTTTCAATGCCCTTAATGAATACAAGCCTTCGGATTACACTATTGGAAAAATTTACTATTATAATAAAACCACAAACCTTCAAAATAACGTTAAACTTATTCTCATTTTCGAATTAGTTCTAACAAACATTCCCTAAAAAGCGTTCGAAATACCGCCCTCACACAGGTGGACCCCCTTAAATGACTGGAATTCACAATATTTTCTCCATCAATAAATAAAATATCAATAATCATAAAATATACGCGCCGCGGCACTACTGTTACTTAACATGACGAATAGAGGTTTTAATAATAAATAAAAATTCCGATGAAATTTATTAAAATTTCATCTTTTCATATTTTTTAAATAAAAAATTGTATTAGGTGTGCAACTGAGTTCACGCTGTTTGTGAATAGATGGCTCCAGCAGTAAGTGCTGATCGATTCTGACATATTCAAAACGCCATGAACCAAGCTTAGACATATGGTAAACAAACCGTTCTGACACATTAGTGATTTTATTTTGGCGTCATATACTTTTGGTTGTGTGAAAATGTCTCATTGTGTGCCAAAAAATCGTCATTTGCGGGTTTTGATTTTCTTCTTTCATTCGAAGAAAATGGCGACTGAAGCGCATCGAGAGCTCCAAAAAGTTTACGGAGATGCTGCTCTAAGTAAAACAGCATGCCGTGATTGGTTCCGTCGCTTCAAAGACGGTGATGTCTATGTTGACGACCGTCCGCGTGAAGGATGGCCAAAAACCTTCGAAGACGCTGATGTTATTTATTATGAGCTGTTGAAACCGAACGAAATCATCACTGCGCGAAAAACGGCCACAATACGAGCAGAGGCACGAAAAAGTGATTATACAGCATGACAACGCTCGGTCACACGTTGCCAAACCCGTTGAAACCTATCAGGAAACGCTCAAATGGAAAGTCCTACCCCACCCGCCGTATTCCCCAGATATTGCACCGTCCGATTATTACTTGTTCCGGTCGATGGCACATGGTCTGGCTGATCAGCAGTTCCGTTCATATGATGACATCGATAAATGGCTTGATTCGTGGATAGTCTCAAAAGATGAACACTTTCAGCGTAACGGTATTCGAGCTCTACCAGAAAGATGGGCAAAAGTTGTAGCTAACGATGGGCAATACTTTGAATGATTCATTTGTAACAAACTTTTAACAATAAAGTTGCATTTTCATAAAAAAAAAAAAACAGCGGGAACTTAGTTGTGCACCTAATATGTATTGTATGTCGGATGAAAATGGATCTGTCTTGTGTCATCAGATATTTTATTTTATACATGAAACGGATAACTATTCACTTTACGAGTGAAATAAATGATTATTGGTGTTTTTACATTCTCATCATGAATGAGAAGGTATTGGTTTTTTAAGTTTTCAAATTCTCTAGCTTTTTTAACTCTAACAGACCCGAGCCAGTGAACAGTCAGCGAATTGGCTCATCATTCATTGACCGTTCACTGACCATTTGCTGACCGCGTAATAATATAAATAAAAAGAGCATAAAAACATTTAAATTTTTTTAATTTTGATGTTGCAGTACATTTTGAGTTTTAAGGTATTAAAGTTTGTACAATAATTTCAGTTTTAAGCGTGAAAAAATTTAAAAAAACATAATACTTGTTATTGAAGGCTGTGTGATGGTAGTAGTGAAACATTACTGAACTGCATTCAATGTTAGACCACAATTGGATATTATAAAAGTGTTTTTATATTAGTGAAGCTCAGTCTACTCAATAAAAATAGATTAAGAATAATTGGTTTTGAATAAGCTTCTGATTCAAACGCAGATGTTAGATGTCGAATGCCCATATTAATAAATAAGCTGTAATGCTGGTTGCTTCTTGTAATCGATTTGACATTGGCATTAATAATTGCAAATAAATAAGAACTTAGAAGTTTTGAGCCTTTCAAATTTTGAAATTTAATCAGTATTTATTTGAATTCATTTTATTAATACTCACTTTAATTGATTTTAATTCCAATGACGCATGACACCGATCAGCTTTCAAATGAAAGACATTTCTAAAGGTCGACTAAAAATTTTTTAATATTTAGAGAAACATAAAGTCTCAAAAATGATATAAAATGAAAAATAAGGGGGTCAGGTAAGTAATCATAAAATTTTCAAACTGACAATTTTCTTTTTATACTTTTTATGTTACAAGCCTTTCTGAGTCTGTTTCATTAGTAAACAAAGTTCTTTCTATAGAGAGTATTTTTTAAGAAAAATACAAAGATTTTTATGAATCAGGAACCAAAATACAAAAAATATTTTCCGATTTGGGTTTCTAATTAGTAAAAATCTTTATATTTTCTGTAAAATATACTTTCTGTAGAAAAAATAAAAACCTGAATATTAGTAATACTTTCTATTACTTTAACTTAGAATGTGAAAATGAATTGTAAATTGCATATTATGTATAATTCAAGAAGATTTTATTGTATAAATAAAAGTAGAGGAGTTTTGTCATACTTTTTAAGTTTTTCCCTCTTCTGAAAAAGTAGGTTTTATCAAAAAGGTACATTTTTCTTTAGTAATAATTGATGTATTTGAGTTCTCTTTTTTTGAATATACAGTAATATACTAAGCATAAAAAAGATAAACAACTTATTGAAATTCTTATTGGAAGATTAAAATAAAACAACAAATCTATAAAATTCCATTCAATTTGGTTCAGTGGTTCATTCCGAAAAAAGTGTACCAATCGGAGACAATTTTTTCATCAGAATAAGAAAAGACGCTGACGTTTATAAGTATCAATCAACAAATCTTTTCACATATTTAAACAAATTAATAAAGAGTCTAAAATTATACGGAATAAGAAATTAATATTTTTAGAATAAATTTAATTAATCTTATCGTCTTGATTGTCCGTTCCGGTCCATATTCGACGTTATTTCCATGTCCTTCCATGACATACAAATTTCCAAGTGTCGATTAACGAATTTTTTAAAATAAGTTTAGTAAAATTAACAGGCTGTCTTAAATAATAAAAAGAAGAAATCAACTAATAGCTAACGGCATTCGCAAACTAGCAGCTGACCATCCAAAAACTAATGGTTGACTAGTAATTGGCTAGCCAGTGGTCTACATTATACAAATATATTATAATTCTGGCTAGCCCCAAACTAGACTGCCTGATGAGCGCCAGGAAAGGGCTCTTGACGGTTGAGCCACATATTTTTTGAACTTTCCGTCATATAACTTTAAATATTTCACTATAAGGTTTTACCTATTTTTTCATAATTATATGAATTATTGTAGAAAGATTGATTTTCATTAATTTGAAATGAAACGGGTTTAGGTCTGGACAGATAGTAAATAGGGTCATATGGAAGAAGAACAATTAATAATAGGGATGAAGTTTCTCATATAATAATATTTAGAAAACTTGGAGCAGAAATTACAGAAGCTCTCGCATAGATGCAGATGCATGTAGAAGCCCAAACCCAGTAAAAAGTTTTATTCGAATTGATTAAATCGTTTTTTAACTTCATTTCTTCAATTCGAAGTAGAAACACCTTCAGAAGAAATTTAAATTTATTTAATTTTAAGAAATCATCTTTTTAGCCTTTTTTAAATAAAAGAAATGATTTTTTAAACATTTGACCGTATAGCAACGCACAAATTTGTTTGATTTAAAGAAACTTTTTTCTGGGTGTAAATTGAAGGTTCAATACTGCATTGGAAGAATTGAAAAGTGGAGAATTCTGGAAGAATTGAAAACTGAGTATTAGGTAGAGGAAGTGGAATATGATAAAAGCGGAAAAAATCTTTTTTGATAATGGACATGATGCGAATGAAACGATCTGCAAGCCACACAGTAGGGACGTGACGTCGACCGCGAGCACACTATAACTATAAGTATAACTATAAGTGTAAGGTGCTGTGACGCCTGCGTGCAGATGCAGAAGGGATAGAGTTGAGAGTCGATATGGTATCGGTATGGTGATGGTAGGTCGGTTTGGTCCGCACGATAATGGAGCTTGCGCAGAAGAGAAAAAGCGGCGGGGTCGAAGCTGGGCTGAGGAGATGGATCGCTCAATATTCATCCCTCGACTCTAGAGTAGCGTTGAGAGGTGGAAGTAACGACGGGCTCTGGACGAAGGAACGGAACAACCCTCCTTCTTTTGTGTCCTCGCCCGCGAACCCGTTTCATCGCGAAATCTCGACTCGTATAATACCTATTCCTCGCGTACACCACAGAGAAAGGGTTGTTTCGTCATCCTTACATATACGTGTATTTCCGTTCTTGGTCAGATTCTCCGTGAAACCGAGCCGTGCAAAATAATTATGGACGCCAAAAAGGAAGAGCAGTTTTATCAACGACCGCCCAAGCTCGGAAAATGGGAAGCCATAAGGATCTTCCTCTGGAATTCCGAGACTGGAGAGTTTATGGGCCGAACTGGCTCCAGTTGGGGTAATGCTTTACATTATTCCTTTATATTACGTTTCTCTTTCAACCTTTATTCAATTTCATTTTAGTCCTTCTCTACTGTCAAGCAGGCCCGCTATTTTAAATTTTAAAATCCCTTTAGACACTCATTTAACTTATCCTTCCACGAAACAAGGATCAAACTTGAATTAACTTTAACTCTTCTTTCATTTTATCGTTTTATTAAAACTTTAACCAAATAAGTTCAAATTTATATCACCAGAAATCAATATCAAGGGCTCTACTCCATTCGACAAAGTTTCAATCTTCTTCTGAATTGAATGATAGTGATATTTTATCAGACTTGCTATGGCTACTAATCCACTTATGTAATTTGCTTTACTCGAGACACCTACCAACCATTATGAATAAAATGAATGCCAAATATTTCATTAATTATCATTTAGACGAAACTTACTTTATCGGCCTAGATTTTCACTCTTATAAACTATTTTGATGCTTTTCATTTATATCAATTCAGGGCCTTTTCTATAGTTCTTGTTCCTTTCAGCACCCTAATATATAGAGGTAGACATTTATGTCCTTCAGACATGAAGCAAAGTGAATAGTACGTTTTCACCAAATTATGAAACTTCAACTTTTATGATTTATTATTAATCATAATTGTATATTAATTCTGAGAATGAACAAAGGATAGTAGTGGATCTAGTAATGTATTGAAGATCCATTGAAAAGATGAGAATTATAGGATTCCAAGACAGTTGTTCATCATAATTTGCAATTATGTGTACAATTTTGTGAATATCATATGCACATTGACATTATTCTGTATAATATTCAGAAGCTAATAATATTATTCATTAAACATACCTATGCTACATATATTGCATAAAAGTATGATATATAATTCTATTATTTGAGGATATTGACATAGATCTGTGCCAATCAAGAACCATAGATACCACAAATGAAAGGTATTAATTCACGATAGTTCCCCGAGTCGAATTCCTGAGATTCGCCTCATAATCTCTACAGTCGAGATTGATGCAAATGTGTAAGGGTGGCTACGAGAATGTAAGAAAAGGATTCAGAAGTTTTCAGAATTTATAGTTAACTCTCTTATAGTCATCAAAAACTGCACATATTACTACCATTTTCTCGTTTTTCGAGAATGAGGCGATGGCCAACTCTATAGAAACTCGCCTCGGTCTCCTTACGCCCTCTTTTTACCTTCGTTCAGTTCTCTTTTTGCTCTTGCTTTACGGAAAAAAACCTACAATTCATATTATTAGTTTTCAAAATTTATTATTACTTATCAAAATTGACAAATTGACATTGACAACGAAATTTTCGTTGGCATAAATGTCAAAAGAAGGCCAAAGAACTTGAGTAAAACTCAATGATTATATATTTGAATTATTATTGTATTTAGAATTGAGTAAACTCGGTTATAATAAAATAAAACTCACCAGTCATACTGTAGTTTTTGATAAATTAACTTGATCATGCATCCATAATTATTATACATGCATATTACTCATTGCAACTATGTACATACATCTGCTCCAAATAATTAAACATACACTATTAAAATTTTCTGTATTAGACTGTCATTACATGTAATGGAAGTTTTTTTCAGTAACGAATATTAAATTTAAAATACTTTCATCTTAAAAAATACAAACTTTTATTTCAATTTTCATGCACATGTGTATATATTTTAATAATGTTTATTAACTTCAATATATTTTTATTGAAAAGTTATTAAATTTAATACGGTTGTATCTTAATTTTTCATAATATATAAATCTATTAATTTTAACTTAACACTTGTATATTAAATTCTATTAAAATTAATAAGATTTTCAACAGTGTACCTTCTTGAACTCTAATGTTTCTGATCTTGGAGTTAGAATTTTTAACATCACTTCGCTCTCGTTTCACTATTACTTCGTACTCGTTCTTCGCGTTTAACTTATAAACTATTCACCTTCAATTTTTCGAGAGTTTGAGAAACATAATATTCGCTCCACACTCGTTCAACATTTGATTTTTTAAATAGAAAGTGTAGCGAGGGCATCTATTGCCCTTTCTTAAAATAATACAAATTTTGTCTTTTTTTGTTCAGTGAAAAGTGAATTAGATTTTCAAATATTACTTATAAAAAAGAAAATCTCCACCCAATTTCATATTTTATATAATTGCATATTATTTATTAAAGATATTCCGAGGAAAAGTGAACTTGAATCTGCAAATCTTCTTTAAGACTGCCCTGAGAAAAAAATGCTATTGAATCAAAAGCATGTATACTATTAATTCATAAAAATATACTACTAGAACCAATAAATATGTTACTAATTCTATAGCATATTGATTTGAATCCATGATATATATGCTTTTGGAAAAAAATGCTTTTGATTCAATAGCATTTTTTTCTCATTGTGGAGATGATTTTCTCTTAAATCTAACTCTCGAAAAAGCATATTGTACGAATTCTTGTTCCTATAATTTCTTTTATTTTTATTGACTTCGTGGAAGTAATAGAAAACCTGAGGAAGAAATTTACTTGGGAAAATGACGTATATATCACGGAACAGAATTGAAATGAGGGAAACTATAGTGGTAAACGTTTGGAGGGAGCTATAGATACGGTCTGTGTAATCGATTGGTGCAAGGCTTCGCCTATTGGAATATGTTCAGGCTGTCTACCAAGATAACATTTCTCAAGAGAAATAATGAATATATCATTTAAAAAGTGGCTTTTTAATACTCATTTCCGTAACATTTGTAATACCATATAATAGCCACATTTCACAAAATAAATATAAATTGAGAATAAAAATTTTCACAGAATTAAAACTAGTTCTTTATATCGATATTTTCATAATGTGCATGTACATATGTATTTGTACTGCATTTTACATGATGATAAATTTTCGGGGTTCGATTTTCTTATAACACTTTGTACAGCTACAATACAGACAATTAATTTCTGACCCTTAATCTTGAGTGAGTGTTTATTTCCTTTGATTTTCTCGTCTCGAACCTTCAATCAATATCGTTATTGCAAAGGTGATAGGTGTGTGTTTTATTAGAGCTGCCTTGTGAACGAGGTTTGTTCTTTCTATGCAATCTTATATTTGTATATATAATTACTATTCTCATGTCAGTCAGTATTAAAAAATTGACACATAATTTTTATATGGAGAAAATATTTAAGTATACAGCTAGAAAAATATTCGGTAAAAGTTAAAGGAGAACTAGAGCGGCAATGAAAATTAGCAGAACCATAAAGTTATTGCGTTAGTAACATCAAACAATTTTCATCTCAGTGTTAACTTGTAAATAGAATTCTTCTATAATATTGTCTTATTCTTCACGCCAATCAATCTCTCGAAATCAGTCCTTTAATCTGTAAGTCAATGAAAATCCAATTGATATACATTTATCAAGAAGACCCTACTTTGCTTCAATAAAATTGGATTTTAATTACAAATTTAATTCAACTGATTTCTTTAATAATTTTGAACAATTAATCGTTCAAAGTGACTACACTGAGAAAAAAATGCTATTGAATCAAGAGCATTTCTTTCCAAAAGCATGTATACTATGAATTCATAAAGATATACTACAAGAACCAATAAATATCTTACTAATTATATAGCATATTGATTTTAATCCGTGATGTACATGCTTTTGGAAAGAAATGCTATTGATTCAATAGCATTTTTTCTCAGTGTAGTATACATATATGTACTAGCAGTATGAATTAGTGTATTTTCAGTAACAGTTCACTCTCTGAATCATAATCAGTTGAATTGTGGACGCTGAGTAACTTTTCACGATTATAGCCAGTGAAAAATCCCACGAATTCCAGTCAATTTTAGTGAACTTACTGATTGATTCCCAAACGAAAACCGAAACTAATTTTCAGCACGTAACTTATCTCAATTTCTAATCTCTCAGTGAAAATCACTTGATCTTCAGTCAAATTTGACTGACATTCAGTGAGAAATTTTTCACAATTTTAATTAGTTAAAAATTTACTGATATTTGGTTTAGAGCAAATGAATGAGCCAGTCACTAAATCAGTCAGCGTTTATGTCTTTTCAGTGACTAACTGTTATCTATTAAAGTAGATATACTTATTTTAAGTGGGAATGCACAATTATGATAGTTTCGTAATTAAATCTAGGAAATGAAGAAAAATATTGGAAAACTTAAAAAGCATGAATTTTGAAGTGTCCCTCTGTTGCAGATTTAAATCTTTCTTTTGACGGTTTTTTAAAAAAGTTAAAAGGTAATCGATATTCTTCCAAACTTTCTATTTTTCTTGATATTGATTACACCTAGGTGTATCTAGTATGGCGACTCGTAGCTTCCAACGTCTTTTCCACTTTTCCATGAAGTAGGTCATCGATGTAATACCCTCGACTTCGGCAAAAGCAGCGCTTCGGATTTAACATTTTTTCTTAAAAGTTCTCGTCTTTTTTTTTATCGAGTAATAATAAAGCCTTCTTGGAATGTCACATTTTTCGAACACATCTTATTATACTGTTTAATTATGATAGACGTAAGTTTTTGTATTATATATAAATTTTACGTAATTTAAAATTCGGATACTTATTATGAAATAATTATATGCCAATATATTTGAATATTTTTCAATATTGGCATATGTATATAATAGATATATTAAAAAATCTCTGTTATTAATTTATTAAATAATAATAATCAATAAATTCTTGGTTTGTTAATGAAAAGGACAGTCATATGCAAGAATAAGAGGGAAAGAGTGAAAATATTATTGAGATCATTTTGAAAAAAGATGAAACCAGAAAATGAAAATATTTTTCCCTCTTTTTTAATTAAATTATTTTTATATTGAAAAATGTTTCAAATTTATTAGATATATATACCTTACGTAAATTATTTATATTCTATTTTTGCTTTCAACAATTTTTTCTTCACTTTTACTAACTAAATATTTTTATTCACCTTTTACTTTTATCGGTTCGCTTGATTTTCTTGTTTTATTTTTAATTAATGACGAACTTATTTGCTTCCTATCTATTTTTGTTCGTAATTTATTTTTGTATCTTATATAATTTTTAAAAAGTTTCTACAAAGTAACTATAAATTTCTATGAAAAGTTACAATTGTCACATTTTAAGAAGGTTTGTCATTTTCTGTAAAACACTGTTCCTACACGAGAGTTAATAATGAGAAAAATTGTTTTTTGAAAAATCCGATGCTCATTATTGCGTTGCGGGTATTTGTGTCGTGGAAGAACTTCAACGAAGAGGGATCAATAACCCGCTCTGCACTCGAGTCGTAGGGTCGGTGCAGTTTAACACTGTGAATGTAGTGTTCGTAGAGCGTGTTGGGGTTTTATTGAGGGTGAATCGGGACACCACAACCATCTACCAACACCGAGAAGAAAGTTTTATTTAAATTAAATAAATCGTTTTTTAACTTCATCTCTTCAATTCGAAGTAAAAACACCTTTAGAACAAAGATAAATTTATATGATTTTAAGAAATCACCTTTTTAGCACTTTCAAATGAAAGAAATTATTTTATTATCATTATTTATTTGATTTAAATACAATACTGGTAAAAAATTAAGAAATAATTTATTTAATTTTATTACCTTGAAAGAAGACAATTTTTTGTTTAAAATAAAAAAAATATTTCTGTTGATCACATTACAAATGTACTTATGCGAGTGCTCAGACATTCATTTCATAAATTCTATAGAAAAAAAAACAATCAAGAAATTTCTTTAAATCAATGAAACTTTTTTCTGGGTGTATTTGCATTTTTTAACTCAACCAGACTTGATTAGGTACTCAGAAAACATAGACTTTATCAAATACCTACATTTTTTATATTTATTCTAATAAATCAATATTCATGTCAAAAAGTCTTAACAAAAATACACAGACTAGATTTTCGACAATGAATTTCAAGCTTGTCTATATGTTCTTCGGGACAATGAGTAATATTCATATATCTAAAATCCGTTTTTAGAATTTTTCACGATTTTTCTCAGTGGAATTTGCAACTTGACCTATCAAATACGAATGTATTTTTACGCAATAAGCATGAAATTAAAATTTCTTATAGCCATGGATCAATCGAACTACGTGACTAAATTATAAATTAATTCGTTCATGTATGATAACTTATTAAATTTACAAAACATATTTTTGTAAATTTGGGAATTGTAACAAAAGACAATAAAGCACGTTTTTTAACTTCTTTTTGGTAAACATTTTGAAAAAAATTAGAAAAATTATTGATAGTTACAGTTGGCAGTAAATATTTTTGAAAAATTTTCACTCAAACGGAGTTCACAAACGTTTTTTATCATCTTTTTCAATATTTAAAATCAAAACATAAAATATACATCCTGTCGAGAGATGAAAAAGTCTACTGGTGGCGCACACATATGACTTACATTACGTATTTTGTGTCTTATGGTGTGCTCTATATTATATAGGGTGCGCCATCTCAATCTGGTTAATGGAAATATTGAATAACTTTGACGCAATTCTCAATAGAGTTCGGAAAGTTTTTTTTTCTTTTCTCAAGCTTACCCTTTTGCAATTTATCTCAACTAGTTTCCGAAAACAATATCGATTATGTGACCACCGTTATTGGTGAGACAAAAGCCAGCTTCTTTTTTGGCAGTTTCCATCACATTGGCCAGCGCCTCGGGCGATATCGCTGCCATTTCGGCTCGAATGTTAGTTTTGAACTTTTCTAGTGTATTTGGCTTGGCATAAACTTTACTCTTCAAAAATGTTGCGTCACTGCGCTTGTATCAAAGACTACAACTGAACCTCCAAAAAATTTTGGACGATACTTTAAGCATTAATAACCCCACACATTAAGAGGACACACAAATTCCAACAAAATATCAAAAAACTGTATGAAACCTTATAATATGGAAGTTCTACTAAGCTATGATATTATGCTATGCAAATTCTATCATGCTACTCATTGCTTTGGTAGAACCTTTTCAAATTTTCATCAATTTCTAGGACCAGCAACCTGCCCTATAGACCCCCATCCTTAATCAACCAAATTCTTAATAGCGGTTTCAGAAGGACGATTATAACGACCGGATATATTTGGAATTTTGCGATATCTCTTGCGAGTTTCGTGAACCGAACTGTTACCGAATTGGGTATTATTTCGGTAACGACTGGGTAACATGTCTGTAACAAGACAGTAAACTGAATAAATGGCGCAAAATTAATACTTAAAATGTTGATAATGTGATTTTTTGTTAAAATTGTCCTAATAAAGTTAACAATGAAAATTCATAATTTTATTTTCTGGCTGTAAAAAATAGAAAAAACACGATGTCGATTTCTAATTTCAATTCTCTAAAATTAAAATGCATTCGACAAAAAAGCCTTGAAAATTATTATTCACAGAACTTGATTTCAATACATATGTACTACCAATAGTGAAATTGAAGCCACACCTTCACCAGACGTGATAATTCGACATCGTGTTTTTTCTATTTTCTATAGCCGGGAAATAAAATTATCAATTTTCATTGTCAACTTTATTAGGTCAATTTCAACAAAGAATCACACTATCAACATTTTAAGTGTTAATTTTACATCATTTATTCAGCTTACAGTCATGTTACCGAAAAGTTACCCAATCGTTACCGAAATGATACCTAATTCGGTATCAGTTTGGTTCACACGACCCGCCAGGGATGTCCCTGTTAAAAAGTCCTGTATAATTTAACCAATTAAACCAATCTTTGGTTGAATGAACGAAAAATTTATTTAATCGTATATAATAAGAAAATTCTTTTGTTGCGTTAACCAAATATTTGTTTTATAGTATTGAGAAAATTACAGGTAAATATACTGGAGTTTATGATTAACCCAATAATTTTACCAGTAAAAGTTTACCAATACTTATACCAATAATAATTTTCCTATGGTTTATTTTCGTGAAATTGTTCAATCCATTATTTATTAATATTTTTTATATATTTATGCTGATTTGACCATGAACCACAATTGCAATAGCGGCCCTATTTTTATCATGTTCAAATACATACACTATTTTAATTGATAACAAAATACGTCAGTTGTAAAATTATACTTATGCAGAAAACTTTTTCGAAACACTAGAAGTGAGATACAATATTTGGGCTTCATTTAAAATTTTTTTAAAGTTCCCAGAATGTAAAGTTGTTGTACTAAGAATGCTAAAAGATATTAAAAATCAATTTTTTTAAGGTTTCTACCTCATTTTTTTTCAAAACCCGTACATAACGAAAAATTCTTCAAACTTAATGTGCAGAATCTACAGAATACCAATATTCTTTTCCATGCGGCAGAGAAAATGTTGAAAAATTTAAGCCTGAATTATCAATTAATTTCAATACATTAAAAAACCTTAAGCGACTTAAAATAATATTTACTTATACAAATGTTTTTTTTTTCATTTAAAAATGTATCTGTAAATATATTAAAATAGTTTTTATTACTAATATTAATGTGGTTGAATTATTTTATTTCCCTTGCTCCCTTTGTCGCCTTGAAAAACTATAAATTCTAAATGAACCCTACATTATAGATTCAATATAGGTATTTAATTTTTTTATTAAAATTGACTCTCTAATCATAAATCATTAATTCGATTAACTGATGCGTGAGGAATACAAGCTATGGTGTCATGTGCCAATTAACAATCTAGCATGTACAACAAATCTTACTTGAAACCAATTCAGGTCAATTAGTCTGCAGATCATAATTGTCCTAGCAATCTCATCTGGGGTTACTAATTCCAAGATTTGGGATGTGAATGGTGCAGTCTTGATTATGCTTGACAGAAAAGAGTTTTAGCAAATTATTTTTTGATTTTAAATAAAATTTCTGGATTATTAAATATATATTTCTGTTTCAGCTAAGATTCTGTTGTTCTACGTTATTTTCTACGCTGTCCTTTCTGCTTTCTTCGGCGGCATGTTGGTGGTGTTTTTCCAAACTTTGGACGTTAATCAGCCCAAATGGCAACAGGAGAAGTCGTTAATTGGTAACAATCCTGGTCTTGGATTTAGACCTATGCCACCAGAGAGTAATGTCGACAGCACGCTTATTTGGTACAAAGCTACTGACCAGGGAAATTATGGCCATTGGGCAAAGGCACTAAACAAATTCCTTCAAGGTGATCTAGCCTTGATTATAGCCAATATTTTCAATAATAACACAATCTCAAAACGCAATCTGATTAAAACAACCAGAATAATTCACCACAATTTTCAATCTCGATATGCAGAAAATGATTTATTCGTAATCCAATAATATTGATTTGAGTTATATATATATATAATTTGTTAGAAACGTTTTAAAAATTTGGTTGTCTTCTATTGCTCTGTAGTTTACGATAAGAGTATGTCAACGGGTAGCGAGCAGAGAGTAACCTGCGATTATGGCAGGCCGCCACCACCAGGAAAAGTTTGCGACGTAGATGTTAAGGCATGGACTCCTTGCACAAAAGCCAACAGTTACAATTACCATAAGTCTGCGCCATGCATTTTCCTCAAGTTAAACAAGGTTTCTTTTTCTTACACACAACCTTGCAACTCCTTGCTATTATCTGAAATTATTTCTAATATTGGTTCTGTTTTTATAGATATTTGGTTGGGTACCTCAGTTTTACAACAATACAGACACATTACCAAGTAATATGCCAGATGACTTGAAAATGCACATCCTCAATGAAAAATCTCGAAACCCTAAAGCCGTGGACACTATCTGGGTGTCATGTGAGGGTGAAAATCCTGCCGATGTTGAAAATATTGGACCCATTCAATACATACCTCGTCGAGGTTTCCCTGGTTTCTATTTCCCCTTTAAAAACACAAATGGTTACTTGAGTCCTCTCGTTGCTGTCTTCTTTGAGAAGCCTAAATGTAAGTAATTATTCTGCTCAGGAGCTTCATAATTTTCGATTCAATTAAGGGGTTACACCACCTTAAAAATGAGCCTAAAAATGGCACTCATCTTATTTGACAATTAATTTCAGGAAAATAATTGATCTGATGAAAAAAGAGTAATGAGGGCCTTATTGTCTTGGGTTAGGACAATGAAAAATATATTTTTATTTATTTGCATTATTTAAATAGCGGTGAAGTAGAAATTTTTAAAATTTTTATTTGAGATACTCGTCAGTTTTCCTTTTCAACTAGTGAGGACCTCTTGAAGAAAACTTGTAAGGTATTCAGAAGAAATGTAATGCTACGCCATTTAAGTTATTAGTGAGTCTAAACTTTTGAAGTATTGTTAAGATACTCTCTAGTTATTTTTGAGGCAATAGAAAGTTCTTTGTTAGGAATTGAAATCTCAAATATGTACACAAATCTGAGTGAAGGTTTTGAGCAATAAAATCTAATGTTGATGGGCCTTGAACGTCAATTCCAAAAAATTTGTCGGCATCAGTTGATCCGTCTGTCACAAAAACCGTTATATAAAAACCTAATACCAAAAATGAGAATACTAAAAGGTTTTTGAAAACCAGGTAATGAAAACTTATGCGGGATCCCGAGGAATTTATAGATTAAGTAAGAAAGTAACCAAAGGACTTTGTAGATTAAAAAATAAATTGTACGTGACATGCTTTTGCAACATTTTGGCCAAAACACAAAACAACGTAAATTGAGAATTTTATTGAAAAAATAATGTCATAACCTATAAAATATAAACGTATTACGATGAATACTTACCAGACTCATACTGATACTTTTGGCTAATTTTTCTCCTTTTACGAAACTGTTCCACTCGGTTTCTATTCCCTTTCCTTTTTCGGTCCATTCTTCGATATGCAAAAGTTTTTTCCCAACACCTCACAAACGCACTAAATTTTAGGTTGACATTTAACTTGTATTTTTAGTACGCACACATTAAATGAAATGACTCCAAGTTTTCGCTTACAAATGCCTCAACAATTACTTACAAGTAATATTCAAAAGTTAATCACGGGGGAAATTAACTAGACAAGTTTTACTCCAGTTTAGCTTGTAATAGTTGAACTTACAAATAACTAGCAAGTTCCTTACGAATATTTTCTTACTAGTTTTGACTTACTATTAACTAATCAACTGTCAAGTGAAACTTAAGAAATATCTACCTGGGCACGTACAGATTGTCGAATTTCTTATTTCAAATGATGCCCAAACGGTGCACACGATATCTGCAAATAAAAAAATCTGCCCGCTTCGCGGGCACATTCTCATCGCGCGCAGATCGCTTCGCTCGCAAGCTTGAGCGCGCCTAGGGCGCGCGATTTGATCGTCGCGCTTCGCGCTCGGTCTTGTGTTCTTCGCATACATTTAAGTTTATTTCTTATAATTTAATACTGAAGCTCAAACCAATTTTATAATATTAAAGATGATGTGAATTACTCATTTTCTCAAATTCACTAAAGTTCTTTTTCAGTTTAAGTGAAACAGGAAATTCAATTTACTTAAGGCTCTATCGGCCTTAAGGAACACATTCTCATCATGACACTCGCGCTTCGCGCTGGATTTTCTGTATACATTTCAGTAACTTTTTAATAAATTACATGATTAAAATAATTTATTTTCTTCCAAATTTCTCAAAAAGAAAAAATAATCGTAGACTTTATTTAAGGTAGTACGATCACGAAAATTAGACCTCAGGCTAAAATAGATAATTTTGCTTTCAAGAATAGCAATATTATTTTTGAAGGGCTAATTTGAAAGAGAAAAGATTATTTTTCATGAAAAAAATTTGAAACACAAAAAAATAATGTTATTAATAAATTTCATTTTTGCCCAAACTTATTTTCTTATCGCTTCGAGCCAAATTTTTAAAAATAATGCATATTATTTTTCATAGCAATTCTTTTGAGAATTTGATTTGATGTAACTATGCGGGTTGAAACTTTGAAAGTTAATGTGCGAAATTGGTATGAGCCTCTAGCCTCTACCAATATTGGCTCGACCTTAGCCTTGCTATTGTCGCACGAAAACTCATCCTATTTCAGCAAGAGTTCTCTTACAGCCAAGACGACACGTTAGGTGCTGCGTTCGAAAGTTGGCGTAGCCTAACATCACGGTTGTAAGAGAACTCATGCTGAAATAGGATGAGTTTCTCGCAACCATAGCAAGGCGAATTTCGAGCTATTTTCATAAGGCATAACTACTCTAAAAGCATGAAACTTAGTACTTTTTTAGCATGAAGGAATCCCTGCTTAAAATGTATGAATTCTTCACCAGGATAGCAAGAACGAAATCTGCTACAAAAGCATGACCAGTATTCTTGTTATTATAGTAAGATTTTTTCTCCGTGTAGGGTTGGAAATCGTAGTTTGAACCCGTTCTACAGGCACCAAAAATTGGATTTTAAAAATATATTTAAAAATATATAAAATGAACTTTTTACAAACCTAAAGGGTGGTGTAACACCTTAAGCATAATAAGATCAGTTGTCTAGAGTATTAAAATGGCACTAATATTGTAGATGGAGTTTTGATCAACATCGAATGCAAAGCTTGGGCGAAAAACATCATACACGACAGAATTGAGAGACGTGGATCTGTTCATTTCGAGTTAATGGTGGATTAAACAGTGCGTGCTATATTTGCAAGACTACTACTAACAGCATTGCAAAACATTTCTTAAAGAACCTCGTGGAGAAGCCACGACTACCCCTTGTCCCTTATAACACTTTCATCATCGTCATCATCTGCGAATTCCTGATTTGAAATTCATCATCGTCATCGTTATCACCATATAATCTCTGCTCCAAGGTTTATTATTTACCGATAGAGACTAGTTATAGATTACTTTTTCGGTTAATTTTTCTTTATTATTGTAAAATCGTGTACGTGTTTCGTTATGAATTTATGCGTGTGTGTACATAGACTAAATGGGGTTAAAATGTGGGCTAAATTTGTCCTAGGTTGGACGATGTAACCCATTTAACATCTCTTTCGGTAAATACCAGATCATGATTTTGTGTATCAGCGTATCATCAGTATAATCATCATTAATATCAACATCGGTAATTTCAATGTCATCAGCATTATCCTCATTTTTAATTTGACTCTTCTTTTCACCGTTATCATATTCAACATCGTAAATGCCGCTGTAATCGTCAGTATCACGTATCACGAACACTGTCAAAATCATCTTACCATCACTTCCAAGTGATCTAAATTATAATCTCGTGCTCGAAAAAAAGCGAAGATGTCCATCAAATCGAGAAATAAAGAATCAATTGGTTCGATGCGTGTATGCGCAGCACTGGATAAATTGATTCTTTAATAAGATGCAAAGCCAAACACGTCGTTCATTGGTCATTGACATTCTCACTAAACTGCAATGATTGAGAAGCACAAAATTCGAAAATCAAATTAGCACAAAGGGGCGGTCGATATCTTCGTTTCCTTTGCGGGTACGGGCGACGGTGTAGCCGTGTCTTTAGGGAGTAACTCTTTCTTAAGATTCGTCAGCGATCAATTTTACTCCTCTTTGTGTTTTATTTTTCGTATTCTGCGATTATTATATTGTGCGCCTTTTCTCTTTTGTTACATTAGTCTCTAGACTCTTAGGTGGTTGTCACTACGTTTTGTAACCGAGACAAAGGCGCGTCGCAGCTATTCCATACTTAGTTAATTCTACGTACGTAGATACTTAACTTAAAATTGCTTGACGGAAACGAGCTTAAAAAGAGTAGTTGCATAACATCGGGTAAGACTTGAAAAGACGGTTAAGTCAGCCTAGTACGAGGAACCTATGTTTACAATTCCATTGTACCGCTTTAAATAAAAATTTATACATACATACATATATACATACATACACATAGAGATGCACTTGAATGTGTATATGTAAATGTATATTGTACTAGTCACACACTCGTGTAGGGAATACGTGTGCTTAGAAGCTGATTTATAGAGCTTCGCCGAAAAAATGTGCGATCTCACGTAGCTGGGAGCTCTTCTTAACTTTTCGTCAGGGATCAAAATTTTGCTTGCACTTTTGTATTATTGCGATTTTTCTTTACTAAAACTAAATTCTTCTGATAAATGGGAAGTGAGAAAAACATTTTCAGAATCCTAAACACAGAAATGGATTTTACAAATAGTTAATTATGAGAGGCTGGAACGGAAAATTGTTGTGAATTTTGAGGAGTGGAATCTGCATCACCAGTGGACATTGTTCGAATGTTTATCATCACACTGAAAGATAAAATTGCAGGTTACAGACATAATTCTAGTTCCGTGAGCTTTATTATATTGGAGATTTACCGACATCAAATATATTTTGTTGAATTGCCTAAAAACATCAGCTATATTCATATTGTTAATAAATACCAAGCATTTCTTTCAGTGCGCTATGTAAAACAGCGTAAAGTAGGTTTCCTGGGAAAGTAATCGCATTATTAATGTACCAGAATCCGAAAGCAAAGTTGATGCAATACGCAAAACTGACTCCAGCTAAGTTTAGACTCTTCTCTCTACGTATAAACGGAGGGATGTCAGCTACGAAGAAGCCTCGCGACATACGTACATAATTCTATTTAATTGCTAATTAATTTATTAAATCAACGGTAAGAATTATTTTCGAGTTACACTCGAACCCGTGTTATACTCTATCTTAGATTATATTAATGTCACTTAAGCTAAAAGCAAGCGTTACGATATAACGTTTTGATTAGTATTATTACCTGTAACCCGCAGTAAATGATCCAGAGCGACTATATTCATCATTATAAGATGAATTGTTTCTAATAATGGACATATAATGTTGTTAAAGTATGAGGAGAGGGAGGAACGATAAAAGAGAAAGAGAAAAAAAGAAAGAGACAGAGAGAATAAGTGTATGGGTGTATGTGAGTGTGTTTGAGCGAAAAAATGTTTTGTGTCATTTGAGACACCGAAGAACGAGGTGGTCATGCTAAAAAGTTCATTCCAACTATCTAATCAATTATTTATATTTTTAAACAACGGAAGACTTCTTCTTCAGAAAAAAAACAAACACAAATTACTTAATTAGAACATTAAATGCGTTAGAGTTAAACAACAAGCTTTTTGTGGATACAAGAAAAAGTTTAGTTGAAAAATAAACAATTTCAGTTTACGAAAAATAATAATGTATCTTGAGTTTTTCTATATTCATTGATTTATCATCGCAATATTAACAGATATATTATTAAAGGTAATGTCGCTAAATTTTAAAGCATCTCAGAGAAAAATGGAGATTGGAAAATCGGGGTTGATTACTGGAATTACTGTAAAAAATTTTACCTTTGGTTCCTAACTGTTTATTATGGAATCAATTGGAAAAAACAAAACGTAAATTTTTTTTATAGAAATTTCAGTAATCAATCCTGATTTTCTTGTCTCTAATTTTCTCCGTGATATATACCCATTAGGCAGAACAATTGTTACGACATTTGTGTACTCAATCTAGTCCATATTAATTGAATTTGTTTGTATAGATAATAATAAATGAATTTCGGAATGTTTGAGAAAGGAGAAACCCTTTTGTGTCATGAATATTCCATTTCAAGCGTCGTAATTGATTAATTTTGTGTTAGTTGAGTACACGCCAAAAAAATAATAGATTTTACCATAGATTGTCCAGTAAATATATAAAAAACCTAACTAATCAGCAAATTCCTTGTGAATTACGCTTCAGTTTTTGAAAAATCTACTGAATTCAACTTTGTAGGTGTAGCTGAATATGAACTCATTTTCAGGACAGCTGGTGTTAATATAAGAATTAATGATTAGTTGATTAAAGTTGACGAAGTCACGGCAATCGCTGTTAAATAATTTTGGTAGGGAAATCTCCAATTCGCCAATTCGACAAATTCACCTCTACACGAGCCCGCATTACATGTATATGTATATTCGTGTACATAATCGCAAAAAAATGTTATATTGCATGTTCGATAATTGCGATTGTTGACATTATACGATCGTTGTACGCGCCTAATAAGATGTAACGAATTGTAAAAATGTAGCGGTAATGCGTCACCGAGGTAGAAGGCTAAATTTTTTATCTCGTCTCCAGTTTCATGATTGAGAATGTTTCAACTATTCCAGTTCTTTTACATTTGTCTTCAGGACAGGTTTAATAATGCTTTTTACACTGTCTGGATAAGCGGATGATTTATCGGTGTATATTATACCGGAAACACTTTGACGAAAAGCGTTAACTGCTAAAGATATGCATGTTGTTTGCAGATTGTGTTGCCATGAAATGATGGATAAATATTGATGAAAAGATGGTATATTGGGTGTTCTATTTTGAGCTTCTTATACACTTTTTCTTACGTTTGCTTAAACGTCTTTAAGAGCTCTGGAAAAATAATAATCCGGCAAAACAGAGAATAGACGAAAAATTATAGTGATGTGATTAGTAATGTGACTTAAAAGAATATAAGATTGTTATCACGGGATTTACAGTTAGGAAATTATTTAGTATAATGAATATTATTGTCCTAATGAAATAATATGACTTGATAATCCTATGCTTAAATCTAAAGGATTTATAATTTGTTAATAAAATAATGACGAGGTGGAGGCTTTTAATATTGTTTTTGAATTTTTAGATTGGATAAACTGAATGATTGTAAGAATAATATAATCATACATGAAGAATAAATTGAGAATACGAAAGCTGAATAACTTTCTGCCAATAACATCCTAAAACTTGCTTACTTTTTTAGTTTTTGAAAATAAATATTTATTAATTTTTTATCTATTATTTATGAAATTGCATTTTTGCAATGAATGTGAATATTATTTTTGAGGTATTTTTCTTTCGAAAAAATTGAAACGGGATGTCTCGTGTACGCCCCTTAAACTTCTATCTGCAGCAATAACAACAAAAGATCTTGTTACGATTAAAAACATAAGACGACGAACCAATGCGCCTTGTAGAATAGGTGCTGTAATCTTTAAGTGTGTATGTGGCGAAGGTGACTGCTCATTTGGGTCATCTCTTATTTTCATGGACTCGACTTTAACAATAATTTTAAGCACATATATATATGAGTCATCAATAAATGATGATAACGATGTACGACAACATAGTACAGATCCAGTAATTAACTAGTGTAGACATTCGATGATGCTTTCAAATGCCGTAGTTGCGTAGATCGTTGCAGGTGTACTAATTATATTATTATTACTAGAATAAATGATGATACGTTAGCTGGTAAACTGGAAGCACCCACATCTATATGTAAATATTTTCTGTGAACGATTTTCAGTGTCTATGTGAAATCGTTTTACTCACTTTGCTATATACATTTTTATTAGATCCGGAAAATTCTAGAAGACCTAAATATAAGTTATAAATTGAAGAAAGATATCAGATCACCTTATGAGCAATTCTAACGAGATGAAAAATTGGCAAGGCACTTCGCGCTTGGTCTCATATGTCTTATGCGCATGCATAATCAAGTTGAGTACTCTCTAAATCTGGATCAGTCAAAATCTACTGGTTATCAGTGAAATTGGACTGATGCAAATATTTAAAAAGATGTTACTGTGAATCAGTCAAATTTCACTGATTTCTCCAGTAAAAATTAACTGATTTAACAGTGAAAAATATTTTCCACTGATGAATCAGTAAAAATTAACTGATTTAACAGTGAAAATATTTTTTTCACTGCTAAATCAGTGGAATAGCAGATGATTGATTTAATCAGTGAAAATTTGACTGATTCAGATTTAGAGAGTACAAGGAGAAAAGTGATGCAGATTAAGTATAAAATGAGCAATAGCTCATTATTCGTTACTAGATCACACGCAGGCCCGAGTGCCGTGCGATCACACGAGGGTGAAAAGTTTACGCCCATGTCGTGGATATTATATATGTTTCTTTATAGTATGCGTAAAGTACGCAACTAGATTTCAAAAATTTAACTTAAAACTGTAAAAAAGTTCGCTACTGCAAAGATTGTGAGATTTTATTGAGGAATAAAACAAAGTGGGGGTGCAGGGAGCAAAGAACCTTCCGGGGAGTTGAAATGGAAAATGACGATAAAAATTAATAAAACATAATTACTTAATAGTGGACTCCACTTATAAACTAGTGATTTTAAGAATTAATCGTATACTTTTACTTATTTAGAAATCATTGTTAAGAATTTTCATGTTTTATCACACTTTCATCAACATAGCTTTATAACATCTCTTCATTATGATATATTATTATTAATTTTAAAATTATCACCTTCAATTCTCAATTTTTTCACTTTACATACACTATGCGTAAAAATCAACTTTACACACCCAAAACGAAGCGTAAAGACGTACTTCACGCATACTATGAAAAAAATAATTTTTTTTGGATTTCAGAGCATTGATATCACCATCAGTGATGTCAATTCAAAAGCCATACCTTCATTTCTGGACTTTATAAGTATTTTTGTCTAATAATTTTGGTTTACTCTTAAAGAAACGTTATATTTTTAACCATTCAATTTCTTTGTGTGCATTAGTGTTTCGATACTGCAATTTAAGTAAATTTTATTTTATTGTAAACGCGATTCGGGGGCGTTTTATATTTGGAATATTAAAAAAATTGATAGATTTTAGGTTTCTACGGGTTTATGTTTAAAATAATAAAAGTTGTATAAAAATTTGTGAGGAGCAAAGATACATTAAAAGCCTATGTTTCATTTGAATTTCTATAACTTATTGGGCTAATAATTTTTCATCCCAACGTTTTTTCCGTATCTCACATATTTTGTTTAAAAAATGGAATTTTTGAATTTTAATGGTATTTTTTAAAATTGAAACTAAAAATATACATTTTATCAGGAACTGTGTCAGACAAAGTTTTTAGACCTCATTGAAGCGAACAATTTTGCATTTTTACGTTTTATTTCATATTTCACATATTTTTGTTAAAAAATTCAATTCTTGAATTCTAATGGTATTTTTTGAAACTGAACCGAAAACGTTATGGTAAAATATTGTTTACTACAAAAATATCTACAAATTTGAATCGCAACATTTTTTTATGAGATGAATTTTCTTTTTTATTTAAAAAAAATACTTGAAGAATTTGAAAATCTTCCTGTGGAAAAAAGACGCTTTCGACTGCGCCGGGATTCGAGCCCAGAAAGTCGAAAATTCAATTATTTGACGATAATATGTGAAATACGAAAGAAGCGTTAAATTGAAAAACTATATGCTTAAATAAAGTCCAAAATTTTTTTCCTTTTTGACATATTTGGAAGAAAATTAATTTATGCATTTTTTCTCCGTCTAACATCGTTTTTGGATTAAAATTCAATTTTGTATTTCGAAATTGAGGAAAAATTAAGATTTAAGAGCATATATACAAGTAAAATGAATAATTATTGACTTTTTTCAAGTTTTAAAATTCTCTAGCTTTGTTAATATTGATTTGATCAAAATATGTAACAGGAATAATTTGTAGAGATTTCTGAGTAGCATTTGAAAAATATAAATATTTTTGATTTTTAAAAAAATACAATAGTTTTTACGGCTCCAAAAAATTTCAAAAATTACCTTAATTTCGAAAATTATGGGCAGTTATTGCTGAATAACGAACTCTTCCTTTTTATTGAAGCACTGATGCGGTAAATAAAATAGCATTACACTCAGATCATTTTTTAAAAAGATATCGTGTCATCAGACTCCAGTAACAACAATTAAAAACAGATACCAAGTTTTTTCACTCAAGGGGTCTCTAAACGTGAAGGTTTGATGAAAATTCGAAAAGTCAAATTTCTCATATAACCAATACGCTTTTATATGTGATGAGAATGTACAAATCTCTGAATGTTACTTGGATAGCCTGATGGAAATATTTGGCTTTTAAAAATTTAAGAAATTATTACAGTATTCGAATGTTTGCGTATTAATTGTTTCGATACGAAATTGAAAACTAACATCTCGTCAAACACGAGTATAAGAACTTTAAGCATGAGCGACTGATAATGATCTAAATGCAATGACATAGTTGTTCACATCATGATGCTTGAAAACGTGTTGTAAAAAATAAAAAGGATCATGAGAAATCGCGTCTTGGTGTTAATTTTCAGATCAAAATTCATCTAATAAACTGTTTAGATTTTCTGGAAAGAAACTGTTTTATTTAAATGATTAGTACGCGAGTTTAAAAGTGATCATATTTATATTGTTTGCTTTTACATACGTTGAGAGAAAGACGCTATTAAATCTATAGCATTCATGCCAAAAGTATGTATATTACTGATTAAAAAAAAGATATGCTATAAGAACCAATAAATATGCTATAAATTCTATAACATATTGATATGAATCAATGATAATTATGCTTTTGGTAGAAATTCTATAGATTCAATAGTTTTTTTTCTCACTGTAAAAAACTTACGTTTCAAAGGCAAATATTGAATTCTAATATGTGCAGTACTACTACTACTACTACTTCTACTATACTACAAATTTGATGGAAATTTCGAGTCGCTTTTTTCATAAATCTAATATCTTCTCATTGATGATGAGAATGTAGAAAGGTATAATAATATAATAATAATACAGGGTAATACAAAATACAAAAAATGAAGTGCTGTTTCGTTGACTCACCACACTTTCAAACTGCATTTGAAGACCACAAAGGAATGACATCAAACTCTTTGGAACAGCACAGAATCGATTTCGAATTTAAATTTGTGAGTTTTTTTAAAAATATAGGTAGGGATTCGATAATTTTTTTATTTTTTCAACAGAAGAAACTGATCCCATACCAAAAGAACAAGAATAACTTATTTTTTAACTTTTTGGGTTAATAAAATAAAAAATATGTTTTTAAATTTGTCATGTTATAATGTTAATATTGATACATACACATATACTCTAAGTATGAATTTTTAATTTATCTTTTTTTTGAATATTTTCAGAACTGATTAACTTTGATTTCAAATGTGATATTTAATGTTACGAAAATTAATTTCTCAAAAAAACCATTCACTTATTCTAAACATCTCAGAATAAATAAAAGTAATTGATAAAGAAAATTGTATTATTTTTTATTAGTAAATATATCTAAATAATATTGTATAAAATGATAAATATTGATAATTCTGAATAAAATTGTTTGAAAATCTAATGCTAAAATAGACTGTCCAGAAAGTTGATATTCAGAATTTTACAAAATACACGTATACATACGGTTTGACTGTATTTTGTGAGTTTTTTTAAACAGAAGAAACTGATCCCATACCAAAAGAACAAGAACACTCTCCTTATAAGATAATACGAAAACAAACTCAATAGTTAGGTCCGATCAGCTGGCACCTCCACAACGGAATATTACTATTTATTTTATCCCACATTTTCGGACTAATTACGGGCTAATTTTGGGCGGTAATGCCGATTTTTGGGCTCTTGTATTTTTCTCAAAAAACCAAATTTTAGGTGGAGGTGCTGACTGCCCGATCAGCTAGCACCTCCAGTACATAAAAACCTTAAAATTTCAAAAACTGACCGTACCTGAATTTCGGGCTATTTTCGGGCTTTTCAAATACACAAAAATCATTTTTGAAAAAACAACCCCTATCACCGAAAAGCAATCCTTAAATTTGAAAAATACATTTTGAACAAAAAAAACTATTTGAGAATATTGGGCTACTTTCTGGCTCTTTAAAAATGCCCATATCGATTTTTGGGCTCCAACCCTTAACATCAAAATGCAGCCCTGCATGGCCATGTAAAGACGACTTTGACTAAAATGCATCTTTTTGCTAATTTTATGGTCTGGGAAGACTCTCTGATTTTCGGGCTCCTCAAAAATGTCCATATCGATTTTTGGGATCCAACCCTTAACACCAAAATGCACCCCTGCATGGCCATGTAACGACGACTTTGACTAAAAACCATATTTTTGTGTATTTTATGGTCTGGAAGTACTCTCTGATTTTCGGGCTCCAAACCTTAACCCAAAAATGCACCCCTGCACTGCCATGTATAGACGACTTTGAGTGAAAATCATCTTTTTGTGTATTTTAAGGTCTAGAAGTAATCTCTGATTTTCGGGCTCCTCAAAAATACCCTTATCGATTTTTGGGCTCCAACCCTTAAAATCAAAATGCACCCGTGCATGGCCATGTAGAGACCATGCTGAGAAAATTTCTATAAAAGATTTCCAAAATAATTCTTAATGACAAAAATGTGAATCCAGAACTATAATAATAATAAGAAGAAGAATTGTAACTTTATACTGAAAGAATTGCATGTGTCCTTTTTTACATTATAACGTGACATATTTGGGAATAAGTCTGCTTCTATATTGACTCAAAAATGACAGGATTTGCACTCATTTTTGTTGTTTTGGCATAGCGTCAGTTTCTCCTTATTTTCTTCATTCAAAAGTTATTGTTTTCCTTTCTTCTTTTTTAGTTTTTTTACATTTATTAACGCTTTACTCTATCTACCATGGATAATTAGATACCCTTGAATCTGAAGTCATAGACATAGAATCAGAAGGATATGGGGAAGAACGACTATGTCATGCAAACAGTCGACATATTAAATCGCTTCCATTAGACACGAAGAAAACTGGAGAGGTTTAAATGATAATGCATCTGTTAAGCCCAATGATTTATTTTTGGACAATGAATTTCTATTATGCCTGTGAAGCTATACCCACACTATTAAAAAAACAAATTTTTTTTAGAGTTCTGAGCTCCTTTAGAACAGTTCTAGAGTTCCTGATAGTTTTTAAAAATAGTTCCGGGGTTTACATGCCTCAAAAATCAGATTTTCAAAATGGGGGGCTAAGTTCACGCTACCCCCAACCCCACTTTCAAAAAATTTCAATTTTTTTCAGAGTTCTGGGAAGATTTAACATAGTTCTAGAGTTCCTGACGCTTTTCGACAATAGTTCCGTGAATTTCCGGGCACAGTGAACTTTCAAAAAAAAAATTCCAACCCCCCACTTTTTACATATTCACTTTTTATTGATATATTTCTGTAGTACTCCAAGAGTTCTAGAGTTCTGTGTAACTCAAATTTTAAAAAGTTCCAAGAGTTCTGGTCAGAGTTCTGTCCCATCCACCGAAATAATTCTACAAGAAAGCCCTAAAACATTTTTCTCTCAGGTCAAAATCCAAAAAGCTATGACACTTCAAAGTTGACCAAACGTTTTGAAAACCAAATTTTGAAAAGTTCCAAGAGTTCTGGTCAGAGTTCTGTCCCCCCCACCGAAATAGTTCAACAAAAAAGCCCAACAACATTTTTCACTCAGGTCAAAATCCAAAAAGCTATGACACTTCAAAGTTGACCAAAAATTTTGAAAACTAAATTTTGAAAAGTTCCAAGAGTTCTGGTCATTGTTCTGTCCCCCCCCCCCCCCCCCCGAAATAGTTCTACAAAAAGGCTTCATAACATTTTTCGCTGCGATCAAAATCCAAAAAGCTATAGCACTTCAAAGTTGACCAAAAATTTTGAAAACTAAATTTTGAAAAGTTCAAAGAGTTCTGGTCAGAGTTCTGTCCCCCCCACCGAAAAGTTCAACAAAAAAGCCCAACAACATTTTTCACTCAGGTCAAAATCCAAAAAGCTATTTAATAGCGAACCCTGTAAACTTAGTTGGGAAATAAATATCACCAAATATTTCTAAAAATTTTCAAAAATTTAGTATTTAAACTAATTTACAAGTTCATGAAAGTACAACTTTGAATTTTCCGAAATTAACATATTTGAAAATTATATGTCCAAACAAATCCCCAAGTTCATAAAAATGAACTTATTTTGGAAAATAAACATCCGAGACAAAATCATTCAGCGAGACATTTATTGTGCTCGCCTATCACAACTCAGCACATTTATTTTTTCGAAATTTACATTTCTAAAAATTTTATTTTTCTCAAAAACGGTTTGTGATATCGAAATTTCGTTTACGGCACGTTCTTTCACACGTTAAGGGCTACCTGGCACAACTTTTTTATCTCGAAAAACCAAAATGGCGGCGTTAGTAAAAAAAATCGCTTTTTGGATATTTTAGCTCCAGTTTTTATTTTTTCGAAAAATCTTTTCTGGCACAATGTAGCAAAACTTTTATCTATTTTAAAATTAAAAATGGTGGTACCAACTTTTCGGACATTAAAATTTTAGGCTTATTTTGGGCTCCAATACTCTCTTTATAAAAATAAAATTTCGTGTGGAGGTGCTAGCTTGAATCTAGCCAGCACCTCGGCTAAACAAAAATTTGAATAAATTAAAAATAAACTGCATCAGAATTTCGGGTTTTTTGGGCTCTGGCAATAGCCTAAAACCAATTTCCGAAAACAACGATCAAGTTTTCAAAAAGATAAATTTTTATTCAAAGTTATATCTGCATGGCCATGCAGAGGTTCGATTTGATGTTAAACGTTGAAGCCCGAAAATCGATATACACATTTTCGAAGAGCCCAAAAATCAGAGAGTATTCCTAGACCATAAAGTTTGCAAAAAGATGATTTTTGTTTAAAGACGTCTCTACATGAGCATGCAGGGGTGAATTTTGACGTTAAGGGTTTAAGCCAAAAAATCGATAGGGGTATCCTCGAAGAGCCTAAAAATCATAGAATCTTCCTAGACCATAAAGTTTGCAAAAAGATGATTTTTAGTGAAAGTTGTCTCTACATGGCCATGCAGGGGTGCATTTTGGTGTTAAGGGTTGGAGCTCAAAAATCGATATGGACCTTTCTGAATAGCCCGAAAATCATAAAGTACTTCTAGACCATAAAATACACAAAAAGATGATGTTTAGTCAAAGTCGTCTTTACATGGCCATGCAGGGGTGCATTTTGGTGTTAAGGGTTGGATCCCAAAAATCGATATGGACATTTTTGAGGAGCCCGAAAATCAGAGAGTACTTCTAGACCTTAAAATACACAAAAAGATGATTTTGACTGAAAGTCGTCTTTACATGGCCATGCAGGGGTGCATTTTTGTGTTAAGGGTTGGAGCCCAAAAATCGATATGAACCTTTTTAAAGAGCCCGAGAATAGCCCAATATTCTCAAATAGTTTTTCTTCAAAATGTATTTTCAAAAATTAAGGGCTGCTTTTCGGTGATAGGGGTTGCTTTTTCTAAAATGATTCTTGTGTATTTAAAAAGCCCGAAAATAGCCCGAAATTCTGGGGTAGTTGATACCGCAAAAAAAGTATTTTTAAAAATTAAGGGTTGCTTGTTAGTGATAGGGGTTGTTTTTTAAAAATTGATTTTGGGGTATTTCAAGAGCCCGAAAATAGCCTGAAATTCGGGTACAGTCAGTTTTTGAAATTTTAAGATTTTTATGTACTGGAGGTGCTAGCTGGTCGGGCAGTCAGCACCTCCACCTAAAATTTGGTTTTTTGAGAAAAATACAAGAGCCCAAAAATCGGCATTACCGCCCAAAATTAGCCCGTAATTAGACCGAAAATGTGGCATAAAGTAAATAGTAATATTCTGTTGTGGAGGTGCCAGCTGATCGGACTTTCATTAGTTGTTCACAGTCATTCAGTTTTCCACATTAAATCTCAAAGAATCAATATTCACGAAAAAGGAATTAACCTTCAGATTCAAACTTTTTACCTCTAAATGATAATTAGGCATTTCACTTCCATAAACAGATAATTTCACTTCGTAGAACACTGATGTTATTGGTTCCATTGGAAATGTACGGAAAAGGCTCTTATTCCACTTAGGGGTCAAAAAATGCACTTTTTGACCCGCTAATAGAAAATTTGTTTAATCATACAAAAGAAATCAAACTATACGATAAATTTGACTGATTTTTAATTTTAATAATTTTTTTTTAGTGGGAGCTACACCACCAGTGTTCGATGAAGTAAAGTTAGCTGTTTATGGAAGTGAAAATTACTAATTCTTATTCATTCTTTTCCTGTTTTTATTCAAACTTGGAATAAGAAAAATATGCAAAAAAATTTTGCAATAACAAAAAGTAAATATTGTTTGGGAAATGTCTGGAGGTAAAGTAAAAAAAGCACTATGTGTAATAATGAGTATCTTTTTAATATGATTAACTTTTGAAAAAATGTTCTCTTTCAAAAGAATTCTTGAATACCGTATAGAATGTGTAATTAGTTGTTATCGCTGTTAATTTTAAAAAGCCCATTCAATTGGAACATTTTTTATGGACGAATATCATGAAAATGCAGCAACAAATGAAATATTTACCTAAGTTACAGATATTTTTTGCAAACTTTAATGTTCTACAATGTTGTTATGTCGACAGAATGTTGTGAAAGACGAGTGTTGAAATTCATTTTAATAAATATTCACAGCTACATCAATAACCACTGCTTACAATGTTATGTAAATTGCAACATTTCCACAATCAATCGCCCATGATTCTCTTCTTAATCGGATCAAAAGCAACTCTCCTTCAATAGGTATACTTTTTTATGAGGCTAAATTTAGACAAATATTTGGAAATCATATAAAGATTAAAACTAATGACATGAATATGTATCAGATATAGAATTCTTGGTACTGAGTCATCAAGAAGTTGTAGAAATTTATAATCACTCATTCGCGATTCAGAGTTCGCTATATTGGCAAAAGTTTCTAACTATATTTATAAATATGCATACGCTCTCTTTCTATATTGCAACAAAATTGTTTTATTTTCTATCGCAAATCTCTCTCTCAAGGCATAAAACGTGCAGAACCGACGTAGTAAAAAAACTCATCTTTAAAAAATTATATTATTATAAATCTATAACATGAATGCCTTTATTAGCTGTCGCATACATGCCCTATAAATTATACATTATTATAATATATAAATATATCATATTTTATTTTATAATATATCTATTCACCGATTGTTAATATTATTTATTTTATGTGCCATCGACGCACAAACTCGTTTTTTCGCTACAGTTAACAGTAGCGCAATGTAGTACATTTCGCCAGAAAGGAATGAAATGTAAAAATTGAACTGCGCAAGCGCCCATAGCCATGAAACGAAGCTCAATCCTTCTTATTCTTCTTCTTCTTCGTACAGCGTTAGCATCTTACTGGCAAAGTCTTGTACATTTGAACTGCGCATGCGTCTACTAAAATCCATTACTACTACACAAGATCGATAAAATCAAAATGGCCGGGACTAGTCGTGACATATTAAGTGTAATGACTAGCGCCGCAAACAACTACAATACTAGTTTAGATTCCAGTGTACGCATAAAAACTCGTATACGCACCGAAGTCACATAAAATAGAATACGTGCCAATGCACACAATTCGGGTAATTCCGAGACTCGCGACAATGCTCGCAGGACTGATCGCGCTTCGGCTTCGTCTCGGCTTTGCCTCGACTACGCCTTAGCTTCGATCTCCTGCGAGCATTGTCGCTCGTCCCGCAATGACCCTCATTCTGCGCCTGGGCACGTAATGTACTATTTTATTTTTAGTCCAAAAATACTAGAATTAAGTTTAAATTCTTATTACATGAAATTTGTACCTAAATCTAAAGTTTCGATGTCAATAATAAACACGTTAATAGAATTGAATAACTTCAATTTTGAACGTCGGTTGCTTTTGCTTTTAGCCTTGATTTAACACATTCTCAAAGAGAATAACAAATTATATTCTCAATTCACGTCAGTAAGATAAAATTAAATTCAGAGTAAAAGTCAAGAAAATAGGTAAAAAAGCACTTTGATTTTAGAAAACATACATCTTCTGGATGACTAAAATCGTATCCAACTAAAATGTTAGCACAGTCCTACTAAATTACGATACATTTTTACATCCTTTTTAAGGATTTCATAGAATGAATGCATCGCTATAATCAGATACTGTTGTGTGCCTATATGTACGTATATACACAGGAAGAATTTTCTTCCGAGAGGTGAAGATGTGAAAATAGAAGGTACACTCCAGTTAGATTCAAGTATTCAAGAGCAGATCGAAAACATTTCCAATTCTACAGTTGAATATCTTAAATTTATGAATCTTATCACAAATTACAATTTTTTTTATAAAATATAATTCTTAAGTTTTAAAGTGACATGTTAATTTCTCGTTATTTTGGCATAGGGTCAGTTACTTCTTATTTTCTCTTATTAAAATTTTCACTATTAGATGTAAAAATGCGGAAAAAGAAAAGTATTAAAGTGATATATCATTTGAAATTAAAGCTTAAAAATATTGTGAATTTTTGCTAAAACACATCTTAATTACACTTTGAACTCCAATTCAATATTAAATTTTGTAAAAGAATCACACAAAAATTACATAACATTTCACAATTGTTTTTTAGTTCGTAATTTTATTTTTTCAAACTATTAATGAAAGTAACGTTTCGAAATGGAATGTTTACGATCCACCTCAAAATACTTCTACTTCGTTTGACAATGGTCAGTCGTCGATTCGTTTCATGGCAAAATTACAAAGTCAGTTGTAGCAATAATATTGCCATGTCCATTATATCTTACATATAAGAAGTACTTTAATAGTATATTATGTGCCTCCGGCGCATAAACGCGTTTTTACGCTACAGTTATGAGAAGCGTAATGTTGTGTATTACGATACAGAGGAACATAATGTAAAAATTAAACAAAATGGCCGGAAGTATTCGCGAAATGTCAAGTGAGATGGGCGATAATCACGGCAATTTCGACCTTTTTAGATTGGATTCGAGTGTACGAAGAAAAACTTGTAAATGCGTCGAAGTCACATAAAATAGTATATGCGCCAATGCACGCAATTCGGGTAGTTACGAGATTTGCTTAAAATGCTCGCAGGACTGATCGCGACTCGGCTTCGATCCTCTGCGAGCATTGTCGCTCGTCGCGTAATAACCCTCATTATGCGCCTAGGCACATAATATACTATTATATCAAAGACCATCTAACTGACCAAATCAAGTAGTCAGTGCAGGCATGCTAACAGTTAAAATATTATAAGAAAATTACAATAAAAAAATTAACTCCTATTGCGAATGAATTTTAAACATTGAACAATATTATGTTTTGCAAAACTTATACAGAGTGGCTACGAGTGGATAGGACTATAAGTGCGAGTGGGACAGCAAGTTTATCATTTTCGCACTCATAGCCTCTTCTACAATCCATTCATGATCACTCTGTAGAATTCTTTCAAATTGAAAGCACACTTATGATAAATAAAAAAACATTGAACAAGTGATATATTTTTAAAAAGCAGGTAAAAATTAGAAAAATTTAACTCGATGCCAGGCCTGCTAATGCTGATTCAAGTGTGAATATAATTGAAAAATAATTTATACAGATTGAGATTGTTGATTTTATTTACTAATTAAATTATGTTTCTTGCTTTTTCGATATTTATACTTTTCTTACTTATTTGCTAATGTAATGTTCTTTCACACTCAACAATCTTAAAGCTTAAATGTTACCTCCACTAGGATAAAAAGGAAACGCTCCAAATTGAAAGTTTACAGGCGTTTTCGGTGAAGCACACGTGTAGAGAAAATCGTCCGATTGGAGCTGAGTTCTGTTCAGATTCGGTTCGGAGGTAGATCTTGTAATCTTAGGTAATCCTCGAAGAAGAGCCTCGAGACTCGCCAAGATTTGCCTAAATATTGGTCGTTCATCTCGGGAAAACTTTATACAATCTTCAGTTAACCTGCGGAGAGCCTTCGGAGTATCCGATCTTAATTTATTTAAATCTGGACGCAGATATCCCCTTCCAACCATAAAAAGGATCTGATCCTTATTATTAACCTGAACATAGGGCAGCTGACCTGCCAATAGTTCAAACAAGACCACACCAAAAGCGTAGACATCAGACTGAAAACTGTAGGGGTTTTCTTCTTGCATCCTAATAACTTCCGGTGCCATCCAGAGGATTGATCCAGTTGGTTGATGGAACTGCAAAGACCCTGACCACCTTGTCTTGGCCGTCGCCAGGCCAAAGTCTCCTATTTTCACTGTGAGATCATCATGCAAAAAAATATTGTTGCTCTTCAAATCTCGGTGGATAATGTTTTTTGCGTGCAGGTAGTCCATTCCTTGCGCAGTCTGCCTGCCGATTTCAATCAGGGTTAGTAGCTGGAACCTTGATTCGAAAACGTGTAAGTGTTTGTACAAGGACGACCCCTCACACCACTGTGTCACGATAGCCAGCTGGGGCTTACTGACACAGCCCATAAAGAGGAGAATATTGACGTGGCGAGTCTTTCGTAAAACGGCCACTTCGTTCTTGAATGCCTGTAACTGCGCTGCCGTAGGAATCTTTACGTTCAAAGTCTTGACTGCGACTGGTCCGTGCCAATGAGCTTTGTACACCGTCCCGAAGGAACCTGATCCAATTCGAGGACCGACTAAGATTTCATCAGCAGGGATTTCCCAATCTTCGATTGACTCTCGGGGTGCGAGAAGGTTCTTCGATGATTCATCAGCGGAACGCGCTCTGGGACGCTTTGGCCTTAAGGTGCTGGTAGGGCTAGCTTGCGTGGACTGACTGTGTTTAGTAGGGCTATTTCCGGGAGACACAGGACTTTGCATTGGTCCCGCAGGCCGTCCAAGACACTGAGATCTTGAGTACTCATCTAGGTTAATTGGCTCTCCTCCAGGTTTGACCATGTTAAAGCACACGTTGGGAGCGGAGCTGGAACGATCCTGCTGTCCTAGTGATCTAGGATGCCTGGAATTTCTAGATGTGGCTAGAGATGATGATAAGCCGTAGCCTGAAGGTAGCTGCAAAATTCCTGCGGTTGTTTCTGGATTGTGGGCTAGAAGAGCCTGATAGTAGGTATCTTGCATTCGAGTTTGATGACAAAGTGCAGGCACACCAGCGGCGCATCTTTGATGAAATCTGTAATTACACGTCCTGCAGTAAAATCCTTGGAAGAGCAGTTTTCGACAACACTCGCAGAACGCTAGAGAGAAAAAAGTCTTACGAACAAAATTGTGGGATATCGAAGTCGCAATCGGGAACTTGTCGAGAATTTCTACTGAAATCTCGTCACATTCAAGGGAAGAAATGTCCGTATCCCAGGGTATAGGGTGTTTGGAATCATCGGATCCAGATCGGATATAAACCATGCACATTTCAGTGGTGAGGTTTCGGAGCTTCATTGCCTTGGCAAGGGCGTCTCTTAAAGAAAGACCTTCTCGGACTTGTACGCTTGTGCGTTGCTGATTAGGTAAATGGGCTCTTACAAGCGACTTGAGAGGAGTTCGAGGAGAACGAAACTTACTAGTTAACTGAGAGTCGGTATCCACTGATCCAGCACTTTCAATCGCAGTGGAGTTTAGCAGTTCATTCAGCTTCTGCTGCTTGCTTTCTAATTCATGCAACTTGCTGGTTAATTCTTGATATTCTGTTAAGTAGATCGTAGGTGGATCTTGGAATCCAGCGAACTTGTTGTTTAGTGCATCGATGTTCTGACGGATGACGTGGATTACGTTCTGAATGTTCCGGAGTTCGTACCTAGGCATTGAAAATTAGTTATATGAATTTTTTAACTTTTGATTTCTCAACATTTACTCTAAAATAATATTACTAATATATTTTCTATCTACAATTTTTACTACTGTGATTAAAATCTCAGTCCACAATATTAAACATTTGATTTCGTCAATGCTTTTATAATCAAATATTCACAAATTAGATGACATTTTTAATTTTATGTACAATGATCGAAAAATTCGAATTTTTTAGTTGCAGCAGCTTCGTATAACTGTTTTTTAATTATCGTTTACCTTTGGAAATTATGTTGTGCTCATTTTCTAAAATTCAATTTCAAAAAAGGTCAACATTGATGATTATTATAAATATATAATTATTGCAGTATTATTCGTATTAGAGCAGCTTTTATTAGAAAATATATAGCGAACTTCAAAACATACACAAAAAAGATTTGTAAGAACATAATAAAGTATAAAATTATCACCGAAGAGGATCAGTGTCCAAAAATTCATCCTCTAGATCACTAAGCTTGCCCTGATCAGCACTCCGCGAACACATCGTGCTCTCGAGAGCCGATCGACTCTTCCTTCTCCTATGGTGACGGAAAGATGATGACAAACTTTTTCTTCTTGTACTCTGGCAAGTGAAAATTTCCTGCTCGTCTCCTACATGAACTATTGGGTAATACCTGTTAGAGAATATATTTACTTTTAGTAGAAGAAAAAAAACATTATTTTCTTAACTAATGATTTTAAGGCTATATTACGAACGAGAATTTATCCAATATTTGTTTCCCTCCTTATTCTTAAATTAATAACTCAAATGGATTTTTCTTAGCAGATAAACGTAAAAGTAAAATTAAGGTTTAATGATTTCTCACTGTGAATCATAGCAAAATTTATCATCAAACTGAAACTGTAAGACAATGAATTGAAACCTGTATTTATTGGATAATCTCTTGTATCTTAACTTTTCAAGACAATATTTATATCCAAAAACAGGATGAATTTATGAATTATTCTGGAATAGTATAAATTCAAATTGTAAATTATAATGGCGAGACAAAACAAATCAGGTTTCAACTAAATTTGAATTATAAATTTAATATCTTTGACATTTCAGATTATTGTATGAACATTTTTTCAAAATATGATGACGAAAAAAGTGTAATTTAGGGAGATGATTTGATTCAATTCAATAATAAATGTAAACTAATATGAAAAGACAAAAAATGTATGATTCGAGTGTAATATAATCATAGATTCATTATCTTTTGAATTATTTGATAATTTTATAGACATTGCTCCAAAATACAGTGAAGTAATATTCCTTATTTATCAGGCCTATTAAATATTTAAGAACTGAAAGTCGTGTTCCCGATAAAATATCTGCGGAAAACAAAAGTGTGAACGTCAGTAGGAATAAATATAATTGGAGCGAAATATTTCTTAAAAAATGAAGGAGAAATTGAACTATTTTTTTAAACCGTATAAAAAAATGTACTAGACATAGAATATCCCTGAAAATTGTTGGCTGGCCGACCAAAGCAAAGTTAACGGGAAATAATCGTGGAAAAGAAAAATTATATACAAAATAGATAGAATAGTCGGTGTAGTTTATTAGGATACTTTACCTGGATTCGCCGATCACGGCCATTTTCCTAGAGCGTAAAAGAGCATCCTGGAGAATCGTTGCGGCTCGAAATACTCCTGTAACCGGTGCTGCCAGTACCGGTTGCCCCTTAAATCAAGCTGTTGTCGCTGTCCACGATGTATAGCACCTACGCTTTCTTCTGTTTGATCTGCCGTGTCCGCCGTTATGTTTCGTTTCGAATCCACAGAACAGCCAAAGGATCCGCAGCATTCCGTGTTGTTAATTTTCGCACGAGCAAGATACGTGCCTTTTCCTCAGTAGTTTTCATCCCTGACACATGCACTACAATCGACGAATTGACATCATCACTACCTGGCCTTGAGGCTTGCAGAGGCTTGAGCCGCACCGACTGAATTTAGGGAATGTAAAGTCGACTGCGACTTTAGTCGACTTCTGCTTTTCTTTTGTTGTGTCGTGTCCACGGTAGTATTGAGACTAGTAAATTAGCATGCGACACTGGCGGTGATTTCACGAACTACACAAAATGGCCGCTACCACGGACAAACGTCAATGTTGTCATAAGGAGTAATTGAGTTATTTGCCTTTTTATTTTTCAATCAATTCCGTGTGGTGAATTTTTAATAGTTACCGTGTTGTAAATAAAATGGAATTCTCGACCGGATATAGGAAAGCAAGCGGTGGTGGACGCTGTTGCGTTCCAAATTGTGAATCTGTGAAGAGAAAAAGTGACAATATTAGTTTTCACACCGTGCCAGCACGAAATAGCGTTCAAAAAGTTGAAAGAAAAAATTTATTCGGTGATTCCGAATACGTCAATAAACGGGCTGATGAGTGGCTAAGGATTCTAAAAGTTAAAGACGAGGAAAAAGAACTTTTAGTTTGTTCGCTGCACTTTTTAAAAGACGACTACAGTTTTCCAGGTAATTAATTTCGTTTAAAGTGATTATGTACATGCAGTTCAATTAATATTTATAAATATACTTATAAATGATAAAAAGTAGCATCGCATAAAAATATGTACATGTGGGTCAAATGTTATTCCGCTTGTTTGCAAACATAAAGCGTATAACTGTATGTTTGCAGCGGTTCTTTCCGTTACTCCGCACATAAATAAGAGGCCAGAATTTATAATTTCTTGGCCTTCGCGCATATTTCGCGTTGTAGGAGTTGCTGCAGTGTATCTGCATAACTACTCCAGCGATATCGTCAACATTTTTCGGCTTCACTTGCGTAATTTAGGAAAAATCACGATTTTACCTATACTTCCAATGCTATTTTGTCCGTGGTAGCGGCCATACTTGCTTCGGCACAACAGCGCCGCCGTTCCCGCGGTGGTACTTTCTTTCGTCAATAGACAGGTGTGGCAGCTCCCGTGGTGGGGGATGTTCCCTTCTTGTAGTCAGAATGTTTCATATTTTCGCCACGGATAGCGCTAGTATCGAGTAGTGGCCCGAATGACCGCACTATAGCATGTATGTATATGGATATACCCAGAACGTAGTCAGCTGTGAAAGCTGTCTGTAAACCAGGAAGGAATAATAAGGAGACCAAATTGCCATGGGAAAAATTTCCAAAACAAAATTTAATTAATAAGATTTTCAAAATTTTTTGTTAAGTTTTTCACAGGATTTTTAACTGATATTACAGACTCTTAAAGGATATTCAAAAGGTGTCAAGTGATTTTAAAGAATTTAAGAGGATTTAAGCGATTATAAGTGATTATAATGAATTTAAAAGAATTTCAAGTGATTTTATGTAGATTTGATTAATTTAAAGCCTTTTTAATAGACTTCAAGTGACGTTACAGAATTTTAAGAGAATTTCAAGAGAATTTGAATGCATTTCAAGATTTTCAAGTGATTAAAAAATGTTGTTAAGGGTTTTAAGGGATATTAAATAATATTAAAGAATTTTGAAAGAACTCAAAAGAATTGAAGGGTTTTCAAGAATTTTCACAGGATTTTTGAAATTTTAAGACATTTTAAAGGATTTCAAGAGATTTCAAAGATATCAAGATTTCCTAAAGGATTTTAAGAGATTTAAAATGGTTTTAAGAAACTTAAAGTGATGTTGAGAGATTTCAAGTGATTTTAAAGAGTTTTTTAAGGAATTTCAACAAATTCAAAAATGTTTCAAAATTTTGAAGTAAGTTAGAAACAATAAAATACTTTTGAATGCTTTAAAATCTTTTAAATCTCTTGAAATATCTGGTGAAATTTATTGAAATTCCTCGAAACCATTTGAAATCTTTTGAAATTTTTTGAGATCACTTAAAAACTCTTATAATCTTTTGAAATATCTTTAAATCACTCTAGTTATTATAAATTATGTAAAAAATATAATCATAAAATGTTGTTTAATAATAATTTTGATGAAAACCTATTTAAACTTTCTAGAATCATGTTCGTGTTTGTCTACACTGTAAAAAATATCGGTAAATTTTCCTACTATGTATGAGGTAATTTTTCCTAAATCCTTAGGAAGCATGGATTTTCCTACAGAAAGTGGAAATATTTCATAGATTTGAGGCAAATTGACCGAATTTTCGGACATATTTCCGAACTATTAGGATATCAAAAAGGTGAGAACATTTCACAAATCTTTTGAGTTGTAAAAAATTTCTCCCATGAAAAGCGGAAATTATTCCACAAAAACGGAAATATGTTCACTTTTTTTGGATCTTTTTCCACTTAAATTATGAAATATATCCATTTTTCCTAATAAACTGGATATATCTCCGACCAAACAGTAGGAACTATTTCCATTTCTATGTCGTAAATATTTCCGACAATATTTTTGGAAAAATTCACGACCCATTTGTATTTTAAGCTGTCCAACTATTTTCGTAAAAATTTTATACAGACGTCCAATATATACATACATATTAGTTAATTATCTAATCTATAAATATAACCATCTTTTACATTTTCATAAATAATTAATTGCACACTGAGAAAAAATCCTCGGCATAGTGACGTGATATATGTAGTTGAAAATGTCCTTAACTATTTTTTGTGGTTGAATAATTATATGTAAGTGTCAACTATAAAGTTATGGAAAATCAGATTCCTAAAATCAAATGCATAAAATCAGTTCGTGGAACATTGTATTTTTCATAGCACCTCTTTTGAAAATCTGTTTGTCGGTATTTGTAGAGCAGGTTGAAACTTTAAAAGTAAGGTAAAAGCACCAATAGCCGGACGGTACCCAATAGCCGGACAGAGCCATGAATTTTTCTCAAAATTAGAGATTTACGAATCACTTATCGTTATTTTGGTGTAATGTATACAAACCTCGAAACGTGCACTTTAAAAAAGTGAAAAATTTGTTGAATTAGAAATTAAAACTTCGCTAAGAAAAAAAAATTTCTCTACTGAAGCACAAGGTTGGTCGAAATGTAGCGAAATTTTGAGAAAGTATTTTCATTTTAACATATGTATTTTCTGGGTTTTAAGTATTTGGTGTCTTTATTATAGATCATGGAAAAAGTATCAGAAAAAAAGATTAAAAAGCTTTATACCAAAACGGATATTATTAATGCGATTGAGGATATAAGGCAAAAACGATTGGCAATTAGTGCTGCAAGCTCTAAATATAATATATTCTATTTGTAAAATCTTTTCAATACTTTTTATTTTTATAATCGCAGACCTAAAAAATGTTTCCGTAAATATTCCCCAGTGTTTATTATGCTTAAAAAATATCAAATCCATATCAATCAAATTATAATATTCTTTTGTCCGAGTATTGGTGCAGCGCTGTCCGGCTATTGGATCAATTCACTTTACCCGTCCGGCAATTGGCTCCAGAGCATTATTTAATGAAAAGAATTATTAAAATGGATTATTCAGATTTAACACAACTCTGGACTTTTTGTTATAGTAGGGAGGACACATACATCAAAATAATCGCGGCAATTCTTGATTCCGCGTCACATTTAGAACGATTAATACAAAAAATTGAATGACATTTCCTTAGACGTCCGGCTATTGGTGCTTTTACCTTAGTAGAATTTAAGATCACAGTTTCGACCCGCTCAATACATCAAATCAAATTCTCAATAGAATTGTTATCAGCTACTGCTATGAAAAATAATATGCATTACTCGAAACAATACACAGCGGATTCAACGAGTGTAAAGTTTGCTGCACTGGTTATAGCGACTACGTTATTCTACACTGGGAAAAAAAACCATCATATGTTATATGTGTATGTGTTTGTATTCGAAATTTTTGAAATACATTTTTCTTATTATTCGTTCATTTATCTCATATTTTAAGAAAATTGCATATCAAACTTTACAAAGCTAACTCTTCTAATTTCTCATATATTTTAGCTCTGTCCAAAAGTGACATTCTAGTTTATCAAAAATTCACAAACTTTTTCCACTTTTTGGATCAGTTATTTTTTTCGTGTACATCAGTATATTTAAAAATGTGAATGAAATATAGATTATCCAAAACAAAAACAAATAAAAAGTGATCCTTATTATTAGACTAAATCTTCAAATGCCACGGAAAAAATTACTTGCTTAAAATTAAAACTATTGTCGAAGATTCATGGACATGTAGAGTTTTATAAGATGCAGTCGCAGAAAATATCAGTGAGTTTTATTAAATAGTGTTTAATTTTGTCCTATAATTTAATAAACTTCTTGTGATATTTAATTAAAATTCAGTGAAATTTGCTGCGACTGCGTCCTATAAAACTCTATGTTTAAGAATTTTTGACAAGAACTCAAATTTTAAGTGATTAATTTTTTCCGTGTGCAGATTTATCGAAAACTAAGAAACGCAATTACTGTGAAAACGATCAACAGAGACAAACTCAGCTGAAATCAAATAAGAAATTATAATATTGGTTTCTGATAGTGCTTATAAATCTCTACTAATTATCCTAATAACATTTTTCGATTAAACTAAAACTAGGACAGTTACGGTATGTTAAAACTTTAAGAAAGTCAATATCTAGATTTCATTTTTCAGTTACATTTTACGAAAAACGAAAAAAAGTTATGATACAAAATTTTTGACTACAAAAAGATCTACAAATTTTAATCGCAACATTTTCCTATAAGATGTATATTTTTCTTTTTAATTTAAAATAATATTATTGAATATCGAAAATGCATATTTTTTAACCAGAATATGTTTACATTTTTTGACAAAATGTATATTTTTTGTTTCAATTTATAAAAATACGTTCCAAATTTAAAAATTTCAATTTTAGACAAAACATATGAGATATGAAAAAAACCTTGAGATGGAGAACGATTTGTCTGAATAAGGTCTACAAATTCTTATTAGCACATTTTTTGACAAAATGTATATTTTATTTTTTGATTTCAAAAAGCACTATTGAAAATCAACAATCCCATTTTTTCACCAAAATATTTAAGATATGAAAAAAGCGATAAAATGCAAAATCGTTTGCTTCAATGAAGTCTAAGAATTTTTTTCATTCTCAGACATACAATAAATAACATTCATAACATACAGCATACAATAAACATACAATAAATAGCTAAAAGTAACTATGAACATAGATTTATTTTTGTATTCAATAAAGAATATTTTCATAGTAAATATTGTAATAATGCACTTTGAATTGCGTGCTAATGATAACTCCGCCCATTGAAATTCTGATGGTAAATCATATCTGGATTATTTTCTAAATTTCAAATTGACATGTTTGGTAACATGTCTATTATTGTATTGACCCAAATCAAAGAAAATAAGAAGAAACTGACCCTATGCCAAAGAAATTAACAAACATTATTTTCTAACTTTCATTATTTTCCGACGCGCAAAGTGCATCTTCAAAGTAACTCCAGGTTACGCGTTCAGAGGACGCGTTTATTAGCCCACTTTTTGAAATTCTCTTCTTCAAGTTAGCTTTAGCAATCTCCCAACTCATCTCTGTCCTCGTGGTCCCTGTCACACGGGACATGGTACAGTAAAACCCCGTTTATCGCAACTCCCGTTTATTGCAACTTGTCTCTCCCGTTTATCGCAATAAACCTTACCATTTTTTTCCCCCTCTTATTAGTAGAAGGAGTGATCACGTGATTCTTAAGGATAGGCGGGAATACCCCTTACTTTTAAATTTGTGATGCATATATTTACATGAATTTTATTACATTTTTTTAAGCGTCTTTGGAATCCGTACTTATTTTGAGAGGTACATTTTTTTTCTCATGAAATGCATAAATGTTTTTGAAATTCTTTATTTAGCAGTTCGTTCCAAACTATCGTTTATGTATATATTGCTACATATTTGTGTTTTATATGTATCAGAAAAATATATAAACTTTTCACATTTCAATGTATATTATTATGACAAATTATAGCATGAATTGTGCCTAGTACAGCAATCGCTTTACCAATTGCGAATCAATTGTTTTACAAAATGCGGGAATATTTCTACTGAAAAAAATTCAATCATGCATTCGAAAATTATAAGAGAAATACAGTAAAACCTATCGTAGCCGACACATATGGGAGACAAGTTCGGCTACGATGAGTACCAATGACATGCGATAATTGCTAGGGACTTATTACTAGCTTGGTTCAGTGCTGTGGCAACAGGTGCCCCTGTGTTTAGTAACACACATGTACCAGCTTGTACATATTTTTTGTGTTTACTTTTGTGCAAAAAGGTGAGTAAAAGTTAGTTTGAAAAATAACCAGTTATTTTTGTTGATAATTTAAAAATTTCATGGATAAATTCAGTCGATAAAAAACTATAAGGAATACTTAGTGCTTTTAGTGGAAAATGTATAGATGACAGTTGAGGTTATGTTGCACGACTGTACATACATATTTAAGATCTTAATAAGTTGAAATATAATTGGTTACAATAATTCTCCAATTTTTCGAAGTTAAATTGTAATTACAATTTATAATTCAAATATAATCATTAATTAAATTAATATTTCATTTTAAATATATATTGAAAAAAAAATTACTAAGATTTATTACAAAAATATGAGGACCCTCCAAAGACGGTGTTTAAGACGGCCCTGACCATGCACATTTCTCGACCAATAATGTGAAGCGTCAGAGTGGGATGTTCGTTAGGAGAGTGTCGGCTACGATAGGTTTTACTGTATGTAAGCTTTAAAGTAATTAAAATTTATTGTTTGTACTAGTCGTTTACGTACCATCGTTCGGTTCCACGTTTTCACTCATTTATAATTGCACATATAATGACAATAAAAAAACGCATTCGAGGTTATTGAAACACGACTGTAAACAATAATAAACAGTGAAAGCGCGTGAAACTATTCGTTTAGGCGCATGTGCTGATAATCAGTTCAAGCTGGTGGCGAAGAAGTGGGTACCCCTCCGTTTTTGCGATAAACGGGAGGCATTTGATTGGAAGGTGTTGCGATAAACGGGGTTTTACTGTACTCCCATTGGTAAGCAGCCATATCCGACTCCCTGCCTGCAACGGCGAGAACTTGCTTCCCTTAGTGATTATAGTTTCTATGTGCAAAATTTTCTCACCAGAGCGCGTTGCACGCGTCACACTCTACAAAAGCATTGTGTTGAACGGGTGATTTTCTGAAAAAAGTGTAATTAAATATTAATTAAAATAAAGAAATATATAATATATATAATAATATATAATAGATACATATATAATATAATATAAATATAAATTAAATATCGAAGAAAGCACTTTTATATTTTTTTACAAAATGGATTTGTATAAGAAATATAGTGTCGTTGATGTTGCATTTAAAATCCATTTAGAATTTCTTAAGTTTCCTTAATTTCAGAAAATTTAAGTGAATAAGATAAAAATATTTTATTCAGTATGAGATTTCGAATGGAATATTATCAATACTGTATAAAAGTTTTATTAATTTTGTGATCCTTTCCTTTGGTTTAGAGATTTTTTGGCACTATCAGATTAGTTGGAGGAACAAACGATCATCCTTGTACACCAACCTTCTTGCAAATATACAAGATATTAGCTGCCTTTAGCATTTTGAAACCTCCAAAGCTTGGAAGATGTACACTTAAAAAAAATATTTTATTGAATGAAAAAAATTATTTGTTTAAAACACTTTCTTTGATGTAAAGAAATGATTTGTTTAAATGAAATAAAATTTTTTTGATTCAAACAAAATATCTTTGAACCAAATAAATATTTGTTTCAATCAAATTAATTTTTCTTCAAAACAAAGAAATTAATGCATTGATATATGGTCAAAGATATAATTTGTTTGATTTAAGGCAGATAATTATTTGATTTGAACCAATATTTATTTGATCCAAAGATATTTTGTTTGAATCAAAAAAATGTTGTTTCATTAAAGCAAAACATTTCTTTACATCACAGAAAGTGTTTTAACAAATAATTTTTTTGATTCAATCAAATACTTTTTCTGAGTGTAGTACTTTCGATGGCAACTCTCCACAGCCCTTAATAACAATCTCAAAATTGAAATAATTACATCAGTCGAATAGTAAAAGCGCAATTAAGAAATTCGAGAAAAGTTAAAAGCAATAATCGATTGTGAAGACACTGATTTTAGTGATTTTGTAGATGCAGTAGCGCACGATTATGCTTTACCAGCTGTTAGAGATTGTTTGATTTTTTACACAACTGGTCGTATAACTGCTTACATTAAACAGCACACCCAGTGTTCAACATGCTTAAATGCATTTTTGACCAAGTCTGAAATTCATGCAGATACGATATTTTTTTCTTGTGATCAGTTACAAGAATGTTTAAGTAGATTTGCAAAAATAAATAAAGATTTCATACGTCCAAATTTTAAGTTATGCAAGCTTATCACAGTTGTCGAATATCTATTTAAAGGGGTGTTCTCATCAAACGGTTTCAGAAAAATCGATTTTTTTTTTCATTTTTTCAAAAATTAGGGATCTAAGAACGATTCAAAGATATACGATTTGTTTTACTATGGCAATTACGTCAAGAAAGTTAAACTCAATTTGTCGCTTTTTTTCATTGGAAACTTTAAACGCGTTTTTTTCAAAACTACTTTTTCCAAACTGGTTCCTACGATTTCGAAGAAACTAGTAGACGGATTTTGATAAATTTTTTTTTATGTGTGGAAATGTACTCGCTATTCTCTGACAGACGTTTTTTCCCCTATTCTATATAACAAATGTTTAATGTATTTTGAAAGATGATAAAAAGGTAAAAAAAAAACGAATAACGATAACTACACTACCATAGATTAAGAAAAACATTTACTCTTGTGTTTCAGAGCAGCCATTTTTGAGATTTGGTGGGAATCATCAACCAACTTTTATTGGAAGGCCTATGTTCGCAAGGGTGCAGTGGCCAAATCGTGCAAATTTTTTCATACAAGTTTTATGAATTTTGTAGTCTGAGGGTTAATAAAACTTTTGAAAAAAACCGCATTAAAAAATCAATCATATTTTTCTCACAGTAAAATTCCAAAAAACGCTTCGAAATACGGCCAATCCATGAGAACACCCCCTTAACAAACATTGCCGGTCTAGCAATTCTTTTGATCTAATTTTAGACGATTTGATTTCATGTGAAACAATATTTATTTTCCAATGAAAAGAACATGCCAATGAAGCTATGGAGACGTTAGCATATGTAATTTTATTTTATTTTAAATAAGGATGAGACAAATCGTAAGACAGGAAATGGCTGAAATTAAAAAAGTTAGCGTCTTGAAGAAAAAAGCAGCCAAGCTTTGCGACACTTAACTAGTCATCATCGATCTGTACATGTTAAAAATTTGAAATGTTAAAAATATGTACTAGAAAATTTTATATTAATGAATATTTTTTGTTACATTTACAAATTTGTAATTGAGTATATATTTCCCTTCACATGGTTTTTAATGTTGACCACAAGGCTTAAGGGGTTACAACAGTGTGAAAAAAATTTTTTTTTGGTTTTTTTTTTTTGCTCTAATCTATAGTTCTTGACTTCAAGAATATGTATGCAAACTCCCAAAACCATATTCAGCTTAGAAGTATTCGAAATTAGCGCCAAATACTAGGGCTCTCAGAGTCTTCGTACGGCTTCTGAAACTTTAAACGCGATTTTCTCGAAATCATGTTTTTTGACCTCGTTGACAGCATAACTCAATCAAATTTTGTCCGATCGAGTCGATCCCAAATGGATTCTCTTCAGAAAATATATCGCTATCGCTGCATCGTACAGTTTTTTTAAAAATTAATTCTTTTTTTTTTATTAAAAATTTTGATGAAAAATTCAAACTTTTTTTTTAAAATGCCGCCATTTTTTTCCTAATCAAAAATCTAAAATTTCCTACGATGCGGCGATAGTTTTTCAAATATAATTTAATAATTTTTTTGTATTTTTGATTTCAGACGTCTGCTGTTAGAGTGACGCTGTCAACCAGACGATGTTTTTTTTTTCGTAGGCCATCTTGTGACCGTTTTTATCATTATTTGTTATTGAATATATGAAAAAAAAAATTTTTGTACCGTTTATAACTTACTCAATAAATACCTAAAGTTTCAAATTAATCGGTGAAGTCGTTTTTACAAAAACAAAGATTCTTAAAAAATACTTCATTTTCAGATTTTCACACTGTTGTAACCCCTTAACAAAATATTTATTTTTTATTTCATTCGTTTGAAGCTGGAAAATAAAATATTTCTAATTAGAAGCTTAAGCTTTTTATATATTTTTAAATATATTTTCAGTTTTATGGGGATAACATAAAAAAAAAAATTTTCAGGGTCTCAAGAATTCTTTCTGCATATCCACAGTATACATTTTACGAAACTTAATGTGTTCTTTCTTTTATTTTGTATTAATTGATTGATGGAAAATGTGTATTTTATGTCCTAGAATCATTTTAGGAACAATTTTTCGTTTCATATTGTTCAGAAACTTAATTATTTAAAATTTTTAAATATTCGTCTATTAGTATAATGCATTTCGAAAGCGTGTCGCGTGCAGCGCCGCTCTGGTGAGAAAACTTTGCACATACAAACTATAATCACTAAGGAACCGCCATTTTGTTTTTAGTTGGACAGGGCTGTTGGCGACTCTGTGTAGTAGACTTCTAAAGAGTTTATGTGGCCGAGAATTTGTCTGAGAGCACGGGAACATGACTGAGAATTTCTCTGATGAATGTGCTCTTCAAGAATTTATGAGAATTTAATAGTATATTACGTGCCTAGGCGCACAATGAGGGTTATTGCGTGACGAGCGACAATGCTCGCAGGAGATCGGAGCTAAGGTGTAGTCGAGGCGTAGCCAAGACGTAGCTGAGGCAAAGCTGAGACGAAGCCGAGACAAAGCCGAGACGAAGCTGAGGCGCGATCAGTCCTGCGAGCATTGTCGCGAGTCTCGTAATTTTCCGAACTGTGTGCATTGGCACGTATTCTATTTTATGTGACTCCGGTGCGTATATGAGTTTTTATGCGTATACTCGAATCTAATCTAGTATTGTAGTTGTTTGCGGCGCTAGTCATTACACTTGATATGTCACGACTAGTCCCGGCCATTTTGATTTTATCGATCTTGTGTAGTAGTAATGGATTTTAGTAGACGCATGCGCAGTTCAAATGTACAAGGCTTTGCCAGTAAGATGCTAACGCTGTACGAAGAAGAAGAAGATTGTGCTTCGTTTCATGCACAAAGTAGTATAAGGAGACCCCACTCCTATGCAGCCTTTGGAAAATTTGGACGCGTAGATTTAGATTTAGTTAGTTTGCATCGTTCGTTGCGCCGCTTGCGGAAAAGCGTTTTGTGGCCGCTAAATTCATCGTATAATTCGTTTGTCTAATTTAATTTAAAGTGACTTCATGCAATTACACGAAAAATCAATATTAATATTGTTTTCTAAGAATAAATTTTCTCTGGTATTTGTTAATTTAAAAAAAATTTTAATTTTCAATTTTTTTTTTTTGCAGTTGTCATTTTTTCCACAGAAAGATTTTCAAATTCTTTAAATATTGAATTTATTTGCATTATTTGCGATATAAGAGTTTGAAATTGTCTACGAGGACACCTGTCGACAACGTATCCTATCTGATACGCGACTAGTGATCCTCCGATAATGTAGGCAGTGACAACAAATTTCAAACTCAACTAATTAATTATATGATTGCATTTCTTATTATAATATTTCCGAATAATATATAGCTGCAACAAAAATTACGGATACTCATCAATCTCTCTTAGAAGATTTTCAAACTCTTCAATGCAAGTAACTTTAATGTAAATACTTGAAGAAACAAAAGGGTTTGCTTTCCATCTTCGCGTTGACAGGTGACATAATCTACAAAATTCAGAAAAAGGCAAAATGTAAATAACATAAATTATACTTCACTTAGTTAACACATCTATATTGTATATTATATATATATAACAGACAGACAGGAAATTCTGTTACGGTTTAGAAATTTCTGTTACTGGTAACTGCATAAAGCTCCAGTGACATGTAACAGAAAATTCTTTTACGGACTCAGGAATTTTTGTAACAGTGTCAAAATTCGACATGAGTGACAAGTAACATAAATTTTAGTTTCTGTAATATAATTTTTTGTTACCTGTAACATAAAAATCAAAGATCCAACAACAATTTTTTTGGTTAATTAACTTTAATAAATATATAATTTATCCAACTATTATGTTATTAATACGATAATGTGGAACATACACAGTGTGCCGTAAAATTTGAATGAATATACATTTATATATATATGCATTCGAATCTTACACGTATATATATTTTACATATGTACCTTACTGTGACATATGTGTCACAGTTCTGTAGATAGACTTTTCAATTCTTTTTCGATCTTTTTCCATTCCTACAAGAAAGAATATTACTTGCAGAACACTGTGTTTTAAAATTTGACTTACCTTTTCTCACGTATTACTTTTTTGCAATTTCTCTGGTATATTCTTCGTGAACAATTACGGACACATTCTTCGAGTGTCAGAATCAAACTCTCTAACCACAGCTAGAGTGGACTCTAACCACAGCTACTCACACGGATTAACGCACGCACGCTCAGTGGTCGCCATCTTGGGTACAGATCGGCAGACTCCATTTTTCTACGGACTCAAATGTACAGGAATCCTGCATTTCCCTTATGTTGCATTTATACCTCTGTCTGCCTGACCGATGCGGACAGAAAATACATAAGAGTAAAGGAGACAGACAGTGTAAAATTGGACAAAAAGAAAACGTCTGTCTTTTTTGCCCTTATGTATTTTCTGTCCGCACCGGTCAGGCAGGCAGAGGTATACATGCATCATTAAGCGCTCTCTACCACCCATTTTTGATATACACAGTGTGTCCTAGAAATAACCGAACTTTTTGGATATAAAATAAGATACACATTATATTATCTTTGAAAGTTATTATTTATTCAAAATAGGTTCCATTATACTCAATACAACGTTTGGAACGATCAACCAATTTATCCATAGACTTTTTAAACTCGGTTTTTGGGATCATGGAGACTAGATATAAGGAGACCAATCTCCATATATCCATTCCCGAAATGAAGTTCTGCCAAGTACATAGTTACAAAACTTCCCGATGAGGGCATGTGTGTTCCCTGAGTGCAAAATGGCGACGTCTAATACACGATGCTTATAAACCGTGGATGCCGCCATTTTGCACTCAGGGAACATACGTGCCCTCATCGGGAAGTTTCCTAACTAAGTACTTGGCAGAACATCATTTCGTGTTTTGTGAAGTACGGCCATAAGAGGTTGGTCTCCTTATATCTAGTCTCCATGTTTGGGATGTTCTTTAGCACCGGTGTCACAGCTGATTGAATGGTTGGAACGTCATCGTAACAAGCTCCTTTCATTACCGTTTTTAGTTTTGGGAACAGAAAATAGTCACACGGTGATAGATCAGACGAATACGGAGGGTAGTCCATGACACAAATCTGTTTTTCTATCAAAAATTCGTTGACTTTTTTGGTCTTGTGAGGTAGTGCATTTAACCGATGTGGAACAAAACGTGCAAAGACCTTTCTTTTACCCAAATCCTCAGTTGATATTGTGTAGATTGTACAGTAAGATAAATTTAATTCTTCTGCCAGCATTCTCACAGTGAAATTTGCATTGATAGTGATTATTTCACGTACTTTTTCCACTAACTCAGCACGATTTGATGCTTTTGGTCGTTCAGGTCTTGGATCATCATTTAAATCGTGTAAACCACGTATAAACTTGAGTACGACTCATACAATCATCACCATAAACTTTTTTCATCAATTCGTATGTCTCAGCGAATTTTTTTTCAAGTTTAACACAAAATTTTATATTTGCTCTTTGTTCCATTTTTGTTTTGTAACATTAGCACACTTTTTCATTTTTTGAAACGGCTGTAACTTTCACATCTGTCATCCGATTTACATGAATTTAGGTGCGTTTGGTAGAGGATGAACGTATCTTTTTAATGCTGCAAATTTTCAATAGATGGCGCTGCATGTTGTATGATTTAAATATAAAGTTCGGTTATTTTTGGGACACACTGTGTATACTCGCAAATTTTGCCAACACATTCCTTTCATAATCTTCGTCAACACTGCTTTTCAAATATAGTGACGTCTGGTGATTTTATGGGCAACTAAAACTATGGCACAATGAATACCTACCACCCCTATTCTAGCTGAAGAAAGAAAGTAACATGAGAGTTGATCGCCGCCGAGGGCGGCGCTGACAGTATTTTGGGCTGACAAGAGCTACAAGTGCATGGGAAATTATACAAAATTGCAAAAATGTTATTGAATTGTTTTATTTTGGTCATTTCATAAACCATAAATAACTCTCTTATTAAAGAAAAATAAAACACTTGAGAAAGGTGGAATAATGAAGGCAGAATAATTATAATAAAATAATTTGAACTCAGGAAATTTTTTCAAAGATTCAAACGTTATTGTTTATAAATAAAGTAAATTATTAATAATATTATTATGCATTTTATACTTCTACTTATAATAAATTTGGTTAAATGTATATGTATATTATTTTCGAAAATTTTTTATCCTTTTAATATTTTTAAAAGAATATCAAGGGGGCTGGAATGAAAATAAATTTTACATTTAGAATGTACTCAAATGTAATTGAATACTGCAATTACAAATAAATTCTTTATTTTCATTATTTGTAACTTTTATGAAATATATTTAAAAATTCAATTCTTTATCACAAGAATATTACACATATCGCGAATATCACATATACATTATTAAATTAAATAAATATTTGCCAATATTTCTTAAAAATTGGATTTCAATATTAAAGAAATAATAAATTCATGCAACAAGAGATAAATACATGTCTATATTATTGCAAACGTTATGTGGCAACCAGCTTTGCCATTTACTTCTTTTCCTGACTTGCTTTCTTAAAATCTGCCATCATAGTTTTTACAAACTGACGCATTCGGTATTGCAAGTAAAAATTGACAACATGTGCTACAAAATTTGCAGCATGTTTATTGCATGGAAATCAGGCTGGTGCATCGACCATGTATGTGTATGTGTTAGTAGAGTATTTTATCATCCGGCTAGTGAACTAAAAAGACAGATGGCGCTCTGATCAGGTGGTCTGACTTTCCCATTCAAATGCATTGCAAAAATGATGAAAATCAATTAAAAATAATTATTTCGTTCAGTAATAAAAAGTTAACAGTTATATAAATACGAGAATAAAGTTCATACTGATTATTAATTTCAAAAAAATAAAGAAAATAAGTAATTTATAATTGTAAAGTTGATTTTAAGCGAATATTTTTCAAATCTTATGTTGTAGCCATTGAACTTCCACATTTTGAAAAGTATCAACAAATTGTTGTCATTAAATACTGCTTTATACCTTTAATATAAAATTTATTAAAACTATTACCAAAATATTTAAATACGTTAAACAAAATAATGATGGAAATAAATATAATACTGGGCGTCCTATTCTGATTTGTTTTAATATGCCTGCTTCCTCAGAAATTATTCGGGACAGTTTATTTAAATGATACGCTTTGTATTTTTTAAGAAAAAAATTGTTTCTGAAAATAATATGTATAATTTTTGATAATTGGGGTGGGTTCGAATGATAAACGAAGTTTTAACAATTAATTATTTTTTAATGCGAAAATATATTTCATTATAAATAAAATTTACAAAATTAAATCAAAAATTATAATTTGATTTTGATTGCTGTATCAAGTGCTACACAATCGTGACATTTTTTTCCTTGCAGCATTTAATTTTTCTTCATCACGAATTTGTAGCATTTCGTTCTTCGCTAGTTCCCGCATTCTCAAAGTTAGGTACTCGTGAATTATTATAGCAATTAATTCTCTAGTGTGTTCCTCGCAGGGGAATGAAAAAATGTTATTCGCTGTTACATCATTCAGGACTAATTGGTAAACATTGCGGAATTTGCAGTTTTCAGCGAAAGACCGTTCAATAATCTTAAGAAGGTTGAACAATCGAGTGCTTGGATGTATGAGACCTTCCTCACTACCTAATATAGTCACTGGTTATTTAGCCATTAATTGTTCACCTGACTCATTAACAGAGGAAAGGAAAGCAACTCGACAAACTGTACACTTGATATAACTATTCAACCGTTGACATAAAAGCCCAGTGCTGTAATAGATTATACAATCTACAACTTCTGGAAGGGTATAGTCATGATCAAGAGCGTTCATAAAATTAGAGAAATCATCCTCTTCTCTAATGACGATGTTCAGCTTTTCTTTAATTTCATTTAACGCTTCTGACTTTTTGTCTTTAGCCGTTCCATAAATTTCTTTGATTCTAGCAATAGACATTAAGGGAGAAGATTCCATTTTAGTGGAGATCGAACAATTCCCTAATTTTGGAGGCTTCAAAATACTAAACATAGTCAACATTTTATAAATTTGTAGAAACGTTGGAGTTGATGGATGGTCATTGGCTCCTCCAGCTTGTCTCACTGATCCGAAGAATCGCTAAGGTAGAAGGAATGATTTTAGGAAGGAAATTAATCAGGATTCAAGTTGTACACATTATGAGAATAGTTTTTCGTGAGGAAGGTTTTTCAAAAATTTATGTTCTGTCCCATATACATTAAATAAATGTGAATTAAGTGAAAAAAGTTGATCTAAAACTTATGCAAAAACCTAAACCTCGTGAAAAACGTTTTAACATCTGATAAATTACATATTCAAATTCAATAGGCTTAGGAAATGCTTTTACGTAAATTCAATCTTATATAAATTTATTTGAAGAAACATATACTAATCTCTGGCAAGAACTAGCTATCTTTTAAATTAAAATGAGAATTCAGTAAATCTAAATGAGTCAAAATATACATAATTTTTATACCTTATTCAAAAATCATCAGGAATTATATTAAACGTATTGCTTTTCAAGATCAAAAATTTCCTTTGCAGAAGAATATTCAAATAGGTAATTTATTTTATGAGAAGTTTTGAGGAAGATAGGAATTAACGAGGGGAAAATAAATGAAAGAATAAAGGTTTTGTATGAAATTATGAAAAGAAATGAAAATCCTTTTCCTAACTTCACGTTAGGAATAAAAAGCATCATGAATGTATCATATATGAATCATACATGTGCAATCCCATTGGTTGTGTCTATAAAAAAAATATTGAAAATATGAGTACCAATTACATGTTTTACAAAATAATGAGTCAAGTCAATTGTTGAACGCAAAGTTACTCTTAAACCTTCAGCAGTGTTATCTGTCAAAAAGTTATTCTTTGTTAGGATTCCGTCCTGAACTCTTTGTTCCCAGTCATTAAGCCATTGCAAAGACTCTTCAATTATCTTTAAGAGAAATTTTAATTTAAAATATCATTAACGAAGTGTTTTAAAAATATTATAGAAAGAAAAGTATGTATGAAAAGTAACCTTCAAATTTGTACTTGACAGAGAAAGACCTTCTAACGGTTTCAGGTTGTTCAAAACGTCAAATAAATTGTTGAATTTTTCACAGAACTCGGCAGTGGCTTTGCAACCTTGCAATCGTTTATCATACGCCTGATAGTATCTCAGAGCTCTCGTCATAGATTTACTTAGAATCTGAAAGGAAAACCTTTTTATCGAAAAAAAATTGCATTTTAAATAAGTAAAAAATTTTAAAGTACCTGAATGGCATAAAATACTCTCATTTTCAAAAAAGAATTTAATACTAAATGATTCCTAGTTAGTTTTGGGCACAATCTTTTCTTCTCTGGTTTAGGCCTGTCCAATTCATAAACGATATAAAAGTAGTTCCAATCAATGAATTCCTCATCAGGATGCACCTTTAATTACATATTTAGAAGATTAGCTAAAAAATAAGATGAAAAAAAATGTTTACCTTCAATTTGGCGTTTGAACTCTCCATACGATTTCGAACATTTTTTATCAGATGGCAAATATCAGAAAAAGCGAAAACTTTTCGTTTCTCATTCAGCGGATGCGCAAACCAATTGTTTAAATTGTCTTTTTTCCCAGAAATTCCCAATTCGCTCCAGAATTTGCGGTTTGTAGTTGCACCATCACATACGAAACCGTGGATGAGAGCTCCTACTCTTTCAAGCATGATTATGGCCTGAACTACTAATGTTGCTAAAACAACTCCTGTTGTCGGACCTTTACTGGTAAATACAGCAATTGGCTGTGAGTAGAAATCATACAAAGGCTGATACATCAAAACAAGTCCATGATCAGCTTTGTCTTCAATACCAGTGGAAGTTCCCTTATTTGTACCAAAATCAGTTAATCCTTTATAAGACATCGTTTTTTGGTCTAATGCGATGTTCTGTCTTGTTTGAATTTCATCAAAAAGCAAAACTCCATGTCTTTGTAATGGCGACTTTTTGGAAAAGTGTTCCTTTAAAACTTCCATAAACTTGTCGTCAAAACCACATGGAGTATTAATCATGGATAAGTACCTAAATAATGGAGTAGAATTTTTTTTTTAAATAACGTATATATGTTTAAACATTTAATAAAAATCTTAAGGTACTTTTTTGCGGAGCAAAAATTTGGAGTTCAAAAAATGATTTCGGAACAATTACAACTCCTACTGACTTCCTTTCTTGCTTCAAAATTTTTATATACTCCAAGTTAATTCTCGGATTAAAAAAAATGAAGAAAAGAAGTTTATATAATCTGGACGCAATTCATTGCCTTTTTTCTTAATTTTTTAGTTCGGAAAATTAACTTTGGGTGCTTGGAGTATAATAAAAATTTTGTGGCAAGAAACTACCTCGATAGCAGTTGTAATTGTTTAGAAATCAATTATTGAATTCCGAAATTTTTCTCCGTGAAAATCCCTTAATATTATATTGTAATTATCGATATACTTACTTTCGAATAGTCCTAGTGCATGGTAGAACTAAAAAATTGTTGTCACGTAAAAAATTGTAGGTTGTTGGTGACTTCATATGTAACAGTAGGCATAACATTATCCACTCATCTGAGTACTTTCGACACTTTACACTCTTATTTTTTGATGCTTTCAAAATCTCATTAATTGCTAGCCGCTCATTACCAGTTATGTTTTCTTTGTCCAAAAGTTTTTGTACTGATAGGCTACACAGTTGAGACATTCTTGCCTGAAATTTTTCAAGAACTTTTTTAAAAATAGTTATACGAGCAGAAACTCTTTTTTGATTGTTTTTACTTCTACGAATCTGTTCCCTTAATAACTGGACTTTCTTCGTGTTTTGCTCATTCAAGTTTGATTCTTTTTGCAGTTATCAAACTCTCATTGACATTTAATTTACGTCTTTTCCTAGAGATAGTTTCCGCTGCACGATGACAATCTTTGCAAATTCCTTTAGAAGCAACGTTCGCACATAAAATATAAGTACAGTTATTGTGTCTTAGAAAACCCTCTTTGTCTCGATGAGTTCTGGAATTTTGAAAGGACTCAATTACTCCTGGATTGGCACAGCCCCTACATAACGCAAATTTATCAACTGCTTCTATTACTTCCTCTATACTGTTCTTTGTTGTTACATTTTTCTCGATTCCCATTTTTTTTACATTAATAGGTTTCCCAAATATGGCAACCCATACTTCCATGTTCTCCTTTATTACTACCTGCTTCGCTGAAACTGGTTCAATAATACCGTTTACTAATTTCCCTGTGCACTGGGAAAACTGAATCATCTTATAATCACCAAAATTTATACTGTGCCTTGCCCACGAAATGGGAAACTGAATACTTTTTTCGTCATTGAAAATGGTTTCAAATGTAATATTTTGCAGATGTTCAGAATCCATAAAAGCGGGAACATCAGGAATTCCATTCGTAAATCTTTCGTTAGCTTTAGTTTGAGTCCCTTTCCCTTCAGTTTCTTTCCCGTTTTCAGTGCCTTCGATACATCCAGCAGTATTAATTGAATCTGCTTCAAAATTATTATCTTTGTCAGACTTTTCATCTCTAGGCTTTTCAAGCAAATTATTAGTTTTTTTTGGAGATTTACGCTTTTTGACAAGAGATTTTGATATTTGATATTTTAAATATTAATTTCGTTTTCAATTTGTTTTTTCATTTGATTCGAAAAGTATTAATGTAAATTATTAAAAAGGCCACTAAGAATATTGAGTAAATATATTAAATTAATATTAATATTATATTAATATTAATTAATATCAAGTAAATTATCATCCACGAAAATTAGACCTCAGGCAAAAATAGATAATTTTACTTTCAAGAATAGCAATATTATTATTGAAGGGCTATTTTGGAAGAGAAAAGATTAATTTCTATGAAAAAATTGGAAATACAGAAAAATAATTTTATTAATCAATTTTATTTTTCACCCAATTTTTTTTCTTATCGCTTTTCGCCAAATTTTAAAAAATTACGCGATTTTAATAAATTACAAATCACTTTTTCGAGAAAAAGAGTCCCTACAGCTTAACCATTTCCAATTTTCGAAAATGATTAAATTATTATCAAATTCAGCAATTTGTTTATAAAAATTTCGTTTTAGAAAATGTTTTTTTAATGTTTTCAGCCATTAAAGAATTTATATTTAAAAATCAGAAACGGTGAAGTTGTGGGAAATCTTTTCTCTGAAAAAATGATTCATGATTTATTAGAATCGCATAATTTTTTTAAAATATGACGAAAAGCGATAAGAAAAAAAAAATTGTGTAAAAAATAAAATTGATTAATAAAATTATTTTTCTGTGTTTCAAATTTTTTCATGGAAAATAATCTTTTCTCTTTAGAATTAATCTTTTAATAATAATATTGCTATTCTTGAAAGCAAAATTATCTATTTTTGCCTGAAGTTTAATTTACGTGGACAAACTACCTTAAATAAACAATCATTACAATATCACATTTTTTTTAGTAACTATTGTAACATACAAATAAAATATCAAAAAATTGGAACGCCACCTGTTAGGTATAAGTCGAATTTGTACTCGCGATTACCGAATCGATGTCACGAATCCTACCTTGCCCATATACGCGGGCGAATTTAAATATAAGAACTAGAATCGATTAATAAATGTTAGGCAAAACTCTCGTGGAGGAAATGAACAATTAACTTTAGATTTAGAAATAAGAATTCGTTCTCGTTTCCCAGGGAAATATTATCAGAGATTTCACAATATGTTGAAAAGAGTTCTCACGAAATCTGGAAAGTATAAACCTTTTTGACTTTTACGAGCCTTCTAACGAAACGACCCTTGAAAACTTATAAATTAAACTTAAGAAAGCTCTTCCTCTCCTTTATGTTCGAGAAAACTTAGGCTAGTTGCAGTAAATTAATTCCTTACAATTTCTGGAAAGTTATAAATTTTGTGAAGGGACCAAACTTTGGTCGTCCACTTAAATTCATATAAATAAACTGAAGGGTAAATCGGACCCTGGCTTTGAATTTCTGAGACTCACCAGGACTCCAGCGAGAATCGAATTACATAGCAACATGTCTAGAGAAAGAGAGGAAGATGATACAAAAAATATGATTTATGCCGTTTCGCAAGGGCCGAACAGTCGAGGAGGCCACATGTTGAAAGTTTCGAAACTCTAGGGGTAGAGATAGGTGACGAACCATATGCATTCCCGAAAATTGCGCGCGCTTTCCTCACGCCTCCACTGACTGCAATTGGCTAAGGGAAGGCGTGAGGGTGGGTTTTGGGACTCGAATGCATCTTGCAACTGGGCGCGTGCTGAATCCCTATCTCAGGAGTAAACAGATTAGATTCCGACTTCACTCGCTCAAGTCGAAAATCTCCTTTTAAATAAATCTTTGAAAAACGAGGACGAGTTCCCGGTGCGGAAACTACGCGAGTGTTACGCGTTACGTTAAATTTAACGTGTGAAATTTTTAATTAAGTGATTTTGTCATGATTTAAGTTGTTGTTAGGTTTTTCCCAAGGTCTCTTTATTACTTTATGTATTCCAGGTTTGTTCGTGACAACCTCTTCAAACAGTCGGAATTTCCCAAATTAGTATTAATTTATTTTATTTTAAATTGAATACTCGCGGACAAGTATGGCGCCTTCACATGTGACGTCATAAGAGACACGAGCGAGAGGTAGTCGCTCGTAACAGTGGGCTGATAAACGCGCCCTCTGAACGCGTTGCGCAAAAGGTGTACTTTGCGCGTCGGTAAATAATGAAAGTTAGAAAATCCAGAAATGATTTACCATCAGAATTTCTATGGAGGGGCAGCGGCGCGCGCTGCCCTTGTTTCTTCCTCGTCGCTCTCGCACGCGAGAATGACACGTCGCACTTCTCCTTATTCTCCTCGCTTCCTTCATGCAATGCTATTTTTAGATTTCACGCTTTCGGATATCGAGTTGGAATTGAGAATTGTGTATTTCTGTCGAAACCGTGCAAAAGAGGCGCGAAGCAGACGACAATTTTAAATTTACGAAATATGTTATTTAAGAGACAACACTTTTTTTCCGATATTTTGGAAAAAATCTGCCTAAAATAAAAATCTGAAATATCGTGTAAAATTTTATAAGCATTTAAACACTTCAAAAATAAACTTTCAGTAAAATTTGATGCAAATAAATGCTCCAAGTTTGAATCAATATATATTTTCCTATTCAAATTTCCATACTTCTTATCAATTTTGTGCATTTAAAAACTTTTTAGTTAGAGAGATATTTTCTATTAAGAAGAGATAAAAATAAAATTCAAGTTTAAAATTTACATTCTCAGTTTTATGTTAGAAATATTTTCATCTCACATTTTTGTAGCCTAAGCACAGACTTTTCATAAAAAAAATGAAATGGTCTATGGAAAGGAAAAATTTTCTAACAGATGTGGATAAATTAAAAGGCTGAAAATGTGTTCATTAATATCTTCATATGAACATGTAAATATTTATCGATATTCAATTTTACATAAAAATTTTTGTCCGAAGTGTTCAAATCTTGTATATGACAAGATCATATGGACGAGTTCAATTTTTTTAATGAAATATTTTGTAATTTTTAATTTGTCTGTTCTTCTGAAATCGGAGGAAGATTTGAACAGTAAACAACAAATTTTCCAATGGAATTCAAGGTCAATAAATGCTTAAAGTTTTATATTAAAATTTTAATTACAAAATTTTGAAGCTTTGTAACTATAACATTTTTTGGAATTTACATCTTCTACATGACAATTTGTATATATATATATATATATATATATATATATATATATATATATATATATATATATATATAAACTACCATCGGAAATTGCAGAGGTTGACCTGGAGTTTCAACTTTCGTTAAAGTGATTTATTTTATAGAAAGATATTACAAAAAAAATTTTAATTTAGATTTCTTTGAAGGAAATTAATAAGTATGTAAAAAAATTAAAATTTTAAAAGATTTTTACATTCTCATCATGGATGAGAAGGTATTGGTTTTATGTGAAAAATGACTTTTGAAATTTTTATCAAATTTTTATGTTTTGAGACCCCCTGAGTCAGAAAAAACGGTTTTTACGAAAGTCTCTGTCTGTCCGTCTGTCTGTCTGTCTGTAGGTCGTGTGTGGCATAACTCTCGATAGAATCATCAGATTGAATTGAGCTTTGGTACACTTTATCGGGGCCGAAAGAGTAAGGACAAGTTCGTTAACCAGCCACATCCAATCAAAATTGAGGGATTGAGCACTACTTTTGTGTTTTTGAAAATAACTTTTTGAGAAAATCAAAAATATCAACACTGGTTTTTGATAGTGCTCATAAATCTCTACAAATTATCCTGATAACATTTTTTGATTAAATCAAAATTAGTAATGTTACAGCATATTCAAATTAGAAAAAAGTCAATATCAAAATTCCATTTTCCAGTTAAATTATACGAGATACGAAAAAACGTTATGATACAATATTATTGATTACATAAAGACCTACAAATTTGAATTGTAACATTTTTTCATAAGATGCATATGTGCATACATTTAAGTTAATTTCTTATAATTTGATACTGAAGTTCAAACCAATTTTATAATAATATTACAGATGATGTGAATTACACATTTTCTCAAAGTCACTCTATTTCTTTTTGAATTTAAGTGAAACAGGAGATTCAATTTACTTAAGGCTCTATCAGCCTTAAGGAACACATTCTCATCATGACGCTCGCGCTTCGCGCTCGGTTTCTGTATACATTTCAGAAACTTTTTAGTAAATTACATGATTAAAATAATTTATTTATTTTCTTACAAATATCTCAAAAAGGAAAAACAATCGTAGACTTTATTTAAGGAAACGATTTTGCAGAACAACGCTTATTTCGTATCTCACATATTTTGGTGAAAAAAATCGAATTTTTTTAATATTAAAAATCAAAACATAAAATATACCTCCTGTCCCGAAATGTCTTGATGAGAATTTGTAGACCTCATTTAGGCAAACAATTTTCCATCTAAACGTTTTTTTTGTATCTCACATATTTTGTCTAAAAAATGGAATTTTTGAATTTTAAACGTATTTTTTGGAATTGAAACGAAAAATATATGTTTTACCAGAAACTGCGTCAGACAAAATTTGTAGATCTTTTTGAAACGAACAACTTTATATTCTTACGTTTTTTTCGTATTTCACATATTATTGTTAAAAAATTGAATTTTGGATTTTCAATAGTTTTTTTTTTAATTAAAAAGAAAAATATGCATCTTATGAAAAAATGTTACAATTCAAATTTGTAGGTCTTTATTTATTCAATAATATTGTATCATAACGTTTTTTCGTATTTCGTATAATTGAACTGGAAAATGGAATTTTGATATTGACTTTTTTCGAATTTGAATATGCTGTAACATTTCTAATTTTGATTTAATCAAAAAATGTTATCAGGATAATTTTTAGAGATTTATGAGCAGTATCTAAAACCAGTATTAAAATTTTTTCAAAAAATTATTTTCAAAAACACAAAAGTAGTGCTCAATCCCTCAATTTTGATTGGATGTGGCTAGTTAACGAACTTGTCCTTACTTTTTCGGCTCCGATAAAGTGTACCAAAGCTCAATTCAATCTGACAATTGTATCGAGAGTTATGCCGCACACGACCTACAGACAGACAGACAGACAGACAGTTTTGTAAAAACCATTTTTTCTGACTCAGGGGATCTCAAAACGTAAAGATTTGATGAAAATTTCGAAATTCATTTTTCAAATAAAACCAATACCTTCTCATCCATGATGAGAATGTAAAAATTGACATAATAAAACTCGAGCAAATGAAACATCTGCAAACTATATGTCACTATGTACAAGGAGTGGCGGCTGGAGGAGAAACAAAATGTCCTGATAAATGAGGTTGCGAGATCCCGATAAATGAAGTTTTACTGTATTTTACTTTATAGTAATGATTTGTTGAATTTACTTCACACCGAATAAATATCAAAGTGCAAGATCGCATGCGAATTCAAATACAATTTATGCTTTTTTTGTAATATTTAAAACCTTTCTTTACACAGACACTTCCATCGGAAATTAGAGGTTTATATGTTATTTAAGCTATTGTTAAAGTAACATAATTTTTATAATAAAAGGTTAACATTTTTTCATGATGCTAAAATAAAAGTTAATAAATATACTACAAAAAATCTGCCCGCTTCGTGGGCACATTCTCATCGCGCGCTTCGCTTGCAAGTTTGAGCGCGCCTGGGGCGCGCGATTCGATCGTCGCACTCGGTCTTATATTCTTCGGACCCTAAAGCCAACTAAGAACATGAACAATATTTGAATATTAATACTAAGGGTCGATATAAGTCCTGTTTCATTATTATTTAAATTTATTACTTGTAATATGATACTTAAGTTCATGTCAATTTTATAATATTATCGATGTGAATTACATTTTCTCAAAGTTACTAAATTTGTTTTTGATTTCAAATGAAAAAAGAAATTCAATTTACTTAAAGCTCTATCAGCCTTAAAGAACACATTCTTATCATGAAACTTGGGCTTCGCGCTCGATTTTCTGTATACATTTCTGTAACTTTCTAATAATTTACAAGATTACAAACAATCTATTTTCTTCTAAATATTTAAAAAAGGAGGAGAATTTATAGACTCTTTTAGAGAAAACGATTTTTTGTATTATCGCTTATTTTGTATCACATATATTTTGGTTCAAAAATGGAATTTTTTATTTTCAATATTGTATTTTTTAAAACCAAAACATGAAATATACATCTTGTCAAAAAATGTCTTACTGAGAATTTGTAGACCTCAGTTAGGCAAATAATTTTCTATCTCAGCGTTTTTTTCGCATGTCACATATTTTGTTCAAATAATGGAATTTTTTAATTTTAATCGTTTTTTTAAAATAATATTGAAAAATATACGTTTTATTAGAAACTATATCTGAAAATATTTGTATATATTATTGAAACCAACAATTTTCCATTCTTACGTTTTTTTCGTATTTCACATATTTTAGTTAAAAAATTGAATTTCGGATTTTCAATGGTATTTTTTTTTAATTAAAAGGACAAATATACATCTTATGAAAAAATGTTGCAGTTCCAACTTGTAGATCTTTATATCATATAGGTTTGGTTTCGTCGGTCTTGCGGTCAATAAAACAACATTCCATAAAAAACTCCTTCATTATATTTGGTCAAAAATTCTCCTATGTTTCAACCTCACTGCGGGTCTTTTTCAAGGAATATATATGTCACTAAAAATTGAACAAATCAATTTACCATCAAATTTCTTTTTCCAAAGAGAACTATTTTATGTTGTGTTGATATAATAAATAAGTACTTACATAAATTACAAAAAAACGAAAGCACACATGAAGATTCAGTTTTATTCTTGAAAATGTTATTAAAATTAAAGCTTCAAAGATTGAGGGCTTCAATAATTTAAAATTACATTATAATACGGTGTGTACCAGTGTTCGCAGAACGTGGACGTAAACGGCCCCCACCATGGACCCTACCAGCTCATGGCTTCTTTCTCGCTCCACTGCTATAGGTTGGTTGAATGAGGAAGACACAATGAGCTTGAAGCATCTATGGTGGGGACCGTTTACGTCCACGTTCTGCGAACACTGGTGTGTACAATCCGATGAAGCAACGCAAACTGTAGGATAGAGAGACGAAGATACGATAAATTGAATTAAATTCACCAATGAAAAGTGTGCTAAAGCTTTTGAGAACACAAACTTGAAAATCATATGTTAAATAATGCCATGGCAAATTCGATTAATACTCATAATTTCATCCTTACAATTTATTGAAATATTAATATTTTTATTGATATAAATTGATTCAATAATTTTTCTTTAATGTTGTTTTATTGACCTTGAGACCGACGAAACCAAACCTATATGATATAATAATATAACGGTCGAAGAAATGGTCATCCGTTTTTTATAAAGGAAAAAAAACAAACAAAAATTCTGGCCTGTTGTTTACCAATTTCTAAGTTTTTCGTTCATTTTATCCGGTTTTCTATATACAGTGAATTCTACATATTTTTTCCAATTCGTGTTGTTGCTTACTGGACTTCTTCATTTTGAATTGCAAGCAATGAGATAAGTTTTTGAGTATCATTATTATCCTTATTTTAACTATCTTCTACATTTTTATCTTTTACGAAAATTTTGAATTAATCTTTTAATTTATGGCACTGAAGAGGGCTCCCATATATGGCCGAAACGTTTGCTTTCTCTCTTTTCTTGCGTTTTTTATCGTAAGTAGCATTGATAATATTAATAGAAGAAAATAAAAAGAGGCTGACCCAATGCCAAAAAAATGAGAAATTAACAAAAATTCTGTATATAATTCTCGTATAATTTAACTGGAAAATGGATATTGACTTTTTTCAAGTTTTAATATACTGTAATTTTCTTAAATTTATTTTAATTGCAAAATATTATCAGGATAATTAGTAGAGATTTACGAGAATTATCAGAAACCAGTCTTAAAATTTTTGATTTTTTCATAAAGTTTTTTTCAAAAACACAAAAAATGCTCCTATTTTGACTATTTTTGTCGGATGTAGGTGGTTAACGAACTTGTCTTTACTTTTTCAGCTGCGATAATGTATGCATAAGCTCAATTCAATCCGACAATTTTTTTCTATCCAGAGTTATTGAGTATATGACCTATTACTACTGCAGACGGACAGACAGACAGACAGACAGACACTTTCGTAAAAACAGGTTTTTCTGACTCAAGGGATCTCAAAACGTAAAGATTTGACGAAAATTCCGAAAATTATTTTTCACATAAAACCGAAACCTTAATTCTCATATGACGAGAATCTAAAAGACATCAAATTTAGATCTTTCTTAATAATATTAATAACTCTAAAATTAATTAACATTGTGAAAAGTCTGTAGTCTCATTCCAAAGGTAAGTTTTCATAGTATTTTTCTAACTAACTAAGATGTTTTTGGAATTTTTCTGCTAAATTCTGCTCTAGAATCAAAGATGGTAATGAAAAATCGTCAAATTTCAAATGATGATTGTACTACTTACATTCATTTGAAGAATTCAAAAAATCCAAACTACCAATATTTTGATAAAAATTTCTAAATTTATTAAAATATGATATACATCAATTTTTAAAAACTTCTTGAAGAAGCTACATATTTTAAAAATTGCATGACTTTTTTTAATTCTGTTCAACCCCAAAATAGAATCCAGAAAAGAATTTCTAAAAATATTTTGATTAGGTTAAGAAATCGCTATGACGACATAATGAAAAAAACCTTTTGAAATCTAAATCTAAATTAAAATTTCTTTTGTAATATCTTTCTATAAAATAAAACACTTTGACGAAAGTTGAAACTCCAGGTCAATCTGTAATTTCCGATGGTAGTTTATATATATATATATATATATATATATATATACGAATTGTCATGTAAAAGATGTTAAATAAAATTCCAAAAAATTGTATTCAATGTATTTTATTTTTTAGTAACCGTTTGTCGACTTAGCTTCATATCAAGAAAAGTTTGAGGTGTAAATTCACATATAATTTACGTATTTTCTTAAATCAGCAAAACACTTCATTTACATTTATTTATCGAAATTTTCATACAAAAGATGTTACCTATTATAAAAATGTTCAAACCCTTAATTTTTGAAACTTGTATTTCATCTTGAATGATATCTTATTATAAAATATTCTCTACATAATTTTTTTAAAAAAATGCTGAAATCGATATTTTGTTTCGAATCTTTAAGCATTTATGACTTTAAATTTCATTAAAAAATTATTTTTCAAGTATTTAAATCATCTTAAAATTTCACAAAATCTTTTAGATACTTATTTCAGATCAATATTTTTCAAAGTATATAGAAAAAAAGTGTAATTTTTTTAATGTTATATTCCGTAATTTTGAATTCTGCATCTATTTCGCGCCTCCTTTGCATGAAGTCGAGAAAAATACAATTTCTGATTTTAACTGGACAACCGACAGCGTGAAATCGAAGCGAGTTAGTGGGGATACACTGACTGACACTGACTAGTGTTTTTAAATGCTCGAGAATTTATGTTGAGCAAATGCTCTTGAGAATATGCTCAGCATTTAAGCATAAACAGAGAATTTATAGAGCATTTATGAGCATTTAAAGCATTTAAAATTCACTGATGTTTTAAATGTTTAATTAAACATTTAAATGATAATTATAATATTAAAAGTAATAAAGTTTTGCTTGAAGTAAAAAAATGCAATTATTAACTAATTTCGGAAAATAAGATACAAATAAGGCGCTTAACCAAAATATACAAGATAAATATTTTGTTTTTCATATATTCAGTTCAATTTATTTTCTTTTATACACAACTTTTATAAACCATGAATCTTAAATTATTCAAAGTATGTTTAAACCATTTTTATTGCAGTTTCTGCTCAAAATAACATGTAATATTTATCATTTTCAGGCACAATTTTTCGAACCCTAAGTCTTACTTATTGAAAAGTTTTACATTTTCTCTGACATTTATGAAACAAATTAACATCTTTATATTATACTAATATATTCTTTTATAATAGGTTAACACTTACATAAACAAATTTATAATACAATAAACTCGCAATTTTCAGTCTTTTTCAAAATCTAAAAAAAAAATTAATACTGAAATCTTAAATGTAGGTAGGCTTAAATCAGCATTTACTCTCACAGTCTGGTAAATCATCAATATTATCTTCACTCAAGTAATTATCGTCAGAGTTATACTCCCAGATATCATCTTCGACGTCTTCAAAAGTTGGTTCAATTTCAGCAAATACTTCTTCGTTCCAAGGCGTGACAAACATTAGTCTTTTTTCTTTATACTTTACTTCTTTTCTTTTACAATTCTTTGGTTCTTGATCCAGTTTTAAATTGTGTGAAACATAAACTAGCTTTCCAGCTCTTTCAGTTTTTAGCCGGTTGCGTTTGTTGTTTTGGATGTTCCCATATTTACTGAATGTACGTTCAGTTGCAGCAGTTGAAGCTGGCATAGTTAGGATTTCAGACGCGACAGAACTCAAAATCGAGTCAAAGGGATTACTTCGCCACCAGGTTAAAGCATCCAATTTTTCAATCCCTTTACGTAATAAAGGCTTCGCAAATATACCACTTTGTTCTTTAAAATTAGACAAATCAACGGCAACATCAACGCATTCATCACTTCCTTCGCCGTATTTGTAAGCAACTTGATTTAAAATCATCTCAGTTCCTAAAGCTTTTTCATTTTGAGTTAGGATCTTTTCTTTAGATGGTGAGTCTGGGTTAAAGTTCGAAGTAATGAATTTAGGATCTAGCATATGTGCTGCAAAGTGGAAGGGTTTCAATAAAAATTTTGCCCTTTTCTCTAAAATGTTCTCAATTCTTTTGCCTTCTTCAACAGAAATCGGAGATTGTGGTAATCTCTCTTTGAAAACGTTTTTGATTTCAGAATAAGCTTTTGGGACCAAGCTTATAGTACAATAATCTCCTTCTAAAATTGTGATCCATTTCACAATGGGAGCGATTATTTCATGAAGGCTCAGCAAACCACACCAGAAATCGTCGTCAAGGATTCGTATTTGAATGTCGTGTCTTAAGATCACTCCGTCCGTTATGCAAATATTTTTAATGCTTTTTTATTGTAAAGAAGGCTTTCTGCGTTGAAAAGGATGGAGCCCCACCTTGTATTTCCTAGCAATTTTAGCGAAATTTTTTTTTACTTTTTGGTTTTATCAGTCTTTACAATGTCTTCTTGTATTTCGTTGAATATTGCTTTGAATAAATGTGAACTGTTAACTTCTTTCACTATATCTTTTGCTGTATCAGAAACACTTTTAAAAGTGCCTACTTTCATGATATCACCTATAAGTGAATTTAAGTTATGAGCTGCACAACTATAAATCGAAATATGTGGATATTTTTCATTGATTAATCGTCGGGCTTTAATCATAGCACTGGCACTGTCTGTTATAACTGCAAGTACTTTTGGTAGTCCGATTTATTCAATACTTTCAAGAATCTTTTCTGATAAATATTCTCCGGTATGCCTTTCGGCTTTCGTATACATAGATTTGAATAGAATAGGCTCCGGAGTTGTGACCACAAAATGAACGGTCGATTCATTTCTACAAAATATAATAAAGTGTGCATCAATTTTTGCTTTGATATTTGTTATTGTGTAATATTTGTTTTTTACCTTGCTTATATTATAAAGATTATATAATTGCCCACCTTTTATTACTCCAACCATCGCATTGGACAGCAACTGTGTTGGCATTCGCTATCGCATATTCCACTTCCTGTTCCATACTTTTAAACTCTTTGTCAAGCAAAGGAGAACTTATTTTATAAAGAGAAGGTTGTTTCCAAGTTGATCTCAAGTGAGAGAAAAAATCTTTCCAGTATTTATTCTCAAAATGTGATAACGCAGTGTCTGATGCATAAATTGCGCGAGCAAATAAAATATCCAGCTTATTCTGAAATAAATGAGAAAGGATATTTTCAGACATTATTGAAAAATTAAACTTCATTATCAAAAAATTGTGAATACTGTACCATATGATTTTTATCAAATAAATTTTTTTTTAAAACGGCTAAATTATTTTTTCTTTAATTCTAATTTAGAAGAATATAAAAACAGAAAAGTGAAATATGTAAAAAAACAGTCAATATGTAACATTGTGAAAAAATACTAATGATGAATCTCAAAATAATCATATAAATTTTGCTTGACGTTATATTAACGATTTTATTCTATATATACAATTTATGTCATTAATTCTGTATCTTAAAATGACATAGGCAAATTATAGGACATAAATACGTGGGCAAGAAATTTCAAAATGATTTTTGGAATTTAAATTATTTTAATTTCCTATCTGATAATTATTATCTTTTTTAACTCAGTACAATAAATTTCCATATATCTCAGCTTATTAAAAACATTATTTAGTGGTTTTCACTCTTCAGTATTTAAAAAAAATGTATTACATTTTAGAAGTGTGAAAAACTAACAAGAATTAAAATTCTTAACTTTTTGGTTTTGACTGAATGGCTCTTGAACACAAAAAATTCTCAAATTGATGTACCTGTTCTTCTATAGTCATAGAATCAATGTATTGTTTAATTGAAAAAAATGATTGTTCGGATCGTTTAAGCGGCTCATCTTTGTTCTTTTCTTTGTCCAGCTTGTCCTTTTCTTTCTCCACAGAGTGATGTGATTTTTCTCCATTGGATCACGAAACAGCAAAAGCAGTAGATTCTAAGGAGAAATTATTAAATTAGGCAGTGCTATACACCTTCGTGTTCTTTATTTATCTAGTTCAAAAAACGAAAATAAAATTATTCCTGCATTAAGTATTTTAAAATAAATTATCGTCACATTCATGTATCAACATTATAATACTAATTGTGAAAAATATTAAATATCTATAATGTGCAACATATTACCGAAAAAATTTACAGCAGGATCAAAGTTTTATTGTTCTTGTAATTACATTCTTTATTATCGTAATTAAGTATATACTTGCAAACATATTACAATATATATTTGGAATGAATGCTCTAACACTATATAATCTGAAGTTTTGAAAGCAATTAATAAAAATTGTATATGTATAGAAAATAAATATTTCTGATGTATCGAGATATATCCAAACATAACCTAGAAAGAGCAATAAATGAAAATTGTAACAAATAGAATATACGCATAATTACCGGAATCAAAATCTTCACCTGATGACTCTTGCTCAGTTTTGGAAGATTTCGTGCTCTTTTGGGTAGTATTTTTTAATAAGTTTTTTACTGTAGTTGGAGTATTCGAACATTTCTTGAGATGCTCTCGTAAACGTGTTGCGTACTTATTTTTGTAAATTTTGTTACAATAACTGCATTTATATGCAGTGTTATTTTCACGATCGACAATTTTATCGTAATACCTCCAAACTGATCCTGATGGCTTCATTTTATCACAGAATTACATGCACTATACTTATAATTAGTACCAAACCAATTTGACCATCCAAACCGATACACAGCAAAACATCTTCTAGTTTGATTTTTAGGTTAAATTTTTAAACGTATATATTTGTATATTCTACTACTAGTATTAAATTAATACAAATTATAATAATACATAATACAAATTAAATACGTCTAATCAAACCAATCACTTTGAAAGAAAGCGCTAAAAAGTGATTAAGGATGTGACTTAATGAATATGTTTTAAATGCTCATAAATTCTCAATAAATGCTCGGAGCACAAAAGGGTCGAGCATATGCTCGAGCAAATGCTCCTGCTCGCGAGAAATTCTCCGAGCATTTAAACTCTTCGAAACACTAACACTGACATGACGCGCTTCATTGTGTATGCTCCCACATATTATACAACAGCGCGGACCTTTAATTTTAGTTCGAAAAAGATCCGTAAAAACCTGTACGCAATTGGGGGCGCTGCAAAAGTGATAAACAGTAGCTCTGTTTTACCCTTCAAGTAGTAGCATGAACCTTTCATTTTAGTTCTCAAGAGCATTTCGCAATAGGGCGCGCTGCGGAAAATCACTCGAAATTAAATACATTACTTTAGCAATCTCCCAACTCATCTCTGACAGTACCAACTTAGACGAAGGGTGAACCAACTGAGCCGAAAAAGATAGATTGAATACGGTATAGCGCAGGGGCGACGGAACGATTCTTTGTTGTCCTTTTTCCATTAAATACAAACAAATTAGAGTAAGTTTATTTCTTTTCTCAGTAAGATAAAAAAACAATTTTCGAATAAATTAATGAGACTTACCAAAAGGCTGGCACTAAAATCTCAGCCAATCAAGAGCTCTGAAATGTCCTCAAGTAATATAGTCGCCTCCCCGACATTTCCACTGTTTCCCCTTTATGGTGCATTTATACCACTGTCTGCCTGACCGGTGCGGACAGAAAATATATAAGAGCAAAAATACAGACGTTTGCTTTTTGTCCAATTTTACACTGTGTTTCTCCTTTACTCTTATGTATTTTCTGTCCGCACCGGTCAAGCAGACAGAGGTATAAATGCACCATTACTTATTTCGGCACTGACCCCGCAGGCTTGGGCTCCGACCATATATTTTTACGTCCATATTCACTAGGCATGTCTATACGTCTATACCATGGAGAACAGACATAAGGAAACCAAATTAGTGTACATTGACATCACGAAAAACGAGCAGTTTTCTTTTGTCAGTTAATAATGCATTGAAATGCTAAATCTTCCCGGACGCACCCTACTCGGGAAGTTTCGTAGATATTAAATTACGAATAAAATTCGCTTATTTTAGATTACAATTAGAGAGGGTAAAATGAGTATGGCCACCATCTGAAAGTCGGCCATCTTTGGCATACAAGCTTAAAATCCCCACGAGATTTAGAAAAGCATAAAAACATACTAACTAAACTGTAACTCTGTTTATGAAAGTATTAGAGAGATAAACAATGTAATATGATGGATTTGATAAATATTGTTTTCTTTTATTAAAAAAAAAATATATATACGTAATAAACAGACAATTGCAATTATAAAATGTTACAAATACAATATAGGATGAAATACAATACAGCGCGAGAAAATGTAAAATATTTCTGGAAATCGAATAAATGATACAAAGTAAAAAAAATAAATGGATTTGCAAAAACATATATAAAAAATATTAAGATAAAATCTATTTCAAGCAAGAATGTGTATGAAAAAAAATTATTAATAAAAAGAATATCAAAGTACGTGTATATATGGGTATACTGATTAAAAATGGTGAAAATCAATATTTAGATTTAGAATCATTCCTGATTATAAGTTATAATTTTTTTAAATCGCCATTGTTTCATTACTGATGAAAAAAAAATATTACGGCAAGATAATATCCAAATATGTATACTTTTTATTCAAAGATTTTTCGTTAAAACATACTTGTTAAGATTATATTTTTCAAAACACGTTTGATAACTACGTAGTTGGTAAATGCTGCTGAACATCTCAAAGTACACTTGAGTATATCTATATATACATGGAAAACCGGAAGATGTACCGGCAATGGCGAAGTCAATCAGCACTGCTTACATGGATTGGCCACACTCTCCTTTTATCTTTTCTATTTACACTACTTTGGATCCTCGTGTCTATTCTTCTTGGTCTAGACCAAACATTAAAGATGTTACTCATCTCTGCTGAAAGTATTCTAGGCAGCTTTAGAGTGCGCATCCACCATTTCGGCTCCGTCAATGTAGAGTTTATTTAGTATGTGATATAATTGTGTATTTGAGCGACGGTAATTTTGAAAGGCGCGTCAAGTACCAGGAGACAAAATGTTGGCCCGCGAAACCGCCTTTCGGCTTTAAACTTCACGTCTGGTTGGTTCCAGCTTAAAGTCGCGTACGACTCTTCCGTCATCCGTTCGCCTGGAACTTCTACATGCGGCCACGCGCCCGTTAGGCAGACCGACTAGCTGCGCCAGTCAGGGGAGGAATAAAGCGATTCCTCCCCTGAACGACGCGGACAGCCAAGTCCGCCCAAGACGCAGGCCCGCGGGTGCAGGCCCCGATGCGATTTCTACTGGCCCCCGTTGTTGCCGCGCTCTACACGCCGATCCAGCTCCCTCGTCTTCATCACCACGGTGACGAAAGACTCGATAAGTATCCATTTTTGTTCAGACTGGAGCATGAGAGAGACCATAGTGTCAGGGGTGAGTTGTGCGCCCACTTCCCGACCGACAGACTCTCTTGCCTTGCCCCACCTGGCACAGAAAAGGAGTGTGTGCTCTGCATTGTCCACAAGGGATCCGCAGTAGCTACACGACTCGTCGTCTCTTTTCTTGAAGCGCTTCAGGTACGCATTAAAGCAGCCATGGCCTGAAAGCGCTTGCGCCAGGTAAAAGCCGACTAGACCGTGCTTTCTATCCAGCCAGGTGGTGAGCTCCGGGATTAGACGGTGTGTCCTTCTCCCGGATTGGTCACCATGCCATCTTGTCTGCCATTTCTCGACGAGTCTGCGCCTTCCATCCTTGCGGATGGCCTCCTTCGCGCAAGCGATTACCTGCGGGTTTGTTAAGCAGGTGAGCTCCTTACGGAGCTGAAAGGTCTCCTTCCTTTCCTTCGCCAATAATTCCACTATTCTACTAATCTCCCTCATGGAACTCCAGCGTTATACTTGGTGGGTCATCTAACATATGGAATTTGAACTACCGATTATTTTGAGTTGGAAAGTTATAATGACATTCACAAATTGACAGAAAATTAGTTTTATGTTTGAAATTTACCAAATGGGACGCTTTACACTTGAACAAAGTTGGGAAATATTTAAAAATTACTTTCAAAGTGGTGAGTCTTCTACCCAAACTGTAAGAAATTTACGAGACAAATTTGGCAAGAGAGAAGTGCCTTCATCGCAGTTTGTGGATCAATTTGTGGAGCAAGTTTCGTGAAACTGGATCGGTATTGGACAAAACAACCCGTTCACGTTCTTGCCCGATGCGCTCAGCCGAAAACATGGCTGCTGTTGCCCAGACTGTGCTTGAACATCCATCAACATCAACTCGTCATCGTTCTCAGGAACTGAACATTCCTTGCATTTCTCTGAGAAGAATTTTGCATAAATACCTCGGTATGAAGGCCTACAAAGTTCAAATAGTCCAAGAACTGAAGTCCCATAATCATCCGATGCACCGCCCTATAGCGGACTCGGTTGAGAGAACGTTTATAGAATATTTATTCCTACACCTGCTAATTCAAATTTGATCGCAGAATCATAATTGCAATGTTTTAAATTTTTTTTTATCGTTCTTAGCCATAATAATGCGAGGTCACAGAACAGTCAGAGAACGGCCAGAGAACTGTCAGAGTATTCTACGACCGTTCTCTCAACCGGGTCCGCTAGGGCGTCTTGGAAAATCAAATAATCAGCCGAAATTCTGATGTCAACTGGCTGCCCCAGAGCAGATCATTTGAATGATGTTGTGTTTCCTGTACATCTCTGGCAGAGATAAGTACATAATTTAATAATTTTTTAACAGTATTTTACCAGGTATTTTAAGTTTTTAGTTTTTTTTTTAAATGTATTTTTCTTGATCTCCAAGCCGAAAGTACAGTCCTCCCGGCCGCATTTCACTCCAGAAAGAACGACTCTTGTGGCCTTTTTTTGTTTTTTTCGGCTCAATAGTGTCGCTAAATTCATCGTTTAATTCGTTTGTTTAATTAAATTTAATGTGACTTCATGCAATTGCACGAAGGAGTAACTCTTAAAAAGAAATACAAAAAAATTATGTACACGGTTTATTTTATATTAATAATTATATTAATAAAAGTAATAATAATTATTGTAATAAGATTAGTATTACTGTATGTGTGATGTTAAAGTTACTGTTGTTCAATATTAATATTGTTATCAAAGAATAAATTTTCTCTAGTATTTGTTAATCTTTAAAAAATTTTTGATTTTCAATTTTTTTTTTTGCAGTTATTGTATGATTGAATTTTATTTTAAAGTTTCTAATGCCTGCCCGGACCAGCAAAAACCTCGGCTTCGCCTCGGTTTTGCAAAAGTCGGGCGGACCTCCCCCTGCCCCCTACAAAACCTCGGCTTCGCCTCGGTTTTGGTTGTACTTTCGGCTGGAGATCAAGAAAAATAGTATACGAACCACAGCCAGAATGTTGGATGCCCTGGCGTATGTGATATGATTGCAAAATCATGTAACTTACGTGGAATACCTCAACTTACGCGTAGCTGCACTTTGGCACCCATTTTTTACAAAAAAGTAAATAAATCATGTTTTTAGCTTTTTGAAAAAATTTGAACAAATTAAGTTGCAGTTTGGAAAAAATTTGCCTGGTAAGACGTATCCTTGGACTACAAATTTATGAACTCAAACAAATTTTACATGAACTTGGGCGTTTGCAAAAAGTTGAAAACCAAAAACCTTGAAGTTCCCCATATGTTATTCAAATGGGAAAAAATGGCTCGTGATGAATCTTTAAACGTTGAGATATCGAGTTGGAAATTTTAGACGATTTTTTTCTATCCATGTCAAAACTTTTGAGTGGAGGGGGGCGGTAAAGGTGTCACATTATCAAAAGTAAGGTGCACCCTAATATACAGTGTTTTCCAATTGGAGGTTTCATTTTGAATAGCCCGCTATTATGGCAGCTGTCATAATAAGAGGTGTCATTTTTTGACAGATGATAACTAAAAACTATGCCATTAATAAAAATGGAACGATACACGCTTCAAAAACGCATTGAATATTGCTTCTGTAGCTCACAGTTTGAAGGAAAACCCAGATTTATCCATTCCACACCGTCCTTTGGAATTAGTCATTTCGCAAATGACTCAATTACGGATTTTGCATAAAAGCTAGTGTCTTAAGGCTTATAAAGTTCAGTTAACAAAAGAACTCAAGCCTGCCGACCATCAACAATGTCGTGTCTTTGCCAATTGGGTGTTGGAAATGCATGAAAATGAACCGGAATTTCACAGAAAAATCATTATGAGCGATGAGGCTCATTTTCACCTTGGAAGCTACGTTAATAAGCAGCATTGTCGCATTTGGGGCTCGAAAAACCCAGAAATGATTATTGAAAAGCCTCTCAATCCGCAACGTGTAACTGTTTAGTGCGGTTTTTGGGCAGGGGGGATCATTGGGCCTTCTTTTTTTGAAAATACAGCTCTAGATTTTTTTCTTTGGGGTTACGTAAAAGATAAGGTTATGGCTCGGCCATAATCAAAATCAACAGATATCGGAAGAGTCAGCTCCTTCCAAGAATAATCAAAGTAGGAAGGGCGAATCGTACGAAAGCAATTTACCGTAACTCTCAAGGCGCACTCATAGGCCGACATTAGACCACATCTGGATGAGCTCACCCTAAAGCAGTCTGGGTATCAAAGGGTTGTTTCCCCAGGACATGTTTTTCAAGATGAAGTGGCTCGAAGCGTCTCATATTGCACCCTATCTAAAATGCGGAGACCAGTCTTTCCAGCAGACTGGAACAACGGAGAGCTCCACTCCAAATACGCCCTTACGAGAACCCGGTAGACTGAGAGGAGCAAACTAAGGCTTACCCCTCATGAGACTCTAGAAAGAACCCTAGCCACGCTGACATCGCGCAGCGCTTTCCATGATATGTATTTAATATAGGCCACAAAGTGAGGGATACTATTGTTTCCTTCAGGAGTGACAAGGTACGTTGCGGTATGGCATGTTTTGCGTAAATTAGCAAATCCTACTTGGGGCCTCCAGCTCGACCAACTGACGGATGAACTCGCCAGGAAGAATATCATTGAAAGCTCCCTTCACATCCAGAGCCATTGTGAGAATATCCGCGACCACCGTAGCCACGCAATCCATAGAGGGATCACGAGGGATCCACCGGTTACGTTCCGCCAGAAACTCAAGTCGCCTGTGAATAAGCCTTTCAAAAGTCTTGCTCAACGCTAAAGTGAGCCTGCAAGTGTCCCTCCAAGCAGGAAGGGACGAAGACACCAGGAACATTCGGTTGAAAAGGGCTAGAAAAAAACCTTCGAGCAGCTCGAGTGGTACAGAAGGCCCAACAGTGTTCCATAGCTAACACCATTGAGTCCCGGTGCCAAACGAACATTATACGACCCAAGAGTCGCAGAAAGTTTCCGATCAGAGAGTGGGCCGTTTATTGGGTTAGACTCGTCGACCTCTGTGATCAGAGGGATGTCCACTGGTGGTATATGTGGGCAGATTAGTTCCTCTCTGAGTGTTTGAAACATCGGAGAGCTGGGATCCGTCGTGCGATCAATCCTGGAAGCGCCTGAACGTGCAAAAAGAGACATGATCGTCCTCTCGACCCTGCCAAGATCAACCAACAGGTCAAGGACTCGCAGAATGCCGCGAAGGAACGATGTTTTGCACCCTCAGGAATCTCTTAACCTCGCCGACCACCCACCTGCAAGCCACCCTCTTGTCTCGTGCCTGGTTCGTCATGTATGACCTAAGTGCCTCCTGGCGTTTGCCCTCTCACACTCTGGGTTCAACCACAGCGTTTGAAGCCTTCTCCTGCGGGGGAGGAAGGAGGGGCGATAAGCGCCACTGGACTTTAAGGATCAAGAAACTGACTCCAAGAGATCAGTGTAAACTGCAGTCGAATTCTTAGTGCGCTTCAAATCAAGAAGCAAACGCGGAAGCAGGGTATTCATCCAGTCGCAAAAACCGCTCAGGTCCAGATTCTTCGTATTAAAACGATTGGAAGTGGAGTGGGCCATGTCAGGGCAAACTTCCAACTCACCAGAGACCAGAAATATTATCCAGACATAGGTAGGGGAATAGACGGAGAACAATGAGATTGCAAGATTACATCCTTCGCAATTCAGGGCTCCGTAATAGAAAGGATTTCCCGCTCTTGACTTCTGAATGGCGTCAATCTCGGACCTCTAATTATTGACACTATGAGGATTCTATACTGAGAATCTAACCCTCCCACGAGGGGAACGCATCACTAGCCAATTATTCGAGCAAATTTGAAGTAAGACTAAGAAAGTAAATAGCAGACGTACTAGATACTATAAGCTGAAACTAAGATAAAAAAGAAATTTAAATAGAAAAATAATAGTTAGGCATGAGCTGCGGTCCGACAATACTAAGGAGATATACCAGCGACGAAACCAGGACTGCAGGGGGAGCCGCCACCAAGAGACCCAGTCTGACCATCCACCGATGCACCCGGTTTCCTCAAAATAGATCAGCCAAGGTCCAGCAATGACTTGGCTACCTCGAAAGAGGGTCCCGCCATCGACGAAATCGAAGGAATCGAAGCGGAGGCAGTGACTGAGGGACCAAGATCCCTAATGATACGAGTCCGTTCGATGGTGTTCTGAGCAAAACTCCACAGATGGGGCAAGAGCTACGGCATTGATTAGAGATGTGTCTCAACCGCTGGCAGGTAAAACACCTCCTAGGAAGAGGTATCACTGTGGTCAGTGGATACGAGTATCCCAAGATCCGCAGGTGACGAGGGATCTGTGAGACCGACATGGTGAATTCTACGTTGCCGCCGTTCGTCTTCCTCCTGATGGCTGTGGCCAACTCACGAGTCGCAGATTCGAGTCCTTCAGTATATCAAAAGATGAGTATCGGGGCTCCACAGATCTGATAAAGCCTTTTTTCCGGATCAAAGAAGAAGGAATAAATAGTTTGAAGCCATATTGTTTCAGATCACGTGAGGAAACCAGAGTATTGGCATCCTCCCTAGTATTTACCCAATTCTTTGCCTGGGCGAGTGCTTTCTACGAGGACGATATACGGCGGGGGCGAGGATTTCGGAAAAATATCATCCGAAGGGTCTTGGTCACTAATCCACAAAAGTTCATTCGTCGAGACGATATTCGGAGGCTCAAAAAATTCATCTATTCTCCTAAGCAACACTGAGGAAGAATTCGAATGTTCAGGAACGGCCACCTGAAACAGTTCGGACGGTGGTCTGTTCTTCTTGACCTAAGGTAAGAACTCTGCGGTGGCGAAATAAAATTTTTAAATGTATGAAAATATAAGTAATATATTAAATTAATATTCTCGGGATTAATACTAGCTATTAATAATATTTTTTGAGCATTAAAAAATTATATTCAAATATTGTTGATGTTCTTAGTTGGCTTTAGGGTCCAGGAAAAAATGTAACTCAAAGTTTCATATTTTCAAACGTTTCGACTCAGATTGGAGTCCTCATCAGTGAGAATTTAATTCTATAAAAATACAAAAGGAAGAGACTTAAAAAAATTGCACGGGTGACCGATGAACATTGTAATAAGAAATGTTATATAGAATTGCGAGTGTAAAATATAAAATTGGTCTAAATAACTAAATTTGCAAAAAAAATTGAAACTATAACAAACCAAAAAATTTCTGTAAAAATACTAGGAGGAGAACATTAAAGGAATTGCACGTGTGATATACTATAAAGTTGGTCTAAACTAAAATTTCCAAAAAAAATAAACACTGTACAAAAACTTTTTTCTTATAAACATACAAAGAGAAGAGACTTAAAAAATTGCACGTGTGACGGATAAAAACTTGTGGAAAACGATAAAAATATACCAAAAAACAAGAACTGACCTGTTATATGATTAAGTAGACCGACATTGTTGGTGAAAAAATAATTGGAGTGACACAATCACAAATATCCTTTTTTTTCTTTCTTTTATTGCGTCGCGAACAGGGTGACCACATAATTTTTGTAAAAGTAAACCTATCCCTACGGATTTTTCTTCAAAACTGAGTTCCATTTAGCACCAGACTTGGAAAAATCTTGGTAAAGTAAAGTGGAGGGTGAAGTTTTTTTCTTTGGAGAGTCTCGGTTAAAGGGAAAGGAGAAAAAAAGTGTAAATATGTCCACAAGATGACCAGGATGCTGTGACAAAAGAGGGGCATTGAAATTTGAGGCGAGTCGTAAACAGTCTGTACATAACTGAAAAAAATTTCTACCACAATCTACCGAAACATGTGACTGGGGGTCTTTTTTCCAGTCGTATTAATTAAGATTGAATTAAATACCTATATCTGGAAATTGTGAAACTTGTAACAGAATTAATTCTATGTTTTTTATGGTTTGGAATGCAGATACAAAGGGTTAAATATTCTGATAAAACGTATATGGTATTATAACACATGTAAAAAAATTTAACGTTTTTTGGGTAAAATTGAATTTAGTGTAGTTGTATATAACTGACATTTTTGTTAAAGATTTGTTGAAATTTTATAAAATTACCAACATTGTAAATTCTTTTTAAAAATTGACAAGAGATGTATATTTTTGAACTCGATAAAAAAATATGCATTTTTTGAAGAGGTTAAAGTTAATTGTTTAATAGGGGGAGGTAAAAAACAGATAAGTTTTCTGTGTCTGTTCTCTGATTAACAACATGAGATTTACTGGCTATATGAGTCATTTCCAGTATCATTCGTTTTTTATAATTTCTGGATCTGTCAACTAAGTTTACTGCATTGAAATCGAATTTGTGGTCTTGGTTCCAGGCATGTTTAGTTAATGCAGTCCATTTATCAGGGGGATTGAAGACATCTTTTTTGTGTTCAGTAATCCTGGGTTTTAAAGGACGTTTGGTTGTGCCTATGTAGGATGCCGTGCAACCTGTACAGGGGATGTTATAAACGACGTCAGCGGTATCTAGCTTTGAAATCTGATCTTTTGCTGATTTAAAAAAATTGGACAAGTTATTTTCATTACGCGGGGCAATTTTTATATTAAAGGATTTGAGAATACCTGAAAGTTTTTCAGAAAGCCCTTGTACATATGGTAAGGGAATATATTTAGGGTTTTGACCTGCGGGGTGTAAGTGTGTTGTTTGTGTGTTTGTGTTGCCTTTGGATGGATGGTGTGTGCAGGTATTCTTTTTGTGAAGATGGTTTATTCTGTTTTGTATAACGCGATTGATAAAATTGATCGGGTAATTGTTGTTGAGTAATATGGTTTTTATTTTTTGGATGTTTTCCTTGTGAAAAGTGATATGTGCTAAAGTGATGCCTCTGTCAACCAGATGGTTGATCACATTAATTTTGTAGCTCAGTGGATGATGTGAATATAAATTTAGAAGTCGGACCGAGCAAGTTGGTTTTTGGTACCAGTTAGACTTAATTTTTCTCCCCTCTCTGATAATGAGAACATCCAAAAAAAAAATTTTTCCATCTGATTCCTCTTCTATTGTAAATTTTATTTTATGGTTGTAGCTGTTAAATGTGTTTAAAATTGTGTCAATTTCGTCAGTCGGTACTGCTGTTATAATGTCATCAACATATCGAAAAAAGAAGGGTAGTTGAAAAGGTAAAGATGCAATACATTTCGTTTCTAAATCATCCATGGCTATATCAGCTGCAATGGGAGAAAGAGGGGAACCCATGGGAAAGCCAGATTTTTGTTTGTATGAGGTGTTTTGAAAGTTAAAAGAGGAGTTAGATGAGCAAATTCTAAGTCCCTTTTCGAATTGGTACCAAGGCATTTTTGCATGTGGCTGAATTTTTGGCCATTTATCTTTGATGCCTTTGATAGCTATGCCAATTTGAACGTTGGTAAAAAGTGATACTGCATCTAACGAAATAATTTTATGGTTTAGTGGGACTTCGATATTTTTCATTTTCTCAATGAAATCGAAACTATTTTTAATTCGTGAGATTGGGGGGGTTATATTATTTGAAATAATGTTATTGTAGAAAGATGCGAGGTTGTAAGTGGGGCTGCCACAGAAAGAGACAATGGGCCTAAGAGGAAAGTTCATTTTATGAATCTTTGGTAGACCATAGAATCTGGCTGGAAGTGGGTTGCTTGATTTTAAAGAGTTTGCTGTAATTTCACTAATGTAATTTTTATCTTTCCACAGTTTAATGACGTTGTTAACTTTATTGTGAATAGTGTTTGTGGGGTCTTTTTTCAGTGGTACGTAAGTCTTTTTGTCCGATAACATGAGTGTTGCCTCCTGGATATATTTATTTTTGTCCATGGCAACAGTAGTGTTACCCTTGTCAGCTTTCGTTAATTTTACACTTTCACATTTATATATCATTTATATCATTTTTTTATAATGTTTATCCGTCACACGTGCAATTCCTTTAATGTTCTCCTCCTAGTATTTTTACAGAAATTTTTTGGTTTGTTATAGTTTCAATTTTTTTTGCAAATTTAGTTATTTAGACCAATTTTATATTTTACACTCGCAATTCTATATAACATTTCTTATTACAGTGTTCATCGGTCACCCGTGCAATTTTTTTAAGTCTCTTCCTTTTGTATTTTTATAGAATTAAATTCTCACTGATGAGGACTCCAATCTGAGTCGAAACGTTTGAAAATATGAAACTTTAAGTTACATTTTTTCTGGACCCTTAAGCCAACTAAGAACAATATTTAAAGAATTTGAAAATCTTTCTGTGGAAAAAATGACGCTTTCGACTGCGCTGGGATTCGAGCCCAGGTCTTTCGATTGCCGGTCGACTTTAAGGGTCGATACAAGTCCTGTTCCATTATTATTAAAAAATTATCATGATCTTAAAAAAAACATGCGGCCCCCTTCCCCCCGGAATAGCAACCCGGACGAAGACGAAGAGTGTGTGCTCCGCATCGTCCACAGGGGGACCGCAGTAACGACACGTCTCTTCGTCCTTTTTCTTGAAGCACTTCAAGTACGCGATAATTCAAGTACGCGTGAAAACGCTTACATCAAGTGAAAGCCAACTCCACCGTGCCTTCTCTCCAGCCAGGCGTCAAGCTTCGGGATCAGATGGTGTGTCCATCTCCCGGCCTGATCACTATGCCATCTCGTCTACCGTCTGCCATCATCCTTGCGGATTGTGTTGTAGGAACTCCACTCTCTACCTCTCAACCTTCTCAGTTATTTCCTGAATACTAGGCAGGAACTGCTTCCGGGAATATGGACAAAATCTTTTCCGCACCTATCCACGCATTTCAGACACCTAGGAGGGGCCCTACACTCCTTTGCCTTATGCGTCGAGTCGCCAGACCTCCAGTAGGGATTTTTCCTACTGTGTGTGGGGGGGGGGGGGGGAGTCACGCGAGACGTTACTGTACGTGACGGTAACATCGATCAACCTTGTCATGTTCCCGGATGTGTCAATTCACCCATCCGACCCATAGCTTTCCGATCTAAAGCAAACGAGTAAAGCCCTAACGCCGAGCTTTTCAAAAGCCAAAACATCGAACCCCTTTTTCAGGACCAGGTGGATCTCCTCCTTCCTGGTTCTTCAGATAGTCAGGACCTTCAGTCCTATATCCATAGAGTTCAACTTCAACTGTTTCAGCATTTCAGCGTAGGACTCCTTCGACTAAACTTTGATAGCATCACCCGGCTTGGCAGGCGAAAAGCGTCGTGGCGCCTTGTATAATCTTTCTTTTTCTCTTATGCTTCCTGCAAATTTATTCTCTCCCTTTTTTTCCTTTCTCCTTTCCAGCAGTGGCCAGTCCCCAGCCTGCCTGGGAGTTTAGAGTTGCATTAGCCCGCCGAACAATGATTTGCTCCTCACTTCCCTTCTTCGATTCTTTTTCATGCTTGCGCAGTAAGAAGTATGAAGAAATAAAAGCGCATCATAAAATATTTTAAGTCTATTTGCTTTATATCAAGAATTGCTCTTGCAGGTCGTGTGAATCGAACTGTTGCCGAATTCGGTATTATCTCGGTAACGATTGAGTAAGATTTCGGTAACACGACAGTAAACTGAATAAATGGCGCGAAATTAACGCTTAAAATGTTGAGTGTGGTTCTTTGTTGAAGCCACTGTTGGGAGTTTATATGTATTGAAATAAAGTTGTAAAAATAATATTTTTCAAAACTTTGTTGTCGAATGCATGTTAATTTTCTAGAATTAGAATGCGACATCGTGTTTTTTCTATTTTCTACAGAGACAAATAAAATTATCGATTTTTATTATCAATTTTATTAGGTCAATTTCCACAATTAATCACACCATCAACATTTTATGTGCTAATTTTTCTCTAATTGTACAGTTTACTGTCTTATTACCAAAATATTACCCAATCGTTACCGACATATTAACCAATCCGGTAACAGTTCGGTTCACGCTACCCGCCAGGGCCGAGATGACTACAACCGGCTTTAGTTTTATTTTTGATATACTTTATGCTTTATTTTTATGTTGCATATCCATCTACTTCTTTTTTATAACGCTGGTTTATGAACTTAGTGATTCTGATAAAAATGATATTTAGGAAAAGTAAAATTAGGGATAAGTGCATACCTTCCAGTGTATCACATGTGTGTTTATTAGAATTTCCCTATCTATGTTAACCATTATCATTTATGGACGGTGACACATCCAAGATTTCAGATTCTAATTCTCAATAGTTCATCGAAGTGACAGTCATGTCGAAGATTGTTGCAGGAAAGATCGCTTTTGTCACAGGTTTCATTAATTTTCAATACTTGTCTAACTCAACAAATTTGTAGTTTTATTGTTGATAACCTGCTTACTAAACTCTGATAACTTGTTTCCTTTTTCAGGCGCCGGTAGCGGCATTGGGAAAGCTACGTGTCGAATTTTGGCAAGAGAAGGTGCTCGAGTCATTGTGACTGATAAAAATATAAAAGCAGCAGAACAAACCGCCTCGTTTTTGGAAGGTTTGGATTTTTCAATAATTTCCATAAATCTCTAATTTACATGTACTGTTCTATTTATAGTACTGATATAATTGAAAATAAAAAACTCCTACTTCATTTTTCATTAAGATTTCTCGTGAAATGGACCCATATAAAATTCCAGTATGGTCGCGACGTTGCAATTTAAGGCTACCCAGTGGCTGAAGTTGGCTGAAGTAAAAAGTAGTCCAACCGGTCCTGGGTTAGGGACAGGCGGGCAGCGTTGCGCACGTATCATACATCAGTAAATTATATATATTTGTTACGTATCTTACGTACGTAAATTACATTCAGAGTTTCATACTTGATGTATAGACCTTTTTATCCTGAAAGGCGCTGGTGCGCATGTGCCGAAATTTGACGTCATTTCCGGATTTTTCGTCAAGTTTTGTATAGAAAAACGATATTTACTGTTATAAATTAATATACTAAACAAATAAAAAAGCATAAATATTGAGAAAACGAAAGAGGCGAAAATCTGCAACAAATTGAAAACAAATGCGGTGAAAAAACAGTAAAAAGTGCGGTTAAATCGTCAAATAAGTGCGAATGTTTACTACACGTTATAGTAGAATTTGATAAATATTGTTTCTGCGTTGCGTACATTCCTTCACTAGTTTTTAAAAATTTACATTAAACTTAAGAAATTACAAAATACATTTTTAAAAAAGTATATTTTAATTTTTTTGTTAAAGCTACAAAATATTTTTTAATTTTCAGATATTTATTACTACATACTACAGTGAAATACTATGCTGTAGTTACAAAAATTTTCTTAATATTATTAACTTATTTATTACTGCAGGCTATAGTAAAAGTAAGAAAAAACATGTTAAAAATTCAGTTTATTTTATTTTAAAGAGTTATAAAGATGTTATTTTTAATATTATTGAAGTATTTACTTCCACATAGTATAGTAAAAGGTTGTTTTTCTAAATGAATGTCAAAATGTAAAAATGAAAAAGTACATTTAAAAATGTGCTGCAATGTGATACTGACGGATATAAAAGTATTGTATGGTAGAAGTTATGTTTCAAATGTTTATGTTATGGTTATAAAATTAATCGCATCCAATAAATTTTTAATATAGTACAAAAATTGAATTGATTATTTTCCAAAATAACTTTAAATATCTTTTCTGCATACAAGACTTGACGAAAAATGCATTTGTCAACAGCAGTCAACGGGGTCAATCGATGACAGATGTAAACATTCGCACCTATTTCACGATTTAACCGCACTTTTTACTGTTTTTTCACCGGATTTTTTTTCTATTTGTTGTAGATTTTCGTCTCCTCCGTTCTCTTAATATTTATGCTTTTTTATTTGTTTAGTATATTAATTTATAACAGTAAATATCGTTTTTCTATACAAAACCTGACGAAAAATCCGGAAATGACGTCAAATTTCGGCACATGCGCACCAGCGCCTTTCAGGATAAAAAAGTCTATTAGAGCGCAGTCCTATGAGGGAGATTAGTAGAATAATGGAATAGTCATTGACCAATAGTGTGATTGCTTAAAGCCATAGACCATTCAGGTGCTGTGTATATACAAACTAAATTAAAAGGCAGCGTTTTCTAATTTTCTGAGTTTCTGCGATTTCTTCGATTCGATGTCACGTGCATCTCGTCGTCTGCTCGCCCGGCGACTTCGAGATGCACGTGACATCGAATCGAAGAAATCGCAGAAACTCAGAAAATTAGGAAACGCTGCCTTTTACTTAAATTTGTATATGCTATATATAAACGAAATGACGAGAGAGCCGAAGACACATTTAAACCATCAATGTATACAAGCGTTAGTACAAATACATTTTGTTACTTATTTGCAAATATAATAATCAGACAAGTAACATGCAAGCACAACTAAAACATAGCCTCACTTATGCGTGCTAATGTGACAGCGCAATCCCCTTTCCTCTCTTCGTCCCTCACCGCCAAACGTGGTGTGACGATTCGGCAAACTTAGGAATTCAACTTGGGACATTAACGGAGCACCATTTTCTTTTCTGATGCATACGGCTGCTGCCTATCGACTTTTTTCTCCATATATAAAATTTTCAATCAAAATAAATCGGTCAAAATTCAGGCAATGATAAATAATAGCATATGGAAGAAATACGGGAAGGCATAGTGCATTAAAATAAATTTTTAAAAATTATATGAATAATACCAACTAAGTGTCTTGAGTTCTGCTGCACTGGTCTGATACTGTCGCTAATATATTCTGCAAATTTGCTAAAATTACTTATTTTTACCAACATTTTTTCATATAATTATGAATATTAAAGACATAACAGACCTGCCTCAGTAATTTTTTATTAATTTCCCAAAATTTCAAGATGATATTTCATGCTTCATGGAAATGTTATAGAACGGTAATTGCCGATAAAATTTCAGTTTCATATTTTAAAATAAAAGAAATCTCAGAATTTTAATTAAAAAGAAGTTAAAAGACGTTCCTTCTTATCTTCTGATACATTTACCAAATTTTGAGCAAGATATTTGTCATGCGGCCTTGGCGCATGACCTTAAGAGTATGACGAATTTCTTAAACTCTAGAGTAATCACACTGTTGATGAATAACTATTCTAATAACTTTCTCGTGGGACTCCACCCTTATACGTTAACAAGGTAGCGACTGCGCAGCGCACGCATTCGTACAGTTATAAAGTTATCAACATAACCTCTATTCTTTTGAGGTACCGATACACTCTGCACTCCCTTGTACGACATTCCCCTATACGCCCACTCCCTTATACGACCATTTGCCGCTCCCCTATACGACGGGAAGGTCTTCTTCTTCATTCCCACTCCTTCGCTCTACAGCAGAGTTGGGTAAGTAAAATACTCTAGGTAATTTACGTAGTTTTTTACCGTAAATTGCTAGGTATTTTACCTAACTAGTTCTCTACATGATGTAAATTATGTGGTTCTAAAATGGTGGATGATCCTGCATTTTCCTAAAAAAATAGATAATTTTCGATGTTAAGAACAGTATAAGATGCGAATACAGGAGTATGGTTTACTTTCTTGAAATTCTCAGCATATTTACAAGACCACAAATAGATAATTTAAAAAATGTATAAAGCAGAAACATTTTTTAGCACAAAATAATACAATAAGGAATTTTAAAAACATTTATTTAAAAAGTTTCGATAAATTATACCTACTTATCAAGTTTTACCTGCGAATAGTATTGCCTCTTTAAATAATCTATATTTTCAATAAATATTATCAAAATTAAGAAATATAAAATTTAAAACAAAAATAATAAAATCATTGTTTTTGTTCAGTTTTTTGAAAATAGGTTTAAACTTATATCCATAAAGAATATTTTTAAAAAAAGAAAAGAATAACAAACCATAAATTGATACCAAATATTCTTAAATAATTTGAAGGACTTACTTGAGAATTTCCATTTTTTAGTTCAGATGTAGAAACATCATTTTCCGCAATTATGATGTCCTCACTAATTGGAGTATTATTTTCTTCACTGGCATCAATGCCTCTTAGTCGACTGCAAGCATTCCTTAAATAAAATGTTTAAAATTTTTCACATAAATTTATTTATGTGAAATAAATGTTTTTTTATGTGAAAATAAAACAAATAAAAATTAATTTTACTTATATATATCCCTATTGAAAAAATCCTTGAGGAAATCCTCGTGTTATTTTCGGACGAGGAAAACACGAGGAAATCCGCGAGGATTTTGAAATTCCTCGAGGAAATCCGCGAGTCAGAGAATTAATCCTCGAAGAATTTAAAAATCCTCGCGGATTTCCTCATGTTTTCCTCGTCCGAAAAAAACACGAGGATTTCCTCGAGGATTTTTTCAATAGGGTTCACATCATTAATCACAAAAATTCTCCAAAATATGAATAAAAAAACATATGAACAGCTTACAGTTTCATATATTAAACAACATTTTATAATAATAATAAAGTATGATCGTGAAAAATATTTTTTAACCACAAATAAAACGGAGATACACTAAATGCAAAGAAAATTTCGAAAATCTATAAAAATTTACGAATTTGAGGTTAGAATATTAACCGCTATACTCAAGAAAATTGTATTAATACACAATCGCACAAATATTTTAATGAATAAAAATAACAATATTCTACAATTGCTTACCTGTACGACATACCTGTGTCCCAAAAGGCGATTATATCCAACATTTTTTAACACTTTACTACAAAATAAACATTTTGCAACATTTTTATTTTTCTCTTGCAGGCGTAGAAAGTTAAATTTATTCCATGGAATATATGGAAGCCCGAAGTGGGATTTTATTTTCCCCCGTTTATTTTTAGTCGACATTGATGATATTGTTTAATTAACAATGTTCACGTTTAAAACAAATTTTTCGAAAACGGAACTTTGAAAAAGTGAGGTTATATACAGTTCTATAAGGCCGCCATCTTGGCACGTAATTTATTATGTATTTTACCGGTTTTCTATGTAAAATACCTCACTTAAGTACTTTACGTAAAAAACCTCGTGTGATCCGTCACTGCACAACCCTGCTCTACAGTTATATCAAATCAAATTATTAAAAGAGTTGCTATGGAAAATAATATCCATTAGTCGAAACAAAACACAATGGATTCAATGAGTGTGAATGCAGCCCTCTCCTCGCTCGGGCATCAAACTTCACATTCGTTGCAATCGCTGTGTTTCATTCCTCGTAATGTAATAGTATATTGTATAGTGGTAGGGGATAGGCGGGTTCCCCTCGCGCCGTCATATAAAGGAAAGTTCTCGGTCCCAAGCTCGTCGTATAAGAGAGAGTTGAGTGTACATAAAAATTATTTTACATTTCATACATACAGGGTGTCTAAAAAGTCCCGGGACGGTTGGATATTTCCTCAGGTAAAATATTTTTCAAAAAAGTGAAGGTTATTCCTGAAGTAAATTTCAACGACGAATTCAATGGTGACCTTCATTTTGACCTTGAAGTTGACCTTCATGGCTTTTTGAAGGTCAACTTTGTTTTTTTTAAACAGAAACCTCCTTTTTCTACATCTGCAATCGACAGAGCGGAAAATTCTACGTTCAGATGCGTACCCAAGTCATAGGTCAATTGTAACGTGCAAGGTCAATTGTAACGTGCAAGGTCAATTAGAGGTTATTTGAAATAAACAAAGTTTTCCAAGAGGTCAGTGCAATTCCTGAAGTATTTTTCAACGGGGAATTCAATGTTGACCTTCATTTTGACCTTGAAGTTGACCTTCATGGCTTTTTGAAGGTCAAATTTGTTTTTTTTTAAATGGGAACCCCCTTTTTTCACATTTGCAATCAATACAGCGAAAAATACTACGTTCAAGTACGTACCCGAGTCATAGGTCAATTGTAACGTTCAAGGTCAATTAGAGGTCATTTGAAATTAACAAAGTTTTCCAAGAGGTCAGTGCAATTCCTGAAGTATTTTTCAACGGGGAATTCAATGGTGAGCTCTGTATTGATCTTGGTTACAGCGTTTTGAATATTGTAAAATCATATGTATAGGAAATTTTTCATTAAAAGTTCCAGGAGTTCTGGTGAGAGTTCAGTTCCTCTCCAAAGAGTTATATCGAAAAGTCCTATACCGTTTTTCGATACCTATGTCAATACCTAAGGCGATACCATAAGTCCTATACCGTTTTTCCATCTCCATACGAATATTACGAATCGAAACTAAATTTACGTATTACGAGTACATACTTACTATCTTTCGCTAAAAGATTATTATGGCGCAAGCTAAACTTTCGGAACGAGAGAGAGTATCTGTATTAATGATGCGTGGTTGGGGAGATCGAGTTCGATCTTATGATCAAGTTCGTTTGCTATTTAATCGCACTTTTCGTAATGGAGAAGGGTTAAGTCCTGTCTCAAAATCAACAATTGAAAGAACTGTAAGGCGCTTTATGAATTATAGACCTTCAGAGAACTGGTCGGCCAAAATCTACAGGATCTGAGGAGATGCAGATGGGCATAGCCCAAGCATTTGTTGAAAACCCACACCTTAGTTTACGTCAAGCTTGTGATGAGCGTGACGTTGCTCCTGAGACAGTGTGAAATATTTTAAAAAGCATTAATTTCCATCCTCACAAAGTTCATCTGGTACAAGAGCTCGATGAATACGATCCTGATCGTCGGGTTGAATTTTGTGAAATTATGATGGACAGAATTGATAGAGATCCTCTTTTCTTGTACAATACAGTATTTTCAGATGAAGCTACTTTCACTTTAAAAGGGGAAGTTAACAGGCAAAATTGTAGATATTGATCTGACACAAATCCTGATTGGATGTTGGAGAGTGACACACAATATCCACACAAGATTAATGTTTGGGCCAGTATCTTGAATGATACATTGATAAGCCCTTTCTTCATTGATGGTAATCTCAATTCCCGTGCATATGAAGAGCTTCTCAGAAACCAAATTGTACCAAGAATAAGGGAGATTACAGGCGATAATTTTCAAAATATTTTGTTCCAGCAGGACGGAGCAGCGGCTCATTACGGTAGGGAGGTTCGAGCATATTTGGAAACTCAGTTCCCTCACAGGTGGATTGGAAGAAGGGGTCGAATCGAGTGACCTGCTAGATCTCCTGATCTGACGCCTCTCGACTATTTTCTTTGGGATTATTTAAAGAGCAAAGTATACTCAACGCAACTCCAAAGCTTAGACGAATTGCAGAATCGGATTATGCAAGAGGCTACTTCGATTGATAGGGAGATGATTCGTAATGCTATAACTCATTTTTACAATCGCATAGCTTTTTGTCAAGAAGCTCAAGGTTTTCAGTTCAAACATCCTCATTGAAGCGTGAGAGGCAAGAGGACTCACGCTAATCAAGCACCCCAAAGGGAACAGAATTTACTACATCCACGTCGTTCCTGGATAATGCTAAACGTAAACTGCTTGGAAAAAACCTTGAAGATCATCACCAAGATCAATACAGAGCTAACCAATGAATTCCCAGTTGAAATTTACTTCAGGAATAACCTTCACTTTTTTGAAAAATATTTTACCTGAGGAAATATCCAACCGTCCCGGGACTTTTTAGACACCCTGTATAATACATATTGTCACGTCCTGTGAGCATCTCTAGTACATAAATAATAATAATACTTTTTATATTAATCAACGAATCTACAATCGTTAAGCACGCGGAAGCATTAGGTGCGTAATGTAGACAAGTTGTAAAGGGAAAGAGAGAAGTGAGAAACCATGAATGAACATAGTAAAGGTATTAGCTATTTTTGGAAGAGGAACTCCGTCTCACTGTGTTATGTCAGCAAACCTCCCAGACCGGTAGGCACAGGTAGAAGATTAAGCGGGGGGTCTGCCGCTACAGAAAGAAGGAAAATCGGAGAAACCAAAGAGTAGGAGTACTGCTCTAGATCTTATCCTAATATGGCAATTCTGACCACCGGAAAAGACAAGTTTAGCACGCACTGAACTAAAAACCAGCATTTAACAAAACAATTCTCGGAAAACACGTGAACGCATTGTTCGCAACTCATAATAGAGGGGATTTCGCCCCAGATGAGGGCCTATAAAACTAGCTGCTAATTGGCAAAAGTCAGTGTCTTCTTCAATCTTCGCCCGGCACTCGGCTACCAACAAGTTTCTCCAGTGTCTTCTTCAGTCTTCGTCCGGCACTCGAAGTGTCTTCTTCAAAAAAACCATCAGTCAGTATTTTTCGACCCGTCTTCAGTATAAATTCTTCAAGTCCCAATTGTTCAGTTCGACAACTTTATAATACTCCCCAAGTATCTTTAAGTATCGGAGCATACCGGTCACAAGTTTGGATTATCAGTGAGGATTATCAGTGGTCCCTGAGAGGATTCTACAACGAGTAAGTTCTTTTAATCTCTCTCTCTCTCTTTATATAAAATTAATATTAGGAGAGATTTTAATGAAATAATTGAGCGCATATTCCTTCTCTTATATTAATAGTACATATGACAAGTGATAACAATATTACAAGTGTGACAAAATATGACAAGTGTGAATAAAGTGTATTCTCGCGTACAAATTAAAAATAAAAATAAATTAAAATTTTCTTTTTAATTAAAATTTTAAATAGAATAATATGTTTTTGAACATTTTTATTTTTTTGCTTTAAGGTCTACAAAATATTAATATTGAGAACCAACACAAGTTACACTACCCTTAATTATTAAATTTGAAGTTTTCAGATTAATTTTTTTTTTTTAAATAAGTTAAATTTATTAATTTTTTTTTATTTTACAAAAACATCCACATCCAACTTTGACGATTATCAGAATTTTGTAAGTACCTGAATTAAGCAGGAAATTTGGGCTTGAGTCGAGCCTAATTAATTTGGTACCACAACAATTCTGATTTTCGACTATCGTTACTTCTGTAAATGACAGAATTACTCAAGATTCTGTGCTTGAGTCTAGCTTGAGTAATTTTTCATTGCTGAAGTACCGAAGTGTTGAACATACAAACATAAAAGGATATAATTTATTTTTAATTGATTTCAACCCTGTGATTGAAATTTGTTTGAGGACATAATCCCTCATAGCGTAACCAGTCGCTCGAGGAGGATTATATTGAACAAGGGCCAGCGGTAAAACGCACAGCCGTCCTCAAGTTACAGTCTCAAAAGTGGATTTGGGATTAATTTAATAAATTTAATCTTAAAAATTCAATTACTGAAACTTAAAAAAATTTCGTTTGAGGATTTAACCCCTCACAGCGTAACCAGTCGCTCGAGGAGGTTTATATTGAACAAGGGCTAGCGGTAACACGATCAGCCATCCTCAAATTAGAAATTTTTGAATCAGGATTGAAATTTATCCTACACAACTATAAAACAACCAAAGAAAGGGAATACTCAAAATAAAATTTATTTTCATTAGTCTCTATCTCTATAACTAAGAACTGTTTAGGTAAATAACTTTCAAAAAAAATAATCGTATATATATTTATATAAATTGAGTCATCGCTCGTAATTGAAATTTTATGTCATATTTTGTAAGCACTGTATAGCAAATGCCTTTATCATCTCGAAAACGTACCTTCAAACGCCCTCGAGTAAGAAAAATTAAGCAAAAAACATTTGCACAAGAAATCAAAATTAAGGAAATTAAAAACGATATAGAATTTTCAAATTTTTTCGAACAGTTGTTGGAAAAGACAGAGAAATTCATTTTAAAATCTGCCCATAAGGTTGAAGAAACTTTAAACAAACCAGAACCAGACAATTCTAAGTCAAAAAATTTTGAACTTGAATTAATCGAAAATAATACTCCCCACCATTTAATCCGAATTATCGAATCTTTAAGTATTTACTCTGACTCAGAACTTGAAGGAAATTCGAAAAACCTTGTTTCCAATAAAGATCAAACATCGAATATCGAAATTATAACCCTATCTTCAGATTCAGGATCGGAAAGGTGTGGAGAGTTAGATCGAGCAATTATTCGACAAGGCGTTAGACTCTTTTAAGCTTGACTTATCTCATAAAGGCGCGGATGAGGAAGATAGGAATTTAGGTCCAGTGATGCGCTTGCAAGAGTTGAATTATTGCATTGTATGGGAAGGCGTGATCCTGTGTTAGCAGCCACTAACAGTAAATTGATGAAAATATTAATTTCTATTGGGTTGTCCCAGAAGTAATTGCTCATTTCACATACGGATGACTTTGACCATCTTTTTGAATAGCTTCTTTCAATGTCATGATTTTTTCCTTCTGGCATTTGTTAGCTGTTACTCTTAGCTTGCTTTACAAATAAATTGCGCGTAATTTCGTTTACAGTTGTTAGTTTGGCATCAACTTTAAGATGGAGTATGAAAACGAGCAATTTCGTCACATTTTGCTTTTTTATTCCCGTAAAGGAAAGAACGTAGCACAGGCTGTTAAAATGTCACGTGATGTGTATAGTAAGGAAGCCTTAAAAGGCCAAATCAAAGTCATAATCGAATCGGATTGTCATGTAACTGTGCAAGAGATTGAAGGAATGTTAAAAATACCAAAATCAACAATCGACCGTCATATACAACGTCTTGGACTCGTTAAAAAACTTGATATTTGGATTCCACATGATTGAAAGAAATTCTTTTAACAAAACGCATCAACGCTTGTGATTTGCATCTTAAACGCAAGGAATTCGATACTTTTTTCAAACTAATTATCATTGGTGATGAAGTTTTGTTTTCTTATATGTATATGCGCTGTTGAAGAGCAGAGTTTGAATAATCAGTTAGAAATACAAGGGATTTTCGATTATTATGGATTTTTCTTCAAAATAAATGAATTTTATTTTCAAATTTTATATACAAATAAAATTAATAATTAAAAACAAATAAAACTTCTTTTTGATTGGGAGCATTAAGAAATTTTATCATTTAACAATAGAGCATAATCTTATTTGTTAATAAAATTTGAGTTTCCATATAAAAGTGTTTGATTTCTTCATTACCCTGGTTTTTAAAGAGAAAAATCCCCCCCCCCCCTTCCAACCCTTTAAAAAACCTTTTTTCCCCCTGGAATTGAACTACTGGAGCACTGTGATCCTTGTAAAATAATTTCTATAAATAATTTTAAGGTTCTGAACACATAGCATTGGAGATGAATGTCGCGGAACTAGGAAGTATAGAAACTGCATTCAAAAAATGTAAGCATCACTTCTCAAGTGCACCAACCGTCCTAGTTAATTCCGCTGGTATTACCCGAGACAATTTCCTTCTGAAGCTCAGCGATGATGACTTTGATGAAGTGTTGAAAGTAAACTTAAAAGGCACCTTTTACACCACAAAAACTGCAGCGAATGAAATGATCGAAGGAGGAGTATCGGATGGAGGCTCTATAATTAACATATCCTCCTTAATTGGAAAAATAGGCAATATTGGCCAGTGTAATTATTCCGCCTCAAAGGCTGGAGTGACAGCATTAACAAAAACTGCCGCTATGGAATTTGGAAAGTAAAAATATATTGCAATTCAACTTATATTACTTAGAATTACATATTAAAAATTGTTTACTGATATCTACTTCTATTTTTCAGATTTGGTATTCGAGTAAATGCAGTACTTCCAGGAATGATAGAGACTCCCATGATTGCAAGTGTTCCAGAGAAAGTTAAAGACATACTCATAGGTATGAGTCCTTTAAAAAGAGCGGGGAAACCAGAGGAGGTTGCGGAAGTAATAGCATTTTTGGCTTCAGATAGAAGTTCTTTCGTTAACGGAGCATGCATTGAAGTTACAGGAGGAGCTTAAATCTAAAATTATATTGGAAATAACTTTAGCTATATTAATCGTTTTCTAAATTTTATAAAATGTATATTTTTTATATTTTCTGCTCTAAATAAGAACCAGAGAACAATTAAGTCTTTGTTTAAACTTATTTAATTTCTCTTAATGAGAAAAAAACATATATAATCAATAGATAAAACTATTTCTTTTTCCCCTTGAGCCTTCTGGCATGTCTGTGAGCTTTGTAATGTAATTTGCTCTTCTCTTCAATGATTTCCTTGTATTTACGCTTATTATACTTAGCAAATTCCGCATCTGCCATAAGTTCATCCACAATCGTCCGTTTGCGTTCTTTTTTCGTAAGACGGTTATTATAATATTCCAGGGGTGAGTTTATAACCTTTCCAATTTGGAAATACTTGGGAAGTCCTTGCATATCATTGCGCTTGTAAAAATGTTTTGGATCCAACGCAGATCTCATTTTGATGATTTCAAGATCGCGTTTGACTTCTTCTGTTAATTCAGTCGCTGGTAAATTGAACCATTTCTTTCCTGTAGTTTTTTCACGTTCCTTCTTCCTTCTTTCCTTTAATTTCTTGTCACTAAGGTCGTATCCAGGTATACATATAAGCTTTTCGAAACCTGGTTTAATTGCTGATTTCTCGAGTACTTTGTCAATCGGATTAATTTCTTTCCTTATTTTCATAACACTGATTGCGTTCTTAGGTTGCTTCCGCTTTTTGTTTTTCCACCCCATATCTGTTTCAAATTCGTCCAAGTCAAAATCCTTGGTTGATGATACTTTGGACTTTTTGTGTGTCGTTTTTCGTTGAATTTTAATTTGCTTTGGGTCAATTCCTGAAAATATAAAGTGATTTGTGAATATGTTTATGTTTGAATTAATTGCAGAAAAAAAATATTATTAAAAATTAAAATAAAGATTTTCACACTATTTATTTGTAAATGAATTGCAACTGAATTATATGTGTATGTATAGAACTTTAAAATCAAAAGTGTTTGAGTCGTCAATTATTAAATGATATTTTAGAAGCTTGAAAATCATTTTGATTTTGGATCAAAACTTATGAAAACAAACATTCGCAGAACAAACTTTTTTTGCCAAGCTACACAATGTACTATTTTAGTTTGGATAATTAAAAAAAGTTTAAATTTAACAGAATTTTTAGTGAAACTTGTCTTTAACATCAAAACTAAAATAGTTTATGGACATAAAGATGTACAAACTGAACCTTTTTACTTATTTGAATTTGCAAACTTCTTATGTCCGTAACGTAAATATAGTAATATGAAGCGTCAATTACTATAAAAAAGGATTGCTTTCCATTATTTCATTTTTTTCTACGCAGTTCATTTTGTGAAATTACACTAGTGTGATTTCACGTAACCTTAAAAGTAAAATCATTACGCGGAACATTGTATTTTTACTACGCTGGACATAGGTAATAATCGTGCCCACGTTGAATATGATAAAATTACACACACATTTTTTCAGTGTAGTGATAGAAGAGATAAAACATGCGGAACAGCAACCTAACCTATCATTTAAAAAAACAGATTGCAAACTTACCAATATCATCAAAATCGCATTCATCATCGCTTTCTACGAGCCTCGCTCTTGTTACAAGGTCAGCTTGACCTTTTGTGTCGATTATTATGTCCATCAGAAATAAGTAAAATGTAAGCACGAGGTATCGTGAATGTAAGTTTAATTGTTTGATAAAAGGGTATACAATATCACGTGTGTAATCACAATTTTCATCAGGTTAAAGCGTTAAAGGTATAAACCTAGATGCGGTGCAGGTGCGTGCAGGCCTAGTTCACCGCGAAGATTGTAGACGGCGTGTCGGCGAAAATGTTAAAATCATTGAGACTAGATATAAGGAGACCAATCTCCATATATCCCATGGAGACTAGATATAAGGAGACCAATCTCTTATGGTGCATTTATACCTCTGTCTGCCTGACCGGTACGGACAGAAAATACATAAGAGTAAAGGAGACAGACAGTGTAAAATAGGACAAAAAGAAAACGTCTGTCTTTTTTGCTCTTATGTATTTTCTGTCCGCGCCGGTCAGGCAGACAGAGGTATAAATGCACCATTATGGCCGTACTTCACAAAACACGAAATGAAGTTCTGCCAAGTACTTAGTTAGGAAACTGCCCGATGAGGGCACGTGTGTTCCCTGGGTGCAAAATGGCGGCATCCACGATTTATCAGCATTGTGTAGATCGTGTATTAGGCGTCGCCATTTTGCACCCAGGGAACACACGTGCCCGGGTGCAAAGATATTATAAGCCTAGATGCGGTGCAGGACTAGTTCCCCGCGAAGATTGTAAACGGCGCGTCCGGCGAAAATGTTCAGGTCCCCCCGTACACCTCTACTCACCGATTTGGACAACGAAGTAGTTCGCCAACTAAACCTTAGGAGCGCTGTCCACATCTCTCCCCGTACCCCTCAATCCTCTCGAAAACAAACAAGCTTACATTTGTTTAAGCTGTATAAATTGAAAATATTCAAGTCCAGCCATAAAACGCAAGATATGATGTTGAACATTTGAAGTTGATTGATTGAGTTTGATTTTGAATTTTTTATTGATTTTAATATCAGAAGCTTATTGGTAGTCATTAAACATTAATTAATTAATTATAATATTAAATTATAATTAATTATTAAATATTATATTATAATTAAATATAATTTAATAATAAATTATTAAATTTTAATTAATAAATGAATAAATTTAAAAATCAAGTATTAAATTTTAATGAATAAATAAATTTTAATTTTAATCAATCATTTTAATAAATGAATATAAATAATATTTAAACATATATCCACATTAGACTCCCTTTCTACAAAGCTGAATTTCGGAATTATAAAAAATAAAAATAACAAGGATTGTCTAGTTTGTATGTTGACTAATTTACAATCAGAATCAATTTCCTCAGCAAATAAGTACTTGTAATAATGTTTCTTCAAATTGAATTGAATTTATTGTTCATTATTTTCATTTTTTCGTATTATGTACATAAAAATATATCCGTAACAGAATACAGGAGTACGTGAAAAAAATCCTGTACTGAAATAATAGTGATTCATACCTATAAGTTTAAATGAATTTGGGTCAATATAATAGTAGACATGTTATCAAACATGTCACTTTGAAATTCCTAATTAAAATTTTTAAATTTTTTGTAAATTAAAAATATTCTGAACAAAATTAAGTATAACATTTTTAAATATAATTTCAATTTTATTTAAAATTCATAATATTTTAATTCAATTTTTATCATTATACATACTATTTTCTTTAGGTACACGGAGAAACTCTTTATATCAACTTCTACTATAGTATTTTTCAATTTAGAGAAAAACGTATCACTCTAAGACCTTTTGTCAAAAAAAAATACTAAACTTTAGGAGAATGATATGAAACTATAGCATAGTTCATAACAAATTTTAATATAATTTAGACTAAAGTTTCATATCATTCTTCTAAAGTTTAGTATTTTTTTTTTGACAAAAAGTCTTAGAGTGATACGTTTTTCACTAAATTGAAAAATACTTTAGTGAAAATTGATATAAAAAGTTTTTTTTTGTACTATACTATTAATTGAAAGTGCAAGTTGTATTGACCTTTGGTCTTAAATACTGGTTTATTGTTGGAAAAGATTGACTTTCTGGTCGAAAATGATGAAGTTAATATGAATCTGACATTTTGGCTCAGATGGGAGCCCTTATTAGTGATTTTTTATTAAAACCTGTTAAAACCTAAAAATACACAGAAAAAGTGGGAAGCTGAATTGAGATTTTCTTGGAATGAAATATTTTAGATTTGAAAAGACGTAGCTTTTTTACATGGTAAATATATTATATATTTGAAAACGAAAGGCTTGAATATAAAACAATCCTAAAAACATTTTTTTTTTCAAGAAAAATATTTCAAAGAAATTCTTTACGTGACATTTTTTGCACGGCAAATTGAGTATGTCTTGTATGGGTGTAAAATACATGATTTATATTTCTTGGAATAAGTATACTTAGTGAACCCCAAAAACAAACTATTACAATTGTCATATAAAAAAGTTACGTCAATTTAACAACCGACTTTTTCTGTATATTTTCATAATTAAATAAAAAAACCCTGATGAGGGTTCCGATCTAAGCTGAAATGTCAGATTGATATTAATTTTATCATTTATGGACCTCAAAGCAAATCTTTTCCAAAAATATACTACTATTAATTTCTACTTATATCTCAATATGGTATTCAAATTAATCGATTAATTATAAAAAATACAATAATAGAAAAATATTTTTTAAACCCTTTTACAGACAATTTCAAAACAGCATATAAGAAGAGATATCAAAATATTAAAATAAGACGATAATCTTAGAAATTATAGACATTTTTAACCTTTGTAAAAAACAAGATTCAGATATACTTTCAACTTAAAATTTTCGCATAAAATGTCTTATTTTTTATTTAAATTTAAAAATTGTTGAACTTCAAATAAAATTATTTAAGCAAAGAAGACGAGGAATATCAATTTTATTTTCCGAAGCTGGAAAGTTTATGACTTTATAGCCCCTCTTTATAGCACTTAGACTTCCTTTTTTACAACAAAATTATATATAGAGTATAGAACAGAACTTAAAATTATTAGCAAGCATATCCCGCTCAAAAATGCAACAAATAGCATCTATGTGACAAATTTCACTGTACAGAAATTCTCGATGAAATAATCAATGAAAAAAGTTCGTCAAAATATCTCTCTTTAAATATTCTACACTTAACATTACTTGATTGAAATTAAAACAATAGGAATAAATTAAGTTAAATTTATATTTAAGACTATTAATGTACTGAATAATAAACCAGTAATATTTTCATGAATTTTTTTCATTATTTTAATAGAAAGAAAGAAATATATATTATGTATTTGCAAAGAAAGACTCTAACCAAAAAGAAAATTATTCAAACCATAGAAAATATGTTCTCGAAATTGGAAGTTCTGATATTTTTATATTGGAAGATATTGCGAGTTGTTTTATTGAATAATGAAAATATTTTGAGTTACGATGGAATAAATATAAGAATTGTTATTTATAAACCATATTTATACTTTCAAATACAAAAAATGCAGTAATATCGTATGGAATTTAATACTTTTATTTTTTACTCAATTTTTTTGATTTTTTAATGTAATTTCCCCGACACTCCAAGTTGATTAAAATTATTGTCAAAAGAATTTATTTACTTACTTTCATTTTTAAATTTTTACCAAACTTTATTAAATTTATAGTTGAGGAAAAGAATTTTCAAAATAAAATAAAGAGGGTATAGAAGTGGTTTGGATTATAATTATAATTATTTTAAAATAATTTATTAAATACATATTAATTGCAAGAATATATGGTGGGTTTCATGGCAAATCGGACGGGTTCAGGACTCCATGTTTCCGATTTCCTTGAAATTTTAAGGATTGATAAACTAACATAAATAATGTAGAAACCCAAAATTTGAGATTATTTCAAGCATTATTTAAAAAGTTATGGGATAAACGAACAAAAAAATATTTTTGTTCTTTTTCAATTATTTAAAAACTGAAACTAGGAAAAATTCTGACAAAAATTACACAAACGTATCATTAGATGGCCGATGTAGCAGTATTTTTTGGGAAAATTTTTACTCCAAATTTAATGATAAAAAAAATGTTTTTTTCAAACAAATTGATTTTTTGAATAAGCGCCATCTTTGAAAAATCCCAAATAATTCATAGTGATAGCCCTAAGTATTACGCAAATTTAAGGTATATAATTAAGGTGCGCACTCAAAAATTGTGCGAAATATGAATTTTTTTGTAAAGTGATGCGCGTGGAATCACGATCTTCGATCGACGGCGTCGGGCGCAATTTCCACTAATGTTCTATTACTAACTGCTTTTTCGAGAACGTTATTATCAAAAAGTGATGGGAAGTGATGGTTAGTTGTTTAATTATCGCTTTATACTCGTAACATATGAATAATGTAATGAGTTTTATGATTATTCATAAATTATCAAAAAAAATAATTTTTTCTATTATCATGAAAATGAATGTGTTCGTAAAAAAACCACAAACAAATTTTTTACGTCAGAAAGTATAAAGAGTGATTTTTTGAATTGTACGTTGATGAGAATGTGATAAATCGCAAGGACTCTGATTTTTCGTCAATATTATTGTCTTCGAGAGATTTTTGGAACCGGATGGTACCTGGAGGCCGTGAGAAGGAAGATTTTGCGAGTCATTCACCAATTTCTGGTAATTTTAACAATTAAGAAAGAAAACATAAATGCTAGGAGGAAGAAATTTTATTATTTTCTATCCTTCTTCTAAAACTTCATCTTTTATAACTCTTATCCTGTATGTGTTGCAAAGGAGAGCATTTTTTTTGACATCTTTGAATTTATTGAGAAAATGATCTTTGAATGCCCTTAAACTGCTTTCATTTGAATCTGCCAGTATAATCTATTAAGAGGAAAATGATTTTTAAGCTGAGGCTTGATAAATTATTTATAGATCAGCACGTGATGATTTCACTATATTTCTATTTGTATCGAGTGCGAAAAATTACGTAATATTCACTTACGGTTTTTTTTTGTATGGATTACAACAATGTTTCCTTTTTTGTCGAATCATATCGACTGCTCTTTGAAAATAAACTCTCGTGGATTTTTACCAACTAATTTATTTTCATGATAATAGCAAAAATTATTTGTTTGATAATTTATGAATAATCATAAAACTCATTACATTATTCATATGTTACGAGTATAAAGCGATAATTAAACAACTAACCATCACTTCCCACCACTTTTTGATAATAACGTTCTCGAAAAAGCAGTTAGTAATAGAACATTAGTGAAAATTGCGCCCGACGCCGTCGATCGAAGATCGTGATTCCACGCGCATCACTTTAAAAAAAATTCATATTTCGCACAATTTTTGAGTGTGCACCTTAATTATATACCTTAAATTTGCGTAATACTTGTGGCTATCACCATGAATTTTTAAGATTTTTCAAATATGGCGCTTATTCAAAAAATCAATTTGTTTGAAAAAAAACATTTTTTTTATCATTAAATTTGGAGTAAAAATTTTCCCAAAAAATACTGCTACATCGGCCATCTAATGATACGTTTGTGTAATTTTTTTCAGAATTTTTCCTATTTTCGGTTTTTAAATAATTGAAAAAGAACAAAAATATTTTTTTTTTCGTTTATCCCATAACTTTTTAAATAATGCTTGAAATAATCTCAAATTTTGGGTTTCTTCATTATTTATGTTAGTTTATCAATCCTTAAAATTTCAAGGAAATCGGAAACATGGAGTCCTGAACCCGACCGATTTGCCATGGAACACGCCATATATAGATTTATTTAGATTTATTTTAGATTTATTAGAACCGCATCATTTTTAAAAAGGGCATAACCGGGTTTCTATGTGAAATCGGCCTTGAAACCAAATCAAATTTCGCATCGACTATATGAAAGAGGTTGAGCAAGAGAAGATTTTGCCAAATTTTCAGATCATAATTCGCCATTTTGAATGAGTAATGATGGATTTTACCATTTTCGTTTATTGCGTTTTTTAGCTAAACTAATCATAGAAAAATTTTGAAAAAATCAGGATTGTTTTTTCCAATAAAAGATACATTTGTGAATTTTTGCAGATTTTTTTATGTATAATTCGTGATGCAAAAAATTGCGAAAATTTTTGCACACAATTTTATTCATGTTTGATATGCGCGACCCCTCTTTTGAATTATGCTATTCATTAGCTGCCTATTGATAATTAAAACAGAATTTTTGCACATTTTTGCAAGGTGTGGATGGGGGTAAAAATAAATAAAAACCGTCAAAATACACATTCTTCCAACATCTTATTATTAAAGCACTTTTTATAATAATAGTAGACTAATGAAAAAAAATTGTTATTTGCTAATAAACCTCTAACACGGTTTACTGCTAAAATGTTTGCAAAATATTTTGCGAATTTTGGTTGTTGCGAAAAATAAAATTTTTACATGCATTCTGAACAAATGGTTGATTGTGATTATTTGCAAGTCGAAATAGTGTTGCGAAAAATATCTTTTCGTATTCTTGAATATTTTTCGAATATACAGGTGAAATTAATTTCTCTTTGTTAAAAATAACATACTCATTTTTCCACACAAGACATCAAAAATACCCTCAAATCGGCCTTCAGTTAGTTTACTTCTTGAAATTTTAATCAACACAAATGATAAGAAAAGCTCGTAAATTAAATAATTAATTAACTTGCATTTCTGGACAACAAACAATTTTTAGCAGCTATTTTGCATTGCATTACTTACATTTTCGTTACATTTCTTTATGAAGTTTTGCCCGTTAAAAAATTTAGTCCGTTCAAAAACTGTTCGTTTTAAATCAAAGTGATATATAATATGTAAATTGGTTTTCCTACAAAAATATATTTTTTTGCCATCGAGTTTTTCAAATATAGACGGATAATTGTACTTTCATAGCACTTCATACTCCATAAGTGGATGAAAATTTGCCAAGCATACATGTTTTTTTCAATTATAAATTATTCATCATCGCATTCATTTTCGTAACACTATTTCGACTTGCAAATAATCACAATCATCCATTTGTTCAGAATGCATGTAAAAATTTCGATTTTTCGCAACAACCAAAATTCGCAAAATATTTTGCAAAAATTTCAGCAGTAAACCGTGTTAGAGGTTTATTAGCAAATAACAATTTTTTTTTCATTAGTCTACTATTATTATAAAAAGTGCTTTAATAATAAGATGTTGGAAGAATGTGTATTTTGACGGTTTTTATTTTTTTACCCCCATCCACGCCTTGCAAAAATCTGCAAAAATTCTGTTTTAATTATCGATAGGTAACTAATGAATAGCATAATTCAAAAGAGTGGTCGCGAAAATCAAACAGGAATAAAATTTTGTGCAAAAATTTTCGCAATTTTTTGCATCACGAATTATACATAAAAAAATCTGCAAAAATTCACAAATGTATCTTTTATTGGAAAAAACAATCCTGATTTTTTTCAAAATTTTCCTATGATTAGTTTAGCTAAAATACGCAATAAACGAAAATGGTAAAATATAGTCGATGCAAAATTTGATTTGGTTTCAAGGCCGATTTCACATAGAAATCCGGTTATGCCCTTTGGCTCGAAGCGATAAGAAAATAAGTTTGGGCAAAAATAAAATTTATTAATAAAATTATTTTTTTGTATTTCAAATTTTTTTCATGAAAAATAATCTTTTCTCTTTCAAATTAGCCCTTCAATAATAATATTGCTATTCCTGAAAGCAAAACTATCTATTTTTGCCTGAGGTCTAATTTTCGTGAATGAACTACCTTAATACAATTACTTTAATACCTACACAAAATTCCAAGTGTATTTCTTTTTAACTTTTCTCCCGTAAAATTCGAGAAAATGGTATAGCTTTTTGACTCAACAAGGTAGAAATCCCCCTTAATTTGGAACATGAATAAAATTTGGGGCAATGAATGAGCTCGATCAGCCTGAGGATTTATTTATATAGGCATCCTAAAATATTAAAAAGTGGATAAAAATTATGAAATTTCCACACCTAAAAGAAGTCCTAAAAATCATGCTTTAACGAAGTACAAGATCTCGAATCTGTAAATTACCTATTCATACAATTGAATATGTATGAAATTGAAAAATATTATTTAGTTTTTCAAAATGTGTTTCGGTTCTAATCGGAGCCCTCATCAGAGATTCATTTTTCAAAGAAAAAATGCATAATAAAAAGTTGTTAACTCAGGATTTCTTTGTTGGAAATTTTTAAAAATCAACATAGTTTTACATGCGAGACAATAAGAAACTTGACATTGTTTCGAAAGAAGAGGTTGAAAGAATTCAACAATTTTTAAAATATTTCTTTGGTATAAAATAATTGTAAATAATTTTAAATTAATAGGTTGAGTTCGAAATTTTTCCACTGAGACTTGGGCTCAAATCCCAGCGCAGTCGAAAGCGTCTTTTTTCCACACAAAGAATTCAAATTCTTCAAGTTGAAAATAATGTTGTCGGGATATAATTATTTGGTTTCATATCGATGAAAGGACTTAATGATAATTTTAGGCAGCTTTTTACAAGTTTTCTTTCTCAAATGTTGATTTTTAAAAATTTCCATCAAATAAATCTTAAGTTAATAACTTTTTATTATGCATTTTTTATTTTAAAAATAAATCTCTGATGAGGGTTTCGATCAAAACAAAAACTTCTATAACTGCGTAAATCTAAGTTTTTATTTACTTTGGAACCTAGCGTCAAGTATCAACAACAACACATATCTTCAATTAAAATACTTTTAAAAATTCACTTTTAAAATATTTTGGATCTTAATTATTAATTTTATATAATTTAAAAGTTCGACACTTATTTAGAAATTATTTTTTATTCGTAATTGTAATTCTTAATTAATCATCATGCCATAACTTTTGTTTACATGGTTTACATTATGTTGTCATGCTGTCAAATTTGACATTCCTAACCTTAAAAGTCTTTGAAAAGAATTTTTGGCTCTGCTTTATCCAAACTTTATCGACATTTCTTTGCTGGGTTTGATTTGGCTTGGTAGTACGATGAGGGCAGCACTTCGATATGGCGGAAAAAGAGGTTAGCTATATATACTGTTCCCCCACTCTGACGCCCTGCACCGCATCTAGGTTTATAATATCTTTGCCGGGTGTTCGGGAAGTTTTTTAACTAAGTACTTGGCAGAACTTCATTTCGTGTTTTATGAAGTACGGCCATAAGAGATTGATCTCCTTATATCTAGTCTCCATGATTAAAATGTTCAGGTTCCTCCGTGCTCCTCTACCTGATGATTTGGCCCAAGTAAATAGTTTGTCAACTAAACCTTGGGAGCGCTGTCAACAACTCTCTCTCCCCGAACCCCTCAATCTTCTCAAGGACCAAGAAACTTTTATTTGCTTTAGGTATATGAAATTAAATATTCAAGCCAAACAATATTACACAAAGATATTACATTGAACATTTTGGAGCATAATAATTAATAATTTCAAATTAATTAGTTGAGTTTGAAATTTTTGTCACTGCCTACATTATCGGAGGATTGTCGCAAATAAATGCAAATGAATTCAATACTTAAAGAATTTGAAAATCTTTCTGTAGAAAGCGTCTTTTTTCCACAGAAAGATTTTCAAATTTTTTAAATATTGAATAATTAATAATAATTAAAAATTAATTTTAATTAATTAGTTGAGTTTGAAATTTTTGTCACTGCCTACATTATCGGAGGATCACTAGTCGCGTATCAGATAGGATACGTTGTCGACAGGTGTCCTCGTAGACAATTTCAAACTCTTATATCGCAAATAATGCAAATAAATTCAATATTTAAAGAATTTGAAAATCTTTCTGTGGAAAAAATGACTCTTTCGACTGCGCTGGGATTCGAGCCCAGGTCTTTCGATTGCCGGTCGACTGCTCTAACCACTTTTTCCACAGAAAGATTTTCAAATTCTTTAAATATTGAATTTATTTGCATTATTTGCGATATAAGAGTTTGAAATTGTCTACGAGGACACCTGTCGACAACGTATCCTATCTGATACGCGACTAGTGATCCTCCGATAATGTAGGCAGTGACAAAAATTTCAAACTCAACTAATTAATTTGAAATCATTTACAGCCGCAAGGCTGAGCCACTAGGCGATATAAGGAGATCATCCTGTGGAGAAAGAGATGTCGGACGCCTGTGTAGCTCAGTGGTTAGAGCAGTCGACCGGCAATCGAAAGACCTGGGCTCGAATCCCAGCGCAGTCGAAAGCGTCATTTTTTCCACAGAAAGATTTTCAAATTCTTTAAATATTGAATTTATTTGCATTATTTGCGATATAAGAGTTTGAAATTGTCTACGAGGACACCTGTCGACAACGTATCCTATCTGATACGCGACTAGTGATCCTCCGATAATGTAGGCAGTGACAAAAATTTCAAACTCAACTAATTAATTTGAAATCATTTACAGCCGCAAGGCTGAGCCACTAGGCGATATAAGGAGATCATCCTGTGGAGAAAGAGATGTCGGACGCCTGTGTAGCTCAGTGGTTAGAGCAGTCGACCGGCAATCGAAAGACCTGGGCTCGAATCCCAGCGCAGTCGAAAGCGTCATTTTTTTCCACAGAAAGATTTTCAAATTCTTTAAATATTGAATTTATTTGCATTATTTGCGATATAAGAGTTTGAAATTGTCTACGAGGACACCTGTCGACAACGTATCCTATCTGATACGCGACTAGTGATCCTCCGATAATGTAGGCAGTGACAAAAATTTCAAACTCAACTAATTAATTTGAAATCATTTACAGCCGCAAGGCTGAGCCACTAGGCGATATAAGGAGATCATCCTGTGGAGAAAGAGATGTCGGACGCCTGTGTAGCTCAGTGGTTAGAGCAGTCGACCGGCAATCGAAAGACCTGGGCTCGAATCCCAGCGCAGTCGAAAGCGTCATTTTTTTCCACAGAAAGATTTTCAAATTCTTTAAATATTGAATTTATTTGCATTATTTGCGATATAAGAGTTTGAAATTGTCTACGAGGACACCTGTCGACAACGTATCCTATCGGATACGCGACTAGTGATCCTCCGATAATGTAGGCAGTGACAAAAATTTCAAACTCAACTAATTAATTTGAAATCATTTACAGCCGCAAGGCTGAGCCACTAGGCGATATAAGGAGATCATCCTGTGGAGAAAGAGATGTCGGACGCCTGTGTAGCTCAGTGGTTAGAGCAGTCGACCGGCAATCGAAAGACCTGGGCTCGAATCCCAGCGCAGTCGAAAGCGTCATTTTTTCCACAGAAAGATTTTCAAATTCTTTAAATATTAATTTTAATATTAGATATTTATTTTTACCACAAAATACATAACATTTTAATAAATGAGTATAAATATGTTAACATATCCACATAGACCTTTTCATCTTGAATATTTTTTGGTACGCATGTGTTACAGTCAAGGTGTGTAAGCAGGGAAGGAAACTTAAATCAAAGACAGACTTGTGCAAAATATTTTTTTTGTACTGAATTTATTCAATGTCTACTCAGATTTTTACGTAAATTCGCTCGCAGAACTTGTCCGGTCGAGTTCTAGCAACCAAGTGAGTCCTCGCTCCTACCCAGTCGCCGAGCTGCCTTCACCCTCTCGAGCCGATAGGGCCCCTTTATGTCCGAGGAGCGAAGGGCAGTCACACTCCGGATGTCACACAATAGGACGGCTACCCGTTCCCCCGCTCCCGTCTCATACCTCGCCATGCTTGGCCCGAGGGGTGCCACTCCCCTCTGCCCAAGTTCCAGCCCCTCATGAGGGTGGATCTGAAGATTCTGTAGAACCCTGATCACCCTTTCGAAGATCTAATGACCTTGGGTATCAGTGAGATTCTCCTCAGCTGAAGCTGCGATCACGTCCCTTGTGTGGCGCCCGTATCGCTAAGGCGCAGAGCCCGAGGGCGGGGGCGAGTCCTCATCCTCTTATCACTGAGTATGACCCAAAGCGACTTTGAAGACACACCTGCAAACCAAACCTCGAACGGACAATGTCACATCCAACAAATCCATTATTTATTATTTACATTTTTGTCATTATATCGTAACAGGCTTGTATCCATTTACTACAACCAGCTGAACTTTTTCGTTTACCTCAAACTTCTCGTAAAGGTTAACGTCCTTACAATGGTAGGTGCTATAAAATGCAACCGTAAATAATTGTAATTACGGTTCACTCGGTCGGGGAATTACCGAGCTGTCGCAAATGATGTATCAAATAACAATAAACCCAAACAAAGGCAATCGTATAAATCAAACACAAACTTTATACCTAAGTCTGGAGCCATCTCACGTTCCTGGGCAACCAGAACCTCTTATAAACAAAGGTTGATTTTTTTGCGTTCTCAAACAAATTATTTACGCATATTAAACAGATTTAGTCAAACTAAGAATAACTCAAAGAAAAGGTTTGCAAATTTGAATAAAGCATTTTGAAACAAACAAATATTTTTCCAACTAAAAGTATAGTTGTACGAAGTAATAAAAATAATATAATCTAACATTTTTGAGCGCAAAGTGTCTGGGCGACCGGAACAGCATGCGTCTCGAGTAATTCAAGTTCCGGTGAAGATTAGGTCATTTCAGTGCAAAGTACATTACGAATTGGCAATAATATTATTTAAAAAATGATTTGATAAAGTTTAAGTAGAAAAGCGAGTAAAAAAAAAAATTTATTTACAAACTTGATATCTTAACTTCAAATTGTGTGAAAATATAATTTAAGGTTGCCATATTCTCGAACCAAAATCGAAGTCTCGTCATCAACTTCTTTATGTTATTGTCATTTTATCTTATTTCTTACATTCGTAAAAATCAGATTATTTAGAAAATTTTGAATTAGAATGTAAAGTTGAAAATTATTACTTTAAAATACATAGGATCTTATATAGGATCTTATGTGAGTTCTTATGTGGTATCCTACATAGGATTTTTCAATAGGATCATTAAATATAAATTTTCACATCACCTAACGCCTTCTACTTAACAATTAAATACTTCACCATTTTCATAAAAAAAGTAGATATTAGTTCAAATATACTACTTTTTATCATTAAAACTACAGGTGCCAATCTGATTTTTTAACTTTTTATAATATTACATTCTTTTTCATAGAATATTTACATGAGAAAGCATACATCACGCATCATGGAAGCATAACCTCTGGCCTTGCAATTAAATCGTGTTTTCTTCCTATAGTCGGTTGTTTTCGACAACTCAGCCACCTTCGCAGTTGTTCACAGCTGTTGCTTTCCACTTTTCTATGTGGCAATATTGCACCCGGTACATCTTTCTCCTTTAAATTTATTTTTGAATAAGGTACACTTGCAGCAACATGTCGATATCCAAAATATGACCTAATTTATGAATTTCGCGGGAAATGTCATGGCAGCCGCGTTTGCGCACATCAACTTCCTATTCAAGATGAAAAGGTCTATTAGACTGTCTTTCTATAAAGCTGAATTTCACAGTTCAAACGCAAGTAACTACAACGATTGCTTAGTTTATTTGCTGCCTGAAATTTTATTCATAATCAGAGTTGGGTAAGTAAAATACTCTAGGTAATTTACGTAGTTTTTTACCGTAAATTACTAGGTATTTTACCCAACTAGTTCTCTACACGATGTAAATTACGTGGCTCTAAAATGGTGGATGATCCTGCATTTTCCTTAAAAATTAGATAATTTTCGATGTTAAGAACAGTGTAAGATGCGAATACAGGAAGTATGGTATACTTTCTTGAAATTCTCAGCATATTTACAAGACCACAAATAGATAATTTAAAAAAATTATAATGCAGAAACATTTTTTAGCACAAAATAATACAATAAGGAATTTTAAAAACATTTATTTAAAAAGTTTCGATAAATTATACCTACTTATCAAGTTTTATCTGGGAATAGTATTGCCTCCTTAAATAACCTATATTTTCAATGAATATTATCAAAATTAAGAAATATAAAATTTAAAACAAAAATAATAAAATCATTGTTGTTGTTCAGTTTTTTGAAAATAGGTTTAAACTTATATCCATAAAGAATATTTTTAAAAAAAGAAAAGAATAACAAACCACAAATTGATACCAAATATTCTTAAATAATTTGAAGGACTTACTTGAGAATTTCCATTTTTTAGTTCAGATGTAGAAACATCATTGTCCGCAATTATGATGTCCTCACTAATTGGAGTATTATTTTCTTCACTGGCATCAATGCCTCTTAGTCGACTGCAAATATCCCTTAAATAAAATGTTTAAAATTTTTCACATAAATTTATTTATGTGAAATAAATGTTTTTTTATGTGAAAATAAAAAAAAATAAAAATTAATTTTACTTATCAATATCCCTATTGAAAAAATCCTCGAGGAAATCCTCGTGTTATTTTCGTACGAGGAAAATACAAAGAAATCCGCGAGGATTTTGAAATTCCTCGAGGAAATCCGAGAGTCAGAGAATTAATCCTCGAGCAATTTAAAAATCCTCGCGGATTTCCTCATGTTTTCCTCGTCCGAGAATAACACGAGGATTTCCTCGAGGATTTTTTCAATAGGGTTTACATCATTAAGCACAAAAATTCTCCAGAATATGAATAAAAAAACATATGAACAGCTTTAAGTTTCATACATTAAACAACATTTTATAATAATAATAAAGTATGATCGTGAAAAATATTTTTTAACCACAAATAAAACGGAGATACACTAAATGCAAAGAAAATTTCGAAAATATTTAAAAATTTACGAATTTGAGGTTAGAATATTAACCGCTATACTCAAGAAAATTGTATTAATACACAATCGCACAAATATTTTAATCAACAAAAATAACAATATTCTACAATTGCTTACCTGTACGACATGCCTGTGTCCCAAAAGGCGATTATATCCAACATTTTTTAACACCTTACTACAAAATAAACATTTTGCAACATTTTTATTTTTCTCTTGCAGGCGCAGAAAGTTCAATTTATTCCATGGAATATATGGAAGCCCGAAGTGGGATTTTATTTTCCCCCGTTAATCTTTAGTCGACATTGATGATGATATTGTTTAATTAACAATGTTCACGTTTAAAACAAATTTTTCGAAAATGGAACTTTAAAAAAGTGAGGTTATATACATATACATATGAAGATCTTGAATATGTATGCACAATCGTGCAACATAACCTCAACTGTCATCCATACATTTTCCACTACTAGCGCTAAGTATTCCTTACATTTTTTTAGCGATTGAATTCACCCAGCAAATTATAAAATGATTAACAAAAATAACTGATTAATTTTCAAATTAACTTTTATTTACCTTTTTGCACAAAAACAAACTAAGATTGTATATATTTCGTTTCAGTGGTGTATAATTATTTCCAGAATATAATGTCACTTTTTACAGTATTGTAATACAATAACAGGCATTGCTCGCCTGGTCACTCCGACAAATTCTAAGCTAGTAGTTGCCGAAAAATTTCAAAGTCCGATGATGTTGTATCGCAAGTTTTTGTATCGCAAGTTTAGCTCTAAACGCTTTTCTCGAGACATAAAATCTGCCGTTTTTGAGCTCTGCAGCTATATTTATAATAAGCCTCTTACGTGGGATTTTACCATCTCTTCATAGCTTTTAGCCAATCAAAATGCTGACGTAACACAATTTTATGTTCTATCGACGAATGGGCGAATAGGTCACGCAGGACCGCCCATCAAAATTAAGTCGCAGAATGAGTCAGTCGATGATTAACATTTATAAACACTGCAAGATCAAATATCGAGATTCCTTGTA